>JAQJVK010000014.1:19568089-20768089 GCA_035578135.1 Flexamia atlantica | reverse complement strand
TATAAAATACGACAGAATTATCATATCGATTTAATATCTAAATTATTGAGATTTAATCATGTAGTTTATTGTTTTGTATTTTACACGTAGGCTGACATGATTTAGAAAAGCCAAGGGTAACTGCAAGAATTAGATAGCCCAAAATTAGCTTGATAATAGATCACGAATACTCTTATTTTAAGGAGAACGAATTGTTTAAATAATATTTATACTGTCAAGTCATTGCATTATTTTCTTAAGATACTCTTTAATGTGCGTTGGCAGCCTGATATTCATGGCAACCAAAAAAAAACTTCACAGTAAGTCTGACGATCGCAGTGACAAACTGTTTGACTGACAGGCTTCGAACATCGCCAATAATTGTATCGCGGTGATTTAAAATCGTTACGATTATATGTTTATATTTTACTCCTAAAATCAATATAACTAACAATCAAAGGCTAAAACATGTTTATGATTTTGACCTCGCTGTAAAAGAATTAATTATTTTTTGGAAGTCACTAAAAATAAAAATTTATATTCACTGACTTTTTTCTCTCTGACCTATCATGCGCAAGCCTATGCTTAACCTACGGAATGTAATATATATATCGTAGCACAAGAAGGATTTAAGGACGTATAATTCTATAGAAGGCTGATTTTTCATTTCAGCTCCCATTTAAATCTATAGTTACCAATTTTTGCACCACTCTGTACAATTGTAATTTGCGTATTTTTCTCACATGGTTATATTGCCATCTTTAATTTTCTTATGTGAAACATTAGAATATAGTATGAATTAAACCACCCAGAGGAATTGTACAGTTACCGTAGCCTACAATTAATTGCGACAAGGATGGTGAGAAGATAAGCGAGTATTGAATAAAACATCAGAGCCAGAGTCACGAGGCCCTCCCTGCGTCATGAAAATCTAAACGGTTTGTCCGACCGTATTAATAATTTATCCGACACTGTTGCGGTAATGAGAATCTAATTAAATATTTCAATTTAATTCCCTTTTGTTTATTTATGTAATTTTCACCTTCTTGTTGTTAGTAGTGGGGCTCTACTGAGAGAAAATAAATTAAATAGTACGTTTACGCTCGAAAACAGAAAAATCTCTACTCAATTTAAAAGGGCTGAGTGCTCACTTCGCTTAGCTAGAGAAGAGGTAGTAGAATCAAACTAAGGAATACATGATTAACATAAATTTTAATTTTAAAAAGATATATGATCAGCTGGCAAAGGAATCAAACTACAGTGAAAATTAATAATAAAATTTAGTATTTAAATCTTACATACCCAGCAATGAAGCTATTAAATATTGTACACACTATTAAATTGTATCCCTATCATTTTGTTGTCAAGTCTGTTGGAGCGGTATTACTGATCAAACAATCTCAAATAGGAATTTTTCCACAGTGGGATATCAAATGCAGAAGGTATGTTTCACTAGTTTAATATTTATATTCATATTCATATTCATATTCTTTATTAACTCAATACATCTTACAAATGTACAATGTACAAAGACTGGAGTTTCGTCATTAAATCTATTGCAAAACAAGTCAACACAATAGAAGATCAAATCTTTTAACTAAAACCCGAATGCAAAGGTTCGCCTACACTGACAGTAATCAATGCTAGCTGGTCCGTAAAATGGGCAGCATCTTCCTATTTTTTTCTTTATTTAGTTCCTACATTTGAAATTTGTCTGCGTAAAACTCATCAACACTGTTATATGATTTTTCTACTAGTAATTTATGTAACGATTTTAAAAGCATATTCTTTGACGAATCAGTAATCAGATTTTTTGGTAAATGATTAAAAATTTTAATTGTCATGTCATTTGGACTACTTTTATATAAAGAAAGTCTTTGCAGAGGAAATTGAAATAAATTTATATGCCGGTTGAATAATTGTGACTAAATTTGAACTTTTCAAAGCTTTAAATATTATTGTTAAGTAATTTGACAATTTCAAAAATGTACAAGCCAGTAACTGTTAAAATTCCTAGTTCCCTAAACAAATGTCTACTACAGCTTGTTTTTTTGGAACCCTAGTCATTGTCCTTAATATTGATTTTTGCGCATTGAGAAGCTTTTTTGTTTTGGAAGTATATCTTCAAAAAACAATGCCCTGTCTGATTATCGATTCAATGTAGGCGTAATAATACTATTTTGCAAATATCATAAGACGTTTTATTTATAATTACACTAATTGCATATAGGAAAGAATTTAATTTTTTTGTTAAAAATTGTATATGGTCATTCCATTTTAGTTTTGAGTCTATGTGTACACCTAATATTTTGTGAGAGTTAACCAAATTCATTTCAGAACAGAGTTCGTCTTTGTTATTTTTATTGCTGTCTCTCACCTTAAAATGTATAATGTGTGTTTTAGAACTGTTCATCATTAAGACATTTTTGTGAACCAATTTTTTAATTGATTAATTGTATTGATAATCGAAATTTCTAATTGTTGAAAGTTGGAATTTTTCAATAAAAGATTAGTGTAATATGCATATAAGAAAATGTCACCAGCTATATTAGAATCGAAGTCATTGATAAATATCAAGAACGGCAAAAGGCCCAAGATGGAACCCTGAGGGACACCATAAACCACATTCTCCTATCTGGATAAGTATTTTGTATTGTTATTAAAAATAACTGTTCTTTGTTTCCTATTTTTAAGATAGTTAGAAAGAAGTGTTAAGACTTTACCCTCAATACCTAACTGTTTTATTTTATGAATCAAAAGTATGTGGTCAACACAGTCAAACGCCCTGGATAGGTCACAGAATACCCCAGCGGTATTCTGCGACCCATACAGAGCCCCCGAAACCATGTTAATGAATTTAGTCAGAGCTAATGTGGTAGATTGTTTTTTCCTAAAGCCAAATTGAGACTTTGAAAATAAATTGTTGATTTCTAAAAGTTTACATATAGAAATTATAGAGAAAATAATTTAGGCAATTAATGGATCTTTGAATTGAATTTAGATAAAGAATGGCAAGCTTAGAAAGATTACAAAGAAGCTCTGATTATAAAGAAATTAAGTTGACATATTACTTTAAAATTTGTAGAGTATATGTCCAAAGAGCACTGTGTTACACCACACAAGACGAGCGAACTCGTATGCCGTATTTCATTCAAGCCATTATTACATATACGCTGTTGTATGTTTACGATGTTAATTAGCTGTTTGCGGATGAAGCATTGTATTTTCGATAAATACGAACACCGATGAACTACATAGATTAAAGTATATATTATTACTAAAAGTGGAAATTTAAATTTTCCAAAATCGTATAAAATACCATTGCACTGGTAACCATTTGTCTGCTGGTATGTTTACTTTCATGTTAAGTAATGCATAATACGTTTTCTACACATAACGTGGGTAACAAGCCGAATTAATATAAAAAAATAAATAAATCAAATTATTTATCCAATTATGGTTCTGTGAATGTAAATCAAGTTTAATTTTGAGATATTTTAAAAACTATTATTACATTTTTTGTAATATATCTGATTATTACCAAAAAATGTTGAACTAAAATTTTCCAAATAATATTAATATTAATAATGATTATTTTACAGGTAAATATAATAAACTACTAATGAAAAATTGTGTTTACCATGTCCTGTTGTTAGTTTCACAATATAATTTTTATTTCAAAGTAAACAACCTTTTTTAACTAAAGGCTTATTATAATTGTGGATTTTATTTTTCAAAAAATAAAAATGACATCCTCTTTATTAGGTGTGCAAAACATTTAACACACTTAAAACTATAATTAGTGATACAGATTTTAAAAATGTTACGATGAAATCCGAATCATTTATACTTTACCTGTAAATAATTAAAATAATGTTGTGTTTTCGGCGTTGACATTTTTTCTTCATCACACGTGTTTTTTCAACCAACATTTTTTCCAACATTTAAAATGTTTGGATAGTGGCAAATCTATAACATAAAAAATTTTATAGCGCCAGTTTATAAAACCTTCTTGAAATATGAAATGATAACAGATGGATAGAATTTTATTACATGAAAGGTAAGGTTTTGTTTTGTTTTCGTTAAAATAGGCTATCTGCTCTTATAAAGTCTAATTAATAATAGTCAATTGTGGAATATTAATCGGCTTTTGGGGTTCGAGATCTCATGCATATTTAATATCCGAGATAACCAGCAGCTCAGCGTCCATTAGTGCATGGTAAATAGTTATCACCTTCTGCAAACCCTAGTTACAACATTCGTAATTAGTTAATTGAACAGTTCAGTTACTCATGACAAATATTATTATCACAATTTCCTTATTTTTTTGTATGATAAAATTTTTTTCAATTCAGTAAGTAAGTAGTCAGTCGTATATTGGAATTCGACATTCTTGCAAGAGTTAAAAACTATTTTAAAACTGGTGGTTAAAGAGTGGTGTAAAATTGAAATGTACAAAATAATGATCACCGTAATGGTCTATGTAATGTACAGTCTAAATTTATATAAACATCCTAGGCCTATCTGGAATCGAAAGTGATATTGTATACAGTCATTTATGAGGAATTAAAGATTTTTCCATTTTTTTATATATTTATATGGATAATAAACTCAAAAAATCGTATTCTTTAGGCTAATAAAGAAGAAAATTTTAAGACTATTCAATTTTTTTAAATGGTGAAACAGAAAAACTATTTCGAAAAAACTAAAATCAATAGGAATAAAGTAATAACATTTAGAGTAACAAGATTGATGTAACAATTTTGTAATAAATTTATAAATTTTGAATTTTATTGAGTCATTACTGTCAAAGTAGTACTTTTTTCGCTTCATGACTACGAAAAAATGGTCATTGGAGAAGGGATATTTGAGATGGTCCGTTTGTGTTCAGCTAAATGTCTACTAATTAACTTCTGTTCTTAAGGATAACAATTTATTTTATGGTTTAACCAGATAAACTTTGAAACCACGGTCAAAAATACTGGCAAGGTTCCTAAAGGCTTATTGCAGCTTAAATCTAATTCCATGCATGTACAATTTATTTACAGTGTCCATACTGCCTACTACATGCTTGAGTACTTTCTTTTGTTTTCTACATGCACTTTTTTTATTCATTGCCTTCTTAATATCAGCAATAGACGTGTGAAAGATCGATGAATATAATCCAAAATTGGAATTCTTTGTTGCGAAATTGAAAATGATCGTTAACGTAGATAAGTTTTATTCGTTAGTGAATTTCTTTATATACTTCATTTACTCTGATGAACCACTATGAAAATACAGATGTAGAAGGGGGCGGGTTGGCTAGATACTCCCTCATTACAGCGCCGGAATGACAGGTAATCTAGCGCCATGACTGGTACTAACACTCATGAATAATGCAACGTGGCAATATTGCCTGAATATCTCAACACTCGACGTGAATCTTTCCGACATTGTCATTTTGTTTGTTATTCAGATTATATAAAATAGGTTTTCTTTTAAGGCCATAATATTTTTATTTTAATTTTAATTTATTTTTTTATTTGTTTTTGGGAAAAACTACATTTAAACGGGATAAAGTAATTACATTTACAGTAACAAGATTGATGTAACAATTTGGGAATACATTTTTAATATTAATTTTGAATTTTATTGAGTTATTACTGTCGAATTCAAGTAGTAATCTTTTCACTTTCTTTGAATCATAGATTGAATCTTTCCGATATTGTAATTTTGTTTGTTATTCAGATTATGTAAATTAGTTTTTCTTTTAAGGCCTCAATATTTTAATTTTTATTTTTATCTAAGTTTTAACCCATTACAAAAATGTTTTGATTTGCTTTATGTTGTTAAAAAGCTCAGGAGTTGTTCCTCTTGTTCCAAACTTTAAGCTGATAATCTCTACCTCGGTTATATTAAATTATTATGTATGACTTCGTCTGATTTTGTTACGAGTTTTACGCCTTCAAAACTTCTTCTTTGAATTTTATATGTCGGAAAAATAATGTTTACCATGGAAAATAAATGTTAAATTGATTTTTCAATCGTTTCCGATGTAAATAAATAAACGAATACAACTGATTCCAATTTAGTGCAGTAAAAAGTGTCGTTCAAAACCGTGTTAAGGACTTTTGCTTATTCGAGGCCATATATTGATAATGCGAGATTTATTAAACACTTTCACCTCATTTAGGTCGACTATGTCTTGTAAAATTTTCCACTCTCGTTATGAATTATGTACTTTTTTCTCTTCATTGGTATTAATGGCTAACTGTGTTCCTTCTCTAAATTTAGGATCAATAATATTCCCAATTTTTTATACTGTCCGTGACAGCCAGGTAAAATCTTATCGAACAATTTTGTCTAAATAGTATATTATTTAAAGACTAAAAGTTCTACTTCTGCAATTCATTGGCGGTAATGGTTTTATGTTGCAGTGGTGCTGATTGCGTTAGGGGGACAGTTCCGATGAACGCCCAGGACGCTTACAATATATTTATATATGTACGAGTATATTATATAAGTATGAATATAACAATGCTCTTATATTCAGCATTGTTCACTTTGATGCTTGCTCGAAAGACGGGGGCCCGTCTTTGTGGGTACCGGGGTCTGATCTCAGAGGTGTCGTGTCATCAACGGCTTTCAGAGCCTGTTTGTAATCAAAGTTTGTCAACACGCATTTCATAGAATTTTTTTCCTCACTTTCTTAGAATCGAATTAATCCTCTACGTTTTCGTCAAGACAACACCTTTTCCCGTTTTCCTCCAAAATAAATTACTCAAACTCTTCAGAAAGAACCACTTATTATCAAAGATTTTAAACGCAAAAAATTAACGCGGCAAATCAACGCTAGGAAATTATTTCCTTGTGTTTCAAACAAATGAGTCTACACATATTTCACGTAATTTATTTTAAAAATAAATTTTTAACGGAAAAATAAGACTAAATTTACCCAAGAGCAATCGAGATGTCTAGTAATGTGACCTCCCCTCCCTGACACTTGCCTCTCCTCCTACAAGTCTACCGATGTACGAGCAAGTAATCTCCTCCATATTACTTGCCTTTCCTCTTGAAAGTTTACCTATTTTTCGAGCCTTTCCTCCTTGTTACTTGCCTCTACTTCTATAAATCTACCGATGTACTACCAAGTGGTACATAAAAATATCCTTTACTATTGCAGGGTAGGATGAGCTGGCCACGGTGGCAGTTGCAGGGGCTAGTGGTGTGGCTGGCCACTTGCCTCGCCTCCCCGCCGTCCTGTAGAGTGCCCTAGTGGCTGACACTTCCTACGTTGTTGCAGGGTAGGATGAGCTGGCCAGGGTGGCAGTTGCAGTGGCTAGTGGTGTGTCTGGCCACTTGCCTTGCCTCCCCGCCGTCCTGTAGAGTGTCCGAGTTCTTCTGCGACACCGGGCAGTGCGTGGCGTTGGACCGCTACTGCGACGGCGTGGACGACTGCGCCGACAAGAGCGACGAGCCGCGCTACTGCTCGCGTGAGTTTCTACTTTTTATTTATTTAGTTATTTATTTTCTTATATCTTATGTTTTTATGAATGAAACCTTTATTGACTTTCATGTCACGCTTCAAAGAAACTCAGATATTAAAAAATTTCTATTTTAACTCATGGTTTGGACACGGAGAAAGTAATGTCAAACAAATATTACTCGTAATTTTGACTTTGATGTACTTATTTTACGATCTTGGATAATTAATTAAAGGCTAATATCTGCTAACCATAGGTTGGATGTAACACAATCACATATTTTGTCCGTGAAGCTATCAGTCGTTCCACAGTGATCACATTATATTTTCTAATCATGAGAATTATCCGTAAAAGAATATTATTTTTAATTCACAGGTAGTAAAACGTGTATATATCCTGACTGATAAGGCATGGAAACGTAATTACCTAGGATTTTTTTTCGAAAGCTAAACTTTTGAGAGTTGAGTGAGGTAAGTTTAAATTTACCTGAAAGACTAGAAGTATCCATAAAATGTGTGACGAAGGCAAAAACTAGAATTGAATTAAAAAGGGTTTTGTTATGCTAAATAATCCTTATAGTTTAAGGGACCTATAAATATGTTCAGTTCACGTGCTGTTCAAGGCTCTTATTACTTTTTTAAAGACCCTTTTATTACTTTCAATCCTAAACGAAATATAGTCTACCGTTTTCGTTGGCACTTCATTGTTTAACAAACTGACCAGAGCGTGTAACCGGACGTACTACGGGGACGTGGGGCGGACGTACGAGCTGGAAATCAGGAGACCCAGGGAGGACCGCCTGCCGTTCTTCTGCCACCTCAACTTGACACTGATATAGCGTACTTGCCACAGCGTGTAACCGGACGTACTACGGCGACGTGGGGCGGACGTACGAGCTGGAGATCAGGAGGCCCAGGGAGGACCGCCTGCCCTTCCTCTGCCACCTCAACTTGACACTGATATAGCGTACTTGCCACAGCGTGTAACCGGACGCACTACGGGGACGTGGGGCGGATGTACGAGCTGGAGATCAGGAGACCCAGGGAGGACCGCCTGCCGTTCCTCTGCCACCTCAACTTGACACTGATATAGCGTACTTGCCACAGCGTGTAACCGGACGTACTACGGCGACGTGGGGCGGACGTACGAGCTGGAGATCAGGAGACCCAGGGGACCGCCTGCCGTTCCTCTGCCACCTCAACTTGACACTGATATAGCGTACTTGTCACAGCGTGTAACCGGACGTACTACGGCGACGTGGGGCGGACGTACGAGCTGGAGATCAGGAGACCCAGGGAGGACCGCCTGCCCATCCTCTGCCACCTCAACTTGACACTGACATAGCGTACTTGCCACAGCGTGTAACCGGACGTACTACGGCGACGTGGGGCGGACGTACGGGCTGTAGATCAGGAGACCCAGGGAGGACCGCCTGCCGTTCCCCTGCCACCTCAACTTGACACTGACATAACGTACTTGCCACAGCGTGTAACCGGACGTACTACGGGGACGTGGGGCAGACGTACGAGCTGGAGATCAGGAGGCCCAGGGAGGACCGCCTGCCCTTTCTCTGCCACCTCAACTTCACCGCGGGTGGCGGCGAGTTCGGAGACCTCGTCCAGGTAATTCGCATAACAATTTTAATAATTATTGTTTTAATATAGTTTTTGTGCCACGTTAGAGACTTTATCTTAATTTACTATCTAAAACAGGAAGATATACAATTAGTGTTAAATTAAATTCTTCATAAATCTTAATAAGTAACTTATTTCCAGCCACAAGATCGGATGAGTGAGTCGGTGGCGTAGATGGTAGCGCACTCAGCTTCGGAACTGTGGCCCTGAAGCGTCGCAGGTTCGAGACTCGAGCATGTCCCATGCTTTTAGCAGTACAGCTCACCCTTGTCTTATGCCGGCTCACTGCTTGTCTTTGCTTGATAACGTCCACGCATAGATCAATAGTCTATGTGGGCGTGGCAAAAACAAGGTTAAAAAGAGGCCGCCACTCTCTTTTTAAAACAAAAGAGAAAAACAAAAGAGAAAGAGAGAGTAATAAGAATAATATTCCGGACCATTCCTTTCAATGCTTAAAATATGGAAGGATTTCTTATATTTGAATTTTTCATTTTTGCACAATACGTTAACTAAACAAATTCCAGGGTTTGTAAAATAAACATTTTTCACGAATTGAGATTAATTTGAAACTGGTTTTCTGATGGATTTAGGGGATTAAGGTGATAATGGAAATGTAGGTTACATCGAAGCATGACGTAGGTTGCGGTAAACCCCAGCACATTTGACAGAATTAGTCGATTCGGCGTTCATAGAAGCCTTAATTGCTCCCACCAGACACAATTTGATGTGGTGAGCCTATGGAAATCCAAGTGGTTTTAAACCAAGTCTGGTATATTTTTATTTATTTTGGGCGGAAATAATTGATTTATTTTTGGAAAACAAGAAATATTTTTATACGTCATCTTTTGATTCGCATGAAATAGAATAATACCATTTTAACAACTAAAGAGTTTTCCAGGTTTTATAAACAATTTTATAGTTTATAAAGTACTTATAAAAAAGAATTATTATGTGCTTTTTTTACTTTTTAATTCTTTATCTAAAGTACCAACTATGATAGTGCGTAAAATCAATAATATGTACATAAAAAACCTAGCTACATTATGATACAGATTTTAGACAAAAGAGAAATCGGCATTAAAGCAGAGTCATAACGTATATTCTACATTTCGTGAATCAGTTGGTTGTTACAGACAATACATGTTTTAGTTTGTTTGTAACACTAACCTGAAATTTGAGTTGACAAAATCAATTTGTTGATCGTTCCACTAAGATTCATGGTCTAGTTGGCTCATGTGCCTGACCTCAAATGTAATTTGACTTAATCCATCATGAGCGAAAGTAATTAGTTTAATATAGTGTCGAAGAAAATTTTTGTGTTTAGGTATTGTTGGCCGAAGATAAACAAGGGTATGGAACGATTATACTAAGCCTTTAAGCCTCTCGTGATGTATTTAATTCACTCCGGTCGTGCTCTAGCTTGCATCTTACTTGTGGCCTTATGGCGTTCATGATACCACGTTTGCATAAACTACTATTAAAAATGCTGACTCGTCACCCTGTGAGCCTGGCAGGAGTGGTTGGATGGCAGAGTAGAATGTCGATCGATATTTCGTCTTATCCGAGACATCAGCCCATGGTTCAACAGTGGCTTTGGGGAAATTGATTTCTTCTTTTGTCAATTCCTCCGAGCAATCCGTACTTAGCCGAAGACGAATGAGGTTTGGTCTGGGCGCAGCACACGTGGACCAGTGCTGAATGATGTTGTCCAAAAATGATTCCGGCCTGGTTTTCCCAGGGGCTCCGTAGATGGGTTTAATGGGTATACCTCGGCCGTCATCTGAGAGGGAGTGCCACACTGTTCCTTTTGGGTTCGCGCATAATGCGTTCTTCCTAAAAAGTTTATCAAAATATTTTAATATCCCTGTACATTTCAGCTCACGTTCGACACGTTCACGGTGGGCAAGTTCGTGTCGTTCACGGCGGACGGCTGCCCGGACGGTCACATGTCCATCCGCGAGACGGAGCGGCCGGACACGGCGGGCCAGTGGTGCTACAGTGTACTACAGCGAGGTCTGTGTTGCAGCTCACGTTCGACACGTTCACGGTGGGCAAGTTCGTGTCGTTCACGGCGGACGGCTGCCCGGACGGTCACATGTCCATCCGCGAGACGGAGCGGCCGGACACGGCGGGCCAGTGGTGCTACAGTGTACTACAGCGAGGTCTGTGTTGCAGCTCACGTTCGACACGTTCACGGTAGGCAAGCTCGTGTCGTTCACGGCGGACGGCTGCCCGGACGGACACATGTCCATCCACGAGACGGAGCGCCCGGACACGGCGGGCCAGTGGTGCTACAGTGTACTGCAGCGAGGTCTGTGTTGCAGCTCACGTTCGACACGTTCACGGTAGGCAAGCTCGTGTCGTTCACGGCGGACGGCTGCCCGGACGGACACATGTCCATCCGCGAGACGGAGCGCCCGGACACGGCGGGCCAGTGGTGCTACAGTGTACTGCAGCGAGGTCTGTGTTGCAGCTCACGTTCGACACGTTCACGGTGGGCAAGTTCGTGTCGTTCACGGCGGATGGCTGCCCGGACGGTCATATGTCCATCCGCGAGACGGAGCGGCCGGACACGGCGGGCCAGTGGTGCGGCAGCGCCTGGGGATACACCGTCTACTACAGCGAGGGCCGCTCGCTCAACCTCTCCCTGCAGCTCGACAAGCTCAGCGAACAGGTGGGCGTCAGGGAGAGATATAGTGTATTACGTTATCAGAAAGTACTGTTTTGCCGGCCGAACATGATAGTTATAGCACGAGCTAAAGCGAGTGCGGGATTTCCCTGTGAGTAGGCTTACAGTAAAATTTGCCGGCCGTGTAACGTACGATATGTTTCATCATATTACTCAGATAAAAACATACTTTCAAGATAACGTAGTCCTTGCGTAAACCAATACATTTCTCAATCCTTCAAACATAACCTATAACAAACAGAACAATTTGCTACCACTTCCAGTCTAAAAAGTAACCGATAATAAAGAAGAATTAGGCGTATGTTTGCTAAAAATCAGCTCATTTATCCGGCCTAGGCCGGATAAAAGTGTTTGCTGGTCTAGGAAGGCAATGGGTAACTTTCGAGCCAAAAAAAGGAACTGAAAATATATGTTTTTGAGATAGTATGATGAAAAAATAATAAGACTGTCAAAGTAATTATGAATATTATACTGGAAGTGTGTTTGCAAGCAGCCTCAAGTCAGTACGTGCTAAAGCTCACTGAAAGCTTATAACTCAGAGTGGTCAGGTACAGAAAAAAATTTGTTGTATGTTGACCTATGTCCTAATTCAATGCCAGAGCTGTCGGTTATTATTTATTCTCAATAATCTGGGACAATAAACTATGTGAGGATAAATATAAAAAAACATCAACTGTGTTTGTAGATACGAATTGCAGTAAATTTATAAATTGACAACTGTTATAAAGTATTTATGTATCAAGCTAGTGCAACCTCACAAGTCATTAGCCATGGTATTCTAATAACTTTCACTCCACTCCAGGTGCTTCAGGTGTAAACAGTTCTCACAGGTTCCCACCACTCAAGACCAACGCACCAACTACATCCTTGATTGACAAACTCCTGGATTGTTGTGTTTATTGTAAAATGTCTTGGAGTATTTATGGGTCCTTCACGATGTAAATGGCTTTAAATTGCAGCCCTTCCCTGCAAGACCTTGGAAGGCTATCAGATAGTAAGCTTCTGGAAGTCCAGAAAAAATGCCGTTTGAAGATTACCGAGCTTGGTCTAGAATCGTTTGAAGATTATAAGTGCCTACTATGACTAAAGTTTTCTTAATTTTCAAGGAAACAAGACACACACTTCATTGAATTTGTTACTATATTTTACTGGGGCACGTCTAGCTGTCCTTGACAATCTTTCTAATTCTCAAAATTCAACATTTTTAACCATTAAAGGTAATTAGATGTTGAACTACTTAGAAAAAGAACCCACCATTGACTTTTCAGAGAAAACCCAAAATCGTTACTGGTACAATCCCTTACACATTCGAGGGTATATGCTACAACTTCGACCATGATACCTTTGACATTTCTGGTTATAGGTTACAGCTTCGACTATAATACCTTTCACATTCCAGGGTATAGGCTACAACTTTGACTATAATCCCCCTCTCATTCTAGGGTATAAACTAAAACTTCGACTATAATCCCTTTCGCCTTACAGAGTATAACCACAACTTCTATTAAGATACCTTTCATATTCTCAGGGTATAAGCTACAACTTCGACTATAATCCCTTTCAAATGTTAGGGTATAATCTGAAGAATGTTGTGGAGTTGTCCGTGCGCCGATCATACAACAAATGTTGAAGTTGTTTAGGGTATAGGCTACAACTTTGACTATATAATCCCTTTCACATTGCTGGGTGTAGGCCACAACTTCGACTATAATCCTACAACATCGACTATAATCCCTTTCACATCTCGAGGTATCGGCTACAACTTCAACCATACCCTTTCACATTGCAGGGTATAGGCTACAACTTCAACCATTCTTTTCAGATTGTAGGGTATAAGCTACAACTTCGATTATTATCTCTTTAACATTTCAGGGTGTATGCTACAACTTCGATTATAATCCCTTTCACATACAGGGTATAGGCCACAACTTCAACCATACCCTTTCACACTCCAGGGTATAGTCTACAACTTCTCCTACAATCTCTGTCACATTGCAGGGTATAGGCTACAACTTCGACTATATTCCCGGCAACATTCCAAGGTATCGGCTACAAATTCAACCATACGCTTTCACAATCCAGTGTATAGTATACAACTTCTCCTACAATCTCTGTCACATTGCAGGGTATAGGCTACAACTTCGACTTCAAGCTGGGGTACAAGTTCCTGCGGCGGTCGGAGGCGCACCTGCGGTACGGCAACAGCTCGGCGGTGAGCTACCGCGGGGAGCTGCTGCCAGGGACGTACTGCGACCGCGTGCTCGAGGGCTGCGACCGTCGGCCCTGCCGCATCCAGAGCCCCAACTACCCGGGCGTCTACCCCAGGAACGTCACCTGCTACTACAGGTTAGTGTTCGGTATCGAATATCGATGTTCAGAGGTCGAAGTTCGATGTTTTTACCAGCGATGTTAGAAAGCCGATGTTTTTCTACCATCGATGTTTTGGTAACGATGTGATTTTAAATGGAATTTTAATATATATATATATATATATATATATTATTTTTTCGACCTCTGAATATGGATATTAAACAGACCTCATGATAAATTTCCATTTTGATTTCAGATACGATATAATAATAAGCCTAATAATAATAACAGTTATTTACCAAAATAGTTTAATAATTTGTAGCTTTTAACAATATAATATTTATCAATTTAAATTAAATACTCGTTTCTTATTTAACACGGATTACATCGAACAATCATACATATGATATGAAATGACGCATCTGTTTTTTATTGTAATATTTGAATATTGAATATCATAGTCAAAGGTTACTTTATCCAACTTGGACATGTATCTATGCATTTTTATGGAAATGGATTACGGTATATGGGAATTAGAAACAACCTTCGATATGATTTAGTTAAAAACATCAGCGTTTTTCGTTTAAAAACAACGATGTTTGTATGTTTGTAAAAACATGATTGTTTTTGCAACATGGATGGTAATAGTTCGATGTTAATATCGATGGTAAGATCGATAGTTAACTATCGATGTCCGGACACTACTACAGGTAGGCCACTCGTGTTAAATTATATTTTCCTGGTATACAAAGGGTTTTTATTTGGAAATAGTATACAAGTTCTGATTAGACTAGCTTGAATTAAATCGGATAAAATTAAGCACGTGATCGCCTTTTCTAAAAGGGCATAAAAACTAACACTCACTGAATTCCCAGCACGAGTAGACACGCACCATGGTGTAAGGGAAAAAGAAAGGTGTGTGCAGGGTCATCTGTTGTGACGTAGATGGGCTCACGCAACCAGCGCTTACTACAACTGCAATACAAACCAACTAATACAATTCAATCAAAATATTTTGGGTACGGTCTTGGTTGTGCAGTCAAACCTCCAGGTCCGGTAGTTTCTCGAGCCCAACTACGTCATCCCAGCTGACTGTGCATACACCTTTCTTTTTTCTCTCACCATGGACAAGCGCTGCTGCTCAGCAGTTTTACTTTCTTTTTGTTTAGCCCACTCATAAAACAATATTTATAATAATAAAATGTCCCTTTAAATTTCTATTTTCATGTTAACTCTAGTGGAATGATAAAAAATATTAAGTGCTTCTATGCTAACTTTCCTTTAGTCTAAACTTAATAATTTTTATTTCTCGCAAAACTTCACGCCGAGGTCTTTCCAACAACATTTTTATTATGCATCTCGGATTAGGATTGTAGGAGGGGTCTTGATCACAAAATAACCCCCAGCGAATTGAATAAGTAATAGATAGTGACAGTAGTTATTAATGTCTGTCCCGAATTCAGTGCTCACTCGAAACAAATAACAGCGAAAAATTAGTTCATGTGGTGTTCACCCTTCCGAGTCTGACATGTGCAAATACCAAAAAACTCAAATAATAAAAAACTTCAAAGTCAAATTATTTTAAAGTAGTTGGTTTTCTTATAATAAAAATGAATCAGCAGAATCAAGTTTTAAAAAAGTTACACCTGGAGCTTCTGTTGGTTCGAACTTTACTGAAAAGAATAATATAATATTCTTAAAAATAACAAATAATTATGTTTTTTTGAATAATGTACTTTTTCTTTCCAAATAATCACGGTCGAATAAAAGACAAAAGCCTTGAAAAACATATTTTTAGTTTATTTATTAGTATACTGGCTGATCAACCCGGTCCCACACGTGAAAAATATAAAAACATCCTTGGATTTATGATTTAATGTTTCATTTAATTTTCCATACTTCATTCAGAATCAGAATCAGAATATTTATTTCCATAAAACATACAATCTTCGAGTCCCAACAAACCACATGATTTGTCGTTGGGTGCTCATAATTACATAGAGATACAAAAACAAAAAACTAAAAATATACAAAAATTAACAAAGCGCTCAGGTGGCGGTGCACAAACGAACTATATATTTCTACCTATTGGTTAAACTCAAAACATTGCAACGTATTTAAACTAGGAAGCGATTATCTCAAGGAGAACCAATAATTGAGATCAATATATGGTATGATATTAAAAAAAAAATATATATATATATAATAATGAACTCAGCTAAGTTTACGTAAAATTTCGTATTTTCAAGTTTGAAAATAGAAAGAACACAAAAGAAACCATACACAGCTACCCACAAATACAGATTACTAGTAATTAAGAGGACAAGATCAAAATCAAGACTGAAAACAGCCTACTAGCTTAACAATGGCAATCACTCACACATTCACTCACTGACTTACACATTATTTTCTTTTTTAATTATTATATTGTGTACGTTTGCCTTTTGTTTAGTAACCAAGAAATCAAATCTAATTTTATAATATCAAAACGTCTTGCATTTTCTAAGGTAAAAGGCAGTTCATTGAACGGTTTTTGAACCACGTGACTGAGCGAGATATTGCAACACCTATGGTAAGAACTCTTACCATAGGTGTTGCAATATCTCGGTAATTTGTATTTTTCTAGACTTCTAAAGGAATATTGCTCTTTTACATTTGGTTGTTTGAAAGTGCACTTATTATAAAAAAGTTTCATAATTTTATACTTATAAAAATCCTCTGGGTAGAGGGTGTTATACATTTTGAAGGTACTGACAAGTGAGTTAGTTTCTGGAAATTTTTGTTTGGAAATCATTATTAGCGTTTTGGTTCGTCTTAAAAAACATTTTGGTGCCACGCCCCAAACTTCTATCCCGTACCGAATTATTGATTCAAACATTGATTTGTAAATTATGACAAGAGCTTCGTAGGGTAATGTTTTTCTCAAATAAAACAATTTAGCAGTAACTGGTTTGAGTTTATTTACAGCATAATTTATATGGTGTTCACATTTTAACTTAAGATCAATTATTAATCCTAAATATTTAGTTTCAGAGTTTAGCTTTGGACATTGGCAATTTATGAAATCCCAATTTAGGAGATATTGACAAAAATGACTTCAAATGTCTGGAGCGCGTGGTGGAATTTTATGGGCGGAATGAAAATTCATTACAACGGTTTTTTTTATCATTTATTGCAAGTTTTTTATCATAAGCCCAACTGTTAGGTTGCCATTACCTTCATAAGCTTCCCGGTGGTTTAACATTAAAACTTTGAGGTACCATAGGGCATGGCCCTAAGGGAATTTTGTAAAATCCTTTCTTTGTGGATGGCTACACTCAGAGCGGGACGTCCACGCAAAGGTTCTAGGTCAAGTAGTATGGGCTGTACGATTAAAGGTGAGTGGTATTTGAGAAATATATAGTAGATTTGATTAATTAAATGTGGGAAATATTATTATTTGAATTAAATCATAAAATATAAATTTGCCTGCAGGGTGGAGCAGAGAACAGCGCCTAGAGGGAAGCACGTTCTGCTGGCGGTGCGGCAAAGGAACAGCCACAAGATACATATCAAGGACCAAATAGTCAAGTATGACAGGAGCCAGAGGGTGCTCAGGTAAGAGCCAAAGATAGTTATGCTAGGTAAATAATGAATTCATAGTTCTATACCTGTTGTCTACTGAACGAACATGAATTATTCCTAGATTGGCTTTCGTTGTGTAAACAATAAAATAATCTGGAAATAAAAAATATGGAATTATATTCTATGAAAAATATAAAATTATGAAGTTATAATCTGACCACTAACTAAATATAATCAGGGATTTTTATACAAATTTCGCGTTGTATGAAGATATATCACGAGTAATGCTTAAAATATTAAACACACTAAATACCTTAAATGTAACTAATATAATACTAAAATTCTGAGTAAACTGTTTTCCCTCTTCATACTTTATTTGCCTGAAATCAGGAGATTTTATAATTTAACGAATTGTTTAAACAATGCTTAAGGCCCTTATAATGCGATTGCCTTCGTCTTCTGTTATTAAAGGAAACAAGACTAATTTAAGCAGTTATTTAGTTAGAACTGCTACGTTTACTGTGAGAGAGATTAATAGTTTAGTTTATGAACACAAACAACTCAGATCACAATATAACCTTTTTAAATATGACAATAATGTTTAGTAAGATATCAAAAGCAAGTATATATTTGTGTTTAGCTGCATTTTTAGTCTTTTTGTTGAAGATTTTTGTAGTAAAATTTATATATTTCTATTTATTTTTCTTAATTGTTTTGTGTTTTTATTATTTTTGAACATATTTAAATGATACAATATAATTTGTGTAGTTTATTTTCTATGGGTTTTAAATAGTAAGACCTATTTTTATTCATTTCAAAGGCAGCTAGGAATTAAAATTCAAATAAGTTGAAACGAGCTTTAATCATCATGTTGTTTATGGAGAGAAAAGATATATATATATATATATATATATATATATATATGTTTGTAATTACGACTAAACCTATTAAAATGCGGTTATGTGGTTCAGTACATTACATGTTTCAAAGACCAAATTGATAGTATTTTTATGTAGATTAAGAATATATGATTGGGTTCACTAAATATTGGTTATATCCATATTTGTTGGATATTTTGAACTAAAAATAATAATTAAAAACACTCAAAATTTCTTAGTTCTTGTGAGGCTTTTCGCCAACAAAGTCGGCATCGTCAGACAATCACAAACTGGTTTAATTTTTTATTTTAAATTCAAATACCAGGCATTCCAATGAAATTTTTCACGAAAAGGGTGTTCCATAGAAATTACAGATGATTAGCTCTTTATTTAGGAGATATTTTAAATCAATTATGGATTGGATGGCTGGGTATGCATTCTCCAAATTTTCCTTACAAATTTTTCTCCAGGCTCTTTCAAATCCTCATAGGGATCGTCCTCTTTCAAATCGTAGCTCACATAAAAGTCGATACTTTTCATAATGGCGATGGGAAGACTCCTCTTGTATTTAAGGTCAATGCCTGCATCGTGTAATGTACATTATGAAAATTAAGGAACATTTACAATCTGCAGGGTGTGGGACCAGTGTAACGTGGTCCAGGACTACATGACGGTGTACGACGGGCCGTCCACGCTGGACGCGGTGCAGGTGTGGCGGTGACGCGGCGGCAACGTGGCGGTGACGTTGCGACAACGTGGCGGTGACGTGGCGGCGACGTGGTGCCGACAAGCTGCTGGGTAATGTTATATATGACCCGCAGGGTGTGGGACCAGTGTAACGTGGTCCAGGACTACATGACGGTGTACGACGGGCCGTCCACGCTGGACGCGGTGCAGGTGTGGCGGTGACGCGGCGGCAACGTGGCGGTGACGTGGTGACAACGTGGCGGTGACGTGGCGGCAACGTGGTGCCAACAAGCTGCTGGGTAATGTTATATATGACCCGCAGGGTGTGGGACCAGTGTAACGTGGTCCAGGACTACCTGACGGTGTACGACGGTCCGTCCACGTTAGACACTGCCGTGTGGCAGTGACGTGGCGGCAACGTGGCGGTGACGTGGCGGTGACGTGGCGCTGGGTAATGTTATATATGTCCCGCAGGGTGTGGGACCAGTGTAACGTGGTCCAGGACTACCTGACGGTGTACGACTGGCCGTCCACGCTGGACGCGGTGCAGGTGTGGCGGTGACGCGGCGGCAACGTGGCGGTGACGTGGCGGCAACGTGGTGGTGACGTGGCGACGACGTGGCGGTGACATGGCGGTGACGTGGCGTTGGGTAATGTTATATATGTCCCGCAGGGTGTGGGACCAGTGTAACGTGGTCCAGGACTACCTGACGGTGTACGACGGTCCGTCCACGCTAGACACTGTGCTGGTGTGGCGGTGACGTGGCGGTGACGTGGCACTGGGTAATGTTATATATGTCCCGCAGGGTGTGGGACCAGTGTAACGTGGTCCAGGACTACCTGACGGTGTACGACGGGCCGTCCACGCTGGACGCGGTGTTGGTTCGTCTCTGTGGCGGTGACGTGGTCCCCGACATCATCAGCAGCGGTCCCAACATGCTGCTGGAGTTCCACACGTCGCCGTACGACAACCCCTTCCACCCCGTGCCGCTCAGCTACCTGCCCGGCTTCGAGCTCGAGGTCCAGGTCGGTCTTATTTTGTAGAGAGAATTTGGGATTCATTTCTGTTAAATCCCCGCATTTACAAACAACTCTCCATAGACTGAGGATTAATCGGGATAGAAGTAATAATGAAAAATTAATAATAGAGAACCTAACCTAACCTAACCTAACCTAACTTAACCTAACCTAATCAATACTACTACAGCTGGCGCTCAATGATAAAGCGATAACGCGAGTGACGTATGCAGAGGTCTGTTTGCAATTACCGTTATCTGATCCAAACAAAAACTGGAAACTTCTTCTCTTATATGTTATGGAGTAGTTATTAATTGTTATTTGAACATTCCCGACTAAGCCACTATAAAAATAGCCCATAAATGCGGGGATATAACAGAAAAGACCCGGATTTGGTAGTCTGGGTTGCCCCATGCACCCCACAGGAATATCCTCTAAGAGTACTTCAGCCATTTTTCTTTCTTTATGTACGTCCACCGGGTAGGAAAGGAAACTTCCTTTCCATTAACCTTTAGGCTTACAGCCTTTAGTAGATTAATATAAGGGAAGCAAAATGGAAAAAGGAATATGTAGAAGGAATAAGTTCGGCCAAGCTTAGACTGGGTGGGATAAGGTATATCTTTATTGAATGGATGCTGTGGAACAGGGCCTCAAGGGATTAGGTGGCTCTCATAATAGCCCTCATTTTGGTTGGCAGTACATCCCCGCCTACCCTGTCGTCAAGCCCATCCTCCTCTGGTGGGGAACTGAAGTTGTTCATTGAAAGACAACACTGCCTCCAATCATGACAACTCCCGTTACTCTACTGAGTATCGGTGTCTTATATAGCAAAAGCCAGTTAGGATCCCTCTATGGGGAGATCCAGGTCGGTCTTGGAATTATATTTTACTTAAATTTTGACTCTAATTTGTTGTATTTACTTCCAACGTTACCTTCCTAGGTACCGTTTTACCGAGCAAGCATGATAGTTCACTCTGGATTTTCATACGGCTACGGTAAAACTTCCTGGGTTCGTTTTGTACGATTCTTTCCATCATGTTACCCAGAAATACATAATTTTAATCATTACGCTTTTTTCATAAAACACTATATGTTTCTCAATTCTTTAATTAACAAAAATTTCAAACATTTAACGTGCTATTTTTGCAATGTGCTGTCAAATTTTACATTTGAATAATGAATAATGATGTTTTATTCCAATAATACAGTACACAGGTTTTACAATATTTCAATTGGAATAATACACTGGTCACTGTATGTGACCAGTGTATTATTCCACAGTTATGTGGCCAGGAGTTATGTGGAGTTATGTGACCAGGAAAAGTCTTAGGCATATTTATGTTTTTTTTTTATCGAAAGACTTTTTAAACAGCTGGTAATATTATGTTATTCTATTCCTCTAAAGTAACCTTAATATGCATCGAATTGAAAAAGTTTGTATGGTTTCTACTGTCTATTGAGCGTTCACTACATAGCTCTATTTCTTAAAGAAAAACATATAATTATGCAATAAATTTCGTCGTATTTCAATCAGATAATTGTTTACTTTCTTTAAATTGTGTACGGAAATTTTTACTTGCAGACTTCGGCAAAGAGTCGGGCACAAAAATTAACGTTTCTTTGTATTATGATGTAAAGTTCTATAGCGGATTCTGTGTAGGTATTTTATTGGAAAAAAATCTGATATTGAGAATTGTCTACGAAGTCGTCAAAGTCTAATGAAGGATTACAGTACCTTTACAAGAAATGCTAAAGAATGAAAAAGTATTAAAATAAAAACAAATAAAAAAAAAATCATTCCTAGTTCATACCTTTATAAGTTGGAGTAATTTTTGGAGATATAATCTTTTTAGTTGTTAAATATGCGTCTATGGGACTGATTATAAGCCCTTCAAAAAATTTCATTTTAAATATAATGTATTGATCAGCTGGAATGACGTTATTTCCTTTCGCTAAGAGTGTAAATAGGGGAGTGTAAGAGTGTAAGAGGGATCCTATTAGACGATAGGTTGTCATGGATAAATCATATAAACAATCTGCTTCGAAAAACTCGACTCTGTATAAGAAGGTTTTACTTCCTAAGAAATTTTTGTAACATCCATTTATTGCGAACTCTGTACTATGGGCTGATTCAATCTAGAATCCAATATGGAATTGTTGGGGCGGAACTTGTAAAACTAGAATCAACATCGTGAGGAATACTCAAAACAAATTCATCCGTATAATTATGAAAGAAAATTCAAGAGAGTCATCCTTTCCCCTCTATTCTTTTTTAAGAATCCTCCCAATCTAACACCTGTTCATCTTTAAAACATTAAGGCTTTTTTATATAAGAAGTGGTAATAGAGGATCAACCCGGATTCACCATAATACTCGAAGCAATCTTAAAAGATTATTTATTAAACCGAAAGTAAAGAAAATGCTTTTCAAACAATCATTTAATTATCTAGGACCAAATTATTTCAATAAATTACCACTTAATATTAAGGAAAGTAATAACGTAAAAGAATTCTGTTTCAGGGTAAGAAATTGGCTATTTTCTATTTATGATGTTACCATATTGAATCAGACCATGGTCTGAGAAATAAACAAGACTTTTTTTGTATATTTGTACAGATTGCTTTGTAATATTTATTGTAAGCTGTATAATTTAAATTCTAGTTCAGTTTATAATTTATTCATTCTTTATAAATTTTAATATGTTTTATAATTTACTTTATTATCTTCATAATTGTTACTCTGTAGTTTTTACAACACACAAACACCACGGGTAGCTGAAGCAAGAGTCATTTAACAAGAGATTGGGCTGAAAATTGTTTTTCTGGTGTTTTTTAGTAGATAACTAACCACAGTACTGGTAAAAGTGATTAGTAATATTCATAAAAATTTTTGTGTTTTTATAATTGTAATCTTTCATGAATAAAAATCATTATTTCATTATTTCATTCATTATTTCAAATAGACAAGAAAATCAAGCAAAATATCTCAAGGATCACATTATTTACTTTAGAAAGAAAAAATAATCTCTTTGATCAAAAGAACTTAAGTTGATTCATATTTCATACTTTGTTAGCTTATTTAATAGAAGACTCAACTTTGCTGGCTCATTTATTTATAGAGCCTACTTACGCTTGTTTACATTGACTGGAGGACAAATAGTTATTATCCAATATGAATTAAAAGTTGAGATAAAAAAGTTAAGTGTTCTGTTTTGATTTGATGGGTATTGATTCAAGTTTATTTCACTAAGAAACTTTCCCTCATTTATTTATTTGAAACATTATCACTATAAATTTTTTATCTACAATTGATTTAGTGTTTCAAAATTGAATTGATATACCAATTTAATTTACCAATAAAATGAACAACGGAAATATATCACAGTAAGAAAACAGTATATCGCAGTAGGAAAGTGTATCATTATAAATTGTTATATGAATATGAAAATGGCAAGGTATTGTTAACAACAATACCTCGCCTAATGATAAGAGCAAGTTTACTGGGATAGTTGTGAGACTTGACCATAACGTTACGGCCCGGAGTGCCAAACTCCAGTTTACTTCAGACCTAACAATTGAGTTCGGTAACTAGTTGAGGGTTTCCTGAGGCTATGCCACTAAATCCTAACTGCCCACAGGCCTTCTGTTTAATACATTTATTATACAGAATCGTCTGAACAATTTGCTTGAATTAGAAAAGTAATGTTATTTTAAATTTAGAAAACTGGCATAACGTTTTGCATTTTGATTATATAGAATCACCTGGACATTTAGCTTGAAATTAGAAAAATAATGCTATGTGAATTTGAGAAAACTGACATAGCAACTTTTTATTGTCTGGCTTAGTTTAGTACTTAAAACATACCTTGAAATAATGAGTACATTTATATTAGCTCGTCTTGACTATCGTCATTATCATCTGTACTACTCAACTGGTATTTTTACAAAAATTCCCATTTGTGATTTGAAATAAGATTGATTAGTACCTATGAATTTCTTTTGGTAAAAATTATTAGTATATAAAATTCAATTTCAACGTATAAAAAATACAATATTAATAGTGTATATCAATTCTTCATATCGAAATCATAGTCTAAAACACGATTCTATGACTTACGAAATGCTATGATAGATTTGCATTGGTGTAAATGTAACAAAAGGTTCTGCAAAAAGAAAATTAATTTTTCCAGACAACAAGGCTTTTTTTCTCATTTTTTTGTAAAAGGGTACGGTACCACCGCGCGGTGGGTTCCGTAAAGTGAAACTTTGTGCAGCAGAGTAAATAGCCAGTTTTTTGGACTGTGACTGAACGAAAACGTTATATATCTTAACCGTAATTATAGCCACTGAGATGCGAAATATATTTCAATAGAACTTAGAAATTGTTTTCAAATCTCACTTTACGAATAATTTCTGAGTTGTATATGTTTTTTAACCATACTTGGGAAGATTTCATATAGTATAACAAACCAAGTCAATTCAAATCAAGCCAAATTAAATAGTTAATATTTTAAATATTTTTAGATTATTTTTAATTAATTTTAGGAATTTATATTCATGCAGTTTTAATGGAAAAATAATAAAAAATTTTCTGAACCAAGCTAAAATCATCATTCTTTCACTACAAAACGTGTAACTCTCAATATGAGTTTTACAAACAATTTCCTCAGTCAAAGCTTTTAATATTAAAACAAACTCGCACTGCCAGAAGGGACACTGGTTATTGAAAGCTGATAACAAGTGTCGATACCCGATGACGTGTTAAACACAAAGAGCCAACAGCGCCCAAAGCTAACATCGGACTACATGGAAATTGCGCATTACATGTTACTGCCCTGTCTAGTCTATGTACGTCATGTAGCGTATGCTAATAATGCTTCAGGGCATCGTGGCTTGGGCTTCGTGTATAATACGTATTATAAATAAGATTTTTAAGACGTTTTAGCGAATTTTCCCTATAGGGAAGAAGCTATCACTGTAGGTCTCTTGGTAAGACCTGCGCCCGAGACCATGATAACTTTTCGTTTTGGGGCCACCAGAAGCAGAAAAAAAGTATTTGCAAAAATAATGATGAAATTGAGTATACTTTTATCACTATTTTATTTAATAAGCCAATATGTAATATGTGTCTCTCAGCACGATAGTGACCGTAAAAATGGTCCGATCTTAATGAAAATTGCTACAGACATGTAAAGTGGTAATCCCTCGGACGAGTTCGTAAGCCAGCCCGATCGGACCACCGGAACGGGGGTAAAGGGGATAAACCCCCCCCCCAAATGGGTTTTTTGTGTTTTTTACATAGGAAAATAAAATTTATCGAATTTTTGTTTGCACCATTGAATTCAGCTAAAAAAAACAAACAATTTAGTATCTCGAATCACTGCTCTATGTCAATTGGTTACCGAGATATTGAAGGTGGTAAACACAGTACGTTGTCCCAATGTTAACCTTATGGGAAATAAGTAAAATTCTACATCTCGGTTATTTCTCAACATATCTTGATAAAACTTGTTAAATAGCTTCTTCTAGTTCAGATCTATTGAATATTCAATTAAAACACCCAGTTTTAATTTACTTGAAGCAGCAAACCTGCATACTCATTCCCCATGTTATTCTTATGGAGCTTACCAAAACATGTCAAATCTCGCTATGTTGGATTGAAAAGTTGTTTTGCATTTGAAATTCGCTGAGTATGCAGGTCTGCTGCAACGGGGGTGTTAGAATATCTTTCTATTAAAAAAGACAAATATTAACTTTACAAAGATGTTTCTTTGTAAAGCGTTTCATTATAATTTATCAGTGAAGAAGCAACTTAAAGTTTAAGATTTACTTGTCCATAAAGAATTGTCCAAGTTAAAGTAATGTGTTCTGAAAATCTATTTGTCTGCATTCGCAACTCAACTTAAATAAAGTTCAAGGAAAAGTCTTTCAACATTTCTGCACGTTTTGTACTTGTGACTGACTCCCTCGTTTTCCTCATTGTTGACGAATTTACAAAGGGGAATATCATATATATAAGTCTCTTCAGGAGAAACTTCAACTAAGTTTGCTTTTAACGTCAACCACATTGTTTTCACCCATTTAGGGGATTTTAGCCCACGTGTCAAGTTTATTCAAGGAAGATTGAAGTGTCAATTCAAAGGGTTTTTACGCCGGTGTCAAAAGGGTTGATAGGCCGTCGTCATGGTTAGCTCCACAGTATCCTGCCCATCTAGAAATTGACATACATTGCTTAAAATATTTTTAAATTACTACTAATACTGTTTTAATTATTTTACTGATTTCTTTAATATTTTTTCCTTGAATTATGCTATTGTAAGATTACAAAAGTTACTGGAAAAAAATACTTGTACGTTTGTTTCAATGTGGCAGAAGAATTAAGGCAGCAGTCAGCAATTAACCTATAAACCATACTTTTGAATACATCCGTGAATATGTCATATAGGCGGACAAGCAATGAAATGATTTTTCTATTGCATTGCCAGAAATGAAATGTATTTTTGAGGAGATAAAAAAACTGAATCACTTTGTTTTTTTAGTGTCATCTTTTATATACGATTATTTAATTTTACTAAGCCAACCCATCACTTATATAATTCGTTTTTAGTTCCTCGATCAACTATCAGATATTGTTAAGTTTACCAGAAGTAGGTCCACCATATAACAAATCAGTGAATTTAAATCAAGTAAATGTGTTTTGCCATTTTGTAAAGGTGAAAGGCATGGTGCACATGTAATCATGAATTTAAAAATGTAGCGCACTTTCACCAATGCATGGCTTAAAATTTACAACCGTTTTTTGTATGCCGCATAAATGGGTATTAATCAACCAAGTATGATGAATGTAACATTCAGTAGAGCAAAGAATGGAAGTTTGACTGTCGTATTAGCTAAACCTGTTATAATTTAGAACCTAAGCTGTGGAATCCATTATCTCAGATACTTTTACCAGTGCACTGCGAATCATGTACAACCGTTTTAGAGCACTTAGAGTGCATACCGTATGCATTCAACTTCAGTAAAACAATTATTTTGTTTTATTATTCTTTTTTAAGAGAGGGTAGCGGGCTTTTTACCTTGCATTTGCCCCCCCCCCCCCCCCGACATGGGCAAATAAACGTTTAGCATTCCTCTGTGCATTTTTATTATTGATTGTAATTTGTTAATTTCACAGATAAAGAATTATATAGACTGCTAACAAAATGAATTGTATATGCCAGTTTATATTTCTAGCGGCGAAAGGTTTTTTTGCTGTTTGCCACCCTAATTGCGCTGATATCAAAGTTATTAGTGGCTATATGTGTTCTTTGGGACCTAAAGATTTGCCATTGGTGAAACCTCCTTTGATAGCAATGCGATATGGACGACAAAACAGCCTAACTTGACGCCGCCCGAAAAACAAAAACGGGCACGAAAAGGTTTATTGGGAAGCCAATCTGTATTACTTCTTCAACTTTGTCAGTTAGAAGAATATGGAATTTGTTCAAGATGGTAACTCGACGTTTTCTGGGATAGACCGTGTGCAGTTGTCAAATTCGAATGCCGACGTTTCGGATACGTTGCACTCCATCATCAGAGCAAAACGCTCGTCGCTCACGATACCCAATTATTGTACTCAGTGTACCAGTACAATAATTGGGTGTTGTGCGCGACGAGCGTTTTGTGCTGACGATGGAGTGCAA
This sequence comes from Flexamia atlantica, assembly GCA_035578135.1. Classification (NCBI taxonomy): domain Eukaryota; kingdom Metazoa; phylum Arthropoda; class Insecta; order Hemiptera; family Cicadellidae; genus Flexamia; species Flexamia atlantica. The sequence goes on along the minus strand of JAQJVK010000014.1, from coordinate 20,740,184 downwards.
CGTCTCTGAAACGTCGGCATTGGAATTCGACAACTGCGCACGGTCTATCCTAGAAAACTTCGAGATACCATCTTGTAAAGACGACGGTGGAATTAGTCCGATTCCACAGATTCCACAGTTCAGATTTCCACAGTTAGATTCCACTCTTTGTGGAGTCTGTTCTTTCATCTTACATCGCCCTATCCGAATGCCATACCAAGGACCCCCTGCGCTGTGCAGGTGCTGTTCGTGGAGGCGCGGTCACACAAGTACGTGCGGGACGGCCGCCACTGCGAGTTCCTCCTCACCAGTTTCGACTCGCCCTGGGGCGTGCTGGAGAACCCCCGCCACTCCCTGCCCCCCAACACCACCTGCCGCTACCACTTCCAGGTCCGTGTGCTGAATGTCTTTGAGCATACTATTTTTAATCATAAGATTTCCCTTTTCTTTTAAGTTTTATAGTCAAGATATAGCAAAACTATAATTTATATCGATAACGAATTTTAAATGAATTTGTAGTGTATATTTTGTATTTTTGTAAAAAGGGTTAATGAAAATTGCTATTATTTCATCTTTATTTGATTGTTTGTGTCATTGTTACATATCTTGTGTATTTTTATTCTTTTAGTGTTACATAAATTAAATTTTTCTAGGATGAATAAATTGTAATTCTGATTAACTTAGGGAACCAAAGTATTATTACAGGATAAGTGTAATAAAGGGCGGTAACTTGACTGCAGGTCGGTAACTTGACTGCAGGTCGGTAACTGGGCTACAGGTAGGTGAATGGACTGAGTGTGTCGGTGTTTGGACATCAGGTCGGTAACTTGACTTATTGAGTCTTAAATTGGTCTGATTGTGTCGGTAGCATGACTGCAGGTCAATATCATGACTTATTGTTTCGGTGATTAAACTGATAGGGTATTCCTTGTTAGGGTTAGTCCTAAAGTTGCCTTGCTTAATAAATAATTTATAATTTCATATCATTTCCAATTATAACTTGACTGAAAGATTATTTTTGCGTTATCAGTTCTAAAACTTTCGATATAGAATTAAACTATCTTTTTTAGCCGTTTCATGGCAAATCAATTACACAATACTGACCTAATCGCAATTAACTATTCAAGTATTAGAGCAATGTTTATAGTCACAATAACTTTATAAGAAGCAATAGTTTATTTTTTTAAGCATTACCAACTTTTCAAGATCAAAAGCTTAAAATCGTTCTGGGTTCATAGGGGACAAAACATTATCCACACTCTTCTTATCATCAAGCTAGTCACACGTTATCGACTTAATGAATGGATAATCCTATTGCAATTTCAGGGTCGGACGCACGAGACGGTGTGGCTGTCCTTCATAAAGTACCACGCGGCGAGCGCCGACCCCGCGGCCTTCCAGCTCAGCGCCGAGTGTAACGCGCGGCTGCGGATCTGGGACGGCAGGATCACGTCGGTCACTGGACTGCAGGTCGGTAACTTGACGTATTATGTTGGTAGTTTGACTGATTGTGTCGGTAAATGGACTGCAGATCGGTAATTTGACGTATTTTGTTGGTAGTGTGACTGATTGTGCCAGTGACTGGACTGCAGGTCGATAAGTTGACGTATTATGTTGGTAGAGTGACTGATTGTGTCGGTAACTGGACTGCAGGTCGGTAACTTGACGTAATATGTTGGTAGAGTGACTGATTGTGTCGGTGACTGGCCTACAGTTCGGTAACGTAATTGTACTTAGATACCTTGACTGCTGGTCGGTAACTGGGCTACAGGTAGGCAACTGGTCTGAATTTGTCGGTGATTGGACTGCAGGTCGGTAACTGGACTGCAGGTGGACTGAATGGACTGTGTGTCGGTGATCGGACTGCAGGTCGGTAACTGGGCTACAGGTAGGCGAATGGACTGAGTGTGTCGGTGGTTAGACTTCAGGTCGGTAACTTGACTTATTGAGTCGTAAATTGGTCTGCTTGTGTTGGTAACATGACTGCAGGTCAGCATCATGACTTATTTTTCGGTGATTGAACTGATTTTCGGTAATTTTACTGCTAAGTTAGTAATAGGACTTAATGTGCTGTTCACTGTAGTCGGTAACTGGACTGAATGTGTCGGTTACTGAAATGCGGGTCGGCAACTGGACTAAATGATTTAATAACTTTAAAGCAGGTCGGTTACTGGATTGACTGGTAATGTACTGTAATAGTAGTGGCCAGAAGGGACTATTGGATTTCAGGTCGGGAGAAATGACTAAAGGCATAATTCCGCAAAAATACCATGAAACTTTTTTATGTTTTCATGTTTTTAAGCTTGGAGTAAAATATGAATAAATAATTTATCAAATCTGTAAGAATCTTGGTAGGTTAGAGAGGTTGCTAATGAGAAGATAAACCATCCTCGTTGTTTAAACTTCGTTAGCAAACTCATCAAAATAAATTAGGAGGATAATACAATTTAGAGTTTTGGGAGAATATCATTTTGTGCAGGGTAGAGGATTTCACTCATTAAATTAATGGCAACTTTTAAATTAAATCATGATGAATGTGTCATTCGTGAAAAGAAGGCATATTCTTTATATAAAAAGATTGTATATTGCATTTAAAAAAACTGTACTCTACTTTAGGACAAAACTACCAAAGAATTATTTATTGACAACAGAATAATAAAATGATCAAATATTGATCAAAGGAGTGAAAAGTTTATCACGTATCTGAATGGATTCTGAAAAATGAGATATTTTATATGTGTTTCTACTTTCAAATCCTTGTTTATATTTTAATTTCAAAATTGTATCTGGTGTATTATAGTTTATTTGAATAAGTAATTAGTATAAATGCGATTACTCAAGTTGATTGAAATTCACTCAATTCGTCTTGGATATCGATTTTTCTAAATTTCAAGATAAAAATACACTTAGAGGTAGAACGTTAACTTACAGCCAACCCTTGTCTATAAACTCCCTCTCCCTCTTCGAGAACATAAATTCGAGAGAGAAGTAAAGTAAACAGCAATTGATACAAAAGCACTTGAGCTTGTAGAACAAGACAAAACTACAGTTAAGCAGAAGTTGTGGAGCCGTCTGGATCGATACAACAACCTAGCGGCAACTCTCCAAACTAAAATGGCCCCGACTATTTATTTCTCGAATTTTTATGTTCCAAAGAGCATTTTTTGTCTTTTGGTGTATGAGTTTAAGCGTTTCCCATGATTCCTAATAATCAAATATATGTAATAGCTCTCGGATTTTTTTGTCATATAAAAAATTTATCAAGCCTTAACAATTTAAACTAGTAATAAAATATTAAATGATCGTCGACAAAATAGCGATCAATAAATTATTAAACTTAAGTATCCTAATATCCTAACTATGCATGTTTAAGAATTTTTTATGTTAAAATATGAATAACAATAGAGTATACGTGCTATAGTGAAAATAATACTTGTTTTGTCCGACGTCGACAATGTATGACCATAAATAAATGCAATATGTGCAATTCACACGTTTGCTGTTCACACGTCCCAACAAAATTTAATAATATCCTGTGTAAATTTTTATAATAATGTCATGATTACTGGGATTTTCAACGAGTAGTTAACCATTAAATAATTACATGCTTTTACACTTATATAAGAGGCAACTAATGGATCATTAAGAAGGTTTAGTGATTGCTGACAATGGAGAAAACAAACCAGACCTCAGAGGATCCGGACCTCCGGGCTGGTATTTTTTAGAGTTGCTATGACCACAATCTATTAACCGTATCATATTGTATACCCAACAATGATACTGGTACACAAAGTTAGACAAACAGCGTTTTAACAGCGGGGTGTAGAACAATGTTTTCAGAAAATTACCCCCTCTCCCCCGCGCCTTCCTACCAGCTGAATCTGCCATAGCCGTAGATATAATGCGCGAACGTCACTACAGCTCATACAAGATATCTCCGGCTATGGCCAATCCGTTACTAACACTATCTTACGATACTTTCAAGATGTTTATTGGTAAGCACAATGTTTGACAAGCGGCGGAGCTGTAGAACTTTGTTATAAGAAAAGTACCCCCTTTTCCTCCCGCGCCTTGCAACCAGGTGACCCAGCAATAGCCACAGAAATGTTATGCAAAATTAAGCAATAATTAATATAATTACTAGATCACTTACTTTGTGAGCCTTTTTATCCATTTAAAAAAGAATAATAATTTGGTACTTTGGTATTATGAGCAGGCCGCTATGTTTAGAGAGACTTTTTACCTGGATGCCAAAAATAACTACTTAATTGGAAAGAACATACTTAAATTCATTTACTGTCCAAATTAGGTATAACTATGATGAGCGGTCTTTGTGTTCTGCCTCCCAGAAGCCGGCGATGTCGGCGAGGATTGGGTTGAAAGCGTCACCGCCGCTAGCGGCCACACCCGATCGCCACCCTTATACCGCGCTGCGGCGGTTATGTTAGGTTAGGTTATCATACATATAGGACTTTCCTCGTTTCGCTACGAATCAAACGATACCGGATGAGTCATACTTTCACCCGCCAAATCCTGTAGGTAAGTGATGCACACACTCCAGTCAACCTTGGCCTACTTGGAGGTGATTTGGGGGGTGAAAGTATGACTCATCTGGTATCGTTTGAATCGCAATAAAACGAGGAAAGTTCTATTGACATATTTAAGTTAACCTAACCTAACATAACTGCCGCAGCGCACTGTATAAGGGTGGCCTCCGTATAATACTAAAGTACCGATAGTTTAACCGTATGACATTGCCCCAGACGAACGTGAGTCTACTCGGCGAGTTCTGCAAGGACGACGCGCCGCGCCTCTGCGACCACACGCTGCTGAGCAACAGCAGTCGCTTCACCCGCCCCTGCTCGCTGGCCGAGAGCTACGTCTCCTCCGGCAGCGAGCTCACCCTCGAGCAGTTCCTCAAGCAGGGCTCGGTCCTCTTCCCCCTCAACTTCCTCATCCGGTACGAGTTCGTCGACACCTCCCTGGAAGGCAGTCACGTGGTGGGTTCGGACAATCCGTGCGACCGAGTGTTCGTGAGTTCTCCCAACTCCCTGTCTTCGGGGAAGTTCCAGTCGCCAAGGAGTGTGTTTTATTACGGGAGAGGAGGTGCGCAGAATTTAAGTTGTGTTTTGAGGTTTGAACCAGGACCTGGGGAAAGAGTGAGGTTGACGTTTACGAGAGCCAAGTTCGGAGAGAGGCAGTGTTCCACCGAGGAAGACGCGAGGACGGGAAGGTGGCGCTGCGTGAAGGGAGCGGAGTCTCCCGCAGTCGCAGAACTGTGGGTCTCCGAATACCCCTGGCCCGGGGTGAAACTCCCCCGAGACTGTATGTGTTCGAAGCTCTCCGAACCCATCGTTGTAAATACCCTCACCAACTCGGTGGTCGAGGTAAACTTCACCGTGACGTTCATGAACATAACGCAAGACTTCGGCGACTTCCACTTCGAAGGGGAGTACCAGTTCGCGAGCGTGCCGTCGGACGCGGCGAGCGACGTGTGTGCTCAGCATCGCGAGGAGAGGCGCCTGCGTGGCTCCAGCGGGGAGGTCGTCCTCAGGAGTCCGGCGGTCAGCAAGGTAAGAATAAGAATAATAATAATAAAAATAATAATATTTCTTTATTGCGTATATGAGCCCTTTGAAGCACAGTTGGTGTAAGTCCATTTAAACTTGTTTTGAAATATCAAAGGGTTTGCTACAAACTTTATAAAAAATCGGTATTGTACTTTTTGAAATTTTTTTTCAATAAAAAATCTTCAAAAAAATCAAAATTAACTTTTTTGGCATTTTAAAACATTCGTTTAGTTTTTTGAGTTTTTTAACAATTAAAGTAACTACACCACTTGTGCTGTAAACGAGTTTAAGGTGCCATTTAGAACAAAAACAAATTACTATCGTTAAAACCCTTTTTTATTACAATCAAAATTAAAATAACATTTTTTATAGTCTGAAACCAAAATGTAGTGTTTTATACGCCCAAAATTTAGTGTATTTCGTGTTTTATTTGAAAGAAAATGTTTATGTGCAGTTTTTAATGCACTGATTTGACAATCTTGGTGTTCTGCCAACTAAGGCCTAAACTTTGACTGCAAAAAATGGTGTAAATCCAACCTTCTTGACGAAAGTCACTGCACAAATGGTGCATCCATATAAACCAGTTGTGCAGTAAGCTGATAGATGGCAGCACTGACTGCACAAGAAAGTGCTGCTATCTATGCGGTTGATATTGGAACTAGGAGCTGCACCGTTAGTGCATTAAACAGAACTCATTTTTCTCCACACAGTAGCATTGTTAACTCAGGCTCATATTTTACTAAAGATAAAGTTTTAACATTCATACCTGCATGCATACATACATCAAGTTACCATACATTCATCACATTCATACCAAACACCGATGACAGAGTTTATTTGAAATGTCAACTCTCCTAGCAGCCCCCATAAACTCGGCAACAAAGTAGAATGCCCTAGACGCCAGGTGACATTGTAAATTCGATTTAAATTGTTTTTCGTTTGCTGACTATTCGATTGCATCATAGAGCTCGTTGATTAGCTTAATATCGGTCTGAGCTGGCAGACTTACAAATTTTGAAGTTATGTGTTGAGCAATTCTGAAATTGTCTCTGCCTCTTGTTTGGTACTCATGGACGTCCCTGCCTCGGACCAGTGTGGTCTTGGTCCTGCAGTAAATGGACACCTCCAAGATGTACAAAGCGGCCAGTCTCAGCAAGTTGAGCTCCCGAAAGGAATTTCTACACGACTCTCGATATTCTAATTTTTTATTTATTCTCACGGCTTTTTTGTAACCTGAAAACTCTCTCAAATCTCTGATTAGAGCATCCAACCCAGATCCGTTTCCATAGGCTAGGTGTGGGTATCAGGCCATAATATGCCATTTTTAAGGTGGAGTACAACGAGGTGAGCGCCGCCAGGGTGACCGAGGAGACCGTCGTCCAGGACCGCGCCGACGTCACCAGCTGCTCCAACTTCCCCTGGCTGATCGAGCCCGAGGACAAGTCCAACAACTTCCTGTACCTGAAGATTAGAGGATACGAACTTCCTGCTACCAGGTATGGCATTGTTAACGCAATAAAAGTCAATTGTTTGCGCTGCCTATTTCTTTTTTAAAATTTTAAAGATAAATACCCCCCGTTGCAGCAGACCTGCATACTCAGCGAATTTCAAATGCAAAACAACATATTTTAATCCAACATAGCAAGATTTGACATGTTTTGGTAAGCTCCATAAGAACAACATGGGGAATGAGTATGCAGGTTTGCTGCTTCAGGAATATTAAAACTGGGTGGTTTTAATTCAATATTTAGTAGATCTGAACTAGAAGAAGCTATTTACCAAGTTTTAACAAGATATGTTGAGAAATAATCGAGATTTAGAATTTTTCTTACTTCCCATAAGGTTAACATTGGGACAACGTACTGTGTTTACCACTTTCAATATCTCAGTAACCAATGGACATAGAGCAGTGATTCAAATTACTAAATTGTTTGTTTTTTTTGAGCTGAATTGAATGGTACCCACAAAAATTCGATAAATTTTATTTTTCTATGTGAAAAACTCAAAAAACCCATTTTTGGGGGGGGTTTATCCCCCTTTACCCCCCCTTCCGGTGGCCCGATCGGGCTGGTTCACGAACTCGTCCAATTGATTACCACTTTACATGTCCGTACCAAATTCCATAAAGATCGGACCATTTTTGCGGCCGCTATCACGCTAACAGACACACACACACACACACACACACACACACACACACACACACACATACATATATATATATATATATATATATATATATATATATATAAATTCGAACGAATAGTGTTTTTTGTTTCTGGGGGCCCCAAAACGAAGAGTTATAGTGGTCCCGAGCTTAGGTCTTATCATGAGACCTACGGTAATAGCTTCTTCCCTATAGGGGAAATTCGCTAAAATCAACATAATCTCAAATTTATATAGTTCTTTAGATTTAAAAATTATAGCAGTGGTTTGTAAATCTCCGTAAAAAAGTTTTCAAGTCAAAAGAAACATGTGCCAAAGTGTATTAATGTGGCCACGAGGGCCATAAGGTTTTATTATTCGTCCATACGTAAACCCGATATACATGGGTAACAAATTATGTATTTATTTAATGTTTCATGAAATGTTGAAAAATATTGAATATATTTATTACTCTCATACATTTACTTTATTCATACACATTTTAATTTTATTACTTACCCACTCTGAATAACACGTGAATCACTATTTAGCACCTGCTATAATTCTGCGAAAAATATTTTTCGAGTTCAAAGGAGACATGTGCTAAAGTGTGATATTCGGTCACGAGGGCCATAAAGTTGTAATATGTGTTCATGCCGAAATCCGATATTCAGAGGCAACACATAATACACATAGTGTTTCACGAAATATGATGGGAGATGTTTTGTGTTTACTTTTATAATTTTTTTATCCATACACATTTAATTTTACTACCTACCCACAGTAAATAATCGCAAATCGCCGTTTTATCAATATTCAGTCTTAATAAATGGAAAATCTGCTAATCCTCTGTTCATATTTTGATTAGGATTTTTGCGGACAGTGATGGCAAATGTCCGCAAAAATCCTAATCAAAATATCAGTGATGGCAAATGTCCGCAAAAATCCTAATCAAAATAACAGTGATGGCAAATGTCCGCAAAAATCCTAATCAAAATATCAGTGATGGCAAATGTCAGCAAAAATCCTAATCAAAATAACAGTGATGGCAAATGTCCGCAAAAATCCTAATCAAAATATAAAATCACCATCACCAACAATGAATTTCAAACCTCTGTTCATATAAATAATCTCGTACAGAATGGTTCCTTCAAACTATCCAAAAAAATATATACAGGGTGTCTCACTTTAGGTGTCTCAAACGGATTGCGGACAAACTAGTGGTCCTACATAGATGAAACAAAATCATTCCCCACTAAATCGACCCCAGTGAACAATGCAATAATATTTATTAGCCTCTTAAAATACGGGTTGATCCAAAAACCGGGGCCATGGGTTTGAATCTCAGAATTTTTTAATGTAAACATATTACGTCATGATATGCATAATTTTAAAGCTATAAACTAGGTGAACAATTTTATGAAAACAGAATTAATTTATCTTTATTCGTTTCAAAATGGCGGCTATTTTCGCAAAAATTATTGATATTTACGGAATTCCCTTGTATCTCGAGAATCATAATACATATTTCTGTTCTGTTTAAAAACTATTATTCCTCGTAATCTCAGCTTTAATTTGATATACAACATGCCAACATTACAAAATAAAAGCTGTTGACGGTATTTTTTTTAATGCTGGTAGCCTTGATAATCAAAAAATTTAAATGGCAGCTATGTTAAATAGAATATTATTTTACATTTCTTGCAAAGTCCAACAACTTTTCAACTTAAACATACCTCCTATCTTTAGTGGTTTTGTAGTTATAAGCAAAACACTCTATTTTACCATATAGAGTCCATGTTAAATGTGCAGTACTTAAATTTCAAGAATGTAAATTTAAATGCCTTGCCAAATTCAGTTTAAAATTATACCCAGAGCAATATGCCATCCACAACTTCTAAATATTTTTGTTGTATATATTGTTAGGGTGATCTAACTGAAAGTTGTATTCCAGGTGGAAGAAAGAGTCGTTCCAGTGCGACACGGCCAACCGCATCCTGGTGTACGCGGGGGTGGGCGCCAGGGAGGCCAGGGTGGTCTGTCCCACCGGCGACTCCGGCCCGCACAGACTACGCGTCGTCGAGGTAAACTTACCGGGAATAGAAAATAATAAAATAGAATATATATACTTAATAAAATAAGGTTTTTTTTCTCCTAGAACCCTTTTTCAGCCGTCCTACCCAACACATTTTTACGATTGAGGTGTAATTTTAAAGCTTATAATGTAGCGCACCGGGGGAATGATAATGAGCATATAGTTTACTGCTTCGACCTACAAGACTCTGATTTATTTCTAGAGGGCGCTTTCAACGCTCCAGTGCTGATCAACTTGCGTTATTACGGTTTTAAAATATGATTGTTTAACAGCTGATAGCTAACCTTGAGACGAATTTTGAACCACTTACATTGTGAATAAAAATAAAACAATATCCGATACATCTTAAAAAAATGAACTTGGGCCACTTAAATTAATCACTTAATCACTTTAATAAGACAGGTACCTCATTGAGGACGTTACCCTGAATATGAGTGAAGGATGGGTGTGATGATCGTGATGATAGTGGTGCGATCTTGTAGCCTTGTTACTGACTAAGGTTGGCATGTTCCTTAGACAGGATTGTTAATTAATAACTTTTAATTGAAGATTTTAGCCAAATTGAGGCAGGTAAATCATTCTTGATGGTGAAGATGCATGATCGTTTGATTATAAATATGTTGTAAACTGTAAACTAAATCCTGAAACAGGAAGATGAAAAATGCATACAGAAAAACGTGTTGTCGTGATTAGGGAGAAAATTTGCGTAACCTTTGGAAAGATTAGAGAACTGCTGAGAGAAAAAGACTAATCGAAAAGAAATTGACTAATTGGGCAGAAAACGTATTAAAATGCCCAATTTGCATATGGGCTTCCTAGAAAAACTTCCGTTATCCTACTGTTGTGTGAGAAGACAACAAATTCAAAATCATAGTGCATAGTGAATAATGTGTGTGTATTTGTTTCGTTCAGTTAGGCCTTCGTTTATTTAGGTGAGATCTTTTAATTTCAATTAAAAAGTTTAATTTGATTAATAAAGGCGAGTTTGAAGCGATACAATTTATTCCAACCATCTAACAGAAATAATATAAAAATGCGCTCTTTTTCTGCATGGGGCCCCTAGTACGATTTATTGCAGTAATGCAATTGATACAGATTGTGTAGCAAACGTCTATTATTGTTATAAATACTTAAAATATAAAATAAAATAAACATTGAAATTACCCCTGGCGATAAAAATTTTGTCCTAACTACCCCCAGTGGGGGGACATGAACTCCTATTCCGTGTAAAAGACTGAATTTGTCAATTCAAGCTTCGATCTTCTTTTGAACAAAGAGTGGATTCTCCTCTCTTTTGAGGCTTTCAGGGAGGCTGTTGAAAAACCTCACCCCCACCTGAGAAGGGAGGCCCGCAAATGCCACAGTTCTGTGCTGGCTAATGCGTAGGTCATCCCTCGCTCTAGTGCCGTAATTATGTATAGCATTGCCAGGCGTTCGCTGACAATGGAAGCGGCAATACACAGTCTTCTCCAGTATGTAAAGGTAGCTTAGGGTCAAAATTCCAAGTTCCCTGAAAGCGGTTCTACAAAACCCTCTCTGCAGTAAATTTGCAATGATTCCAAAAGCTTTTTTTGGAGTCGAAACACCCTCTCAAATTCTCTTTTGGGACAGCTTTCCCAGATTCTTATCCCATAGGAAAGATGCGGATAAATTAGGCCATAATAGGCCGTTTCCAAAACGTTTGAGGAGCAATGTTTTTTAGATTGCGAAGAGCAAAAATGCCAGATACAATCTTGCAGCTCACGCTATCAGCCTATGCCTGCCAGTTCAACACTTTATCCAAGTGCGTCCCTAGAAACTTGGTGGATTCAACCTCTTCTAGAGTAATATCGACCACCATTATAGTTGGTGCTGACTCAGCATCACGGCGACATAAAGAAAAATTATAAAGGTTGTTTCGGAGTGGTTCGTACCAAAATTTTCGAACTGAAACTTTTGAATGCATGTCGTGTTCACAAGTTCACAAGGGAGGCGGAGAGATTGTGTGTTTACGGCAGTAAAAGCGAGGGAAGTTGGCAACGGCGTGACACTTGACCAACAACGTGCAGCCAATGAATCCATTAGTTTCCAGCCCCTTCCTTCACCCCTTGTTAGTTTAGCAGTGATGTAAACATTAGGTGGATAAAGTAAGTAAAGCCGCCCTTTCTCCTTTATGTTTTGTATGAATCACATGGCTACAACAAATTATATTTTTGATCACGTGCCAAAATCATTTAAATCATAGCGATTTAAATCATTATTTTCTGTGTCACTAGTATGTAAACAAAAAACTTTCCTCAAGCAATTTTGTGTTTTTTACTAGAATGTACTATTTATTTGTAAATAACACATTGTATTCCAAACACTCACAATCACTTTAACAAATAAATACGCAAATAAAAAGGAAATTACGAGTGGTTTTTAATTGTGCCTATCTTCAAAAATAAAAACATTACATGGTCTTAAAAATATTATAACCGATTTTAAATGATACATTCTATTTACAGATGTTCCCACCTCTCTGTATTAGGCATATTTTAAACGATTTTCACAAAATGTAGTTATCCAATTGAACTAAAGGATTAAATCTTAGCCTAGATGACGAAGGGTGACTCGCTTATTTGCGAACTTTAGGAGGCCCTAAAAATATTACAACCAAATACAGGGCGTTTCGAAATGAAAGAGCAGGTTTCATATTCTAATAGGAGACAATCTATATTTAATTATATACATGTAAAAATACAAACAATCAGAGGAAAATTTTAAGTTTATTTTACTGAGGATGTCGATTCGAAGGGACTTCGAGTAAAAGACTCTTGAATCCGTTGAACGGTTTCTTCAGAAGTCGTCCAGGTACTGGTTTTCTTACACACTACCAGTTTCCACGAACTTCGTGTCATTCATAAATTTGTTTGTGCTCAGGTGGTTGCCTATAAAATGCTCGACGAAACATTCGTTACACTTGAATTATTGATTCACATTTAGCAAATTCCAAAACACCAAATGATTTTTCTTGAGGAGTCGCCATTTTTCAATTACAAGATTGTAATGAAAATAAACAACATTTCGTGTTAGGAAATAATAACAGGCTATCAGCTGATACAATAATGAAACTTCATTGTTTGCTCTAACCAATGCCAAATAAATCATACTTCGTCGATTAATGGGTTTCAAGTAATACATACATGAAATCTGCTTTTTCATTTTGAAACGCCCGGTATATTACCAAAAAATATTACCTCTCTATATTTGGCATATTTCAAACGATTACCACAAAATATAGTTATCCAATTGAACTAAAGGATTAAATGTTAACATAGAGGACGAAGGGTGACTCGCTTATTTGCGAACTTTAGGAGGCCCTAAAGTTTCGTTTCTGCTGCCTGTCGGCTGCTTTGCCCAGTCCCATTCGTCCGTCCTTCACTATCCCTGTTCCTTCCCTTCTTGCCAGTGACCCGAATAGCTGTGATAGTAGGTTCTCCCTTACTCAATACGATTACAGAGATCAAGTTCACTCACTGCACAATCTGATATCCAATGCTCTTATATAAGAGCGATTCTGTATGTATGAATCAAGCATGTGGTCATATCGCCACATGCATTGAAAATGCAATGAAAATGTTATAATTGTTAGAAGGGAATTTAAGAAAAATGTAAAGTTGCAGCACGAGGGAACCATATTTATTGTTACATTTTCAACGAAATAACAACAAACATTCGAGTTGGGGGGTGTTGTGTTTTTTTCGGTAATAAAGTGGATCGTCTAAAAATTGGAAATTTTGGTACCTAAACTTAACGATTATCCCTCGTGAGGCAATGTTGACCTTTACTCAATCAACACAAAAATTACTCTTGTTCCACATGGACTCTTGTTCGGACGGATGGAACCTCGTCGCTGGCGCTGCTGACTCCGCACGCGCGCAGCTTTATAGAGGAGTTTCTAGAGCGGGAGACAATGTTGTACTTTACTCCCTCAACACCCAAATAACCCCTTTTCCTCCCCAGGTGTTCTCGGACGGGTGGAACCGATCGTCGTCGCTGACGCTGCTGACGCCGCACGCGCGCAGTTTCGTGGTGGAGTTCCTGGAGCGGGAGCCGGGCAGCTACGGCGTGTCGTGGATGGAGGTGTCCAAGCGGCCGCTCCTCACTTCCACCAGCAGCTTCGTCATGACCACCAACCCCCTGGACTGCCCCTACAGGTCAGCCTGCAGACGAGATCTTCTACTTCGATTCATAATAATTTTCAAAATTCAAATTGAAATTCAAATGATTTATGCACTATTTTACATCATCATGGCTTATAATAAATAGATTACTAACCTTCCGTCTTCAATCCAATAATCACTTTAGTATTACTAGTTTCGGGACTAATGTCCCATTTTCAAATCCTTGCGTCAAACTTTAATTATATACACACATCTTCGTCAATTTGGTAAAATTTTTCACACATACTATACACACGCACATAGACAAAAAATACGAAAAACATTTAATAACTCGCGTGGCCGGCCAAGGACAATTCCAGACTCACTTTTTTGAGTCTGACGCAAGGATTTGAAAATGGGACATTAGTCCCGAAACTAGTAATCCTAAAGTGATTATTGGATTGAAGACGGAAGGTTAGTAACCTATTTATTATAAGTCAATTATCAATCCAGGAGGCAAACCATGAATAAATCATCATGGCCTCGCCAAGTTTAGCAACACTTGTCGGCGAGGTCCATTTGTTAAATTACAGTTTTTTATATTTATTTTGTTACATCTACAAAAGCTAAATTACTACTGATTCTCTAAAATTATTCCATGGTGGTTAGGGCAGCACCTACAGTATGTATGATTTACGCAGCTGAATAGTCCAAAAGGAATAATAAATATACTATCAAACACTACAACAACAGATATAACTCTCAAACATAACAACATACGCATAACAATGAACGAAAGAAAAAATAGAAAATTAATTAAACATATCAGCTTGTTTTTATCTGAAATATTTATCTAGGCCTGCTTCTATTTCTCCTTCTCGAAGATCAAGGGATTTGAAACAATATTACTGTAGCAAATACACTCAAAAGACTCCAACAGAGGTCACAGTTTGATTACAATTGTTGTAAGCCTATGATTGTAATATGTTTGTAAAAGGTAGATTAAATATTTTAAGGCTTCTTCTTCTTCTTCTTCTTCTTCTTCTTCTTTTACTACCACTTTGGAATGATCGAAAAATCTGCCTAGCGTTTGGTTGGACAATTTACACCTTTACTGAAAATCCAGGGTGAAAATGTAATTGAGAAGTATTTACCAATACTAACTATTTTAACCTGTAATACTTTAATATTTAAACGCTAAAACATACAATTTCCATTATTTACCACGCAGCAAAAAGTTATCCAGGTTGACTAGATTCCCGTTTACCTTGGTTCCTTCTTGTCTCTCAGGGAACTTTGATTCCCAGCTGAACCTGGACACTAAATTAGATCTTAGGCCCGGGGGGAGTTCTGGATCATCCTTTGTTGTGCACCTTGGGGGGGGGGGGGATGGGGGACGCTTTCTCGACGAACTCCTAGGCATCTACTATTCTGGAGGGCAGACAGTCATGGGTGAAACTTTTCAAAACTATGAGGGCTTTCAGACGATGGTCCTTGTCTGGGAGTGCTTGGAAGATTTCGAGTTGGACGGATGAGTCGTCCCTAGGACAACCTGAAGGATGGTTTGGAAATATTTCTTTCTTTCTTTAGGGGCGAGGCTGATCGAACATATCATTCCTTTCCCATTCTAAGAACCCTTCCCTAGCGCCACAATATCTCTAAAGAGACGTGTCTAACTAGTTATCCTGGGGCTTTCATTCCTCTAAAGTCCAACATCACCCTATCCATCGCAGTTGTCCCGACTTGAACGTCTCTATCTATCTTCCCGACAATCCTTCCCTCCTGTAAGCTCCACAATATCCCTAGAGAAATATTGTGCCTATGATATTCCTATGATATTGCGCGTATGAAATTGTGCCTGTGATTGTGTATATGACCTGCCTAGCTGGTTATTCTTGGGCTTTTATTCCTCGTCTAACATCACCCTCGCCGCCAGGTGTCCGGAACTGAACGCCTGTATCAGCGCGGAGCTGTGGTGCGACGGCGCGTGGCACTGTCCCTCCGGCTACGACGAGGAAGAAAGCAACTGCGCCTTCCAGTTCGGTGTGCCGCTGCTCTACGTGCTGATCGGCGCCGCGGCGCTGCTGATGCTGACGTTGCTGATCACCGCCACCGCCTGCCTCAAGTGGCGGCAGCACCGCCGGCGCCAGCGGAAGAAGAAGAAGAACGCGGCCCGTGCGGGCAACCACCTGCATATTAATCATATGCACAACAACGGTGATCTGGGGAAGAGGTGAGGGAACGGAAAGATCATTGAAACTCACTTCAACTAAAAAAGTTTATGATGACAATATTACTTCTTCTGACAGGAAAGTAAAAGCTTACCATAGAAAATACTGATCCCTTAAAAATTTAATATTTTGCGTTATTCCTTTACGTTTTGTAAAATATTTTAGAGTCAATCTTTCTCCCTTCAAATTTAAGAAGATTTTTAAGTAATTAAATCTCATTACTTTAGTGAATTAATATGCTGTATACATATTTTAACTCATCGGGACTATATTTAAAGGTTTAGGTATAATAGGCCTATTCAATTACTAAAAATATGTTTACTTTTTATACTTTTTTAATGTACTTAGAACCTTCATACCAGTATCCATAGGCCCTCATTATCCTTTAGGGACATTACTTTTTCTTATTACATTCCATTATCAGACTGTTCATAGAATTTATGTAGAGAGAATTAATAATCGAGATCTCTTTAAGACATTTTTTGTCACTAGTATCGTCATGTATTCAGGAAGCATCAGTTTGATAATCACCTTGCAGAGTGTCGCACATTTCCCTAAAGTTTCCTACATACGATGTTGTCTAGGGGCCGTCCATAAATTACGTCATCTGGAAACAGGGAGGATGGGTCCAGATTGAAAATGACGGTGGGATGATGTGCATGGGGGAGGGGTAAATGCATAGATGACTTCATTTTCAAATTCTGTTTTAAAACTAATTTAGATATGAAAATAGTGACTTTCGATTTGAATTCATTAAATTAACGTTAAACAGCTTAGAAAATTCACTGTAAACTATATACTACATTTTTACAATATCCGTAAAATGGTAATTTTAGCTTCAGGTCAGAAGAGAGTCAGTAGTAAGTGCAGATTTTAATTACCAATGATTTAAGATTTGCAAGCAGCGTCAGCAGCCATCACTACTAGTAGGCTACTAGCTACAAGGACAACAAATTTCTGGTTTGAATGGTTAATCAACAACAAATTAGCTCAAAAAGGTCCAAAACTTAATTTAAGTGTTTAAAATCCCCAATAGAAGAAACCTTTAACAGGGCTTTCCCTAAGACTGGCATTATTGAGGGAGTTTGTTGTCTATGACGTCATTTTTCATAGGTGGGGGGGTCAGGCGGATTATGACGGTAGGATGATTTTGGGGGGGGGGGTCTAAAAATGGGCAAAAAGTGATGACGTAATTTATGGACGGCCCCCTACAGTGATCTAATAACTTTGTTGATACATTTTTTATTCTAATTTAAAAAAAATAAAATGAATGTTGAATTTCAATTTGATTTAGAATTTGACAACTAATTGTCGCCCCGGCAGGTACCCCGGGTCCCCTGAGGACTTGTTCCTGGACGGCAAGGACTCTCTGTGTTGACAAAGCGTGCTGGCGATGGAGACGACAGTCTGACGACGCGCGGACGACGTCTCCGTCGACGACGACCCCTGTGACGTCACCACCGCTGACGTCATGCCCGACCTCGTCTTCACTGAGCGGAGAAGACGCGGGGGCTTCCCGTAGACGCTTCCGGCCCGGGCGTCCAGGGCTACTTCCGCTTTCCCGAAACTCACACACACTTCTGGTGTGTCGTAATTGCTCATTCAAACGCTGGCCCGATTTTAAGGGTGTTTAGTATAGGACTGAGGACTGAGAGTTTTGTATGCTGGCTTCTCGTGGTGTATGTTTTTAAGTTTTCAAAGTTGTCGGTACAATACGTCGTATTATGTCTCTAACTGTTTTAAAAACCCTGCTTTTGGCATGGTAGTTTTTGATGATGGAATGAAAAGTTCACTGCCCAAAATTGTGTACAGTGATTATTACTCAAACCCAATTAGAGTCAATTTCTTTTATTCTCGTTCTCTATTGAATTTTACACACCCTAAGTGTATGTTTTTATTTTTACCTGTAGCAACTCTTAAAAATCTACTCTAAAATAATCATGAACTGTCGAGTTCATAAAATATTAAACTAAAATCCCATAGTAGATTTTCTTTTAAAACAATTTAAAATGAATTTGAGGGTAAAAGAACTCTCACAGTACTATTTATTTTAATCGTTACGACTATTACCTAGAGAGGCTGATGTTGAAGGATGATATATTTGTAAATATATGTATAGGTACATACTATACAACTTATTCGGACGAAACCCAAAGGGATAACGTAAATATGTCTCAGCAATCATTTAGACCCTTATTATGTCTTGCTAAAGACTATATTATATTTAAATTTAGTTACGTAAGATAAAAGACTGATAAGCCAGTTTATAATTACTGTGATGGTAATAAATAGCTATATATTTGTTACTACATACGCTTAATCGACTTTACTGTTAAAAGTAACTTGGATTTTACAAATTGGATTATAAATTACATAAACATTTGTTCATTAGTGCCAATAACATAGTTTTATTTCTACGGTGGTGTGAAATTTTACAAGCAGAAAACACGGTCTAATATAATAATAAAATGCTAAAAATAGTATTTGAAAATTCGTTTTTATTTTGAAATTTAATGTTTAAGTAGGGGTCTATTGCACTACAACTCTATGGATTAAAGGGCGTTTTACGTAATTAATAATGCAATCTGGCAACATCATCAACATTTTATGGTTGGTTTTTTATTAATTCTTTCACTTTCTGAATAGCCTGTAAAATTGTAAATTAACGTTTTTGTATAAAGTGTCCTATTTTCCTAGAAAATCAACCTTGATGGCAACAGAATAATGAAAGTCGATCTAATATATACTATAATATAACAATAACATGTATTATTAAAAATAATTTTTTGTTTTAATTTTACATGAATTAATATATGTGCCAAGAGCTGTATTAATCCTTATTAAGCCACATACGGTTATTTCACGGAATTGATTATTACTTACCAAGACCAAGTGTATGTAAACAAGTTATCCAAGCCACATACATGTACATAAAAAGGCTTAAAAACGTCAGTACCACTTACAATAATAACATCTAAGAAGTAATGTAAATAACCATCTACTTAATAAGTTGATACTACTTACAAAAAAAGGTTGTATACAATCTATTTACAATCAATTTTTTACTCCAAATTTTATTTCAATGACGTTTCAAACTATTGTAATAAAATATATATTTATATTAATATGTTATGCAACTCACCAAAGACATTCCTACGCAACTTCTGAGTTACATGTAGCCATAGTTTTTTCTATGTAAATAGATAGATAGATAAACGTATGTCGTACCTCTTCTCAAATATTTATTTTTCTGTGTTCGTTCTCCTTATTTACTTTATTGCTTATTTTTAATAGACAGTTTAATTAGTACTTAGGTTCACTGAAATGGTTTTTTAATAGATTAAATACAGTGAAAATAAACATTTTATTTTTTTATTTTGGAAAATATGGTTCAGCTAATAATTATTAGGTATACCTCATGTACTAATTTATAAATGAAATTTGTTATTTAAATTTTCAAATTACAATCAGTATGGTCTATTGAAAGTTATTTTAGTCTTATTACAACTCTTGTTGAATTTTTTTAAATTTAATTGTTCGAATACAGTGTTATTTAATCTATGTTGTATTAATTCTCTTGTGTTTAAATAGTATTTTTGTTATACATCATGTTTTTGTTGTGAAAAAAGCTTTTAATACATTAGTTTCAATTTAAAATGCTTATTAGTTTAGATATTTTGTATAAAAATTGTTTAGATGATGGGTTAATAAGAATAAACATGATTTGTAACTATACGTTTCTTTCTTTGACCACGTCTTACGATTCCGTACACCTGAGGTACTCGAGACACTAGATATCCTGGTATGGATTTGCTCCTATCAATCGATGTATCCGAGCTGGATATGTCAAGTCATAAAATAATTTTCCTGCAGCATCAAGGTTCATTTTTAATGATGTTTAATAAGACATATTGCGATCATAAATATTAAGTTTCAAGGCGTTGATTTTCTTTTAACGGCGCAAGCCCGCAGTAGGGAAATAATGAAATATAGCAGTACTTATTTGACCAATTCATTGCTAAGATACTTAATTACTTTTCATAGAAATAAGAACGTCGACCTAATCAATTCCTTTTATGGCAACCATCACAACGAAAGATATAAACATAGAGAGGATGTTTGAATTTATTAATAACCGAATAAAAATTATGGCGAGTATAAGCGATCGCAATCTCAAGGCAGATCTGAATAAACCACATGAACGCCTACACCCACACTTCACCTAGAAGTTTTTTTTAGGTGTTAAAATGACTGTACTACAATTGAACGTATGAAAAGGTGACGTAGATCAGTGTCCTTATTGACTGATATCATTAAGCAATATGATACATTAAATGAAATGAAATATCTTTCATTAAACTAGATCATAGATTATAAATTTCTCTAATATGCACTTCCATAAATTAAGACTAACGAGGAAGAATCTACTTTATTTTAACGTCTTCAAAATACATAAAAAATCATGATGTCACGTCTTTAGAAAGTAGATGTAAATAAGGTTCTGATTATCTTTGAATAAATGGATTAACTATTTAACTATCTTAACTAGTCTGACTAGTAATAAAACCTTTAATATTCAGCTAAAACTTTGGGGCGATATGACTGCAATACATAATCACTAAATAATCGTTAATACAACACACGTTATTTTAATAAATCAAAGAAAGTCAAATTAAGGGTTTCCCATTCAAAAATTAACTCTGTAGAGCTGGATATACAGTTTTCTACTAATTCAAAGTGGAAATATACGGTTGTTAGATAATAGCTATTACTGTAATACAACGCCGTCAATGGACTTTTCGCGTGTAAGGCTAATGTTATTATTTTGAAGCCAGTTTCAACTCTCTTCATGATTCCCTCCGTTTTTATGGCCATATTCTATTATTCTTTTACCTCGAATTATCCAAAATTTTTTCACTCTTTTTAGGGCTCAACATAAAATAGCAATAACACATACAAAAAGCCTCGAATATTAAAATTATTGTTCTTAGTATATTTCTTATTTGTGAAAGTATATAGAATTAAACAGCAGTAATAAACTGATTGTTTCCTCTTAAAATGTTTTTATAAAGAGTAAACAAACAGCACCTGTTAATTCTTTGTACCCAGTACCGATATTTATTTATTTGCGTAGTAAATAAGGAGGGCTCTTACAAAAATTGTCCACTGTTTGGCCGAAAATAAACTGTGGAGTGGTTGGATATTATTTAAAAGGAGACGGTGGCCTCCAACAGAGAATGACTGGCTTTGCTAAGTAGCCAGTTAATAAATTTTAAAGATTGATACATTAAATGAAATGAAATATCTTTCCTTAAACTAGATCATAGATTATAAATTTCTCTAATATGCATTTCCATAAATTAAGACTAACGAGGAAGAATCTACTTTATTTTAACGTCTTCAAAATACATAAAAAATCATGATGTCACGTCTTTAGAAAGTAGATGTAAATAAGGTTCTGATTATCTTTGAATAAATGGATTAACTATTTAACTATCTTAACTAGTCTGACTAGTAATAAAACCTTTAATATTCAGCTAAAACTTTGGGGCGATATGACTGCAATACATAATCACTAAATAATCGTTAATACAACACACGTTATTTTAATAAATCAAAGAAAGTCAAATTAAGGGTTTCCCATTCAAAAATTAACTCTGTAGAGCTGGATATACAGTTTTCTACTAATTCAAAGTGGAAATATACGGTTGTTAGATAATAGCTATTACTGTAATACAACGCCGTCAATGGACTTTTCGCGTGTAAGGCTAATGTTATTATTTTGAAGCCAGTTTCAACTCTCTTCATGATTCCCTCCGTTTTTATGGCCATATTCTATTATTCTTTTACCTCGAATTATCCAAAATTTTTTCACTCTTTTTAGGGCTCAACATAAAATAGCAATAACACATACAAAAAGCCTCGAATATTAAAATTATTGTTCTTAGTATATTTCTTATTTGTGAAAGTATATAGAATTAAACAGCAGTAATAAACTGATTGTTTCCTCTTAAAATGTTTTTATAAAGAGTAAACAAACAGCACCTGTTAATTCTTTGTACCCAGTACCGATATTTATTTATTTGCGTAGTAAATAAGGAGGGCTCTTACAAAAATTGTCCACTGTTTGGCCGAAAATAAACTGTGGAGTGGTTGGATATTATTTAAAAGGAGACGGTGGCCTCCAACAGAGAATGACTGGCTTTGCTAAGTAGCCAGTTAATAAATTTTAAAGATTGAGGATTTAAAGCCTTCGTTTACAGCTCACAAAGGTTATTGTGGTTATGGTCGTTTCGGCCTCAAAGCACCATCTTCAGACGTAAGATCCACCAAACACTCTTGGTCATAAAGCAGCTCAGGGGCTAGGAATATGGATTTTGATGGTTCTAAGCTGCCTAGTCACTCTTCACCACCTTGTATATAAATTAAATTATTTATAGAAATAACATTTATTATGAAAAACTAAGATTCATCTGTTTTAAATTTAGGTTTTTCAAATTACGGGAAAAAATGCTAATTATCTTACTATGCGGATAATCCTCTTTAAATAAATATTTTAGTAAAATTGTGAAATTGAAATTAGCTTTACTTTTTAGAAAAACCATGTTTTTGTTTGATCAAAGATAACGTATCCTATTAGAGAACATTAAGGGCTTCTATTACCAGCACTTTGTGTACGATAATCATTCTTTCATTGCTGATGGTAACGTATAACAATGTAATGTTTAGTTTGCGTGTTGCACTAAAGATAGCGTTGTCAAAATCCCTCGCTTATCGAGATTAGTTGTATTGATGCTATTTTTCAGCATATTTGCGATGCTTTTTTAGAAAATAATCAAGTTCTATAATAATCAGTTAGAGGACATTTACGAGTCTTATTGTTTTAGATTCATTCTACACTTTTTGAAGAATCAAAACAGTATGATTTATTCGCAATTGTCAATCGGTGGGATAAATGTATCATTTAAAACACCTCATGCGTTTTTATATTTTTATATATTGACAATATTTACTTCCATTCGTAAGGGTTATTTTTCACCATCCAAACATTCACATTTATTTCATAAATATTTCACATCTACGGTAATAAAACTTTACTGTTTAAGATATCTCATTTTTGACAAATAATCTAAAATAAGTTGTCTTATGTAATAAGGGTTGTGAATATATATATATTTAATTAAATATTACTTTTTAACAATGAGTTCGAAACAAACGTAAATTTTTTCTTGGACTTATATAGTATTAAAAATAGGTACTGTACCTCATGCGTCATACAGTTCCAAAGTAGAGGTTATCCACTAAATGTTTCGCCTATTCAGGCTTTTTCAAGTGGTTCCATGGACAAAAACGTTCATCCATTGGGATTCGTCACAAAACAGTTAAAACAAACATGACAAAAACACATACACTTGACAAGAAACGGTTAAAACATTTTGCAGGCTTACAATTAACCGACCACAGCACTAACAGGAAGCAGACTCTACAAGATGTTTTTAACCGTTTCGTGTCAAGTGTATATGTTTATGTGATGTTTGTTTTAACTGTTTTGTGGAGAATCCCAATGGATGAACGTTTTTATTTATGGAACCCCTTTAAAATGCCTGAATAGGTGAAACATGAAGTGGATAACCTCTACTTTGGAACTGTTTGACGCCTGAGCTACAGTACCTATTTTTAGTCTATGTAACTGTTCGGGGACTACAACGATGGATTTTAATTATATAGTACCACAGCAGACTATAATATATAAGTTAAATTTTTTAAATTCTTTTTATAAAAGTTGGCTAGGGTACCGTCCAGCCGAATAAAAAAATCCCCTATTGGTAGCTTCAGCCCTCTGAACTCGGCGCGGCTCTGGCCTACTAATACTCACCTCGCGTGCTCCATCAGAGATAGCGCGCCCCAACACCTGCTGATTAAGATTTGTAGTGCTGCTAATTTAGCTTTTATCAACGGCCTGCAAGTAAAGTGATATCGTCAGTGAAATACAGCTGTTTTAATTATTTCGATAGTCTCGCAATAGTCTGGGACCGAGTATATTCGATTAGACTTTGTTACAACAATAAGCTGGGTTAAAATGGTTTGGGGTTATGTTCACCAAAACTATTAATACAACAAAAATTGTCCTAAAATGTCACATTCTCATAACGCAAAACACAGACTGTTAAAAGTTTACAAATATTTCTTGCTTTAAGATTACTTAATTTTATGATCAGGCGACTTACTGTATGCAAACCAGAAAGAAGGAAATTTGAAAAAAATGTTAAAATTACGTTTAAGGCATTTTCATCGAGGCATAAGGGAAATGTATTTATTCAGGCCTGATGGGAATAATTTTTTTTATTATTATATATTAGAAATTAAATATAATATAAGAAAATAAATATTCACACACGTAAGTAAGAAGTGACTAATATTTAAATTGCACTCATACCAAAAGTAATTAAAATTTTTTTCCAGTTTACAAAAAACCGTGGCACATAAGCCTATATTGTTTTATTTATTTATTTTGTGTCCACGCCACTGGCATTTTTTAACGTTTTGATCGGAAACGGACCAAACCTGGGTCTTGTTACTATCTATCGGCAACCTTTTGTTAGGGGTCGCCAAATGCCAAGTAGTCAAATAGTAGTAGTCAAAAGGCAAGTAGACCAGTTTCGATCCTGACTAGGATTGAACCGGGGACCCTCAGGTTATGAGTTGGGTGCTATATCCACTCGCCTCCCGGGTTCTTAATTATTGTTAACGATGAGTGGTAGAGTTACTGTTATTGATTAAACTTATCAACAAGGGAAAGGGCAAAACTTCGACATCGGTAACCTTGATACTACATTTATTCGATAAATAATTTCAATCAAGGACTTAATTGGAATTCGGTTACAGCACATGCCAAAACAATACCTTACTGAAATCATTCACCTAGATGTAACATTTATTCGATAAATGACTTTAATTAAGGACTTAATTGAAATTCAAATACATAACATGTCAGAGCAATAACAAACTAAACCTTTATAGGTCTCCTAAAAAATTGTTAAAACAATCAATATTCGAATATTTCAACTTAACAAAGGTAATATGGTGCACCTAGTTTTATTTATGATTTCAATGGAATATTTCATCAGATTGTAAAGAAACCGATCAAATAACAGTAATATAAATAACAATTCCTTATATTTCATGGATACATTTAGTAGTGAATGGTCTAATCAATCCATCTATAAACTATACAAAAGAAAGGGGGTTCTATAAAGGATAGTGAATCTCCAAAATTATAAGACCTACAAAGCTGAAACTTTGTATTTATTTTTAAGTAATGATTTTACAGCATTCCCAAAGTACCCTAAGGTTCCAATGTTTCCAGGCGTATGGGGAAGATTTTTTTGTAACCAAAATATAGAGTCAATGGAATAAAGTCCCAAAAAGGATTTTCAACGGGTAAAACCCAGTTGATAGGCTAGTATACTATGAGATTGATCATTATTGATCCAATGTAGAAAATCATTTACCAGTCAATGTGGAAACTATTTTGAACATTGATTATACCGGTGGAAATTGATTCCCAAGTTTAGTCTGTAAACGCTTGATTGGTTGTATCGAATCTAGAGTCTCGAAAGTTATCGATCATGTTGTGTGCATGCAGCGTTTCTGATCTCGTTATTGAAAATGGTTGCGTAACTGAACACAGTCCGATTACCAAGCGCTTCGATTTCTCAAAAATATTTCAAATGTTTGACCGTGTTTCATTTATTTCACATAAAACGAGGATTTGAGCTTAATTTTAATGTTCATAATACTAACATTATGTGGAAAAATAATTGAAACGAAGTTCTCAAAAATAAATAAAATAATACACATCCATACTAAACGGTAAAGTAGTGTTACTAAGCTTCACGTTCACCGAATAACCTTTCCTGAAAATATGTATATTCCGTATGAATAAAGCATTGAAATAATTGAAACGAAGATCTAAAAAATTAAATCATCAGTACTAAACGTTAGAGTAGAGTTACTAAGCGACACATTCAGCGAATATCCTTTCCTGACAATGTAATTACTGGCAAAATAAAGCGTTGAATCAAAAATATAAACGTGTACCGTTGGAAGTTCACAATTTAAAAGCTTCAATTATGTTCCTCCTTGTTACCCAATCCACCCTAACAAAGGGGCTGGGGAGGGGGTTGTGGTATATATCTAATTATAAGTTGTCCGACCAGGGTCAGGGTTAACAGTCTATTGGACTGATTGGTTACTGTACCGCTGGCATGTATTGTTCTGTACAGGGCTAACTAAATTGGCGTTTTAATCATAACTTTCATTTCCTGTCATTCAGTATGAACGCTTTTTATTTGAAATAATTTCAGAAAGTAGGATTTCCATATGAAATTTTCAATAAAATGTTCATGAAATGTGCAGTTTTTAGAGGTTTTGAAAAACGTGATCAGTAATCTAATAGCATTAACTTTATGATTTGTCTTCTAACATATTATATGAAAACACATATCAAACACCTTTAGCATTATTACTTATTAGCATTATTGATAATGCTAATAAGTAATAATGCTAAAGGTGTTTGATATGTGTTTTCATATCAAATTTTGAGAAATTTACCACTGGAAATACTCAAAATAACAGAATTTTATGTGAAATTAAAAATATATAAAAAATAATAAAATATTTAATACATTATAATATTGTTTTTTAATATTAAAAGAGGCTTCCAAAAGAAATCCTAGGGAAGCTTCTTTTAATATTTGAAGACACATTTCATTGTCCAAAACTATAATGTTATTGTAACTATAATTTATTATTAAAATAGCTAATCTATTAATGTATTAAATAACAATTATTGTAATATAGATTAATACAGTAATGTCGTTTTATGAACAACAGTAATTTTGCCAGGTAGATCCGAACAAACAAAAGCAGTACGGACTTGGAAAAACTACCACTTGACGTGTGAACCCGGTTTCAAACATTTCAGGCTGCTCGCTCTTCTCTGCTCCTACATACTCGAAGCCAAACAATTTCGTTTGGCCAGATGGCAATACATTACGTGCCTTGACATTCACAGCCACCCAACTGGAGGCTGAGTCAACCATTGAACGAGGAGACACAAAACTGTAGTTGTAGAGCGGTTGCCTTCCCTGGCAGAAACTCAATTCCTTAACAAACTCCCTCGAAATGATCATATGGAGGACAGACTATGTCTGCTTTAGAACTCCTACTCTGTGGACGAGTATTTCAGCCATGTCTGTGGTTAGAAATCCGATCCGTTTTTCCCCTCGCAACTGTCTAATTCTAAACTATTTTGTATACATTCATTAGTATGAAAATGAGGAATTCTATTATTGCAGTTGCATTTAATACAATATAAATATAATCTTGAGAGAAATAAAATAATAACTATAGTTTTATTGTCAGATAATGGTACATGTAGTCTTTTATCACAATTTTAATACTTAAAACTTTGGAGATTTTGATACCTTAAAGCCTCAATAGCACTTTAAAGTCGGGGGTACATGTGTGGATAGATATGAAATATATTCGTATATAATGAACTCATTACAAGAAATGTCATGTAATTTCGGTTTTTTCGAACGGGAATTTACTGTTCCTCGAGATATTTATCAATGTATAGCCCTATCATCGAGGTACTAACAACCTCACATCGTAGTTGATTACGTCCTTGTATTGTCAGGGGATGTCTATAATCCATCCTACAGTACTGTGTGTAATTAGATTGATATATTTATAATGTGTTTTAAAGTTGCATAAAAGCCTATACATAAAGCAGAGTTTTTTAATGAATAATTTTCTGTATAAAATCATAGATCAAAAAGCAGATAGATTTTATCCCTTGAAACATGGGAATTGATTTTTTTGTCACATGTTAGTTTCCCTTCTTTAAATTATCTAATTAAATTACATTCGCTCTGGTGAGGGTGGTTACACGTAAAAGGTCATTCTATCAATAACAATCAAACATCAACAACATATAGTTTGCCAAGGCCTCGTGATAAATAAACGGAGATTAGATATTAATCACATCATCCAAGTTGGTGCTTCAGGATAATCTGCAAAGTGTTGTAAGGTGTATAAAGCTGTACAGCTCGTTTAACACTGACTTTCTGACCTTACGTCAAGCGTGGAACAAGTGTAAAATCCGCTTATTTAGCTGAGCAGATTTTTCGTGCTTACCTCAAAAGTAGAAATACAACATACGCTGATTTTTTATATGATGTATTACTGAAGGACCGTTTTTAAATATTCATCTTATGTTGTATCTTTTATAGAGGGTGGGTTGATTCAATCTTTTATTATATTTAACATTTTATTAAGGTCTTAAAATCAGAAAAGATGTAAACATTAATAAATTCCGAGTACAAGATTATAAAATTACAATACCGTTTTATTAATATATCACCTTAGGATTTGTGACCCGTTTGAGTTACTAATACAATCTGTGATGGTATTAGTAATTCAATAATTAGATGAGACTTCAAGATATTATGCCAATGACGATCTTATTCACAGTTGATACCAGGGTTTTATTTTAATTTTGTCAAACTGTCTTAGCGAAACATTCAATAATCAAATTGATTTTGTCATATCTTGCAGTAGTGATAATACGGTATTTAATTTATAGATTCAGCATTACTAAGAAAACACACTTACTGAATTTTTAAATTTTTATTCACCTTTCTCAATAATTCTCATTATTGATAATATCTAGGTAGCTCTCAGAATTAAATGCTCCACAAAATTCTTAATTCCGAACATGCAAAATATTCACTTTCATGCAACCTATATTTAATGTTTTCTTGAGGGTGTTTAGAAACAAAACAAAGTATGTTTTATTCTAAACACGATAGAAATCGGGAAAAAAGGAATATCATTTAACGTAAATGGTATTTAGCCTTGTTGAATTAGAAGTTTATCGGTAACTAAATTAATTGTCCTAATAAGATATACAGCTTTTGCATATAAACTTCCTATAATCTCAATTATTATGTGTATCATTGAAACATTATGAAATACAAAAATATAGTGAATTATTTTAAAATAAATAACATACAAATTCATTCACACACATATTGTGATTAAAGGCTATTACAGTGCCATTGTTGATCGGATCTGTAAGTGTTCGTGGTGAGTTCAATAAGCCAAATTCTAGGTGGTAAATATAATGCGAAGCTAAAATGTGTGCAATAGTTGATAGTATTACCTCACAATGATCAGAGGTGAATGAACTATTGCTGAATGTATCACACTGACGATTTCTTTGTTAGGCTGCACCAGGCCAGATGAATGTTTTAAATTAAAAAGGTGGCTGGTTTAAAATTGTGAATGTTATGATTTATACTAGTTTTATATTGTCAACTATTAATGTGACTGAAGGATGCATTAACACTTTGGAATATTAGTTCTACTTACAAAATCGCATATAAATAATGTAGCCTATATATTACTATAGGCGAGGTATCAGTTGGCATAAATTAATATTAATTCATTTATCGTACCGTATGTACTATGGATTTCCTTAGATGTGAAATAAAATTAGTTTATATATTTTATCTAATTTCTGCAATAAACGTTCATGAAATCACTTATACTTGTTAAAAGTGACATTTAATATTTATAACATAAAACTTAAGAAATATAAAAACTAAGAAATATAAAACTTAAAGGTTGTAGTTTTCAGAAATGGCGGTAAATTAAAAGAAATGAGAGATGGGTTTATAATGGTAATAAAATTGAAGTAGTAAACAGCTATAAATACTTAGGTGTGGAATAAACTTCTAAATTATCTTGGGCATCTCATATAAACATAAAATCATCTAGTTCCAAGCTCGCTATCAATAACATTTGGCTGAGGTTTTTTTGGGAATAGTAAAATATCATTGGATTCAAAATTTAAATGTTTTTATTCAGTTATTAGAGCTATTCTTTGTTATGGCTGTGAAATTTGGGGTTACCACAAAAGTGAAAATATCGAGGGTGTTTTAAGATTTGTTGTAAAAAAGCTTTTTAATTTGCCTAATAATACGCCTAATTACGCATTGTATTTGGAAACTGGGGTTAATTCAATTTTTGTATACACTTTGCGATCCAATTTAAATTATTTAATTAGAGTTTTATCTTTACCCCACGAACGTTTGCCTTATATATTAGCTAATGAAATCATAAGAAACAAATTAATTTTACTGGTGTGCGGAATGGTGCAGTTTGGGACGCGCCCTGGGAGTAGAGGTGGACATGCAGGGGTCGCGGGGAGGGTGCAGGCATCGCTGGCGAGGACGCTGGAGGCGGTGGCGGATGCCGAGCGTCGGGCCAACATGTATTCGGCGCTGGATGCTCGTTATAACCGGTGGTATGCGTCCGTGTATCTGGGACTGAGGGACTCTTATCTGTTTGATAACCTTTCGATGAGAGTCAAGAAATGGATCTTCAAGGCGCGGACGGAGGCAGTATATTTAAATCATAAACCCTGGGCAAATCAAAATTAACTTTGCAGTTTATGCAATTTAGGCGAAAATGAAGACATTTTCCATTTTGTGGGGAGATTCCCAATTTTATCAAACATTAGAAAAAGTTTTTTATTAAAAAATTAATTGTCCTTGGATGAATTTAAGGCGGATATGAATGGGAGGGACTGGCGCAGACTAGGGTATTATTTGATAAACGCTTGGAAAATAAGGTGGGATCTGGTGTCAGAATTTAATTTATAGGTAATCAAAATTTTTAGGATCGTTAGATAATCATTGGACTTTGTCATCCTTTTTGTGGTTAGGGTTAATAATTAAGTTAAGCGCATTTTAAATACATTATTTAATTTAATTTATATTTAATATTAAATTGTGAAAACTTGTAAATGGGGTTAACCTGCCGGCCCAGCAGACAGTCCTGTGGTCTATTACTGAATCAGTGGAGCAAAATATTTTCTCTTCTTTAAAAAAAAAAATTATGTTGTATTTTTTATTAGATAGATATATACTCTATGAATATGTATAATGCAACTTTTTGTTAATAAAACACTGTTTTTCTTCTTCTTCTTCTTTAAATATAAAACTCAAGAAATCTCAATATTTCACATACATTACCCTCTTTAAAACCAAGTAAAATCCATTAAGAGCATTACAACTATAATAAAGCACTATACGAGCACAGATTATTAAGAATTTCCTTATGAAGTTCAGTATATATTATTTCGTCATTCGAATTCCAACGAATTTGAGGTAAGTGAGTGAAGATGTAGATATTTAGGAAGGTACGCCGCTCCATTACCCCTAACAACCTGACATCATATCAAGCGTTAAACCATCCAAATCTGTTTACTTTTAAGACTTTTCACAAGTTTAAGATATAGCTATATTTAATAAAGGTTTTAACTTTATTTATACGAAAATTTTGTTATACATTCAGTTGATAAGCAAAGTGTACGTAACCAAGATTCTATCGTTCACGCAGAGTTTATAATAATATTGCTTTTAATGTTAATATTTATGAATCGTGCATCATTTATTTTAGGCGTGAATATTGATATTCTATTAAATTATTTTTATCTGTAACCGAAAAAAAACTAAATTCCAAAAAATGGCTAATGTAAATTCTACATAAAGGGATAAAGCATTGATCAGGAAAAAGTGGCATGGACAAGATGCTAAAACAGCGAAAAAACTTATTTAAACAAGCAGGGTTTTGTTTGTTTTACGAAGCAGTTTGCAAAATGTATACTAAAATATTTTAATACACAAATAAGTAAAAACAAATTAAGTTCTTTAATGCCTGCCTTTTTAACGAATGTGCTCATAGATTTGAAAGGAGTGCCTCTCAAGCGACATTCATATTGATTGTTGTATATTAATTAATTGTACCCATAATTGAAAATTATTCTAATTCATGGAATTTGTAACACGATATTAAATGCTAACACTAAGCAACTGTACATTCATAAATGTATTTGGAGGTTTAAAAAGAAGTTTAGTTACTGACGACGGAACAGAAGATTTCGGATTTTCCTGAATTTGTAAAATCCTTTCCTAAGCCGTTAAAAGCATTTAATTTTTAATGGTAAAGGAATTATATTGCATTTTTGTTATCCGATGAAAAACGCAATTTTGTTACATTACTTTAACTGCTTAAAATATGATGGTCAGGTAATATTTATGAAACAAGAGGGAATACTAATCCTCCATACAAAGAAAGGAAATTTTTGGTTTTAAACCTATGAAAATATAAGGCCTAACCCGAGAAAGTATAGTTAGATGCTAAAAAATAATACATCAACTCAAAATCTGTTTTTATTTTAGTTTAAAAATAACATTTTGAATATTGCATATAATACAATTCTTATTTTGAATTGCTTAACATACTCTGTTGTATTGATATTCCAAAGCGGTTTACCTTGTTATATAATTAACTTCAGGAATGTTTTTACGCAAACCGGGAATAAAGTGTTCAGATGCATGGTTCGTAGAGCACGGAATATTCCCCGCGTGTGGGTAGAGTAAAGTCTGCGAGAATAATTGGAGCTTTGTTTTTTCACGAACACTTGTGAAATAATTAGTTAAAAAAAAGACTTCGATTGCTCTAAATGTATGAATAATTATAAGGATGAAAAATCAAAGCACATCGTTAGGAATGGATTTTTCTGTTTATGTACCAAATCCCATTGTAATTTAATATACATAAAGTTATATTTACATTTACATGGGCTTTGTGATTTACAATGTAGGATACGGAATGAAAACAAAATGTAAACAAATCCAATTACAAGTTCTACCACAACAAGAATTGACGACAAAACCTTTATATTTTCTGGTCGAATATCGACCAGCAGGCGATATCTAATATGTAAAATTGGGTAAGGGAAAATTTGTATGCATAAATTTAGGACGTCTTATGATTATGGGACAGGGCTTAAATTTGAGGTATCGATGTCAAAGATTGAGGGAAAATACTTAAATTTTGAAACATTGTGACTGAATAACGTGTGACTTTTTATTAACAAATCCAATTACATGTTCTATCACAACAAGAATTGACAACAAAACCTATATATATTCTGGTTGAATATCTACCAGCAGGCGATTTCTAATAATATAAAATTGGGTAAAAGAAAAGTTTTATGCATACATTTTGGACGTCTTATTATGATGGGAGAGGGCTTAAATTGAAGGTATCGATGCCAGGGATTAAAAAAAATACTGAAAAACTAAAACATTGTGACTGAAAAACGTCTGTTTTTTACATAGTATCCTGTATTACTGATACTAAACACGCTGGATGTCGAAATGTGGTTTATTTAAAGCTAGTTAATTATGAATATAATATGTATTATATTTTGTAATATATATTATGTATTATAATAAATAAGGATTGCTCTTTAGGGGCTTTTAACCCCTTTAAGTTACTTGTAATTATTAAAACGAAACAACATTTTACATGTGGGACCTACGGAAAATCATCCCGGTTATTTGAGTGGGATAATTATTGATTGGTAAAAGTATCACTGAGAATCAGCAAATATGCCTAAAAAAAAAACAAAAAAAACATTGTCCAGGGCGAATTACGAATGAGAACCTCCTCCTTTTGTTGGTAGATGGGGGAAGTCGGTTAATAAAAATTTACTAAATATTGTGAAAAAACAAGATTACTTTTGAAAAACATTCACATTTTCATTAACATCATATTTATATATACTATGTAACAAACTAATACAGGACTAATTTTTATATTTAATATTACATACTCTAAATGTTTGTATGTATTCTCTCCTTATTCAAACCTTCGATAATGCGTATTTAATAATATTACTATTTGGTGGTCGCTTTGTTATCCAACCCCCTTACAATCAAAGCAATTAGTAATAGAAAGTAGAAAGTGATTATTGTGATTTTTAATTTGCCATATTGGGGTGGCCTTTAAGATCAAAAGAAATAACATTTGCTCATTTCAAGTGGAATTGCTCCTCCTTTATCAAAATTAGACTGAAATATATCATTTGAAACCGTCCAATAATCCTCTCATTATCTCTCGTCAATTTCAAGAGTTTCTGTTTCTTAAGTTAAGAGTCAAATTTTAAATTAAGAAATATATTGCAACGTTCAATCATTGACTTTAAATCAATGGCCCAACTTTACAATCAATGATATCAAGTGTTTAATAATTTCTTCGATTGGATTTCAAGTTATATAACAAATGTTATATAAATATATCGCTTATGGTGCTATAACGGCCCTGGAGAGAGAGCTTCTGCGGGGTCCACGGTTCAACGACCTGCAGTTGTGGGAATATGGACCGGTTGGAGGAATATTAATATTAAGGCTTATTTATTGATTAAAAACTGATTTTAGCTCCAAATGTCTAGTATATTTAAGTAGGAATAAAAATCTATTTTATATTTCTTTCATCAGCTGAGGTGCTGACCATGGGACACTGCAGGA
The DNA here is from genome assembly GCA_035578135.1 of Flexamia atlantica. Lineage (NCBI taxonomy): Eukaryota > Metazoa > Arthropoda > Insecta > Hemiptera > Cicadellidae > Flexamia > Flexamia atlantica. The sequence goes on along the minus strand of JAQJVK010000014.1, from coordinate 20,705,588 downwards.
TGGCTTACTATGTCTACGTTCAGGTGATCCTCCAAGGTGGTGTCAGTTATAATAGGGCCTTTAGCAGCTACAAAACAGACAATTATCAAAAGTTTTGTAAAACTAATCTCTTAGATATTTAACTTTTAACCGTTCCAGTAAGTTCAAAGTCCGTAATATCTAGCAAATATGTTTTAACTTTGACCACTTTTATTGAAAATAACAACTCTTCAGTTTTCCAAACATCAGTATCCAACAATAAACAGATTATTTTGGTTATTTTGCTTTCTTTGTTTAAATAGTATATTTCGCAACAAGGGCCGAAAATGAGGTTTTGCAGGCTCGAGATCGTATTTCAAATCTGAGACGAAGTCGACAATTTGAAACGATCGAGAGCTGCAAAACCCTTTCGGCCGAGGTGCGAACGCTATTTTTCACCACACTACACAATCAAATATACCCTAAATAATTTAAAAACGGATTATTATTTGATTTAGTTAGAAACAAAACTTTAAGGTTATAAGCGACGATACAGCTTCTTTAGATGATTCAAACAAACAACTATAACTGAGAAAACCATATGATCGCAACCATCCTGGCGTTGGAACCTACTGAATGCCGCGTAACTATGTGAAGTTCTGACGTTTCAAGCAAATAAACGATCAGCTGACTTTCGGCCCTAGGGCCCCAAACGTTGTCGGTCCTGTGGCGGTAAACAGTGTGTTTCGGTCCGCGTTTGACGTTTGTAAAACAGGTGATTTCGTCGTAGTGTGGTGAAAAACAGATTATATACCTTATCTGTCGAACAGTTTTACTCTGTGTCCGTACATGACTATATGTCTCACAATAACAATTGCATCTTCAGGTCTAGGTACTTGATGTCAAATATTGTCAAATTAATTAAAATTCAAACATATATAAAATTGTTCTTGTCGTAATTTGCACTTACTGAGCTAAGAAACAAAAATAAAACAATTAATTAATTATTCGTACTGTACTGAGCAGCTACTAGATTCCGACTGAAACATAAACAGTTTTTCCTATCTCCTCCTGTGGACCTTGCCGTCCACAAAAAAATGATATGTACTTATTATAATTTAAGTACTTAATTATCATAATATGATATTATGTAACTATGTAATTACATAAATATTATGATATTATGTAATTAATGTCATATTATGTACTTATCATAATTGGTTGTAATATTCGTTGCGAACATATAATGACTCTAGGTTAATGTTGGGTTTTAATTCTTAACAACAGTTTTGGAGGCGTACAAAATATGAACTTTCTGTTCATCGAAACATCCCACAGAATGTTAAATTTGTAAATGTCTGCAGTAACACAAAAACTTAAAACCTAGACAGGCTGTTGGAGATCGGACCAAGGCCGATTACACGACCCCAGGCAGCGGCGCGGCTTGTCCACTCCATTTACTCTCATACTCCCGTTCAATCATAAATAACTTTTCATTGTATTTTTGCTTCATTTTTTCCTGTGGCCTTGTAAATTTTTTGTTGAAAAAAACTGCTGGTTTCAATTTTGATATTTATTTCTTCTAGCCGAAACCTGTTTAATAATTTATATTCATTATTTAAAATTCATTTCCCTTCAGTAAGTTTAATAGTGTACGTAATTATCCTAAATAACCTCAATTCCCACACACACGGTTGCTTTACTGTCTACGTAGGAATCATTTCCGTTTTGTAGGTAGTGAAAAATAAATTTTTATTAGACAAAAACGAATTTTTAATTTTAGTTTCAGTTTCAAATCCAAAAACATATTATTTTGGTAAGTCACCACAGCATTATATTTTGCATCACAATGCAATCTTCAATAAAACATAAATTAATTCTTTGGTAGTATTAACGTTCAGTTCGGATATAATATATCATTAACTTGTAAACACAGATTTCGTATGATTTAAATTCAATTATTTAGGGTAAGTTTGCATGACTTTATTCTTGTACATACCAAAATCAGGGAATTATATTCATTCTTTTACAGTAAGACTTTTTTTAAAAACACATTGATAAAAAAATTATTAGTACGGCTATATTAGTATCATTAAATTCTACAAATATTTTACGCTGTCATTTTTGGAAATGTATGAAAGAATTCTTTTGGGATGATCTATTAAATATAACTTTAGGATAGTATTACTACTTTAGCGAAAGCATTATTATAAGAAGATCATGAACCCCTCAATAATCGGTTCAGAATAGCTACCGGTGAGGAGTTCTTATCAGCCAGTAACTTCCAGATAACAAAGACTCCGTAGACTGCCGGCAGACTCGCCATTCTAACATTAACATGGCAAGGAGCAAAAGAAGGAAGGGAAATGAAATATTGTTGGGATCTCGGAAATTACTTTCAATCCTTTTAGTCGATTATTTTGAACTAAAAATTCGAACATTTATTTGGAGTTGTCTTCGTAAAAGATCAAATATCAAATTTAATAATATCAATTACGATTGTAATTCGGATTAAGTTCTGAACATTCTTCAAATAAATGCCAATTATGCCAATTTATTTACTAGGCTAGATTATAGAAAAATACCGTTCAAGGGCTAATACATATTCATTAAGTTCACACACACATTAAACGGTAGTTAGAGCAATGGTAATGTAATATTCGTAGTCCGAGTAGAGTATACGTAAAGTTAAAATTAACATTGTGATTAATAAAAAAAAAATTGAATTTGGAATTACAAATTTTACATTTAAAAGGTGGCAATAACAGGAAAAATAATTTTATACATACTAAGCAAGTAAAAATAGACAATACGCTTTTCGTTTTCCTTAAATTTTCATTTACCTGTTGGTATGGCTGTAATTTAACTAGATAGAATTTCCGATATACAGGGTGTTTACGAAAAACTTTTACAGACTTCGGGATATGGTTACTTACATCAAAACTAAGAAAAAAGTTCCATAAACATGGGTCCTAAAATTATCGGTTATCCGTCTGTCGGTCTGTATGTGTTTTTAACATGATTTTGCATAACTTTGGAACCACTAGAGTTATCAACTTCAAACGTGGTATGTTTATGCTAACTAATAGGACCTATCTTTGCGTGGAGTATCAAGTTTCTACTTTGTACCATTTCAAAATATCAGCCATTTTTATATTTTAAACCATAATATATTAAAAACCGTAAATTTTACGAAAATTTACAAGATACAAAAAGTTGCATAGTTTTATTACCTACAAACTCATACAAAGATCATAAAGATTGAACCACAAATAACGGAGTTATTGCAATTTTTCTATCAGAATACATGCCTATTTATGGCAGTTATAGCAAATATTCGCATTATTTTGTTAGAAAATTGCAATAACTCCGTTAATTGTAGTTTGATCTCTATGATCTTTATATGGTTTTGTAGTAAATAAAATTACGAAACTTTGTTTTGTCTTGTAAAATGTTCGTAAAATTTACGGTTTTTAAGATATTAAGGTTTAAAATATAAAAATGGCTGCCATTTTGAAATGGTACAAAGTAGAAACTTGATACTCCACACAAAAATAGGTCCTATTAGTTAGCATATATGTATCAAGTTTGAAGTTGATATTTCTAGTGGTTCCAAAGTTATACAAAATCATGTTAAAAACACATACAGACCGACAGACGGATAACCGAGCATTTTAGGACCCATGTTTACAGGAAAATTTTTCTTAGTTTTGATGTAAGTAACCATATTCCGAAGTCTGTAAAAGTTTTTCGTAAACACCCTGTGTAATGTATTGAATAATTAAGTTCTTACTAGGTACCTGATCAACAATTCAACTAGTTACCCGAATTACATTATCAATACATAGGAAACAAATAAAAATATTAATGAAAAACCTTAGAAACCCAATTTGTTTGGCATTTTATTTGAAAGAGCATTCAAATTACTCTGTGATGACCAGTTGGCGTGTTGCTACACAGATACAGGCATTGCAACACCTTACTTACGTGTCATTGCTAATGGCCTCTCCTCTCATGCTACGCCCCCCCCCTCCCAATGCTCCATAGTTAAAGGTAATTTTAAACCATCTCTTGAAACGGGTCAGCGGGCAGATTTCAGAACCGCCCGAAACATCCCTTTTGATTCACAAGAGAGGGGCCTGCGCTTCCTCTCACCCTCTCTACTTCACACAACTCCATTTTATTACTTGAATACCGCCATTTAAACATAATATCCAGCTTTATTTTTTGCCGAAACCAAATTATTGATTATTGAAAGATTTGTACACTTTATTGCCAAGGTTTGGTTAAGTTAGGTTTGGTTTGGTAGGTTAGGCTTGGTTTGGTTAGGTTAGGTTTGGTTTGTTTAGGTTAGGTTAGTTTAAAATCCTATCAAAAATCAACATTTTCGTTTAGACTAAAAGATAAATTCGTATATTGCTTTTAAATGGCAGTTTTCACGCAAGAACTTGAAGGTATGCGGAAAAGAAATTTGGAGGAGAGAAAGCAGAGGCTACTCTCAAGCATAGACTCCTCTCAAGCACATGCCCCTCTCTCATGGATCAAAGGGGATATTTCGAGTGGTTCTGAAACCCATTTGCCAACCCGTAGAGCAAAAGAGATATTTTGAAAGTGCCTCTCAACCGTGAAGAAAAAGCGATTCAGTCAGTGTTACAGAGACAGTGACATTGCAACACCTTTCTGACGAGTTGCTCCTAGTGACCTCTTTCTTATAGCTACTGAGATAGCGGCACTACGACACCTTGCTGAAGTTACGTTGCTAAGGACCTCTCCCTTACTGCTACAAAGATAGCGGTACTGCAACACATTGCTGGCGTGTCGCTGTTAAGGACATTTCTCTTACTACTTCACAGAAAGGATTAAAGACACAACAATTCTGGTTTTTTATGTTTAATCCTTGAGGCATATAAAACTTTAGGCTCGTTAGGGCTTTCCGTGGTAATGTTTTCTATAATTCCTTAATATTAATGAAGATTAGATAAAACAAAATTTATGACTGCTAACTGGTCCCCTAATGTTTTAAACAGCACTCACCTGCTAATTGAAAAGTAATATGAAACTTCTCAGTTTGTGGAGGGGCATTTTTAGGCGTGTCTATGATGATTTTTTTTAAGTTTGATATTTCAAAACTGTTTCAATATAGAGAGTTTGTCTTAACCAAATCATTTGGTAACGTTTTTTATATTTTTTATACTACCCTACCTAATTAAGGAATTTGAATAAAATTATGCAATTTTTATGCTAATTATTTATGTACAGGGCTTTGATATACTAACCAACTCATGTATAATATTAAGATTTCCTTCTGACTCTGAGGAACTATCCTTCTGAGGAGGTAGCAGATCACAGAATGTTCCGTAAAAATGTACATTAATATCGAGGAAATACCTTACAAGTTTCAATTGTCCAATTATATTAATGAGGAAATTACTCCGCCGTCCCAAAACATTATGTACACCTTGCATTCATGGCTGTATATTCTTCACTTATGAGGCTTTTACAATACACAATAAAATTTAAAACCAATACATTTTGAAAGTTTTTACCAATAAACTTAGTCAAGTTAAAAATCTTACGTACTATACCTTAGGAAAATGACGTTCTTTAAAATTTACGGCTTAAACTACTTAAATCCTTGTGTTTTTCCTGGGATATCGAAAATTGACAATCTAGATTGAGTTTTAACCAGGTAGAAACCCAATTATCGTGGGTGTCGATGTGTGTAACGCGATCGCCGCGAGAGGTTCGTTTGTGTGGGACTTTAGAAGGCGAGTACGCGCTGAACGAAGTTCTTCCGTTTAAAACTCGATTCATTCGTTTAAACTTCCAATAATACGTATATGTTTACCATTGTGAACATAAATAATTAAATCACGAGATAAGATCCTGTTATCTTCTGGATCTTCTGTTTACTTCTTTTAGTTTTTCTGAGGCAAGATCTCTTGGTAAACCGAAAAAAGCAAAGGCTGTAATCTATTTAGTCCGAATCAAATCTCAAGACTAAAGCAAAATTCTTATATTTGTAAACTTTTTTAAAGCCTCCATGAAATGCAAAAAGACCTATTAATATAATTCTGATGCCTAAGATACATATTGCTTAAAGTATATATTTCTCATTGTGGGTCTGTGGGTTCATATTTTTAATGATTTTCTCTTGTGATCTGTGGTAATTTCTCTGAAGAGATTAACTTGCCTGATTAACCTACCAAATAAAGCTGAACATTCCAGTGTTATATTCAATTTATGTTTTGCACTCCTTGTATTGAATCAATTGGGTTTACATTTGCTACTTATTAATTTTAAGAATTATCTAAGTACTAGTGTTAACTGCGTACAGAAGTAAGTGTTCTATTAAAAAATTCCAGTTCCGTCTTATTTAAAACTAATACAATGAGACGAGGCGATTTCATTAGTAACTAGAATCTAAGCTAAAGGTTTTCGGGCAGAAAACATATATTTAGTATTGCTGACCGCACAAACTCTTAACTCATTTGTATACATCGAAAACTACATTTCTGAGTGATGTATGTACTAAAACTAAAAATCATGCTCGATAAAAACATTAAAACAAACCTTGAGATGTTAAGCACTTAAATCGTAAACATTTTATTCAGTATTTTCAACTAAGTTTTGAATATATTTAACTTTCTTTTTCATAAGCTACATAAATAACATCTTTTAAACTAGGAGTTAAGAGCAAAGATGCATGGTTCGCGGAGCAAGGGAAGTTTATTCTTAATCACCCAAAGTTAAAGGTGCTTGAAGTTTGTACGACTTATGCTTATACAGTTAATTAAAATAAGGTCCAAACAATTTTCCTTAATAATATGTAAAAAAACTATATTGAGGTTTTATAAAATAAAAATGCTACGTGAACCATATTTTAAGTCTCTAGAGGAAAAGTAACTTTGTTATAGACCGTTATCATTTTAAATAATCAAAGACATATTTTTACTTGTTGGAGTTGTAAACGATCTATATTAAATTCCTAACAGAATGAGTTACCTACACATAGTATTCAAGCTAGGCATTCCAAGGAAAATTATATATTTAATATCAAAAAACAAAAGGTGAGGTTTGTTTTCATCTCACTTAATTATTATTATGAAGTAAGATGAAAAAATAATTTAATCACATACATTTTCATCCACATGAAAAAAACTAAGAAAAAACAGTTCAATAAACTATTAACATTTAACCAACATTCAATTTAAAGCTGTCAAAATGATGCAAAGGTTAATTATAAATTCTTCTTAATTAGTTAAAAAATAACAAACTATGAGTGTTTGATAAATATTCAACTTAAAAATACTAATTTTTATGGTTTTCGTTCTATTTCTTGTTTTCAAGATCTCATGAGAATCTATTCCCATTAATTTACCAAACCAATTTTAATTTATAAACCAGATTAATTATGCATAAATTAAGCCTAACACAAAAAGCCCAAATAAACTAGCTTTAAACTAATAATGTCTAAGTTTCAAGTAGATCTAAATTTTATGTAAACATCTTATTTTTTATCGCATTTTCTGAAGGATCGCCATATAAAATAACTAAGACTATATACGTAGAGTGTATTATTATTTTCAAATGAAAAGGAGGAAAATATAACATTTTAACTTGAAGGAAACCTAGAGAAAAAAGGTTGATCATTAGAGGCGTAATTGCGTTTTCTTTCTCTTGAATTACTATGGGAGATGAAGCGTTTACTACCGAGCTTCTCGTTAACCTCTAGTTACTTTAAATTGACCTTATTTTAAATTAAGAATAAATTTTCCTTAGCAAAATTCTGACTAAGGTTTTTTTGGAATTACTTTTAAAATGTTCTTATAATTTTTACTTTTTACTTGGAAAAAGGTTTATTTATTATTCTCACAAGATAATGAATAAACATACTATAGGTCAGTTTAAAAAATAAATTAATTTTTCCAGGAATAAATGTTATATTAACTAATTATTTTTAATGCATTGTAAATTGTTTGGACGTATTTTATTTTATAACTGTTTGCGTAAGAAAATAATTAGACAATTTTATTGATATTTATAATTTAAAATCAGCTGTCTAGCTACGTTTGGGGTTATAAATAGTTTTTTTTATTTTTTTTATTAAGGAGTAAAGAACAACAATTTCACACGAGTAAAAATGTTTATGCCCCAGCTTGCCGAGGGTAATAACTTTCAGTAGGAAGACAGTTGTAGGCCTACATTATTCCTTAAATAGATTATTTCCCTTTTGCCTGTACGGATAATTTAATACACTATAAAAATTACTATTGTATTGACACGAAACATGATATGCAACGAACACCAGTTATTTGTGTGTTGAGTGATTAAATACAATCTGCAAGTCTCGGGCGACAACAGTTTCACTGGTGAGACAATGTACTTTGCTCCCAAAATACGAACAAAATATTCCTCCACCTGCAATAATCAGTAATTAACCAATAAAAAATCATCCATTTCTTTACTGTAAATCTTAAAAAAACCATCTGCATTTTGTTTTGTTCTGATATTAGCACCAGCGATTCTGGTAGCTGCTCCCATTCATCCATGCACCAGCGATCAGATGATTGTTGCTGCATTCTTGCAGTTGTAATAACAGCTGGTTGTCAAAGTCCACGTTAATGTCGTTTTAAAGCGATCAATCGTGCCCCTAGAGTCAGATATTAGTGCATGTAATCCGATCAGCCTCAACATATTTGAACGCCAGCCTAGAAATTTGAAGACAATCGATTTTTTTTTTACTTTAATGCTATTCTTATGGTTTACTTTGTCTCCCGGTGAAAGACAAATCAATTACTTCACTCCCACTGGGAGACAACATTTTATTTTACTGACTCATCACTCGGATTAACAAGCCCCTAAACATAGCAGGTAGGGGAAAAGTTGATTTTATTATATTGGTTAACAGGACCTCAAAACTTTTATTGTTGAAAACTGAGTGTTATCTTCCGTTTCCTCTGTAAGAATTGATAATGACTTAAATCAGCTGTTAGCGCCTGCATTCGTTGATCTGCCTGCTACATCACTTGTCTATGTAAAAATTTGATTGCGCTCGATTTTTGAATATTGGATTTAATAGATATTTTACACGTTTATATTACTCCATTTGGAGACAAAGTTAATGCTTTACTCTCACTGGGAGGCAAACTATTATTTTACTCACTCATGACAAAGAGTGAAAAGTGTCTAAACATAGCAGATTGGGTTTCAGTGCCTGCTATGTTTCTTGTCAAACCCTGCTCACTGGGCAATGGCTAGAATAAAGTATCTAACAATACTGTTTTTAACTTGAAACAGATTTTGAAAATATCTTAGGCTATAACGGAATGGCGAACATTATTTATGTGTATTTAATTTACTTGGCAACGAAGACAAAATGTTATTCTTCTCTCTTACTTTGATTTTTAATAAGGATTAACCAAGTTCGCCTAAAATCCATTTACAAAGCGGTTAAACTTATAAATGTTTATTTTTTTAAGTTATGCTTAATCACTCATTGCATAAAAGGGGTGTTTCAGAATAATCTACAAGGTAATGTTAAAGTTTGGAAAGTAGTTCAGCTCGTTTAACACAAGTATTCTGACCTCATTTCAAGCGAGAAACAGGTGTGAAATTAGTTTATTTTGTTTAACAGGCCTTGTAATTCATCTTTATTGATGCTAAATCTACAATAATAACAGTGACAGCTAATGTATTATTAAAGTTTTACTGACTAAATAAATTAAGGGATACTTTTTTAGTTATTAATTAATTATTTAAATATATCTTTTATTAGTCATAGTGAAGAAAATAAATTAAATTTTATGTATAGTTGCTATCAATTAAGGTTTTAATCAAGCAGTTTGGTTCCCCTTGTTCTCAGTATTGTGCACTAGATCACTGCGTTGTCCCATCCCCGGCCTATCAGGCCCATGTCGCAGTTGAGACGTTATTACACTCTGTGATAGAGCCAATTATCTGATCGTGTCAGGTTCAGCCTACAATTTAATTAAAGTTAATACACAAACAACTTTTACAGCAATGTTAAGATTATTTTAGTATGTTTTGTTGCGCTAAATCATACCACAAATAAACAAATGGTATGATTAATTCATCATTCTAATAAACAAATGCTTTAAGTGGCAAAACGTTTTCAAAACTCTTATAAGACCTGAATGCAGTATAATAGACAAATAAATTATTCCATAATACCACAACCTATTTGTTATAAAAGCAACTATCGTAGTACCCACTGATTTTTATGATCCCTTACATAATTTATTTTTATATCTGATTGTTCATAGTCCTTTGTGGGCTTATTTAATCAGTCTACAAACGAGGTAAAGGTATAGGAGGAGGAGGTACGAGGAGGTGTAAGTATTTTGTGTAAGCTTGTATACAATTATTATGTATATTTTTCACTACGGGTCACCTATTATAATTTATTTTTTATTTTTGTTTAATAGCCAAAGTACTGTACGTGTTGAAGGATTGATAATAGACTCCTCTTTCACTCTCTCACACACACACACACACACACACACACACACACACACACACACACACACACACACACACACACACACACACACGCACGCACTCACACACACACACACACACACACACACACACACACACACACACACACACACACACACACACACACACACACACACACACACACACACACACACACACACACACACACACATACGACTGCCAATCAATGAATATTTACTTTCTTAATTTGTAAGGCTCTGTAACGTATAATGCTATGGAAATATGAATCTTAAATCTTCAACCTTGAAGTTCGACTATTTTCATGCAAAATAAGTATTTTTAACTCTCAACGACTCAAATTATAACCATTCAAGTGCCTCATTATTTATTTATAATTTATATTTTGCAGCAAAAAATCTGCAAGTGTATACACATTCAATCACAATCTTCTAAAATTAATTTCAAACTGCTTCTGTCAAGTATAAAAATCAATAAATAAAACATCTTAGCCTTAAGCTAACATTTCATTGATATAAAACAAGTATTGAATGAATATAGACGTAACAGTTATAACAGTTGCCGTAGGATTACGATGGCTGATGAGGATATCTAGTGACTGGTGCATCGCATTCACACTGATTTCTGCTAGTACTTACAATACTGATCAAAATACTGATTATTGATTACAGAATTTTGATATTCCATGTAAATAGGAGTTTTTCCTCATTATTTTCTCTAAGAATTAGTGTTTGAAGGTTTTTGAATATTTTAGTTACACCCCATCTGCTTTGCAAGAAAGTTTTTTTTATAGCTAATTAATACAATTTCAAATTTTACATTTTAGTTTCGTAATCATAATTGCTATAGTTGGATTATCTTGAATTTTTCCACATTGTAGGACAATTGCTTCAGATACAACCGTGTAAATTTTGTAGCACAGTATTTTTAAAGTCTTCCTAGTCATAAAAGTTAAATACTTGAATAGACCACGTTATGTGTGAGTTTACATTCAAATACTTAATACTTGAATAGACCACGTTATGTGTGAGTTTACACTCAAATACTTATGTTCTCACAAAAAAAAATAGCAGAAACGCTATTACGTTTACATTTGCTAAGTCCACTTGTAGACAAACCCAGGCGAGGCGTGTCTAAGCCAGATAACACCGAAAGCAAACACACGTGCTGTAATCGATTTGCAGCACAGCAGAACTCATGTAGAGACAATATTGTTGATGCGCAGAGAGCTTGCTACTCAATGTTAAGTGTCCGTTTGAAAACGCATGAACTTAAAAATGTTTTTGATTGATGTTATTGATATTACAAAGATAGGTATGAGCAACTAAAATGTTCATGATTAAATTTTAGTAACCAATATATAAATGGAAGGTGATAAATGAATCTCATTAGTCAGTGGGTGCATCAAAACGTAATCATAAATAATTTTAAACCATTATAATAACAACTATTAATAAATCTTTATACATTAAAATAATTCCAGCTACCGTCACGAAAAACTCGTTAAAATAATGTTTACATACAATAGAACAATTAAGTATTGATAGAATTACTATTTACAATTATGATATTCTTTCCTTAATTTACATCGTTTAAGAAACTGAGGGTTGGGAAAAACTGAGAAGAGATTATTTAGAGAGCCTTGGTAGGGAACACGGCATCCCTTTAGGTGATTTGAAGCAAAGGAAGTTTAAACTGTTCTCTAATGAGCACGATTACCTCTTGTTTATTATCCTTTTGTCTACTTTTATACTGAATTAATATTTATTTAAAAGTGCAATAGTTTAAGAATGAAACTATTAGGGAACAGAGTATTAATTTTAAGCAACAGAGAAAGAATTAATTTCAGATTAAACCTCCTTAAACACTTCATACTTCTATGTATTGTTGTCTTAATTAATACAGTAAAACATACATTTGGGCAATGACAGGATATCGTAAATAAATACCAAAACACATGTATTTTTTCTGTATAGTAGGCGTGTTGTTGTAAATGGCGACTGCTGTAGGAATGTAAATCAATAAAAATAATAGAATTTTAATTCTTCGTCCTTATAAAAACAGTTGTCAGAGTTAAAATTACTTTTATTAAGTTTTTGATCGATATAAGTAATTTAATTTTATTGTTACTTTTATAAAATAGATTTGGTTGTCAATTGAAATGTTTTGTTTTGTTTTTAAAATGTAAGCTGTTCTTTTAAAATATATTTTTAGTATTGAATGAAGTAGAAGATATAACCCTTGAAATGAGGCTAGGGAAGCGTTCATAGGTAAAATAAGAGTTAAAAACAAGGAGAAATTGTTATTGTTCATTTTAAGCAGGACTGCTTAACTATTGCTTAATTGTTCTTAATATTTAACATTAAGGTACTATGGGTTTCACAGTTCTTTTTAATCCTCCTTTTTTAATTATATATCGTAATTTACTGTTACTATTGAGTGTGAGCTTTTTAATTTTATCTAGTAGCCCATTGTAGAGATTTAGTAATTTATAATAAAGCTGTTTTGTACGAAAACAATAAAACAGGTACGACGGTACAGGAACAGTATTCACGATCAGAGTAATCTTGACATTATAAAATAGCTACAAAAGTGAAAACACACAAGCTGTTTGTGGATTACAAATGAGTTTTAAATTTTAACTTTTTAGCTTTAAAGACCACAATTATACAATCAGTTTACAGTAGTTACTGGAACAAGTGCTTTTCAGGTGTAATGTTCATTTTAAGGGGTTAGAGTGCTTTCCTAAGAGAAAAACGCGTCTTTACGCTGCATAGTTACAACTTGGCTCACTGAATTCCTGTAAACTTTGACAAATAAGAGACAGCTGCAGCTTCAAAAATACTATTAATAATAAATCGATAGGCCGTTACATATAAAATATCGCATTAACAAAAATGTGTTCATCAAAATTTTATGAATATGCATTTTGCGTGAATTTATACATTATTTATGCTAGACCTAATTATCTAATCATTTTAGACTACCGTGCACAGAGTTGTAAGTGAAATTGTGCCAACTCAGCCTCAATAGTATTTTAATGTTAACTTAGAAATTAATTTACAAATGCATAGTTATTTAAACAATTACAATTCTACCTCTCATGGATAGAGGTAATTTTTACACAATTTATTTTTTTACATTACCGATTAAGCTTTAAGCTATTGGATTTCAGCTTAACTATTTCTTGCCCGATAAAATTAAGTCGCTCTCATAATGGTTATTTGACTAATTTCATAGAACACTTTGGATCTCATTTCATACTACTGAGACCTGAAGACCAGAAAATACCTGTGAAAACATTCAAGTTAAAGCATATTTTTATTCAAACGAAATATCAGTGAAACAGTTGAAAATGCTTATATTCTTTGTCAAATTAAATTTACAATTAGGTATTGTGTGATCTTCATAAGATAAAATTGCTCAAATTTCGTTTTTGTTTCAAGGGGAAAAAAGTGTTAATGAAACTAAATCTTAGGTATAAAAATTTAACAGATCGTAATTGCAAACATCTTCAATTAAATTTATGAATATTTGTCAGAAATTTATAGTACATTATTCACTTCAAATAATATTTAAACCCACCCACCACCTTTTAACGCACTTGGTTAGAGTTATTGGTTCGGGTAATGTGGTGTTTTTTATTGTAAATTTTTTTTTAGAATTGAAATTTGATAGTTGATGGAGACAGCAATAAAATGAGACTCTAAGAGAAATATTTGCTGATTAGAGGAGTAATTTCACCTTGCCCTAAATCAGGCCTACTCTGGAAGATACCGCGTGTAACTAAGCATCTCGTTAACCTTTTGTTACTTTTAAGGGTCTTTATTCCTAAACACAAAGGAAATTAAAACATTTTTACTTTTTAGTATTTTCTAGCTTATGATATCTCAATTCGCTAATAAAAATAAAACAAATAATAATTGTTAATAGAAACAAATACAATAGCTGTTCTGCCCTCTTCCTTCTATTTGTGCCGCTAGGAAACATTTTATCCGAAAACAAGTGTTTTTCCTAGAATTTTCTCAACAAAACCTGTCATTTAAGTAAGGGGATGATGGGTGTTAGCCTTAGGGTTTCCACAAAAGCTGTATGTAGCTGGGCTTTAAATGTACCTTACCATATACTATAAGAAGTTCAGCATTAAATATTTTTTTATTAATCATCAGTTCAGAATTGCACTAATCTTAGACTTGCATTTATTTATAAAAAATGTTTTGTTGTTCACATTAAATTTTACTTTTTCACCCATTGATCCTCTCATCTTTATGTCTACTTGTACACAGTGTGTAAAAAAAGTCCGTTCCCCCTCTTCAATTTTTTTATTTGTTAAGATAAATAATTAAACTTTGAGGAACGATACTAACCCAAACCAAATTATTTTTGACGCTACCCAAAATGTTTAGTGTCCTCCAAAGATGGGGGATTTTCGGGGCAACTCAAAATTTTCAAATATAAACTCCTTTTAAGTGAATTCTTATTTTAAAGGCTTTCAAAAAGTAGATTAATGGCGAAAGTTGGACCTTTCTATCGTGTTTCTATCCAAATTGACAGCTTGTCAAAGTTCTGAATACAACACATCCTTGAAACCTGGCGTCTGGGACATTTGTAGTTTTAATTCACCTTTGGTGACTTAAAAATGAAAAGAGCCTGGGAAAAACGTTATTAAATGAAAAAGTAGTCTCTTTTGGTGATATTGAAAATGTTGAGTGTCCCCCAAAAATGGGGGATTTTGGGGGTAACTCAAGCTTTTCAAATGCAAACTCCTATCGAGTGACCCCTTATTTTAAAGAGCTTTAAAAAATAGGCGAATGGTGGACGTTGGAAGTCGCTAACATATTTCTAACAAAATTGGCAGCTTGTCAAAGTTTCAATAAGTCATATTCAAAACTTTGAAAAGCTATCAATTTTGATAAAAACACGTTAGCGACCTCCAACCTCCCCCATTTGCCAATTTTTTTAAAGTTCTTTAAAATGAGGGGTCACTCAATAGGGGTTTGCGTTTGAAAATTTTGAGTTACCCCCAAAATCCCCCAATTTTGGGGAACACTCAAAATTTTAAATATTACCCAAAGAGACCACGTTTTCATTTAATAACATTTTTCCCGAGCTGGTTTCATTTTTAAGTCACCAAAGGTGAATCAAAACTCCAAACTTCCAAGACGCAAGGTTTCAAGGATGTGTTGTATGCAAAACCTTGACAAGCTCTCAATTTGGATAGAAACAGGTTAGAGACCTCCAACTTTCACCATTCATCTACGTTTTGAAAGCTCTTTAAAATGAGCGGGTCACTCAAAAGAGGTTTAATTTGAAAATTTTGAGTTGCCCCCAAAATCCCCCGTTTTTGGAGGATACTCAAAATTTTGGGTAACGTCAAAAAATAATTTGGGTTGAGTTGGTATCATTTCCCAAAGGTTAATTGTTTGTCTTAACAAAAAAAAAAAAAAAAATTAAAGAGGGGGAACGGATTTTTTTACACACTCTATATTAAAATAATAAAATCAAACTACATTGAAAGTTTAACAAATAAAACGTAACTTTAAAATGTAGTGAAAAAGTACAGTTCCTAAAACTAAACTGCAATATAGATTTAAAAAGGGTTAAATACATAGAAATACAATTTATGTAGATCTCTACTCGGTCAACTAGAAATATTACAATAATTCGGCTTAAATTTACTAAAACATGTTTACTCCAAGCTACAAATTTATACAATATATAAAAGACAAAACCTCAGAGAATGAAAACTCATAATTTTCAGCATTTCCTTCTAAACTCTGTTCAAGAACGAACGGTGATGGGCATGATTGCCCTCAATAATCGTTTCAGAATAGCTGCAGGTGAGCAATTGTTATCAGCGAGTAACTTCCAGACAACAAAGACTCCGTAGACTGTCGGCTCACTCACCATTCCGACATTATCTCCCAGCTTGTGCATTGGGGTAGTGGGAGGGTCCGAAATCAGCAAGATACCTAGGTATCTTTCTATTACGTGTCATGTTCAGTTCGATGTTGGATGATTATAATATTATGGATACGTAATTATAAATTGACAAACATTATGTTAATGTTTTTAGTTTCTACAACATCTAAAAGGAATATAAATGTTATATTATACGTTTTAGTATTATTCGTTTGAAAATAAAAGGATCACAGTAAAAAAATCACTCAAAACAATCTGAATTTCCAACTACCACTTTTAAGACATTATTTATAATTTTAACTGGGATCATAAGTGACAATCTAGATTAAATGAATTCCAAACCAAAAACCTGAAGACACTTTGGCTTATTAAAATCCTGTTTCCCGTAAATCTGCACAATCAAATCGAAATAAACGTTAGTTTTTTTAGAATACTAAATAAATTATAAAAATGAATATAAGTTGACATGTTGGCTACGAAATCACAACAGAGTGTAAACCAATCCAGTGACATGTTTTATTGGAGCAAGGAAAAAAATACACGACCTGTAATATATTATTTGAATACCAACCACTTGGAGACTTCCAGTGTAAATTTATCAAATGCATTTAAACATTTCATACTTCAAAACAATGCGTTATAAGATATATTATTAAGGTTAAAAAGCGATACTGTTATGGCATACTCTCATTATAAAGCTACAAAAGATTAAGAGAGAGTAATTAACAAATACAAAAATCAATTTTGTAGCTACGATATTTCTATTCACAACTGTCCATTACAACGCCTTAAAATATATTAAGGTTAGGAGTTATAGTAAGATGTTTATTTTTAGTAATCTTATGATTATTTGCTTTCTCACTTACCATAATACAAACAACCACAATCCGAATTTAATTTATGAGTAAATTGGTTTACATACAGTAGGATAGAAAATTTTAATTCATTCTCATAAATAGGATTAAAAACTTCTGTAAATCGTAAGGATTTTCTTTCAAACAGTGATAGCCACATGTAGGGCCATAAAGTTGACGAAATAAACCTGGTGGTTCCTTCCTATCATTACGTCATCCGATCACCAATACGACCGTGTGTAAACCTAGAGATTTGTTATGATTTGTTTATGACTCAAAACTTTATGTAGTTGAGACTTTATGTAGTTCTTGAATAGTGACCCTAACTTAATATACCAGTAGACCATTAACCGTTGCATAAAATCCAGAATATTTCTACTTTGGTCTCTAGTCACAACACCCTTACAAAATTTTGTGAAAAAGCTTATTTTGTATTTTGTTTTATTTTATTACATTAATAATATTTATTCTTCTAAGGCTATATCGCCTTTGAGCTCATACATGGATGCACGTATACATTTATATACTGTGTATCAGCATATATATTTGGAAGAGAGCTGTGTGCATAAATTAGTGATAAATCAGGTCTGGAATTCATTTAAAAGTAGATCGTAAAACGAAAGACGGTAAAGGGATTATTCCCGTACACTCGTCCCGGCCCTAATCCGTTAAAAGGTTTGACGTGACCGAACAACTAAATATACAATCGGTTGTGTTTTACATATCCTTAATTCCTACATCATAACTATTTCTTTTTAGCCGTTTACTATCATTTTATGAAAATTTCTTCAAAATAAGAAATATTTATAATTTGAAATTTTTTGTTACCAAAGTCTTATAAAGTCTGTGAAATAGTGGTTTTTTCCTCATCCTTTATTGAAATGAACCATACTAACAAGCTAAAGAAACTTTAGCTGCACAGCAAATATCTCTGTGTGAGTCGGTGGCGCAGTTGGTAGCGCACTCGGCCCCGGTACTGTGGCGGCAGCGTCGCAGGATCGAGTCCCGATGATGCCGCATACTTTTAGCAGTACTGTTCATCCTTATACTGTACCGGCTTACTCCTTGGGTTTGCTTGATAACCTCCACGCACAGGCCTGAGGCCCATGTGGGGGGGGGGAAATGCAAGTTAAAAAAGGCCGCCACCCTCTTTTTTTCAATAAAAAAATCTCTATGACCAGCTTAGTTGTCTGCAAAATACATGTAAAATTGATTTTATTGTAATCAAAAGCAGGAAAATAAAAATGTACAGTTACATTACTGTTCAGAAGATAGCAATTGAAAATATTTTGAACTATATAGGACTGTTTCCACTTCACAACTATTGCATTAAGTAAAAACAAAAACATACATCGATACTGATTCATACTTGACCATTGCTTTGTTTATTCTAAGTATAATTAGTTTACAGTTACATTCGAATTGGTAGTGCAGCACTAAAAACACATAATACAGATTTTGTCAGCTTAAAAAAATATGTACATTGTCTTTTGATTTTCACGTTTGGCGATATAAGCAAAAAAAATCAATCAATCCATTAGGCATAGAATAGTGTGCATTTTCCAGAACATTACCTTAACCAGAAACACTGTGAAGTAAACTGTGAATCATTGTAAAAGTTAAGAAAATTGTACAGCTCGTTAAACAACGTTACCATAAACTCATGTCGAGCGTGAAGCGAAAGCAATTAGTTTACTTTAAACACAAGTTCGTCAGTCTATTATTATTTATTTAATAATTATTATAAGTAAAATATATATTTTTACATTTTCAAATTATATTAGAGTTTTATCAAATTAATTTACATAAATATTGATTCACTTTGTAACGAAGTGACTGATGATTAATTAAAATTATACGTTCTTTTATCCCAATTAAAATTAAATTAAAGTAACAAAAGTAAAAAAGATGTACACACGTGGAAACGAAATCCCTTAGACTATATTTGCAATTCACTTCTGAGCTACATTCATTAGGAAAATTCAGTCATATTTTCGTATTGCCTGTGAACGCCAATAGATAGTTCCTTTGTGCTAATAGATTTTTTATTTCGTAATAACCTTATTTTTAACACGGCAATTTCAAGTTTGAGTTTCTGCCTCAAAATTTAAAAGGAGTGAAAACTTTTGACATATATCTTTTATGAATAATAGATTGTTAATTTATTTCAATATTTGTAAGTTTTAAGAGTTTCAATAGTATTTATTTGTAAACCATTAAAAAAACCATAGGCAACAGAAGATTTGTAAATTATTCAAAACGATAATTCTTTGTATTGAACAAATGTATGTTTTACTGTATTAATTAAGGCAAAATTACATAGAAGTATGAAGTGTTTAAGGAGGTTTAATCTGAAATTAGTTCTTCCTCTGTCACTAAAAATTAATACTCTATTCCCTAATAGTTTCATTCTTAAACTATTGCACGTTTAAATGAATATTAATTCAGTATAAAAGTAGACACAAGGATAATAAACAAGAGGTAATCGTGCTCATTAGAGAACAGTTTAAACTTCCTTTGCTTCAAATCACCTAAAGGGATGCTGTGTTCACTACCAAGGCTCTCTAAATAATCTCTTCTCAGTTTTTCCAAACCCTCAGTTTCTTAAACGATGTAAATTAAGGAAAGAATATCATAATTGTAAATAGTAATTCTATCAATACTTAATTGTTCTATTGTATGAAAACATTATTTTAACGAGTTTAACATGACGGTAGCTGGAATTATTTTATTGTATAAAGATTCATTAATAGTTGTTATTATAATGGTTTAAAATTATTTATGATTACGTTTTGATGCGCCCACTGACTAATGAGATTCATTTATCACCTGCCATTTATATATTGGTTACTAAAATTTAATCATGAACATTTTAGTTGCTCATACCTATCTTTGTAATATCAATAACATCAATCAAAAACATTTTTAAGTTCATGCGTTTACAAACGGACACTTAACATTGAGTAGCAAGCTCTCTGCGCATCAACAATATTGTCTCTACATGAGTTCTGCTGTGCTGCAAATCGATTACAACACGTGTGTTTGCTTTCGGTGTTATCTGGCTTAGACACGCCTCGCCTGGGTTTGTCTACAAGTGGACTTAGCAAATGTAAACATAATAGCGTTTCTGCAAATTTTTTTGTGAGAACATAAGTATTTGAGAGTAAACTCACACATAACGTGGTCTATTCAAGTATTTAACTTTTATGATTAGGAAAACTTTATAAATACTGTGCTACAAAATATACACGGTTGTATCTGAAGCAATTGTCCCACAATGTGGACAAATTCAAGATAATCCAACTATAGCAATTATAATTACGAAACTAGAATGTAAAATTTGAAATTGTATTAATTAGTTATAAAAACACTTTCTTGCAAAGCAGATGGGTAGTAACTAAAATATTTAAAAACCTTCAAACACTAATTCTTAAGGAAAATAATGAGGAAAAACTCCTATTTACTTGGAATGTCAAACTCTTTGTTTTCCATTTGTGTTCACCAGTATTTACTATATAGTATATTTACTATATAGTTTTAGTAACTTAAAAAACGTGATGAAATAGTACTTACATGTAGCCAACATGTTATATGACGAAAACTACCTAAATGAGGACGGAAAATTTAGTTGTATTTAAACCTAATTTCATATATTGTTTTATTCCTTAAAATTTATGTTTTATGCGTAAAAGTCAAGGGACAAACAAAAATATGCTAATTTCCATCTTCCAAACTACATCACAAAGAAATATGTCGGTGAATCTACGTTTTATGGATATGCACATTGTGAACATACTAATAGTTTATAATAATTTCACGAAATCCAATTATGATCATTATCAAAGCAAATCATCTCATGGATATTAAGAACTCAAAAAGTGAATAAAAAAAGTAGTTTAACGCGAAAACATAGCTTTTATGTGTTTCCCAAAAAAACTCTTTTTTCATTACTTTTTTTCATTCCACACCTGTAGCTTTTGATCTCTTTCACAGGACCAAAGGCTTTAAAAATGAATTTTTTTACCAAAGATGTTTTTTTATAATTTTATCAATGTATCCAAGTACTTCATTGAAACGCAATACACAATTAAGGGAAGCAGGCGTCGGAGTTGAGGCGAGTTAAGTCCTCCTTAAGCCTAAGAAGAGCTGGCCACGTAATCCTCTCCCACCTTTAACAGTGTTACCGAAATAATAAACCTTTTTTTCTGTAATTATATACGTATATACCTATATTTGTTTCTAATTTTTATTTATTCCTAAATGACTCATTAACAAAGTAACTAGTACCAAGAAAAACAAGATGAACTTTGTTACAGTAAATAAGAAATCAAAAATTGGTTAGGTTAACCCAAGTTTCAAAAGGTTCATCGGTTGTATTTTACTTGTAGGACCTGTTTACTGGTGGGAGGGAAAAATACAAATGTATTAAGCTACTAATAAACAATATGTTTGATAATTATAATAATTAATGTTTGTTTGATAATAATTAGATAATTAATATATGTTGAAAATATACCACATTCATTTATATATACTATTTTCTTAACATTTTCTATGTATTGTATGTTCATGTAACTAGAACGAAATCGATGTTTTAGCGTATTTGTTTTAATCATATACATCCCTAACTAAAAATCAAGAACAAACATATAGATCCGTAATATAAATTGACAATATTTTTATTTATTTATAATTTTTGCAATTGCGATTTCATCCAAACACAATTGTAAATGAAAAAATTCATCTGAATAAATGTTTTTTTAATGTTTCCGTTATTATAATTTTTTCCCAAATCTATGTTTTGACAAACAACATTTAGTCTTCACAAGATAAGGGTTTCGTACAATGGTCGTGGATGTGGTCCAATAGCTCCCGGGAGCTCCCAAACGACGGAGAAGATTAGGCGGTCGGCCTGATGTAAAGTTTAATGGAAAATTCGATTGCCTTAAAACACAGCCGAACCTTAAAACTCAAAGCCTAATACCAAGTAAACTCTTGTCTTGAATTGGGATAAAATATTAAGGTAATTCTTATCATGAAACACTGTATTCGTTTATATTAATGAAAAATTGGGTTTATTTAAAAATATTTTATTTAAATCATTTATTTATTTAAAAGTTGGATGTCATTGCACATTAAAATCGCTTGAATGGGACAATCAGAACTCTAACTCTAACCCTACAAGTAAAAAATATGAAATGGGATTTAAGAATTAATTTAAAGAACACCAATTAAACAAACTAAAGAAATAAAATTAAAAACTATTCATTGCAATAAGTAGCTTTCTGTTGATGTAATAGATGTTTAACGAAAATTTTAACTGCTATATTCATTGCAAAAAAATATATTTTTAGATAGAAACAACTTAATCTTACTAAATACATAATGTAAACTTCATTATATGAGGGGAATAGATTACCAAGAAGTAAAATTAATCCTAATGCTAAGAGATAGGCCTGTAGATGAACAAACAAGACGAAGTGAGAAGCGTAAGATATGCTTAAGAACATGACAAAAACATTATGACAGAAAAGAATAGATACCAATCCAAAAATACTTTTAAATTTTAAATTTAGAACGTTTAAATTTTAAGTTTTAACTCGAAAGTGTAAATCTACACGAACTAAACCGTGCATTATAGTCGCTTGATTTAGTAAAGAATTTAACAAACAAGATTTATATAATTTCTCGATTAGCATGATACGTGTTGTTGTATTCACTGGATGTAAATAAAAAAAGTATTACAACACTTAAAAATATATTTACACTTATACTGTATTTACATACAATATGGTAAATATAGTCTCTCGTTGTGCCTGATGATGATTGGTGTGACCAACCGAAATCGATTCCATCATTTTCGTATATTTACCATCTTGTATGTAAATACATTATAAGTGTAAATATATGTTTATGTGTTGTAAGACGATTTTTATTTATATCCAATGATAGAAGGTTTCCAAAAACAAACACTTATTTTGTTTATTGCTTCTCAACTGCAGCGTATATAGTTGTTACATAACATATTACGTTCTGCTGTGCTATAGCAGGACATAGCTGTGTGTGCTAGCTCTTGCTCGCATTTTTATCTGGCTCAAGCACGCCTTGTCTATGAATTTTCCTTCCCGTACATCTTATAGCAATATAGTATTCTTTCTACGGGGCTCCGTACAAAATCATAAATCTGTTGTGTAACAAATGCCTAATACTAAAAAAACCTCATTGAACAAAAAAAGATATATCTATAACATTTCGTCTATTTATTAGTTAAAATATAATTTAGTTAAGTTGTATTTTTTCCTTTTGTGAATTCCAAAACAATATACATGAAAATTCTTTTTATCGTAAGGCAAATCAAAAGTAATTTCAATTGTATGGTTCAAATTGAATGAAATATTTTGGCTTATAAGTCAATTAACATTTCCTATATTATGCCTAGAGGAAAGTGTTATTGCTATATGTTGTAATCCAACCACAACGTTTGATAGGGAAAGCCTTTACAGAAATAACTTTTACCCTCTGCATTCAAAAGCTTCTCTTTCCTATTCATTTGGTGTAAAATAAAAAGTCATATCTCAACCATTTTACTCAAATAGTAATTACTCAAGGTTCATTATACAGACAAAGTGGTGGTATACCCTTTCCTAAAATTTTTTAAAATGAATGCAAATGATATTACCGAGATATTTTGTATACAGACTGCTGAAAAGTCTTGGAACGGCTAAAAATATTGTTAACCGAATTGGTTTGAGTAATCAAACTTTGCACACTCACTCCTTTGTAAAAAACTACAGTCTGAAGTACTTACTGACTCTTGGCCCCCAATGGAGGACCACCCACAAGGAGTAGGTACAAAATCTTATTGTAAGCCTAGGTCTAGATAACATTATTTTAACTCTACTTGATTAGCCCTTTAAAATGATGTGCACATTGACCGTTTGTTTACATTTAAGATTTTGTACCAGCTCCTTGTGGGCCGTCCCCCACCGGGGGCAAAGAGTCAGTAAATACCTCGGTTTTTTATAGAAGTGAATGTGAAACTTTTTTTATCCAACCAGTTCGGTCCAAAAATATTTAGCCGTTCCGAAACTTTTCAGCACCCCTGTATACCTCTGTACAGTACAGGTCTTATGACGTATGCATTTCACATTGAAAAAGTAGTATTCATAAAAAGAATCGTATACATAATTAAGTTCAATTTTCAGATGGAACATTTGCAAGCTGGAGGTTTATAAATATAACTTTTGTTCGGACGTACATTATGCCATCACATCAGAAACCAACTAGTTTTACTGAGGCTTGTTCCGAACTTTTCTTTTACCGAAAGTGAACTTCGACCACGTCCACCAACAGTTTGAATGGTCGTCTCAACTTAACCGGATTTTTATAAATGTATCTAAGGGGGGTTCAATATCACATATAAAAAATATAGAAATATGTACTTTTATAGCAAATTCTTTAGACAAATAATATTTGAAAGTTTTTTGAAAATATTAGTTTTTATAATTTTTTCTATGAAGGAATACTTCATTTTATGATACAGATTCATTTTTAAGAGTGTAAACTTTAAAATCAGGAGTTAAGACTAGTTTTGTTTATATAAACAATCAACGTTCCTTTATTGTGATATAATTATTAGAAGTATATGCTTTCTTTAATGTAAACTACTTATAAATCAGTAATCTTTACTACTTCAGATGAATCTTGAAAACTCAGTCAACAGCTTAAAATAATATAATGTATTTAGCTGTAATATTGTTTATCACGGTAACAGAAGAAAACATGTATTGAGTTTTCTTTCTCTTACACAAACAAAATCCACTCATACCTCACCGCTGTATCTTCAGGTTTTGTCTTTGAAAAGGCGGGTTTCTTATTATCGAAGATCCAAGATATAACGGTTTTTAATTTCCCTTACAGCATATATTTTAGTTCACGTATCTATTTTTCTTTCATTTTTAGATTCTTCTGTATTATAAAATTTTTCATATAAATTATATGGAACTGCTTCATCTTAGGAGCAACTATAGGACAGTAAGATTAAATTGAAGTTTCCAAATCATGAAAATACTTGTTCCTAGCTAATTGATTCATACTACGAAAAAAAGTTAAGTATGGCTTGACGCTATATTAATTCTAAGTCTACTATTCAGTCATTTAATCAATCATTTGTTTCCAAAGATATACAGGATTTATAACTTATAACAAACGTTTGGTATATTTTACTCCTTTTTAGGCTCTTTCCAAAGCCCCATCGCAACATATCTGAAACCCTAAAATGTATGCCTAAAGTGTTACTAAAATTTGAAAATACATTATTTTCAAAATATATTCAGGTTGTAAATCCATAATTTAAGTAACAAGTTAATTCTTCATAAAAAAAGTAAAAAACATTTTTTACGCTGTGTTTTCTTCAGCAAAATTTAACTTTGATTACATGTAAACGTTACTAGTTCATTTTTTCATCACTTTCAAACTTCATTCTTCTGTACTGCATGGAGATTAAAAAATATATTTGGTATTCTTACAATGATTTCACAGTATATTTTCCTATTGAGGATTTCTAGTAAACCTCATATTAAATAGCAGATCCAAGGATAGGAAGTGTGATGAAAAAGATTTTTTCGTATTTAGTAGTAAATTGCAATAAATAATTTGTTCCAAGAGCTAGCATTAATCAAATTAAAATAACGAATTTATTATTGAACTCGCCCTACCTTCATAACCCAAGGACATTTAATAGGATCTAATAATTTTAAAGTTATAAGGAGAAACGTGTGTGGTTCATTAAATAATACTTGTTTTACTTATATGCTATTTCATTTTAATGTTACTTTTATTCATTTCACTTTTATAGACTTCTATTTCACCCAGACCAAGCCGGCAAGTAGGATGGTTAGACAACGCTAATGGTCAGCAATTAACGTAACTGGCCGTCTTGTCGATCCTCGCTAACGCCAGTAAATTAATCTGTTCCCTTCAAACTGTGAAGTAGTAATTATTCGAGTAAACTTATTGTGACCAAGTTTTACGTAAAAACACATTTTCTTTGTCACAGTTATTACTGTTCACAATCAATACATTACCTGAGTAACTAATATAGAGTCAAAATAATTACACGTGTCTTAGAGACCCCGGATTGGTGTATTGACAAATCAACTGAATAAGTTCTGGTTCAGATATTTCTCACATGACGAGATACGCCAAAAAACACTTACCTTTTTCCATACATAGTATATATTTCCATATATAAACTTCCATATATATATTTCCATATATATATTCCATATATAGTATATATTTCCCAGAATATGATTTTTAATTGAGTGGAAGGGAGCTTCCCCAAATGTTTCTAATTTGAACTTCCTCTGAGACACCACTAATTTTGATCGGCATTATATTAAATTTAGCCTCTAACCAAAATTACATTATTAAAAAATGCAATATTGCCTTAAAGTTTGTAATTAATAAGACCCGTGTAGTAGGACAGTACATAATAGCGTCTAACTGAAAAGAGCTAAAAAATACGGCTTTTAAGCAATTCTGGCATGAAGAGCCCCCTCTGGTTGATGACTGATGACTCTGTCCCAACCCAAAACATTAAAATGCACAATAACAGTTGTATCGTACTAAACAATTTAATCCTTACCTTATTGATTTTTAATCGAGATTGAGACATTTTATTACATAAGTAATCACTCCTTGAAAGTTTGTATTTTATAATTTGGGGCAATCCCTTAAATCGCAGTTTGGAGGAAGATGTGACTCATACGGCATAGAGCGATATTTAATCTAATCGCTTTGTAAATTACTAAAAACAACATTTCATTAAGTTTATAAACTACTAAGCCAGTTAGGGACTACTAAATTGATTATATTTCTCCTCAGGACTGATAGAACTGATGAGGTGACTCAATACGTTCCAAGGTCGGTTCTAGACACATTTTTCTGTGAATTATAGTCCTGGATACTATCAGCTCGAGTTTTCCTTGACCGGCTTCCTAAGCTAAAATAAGTATTGAGTTTATGTGGGAGAATAACGTTATTACTACGAATGTTATAATTGTAGGCTTAGTTGAATAAATTTGTGTGATAAGTTATACTGTTCAGAACGTTGTTTTGTTTTAGGAAAAAAATTTATTTGAAATTGATTTTCAAGCATATCGTTTTTTTGACAGATTTTGCAGCTCGGAGTTGGTTTTGAATTCGAACGGATTTTGGAATGCATCGAAGTTATCGCTTGATTTGTTTGCCGATCCACACAAACTTTTGTGACGCACTGACAGTCGTATCTCGTTAGAGGAAGCTTAAGTTTATGATTCGAAAAAATTCTTTGGTTCTAAATCCTCAAATTGTTTGTTCGTTATCTGTTTGGAAATCAAAACAATCATGGTTTCACAAACTGGAACCCCCATTACCCACAGCCAATGTATCCGTGTATTGTTATGGACGCATCACTGTAAATTAATATTGTAGTAAAAATTGCTGTTTATAATTCTCTTTATTTCTTTCCCCCAATGGGAAATATAGGTACCATACTTATGTTTGGGAACACATTCTATAAAATGAGTGATATAATAACCTACTCCTATATATCAATAACATGTCTATGTCTTAGTCGGGAGGATTATAGTATTATCAAACGAATACCTGCGATTGTTACAATAATTATTATTAGCTCTCGGAGAGAGGAAAAGTGTAGGCCTACCATCGACGTTAGGTTGATATAAGATATATCAAAATATGGCATGGATATTTCCAAGTATCAACTATAAATAACTATCTATTATGGTACTGCTTATTTTAGTGTTTATTTCTATGTTTTTTAATGTCGATGTTTCATTGTAATACTAATTAGAAACAGTTCATATCGAAAGCAGAATTTTTTTACAGCAAGTTTTGTGAAGTGAACAACCAAGAGTTCTCGTTGTATTTTGACTCTTGCAGCTCAATTGTACTACTGTTAACTCTCATAAAAGATAAAAACTGTTTTGAAGACAGCTTTAATGAAAACACAAGCACACGTGTGTTTCATAAAACTTTCCAAATGTCAGTCACGTAATCAACTGAAGCGTAATGTATTTGACATTTGGCTGTTGTCAATGAGAAATATACTTTTCGTTTAAAGTTGCAACTTTTAATATTTTTTGAGTTTTAAATCTAAAGAATAATTATTATACACTGATACATTAATATATACATCGATATTCAAAATCAGTTCCACTGGCTTTCTAAAATAGTTTAATAGCACTAGGATTTATTATATCCTAATAGAGGGTGTTAAAGATATTACTCGTCCTGTCAAGGTTATAGTTAAGTTTGTTTACCCATAACCACAGTCACCACTTACTATTTTTCTTGGTTGCAAATATTTTACGATTATTACTTTTTGGCTGTGACTGGATTAGTAATTGTGCTCATAACATAATTTTTTTTCAAGACGTTTAAATTATGTCTCATCAATGAAATTATTTTTCTACTAGGAAAAATGTCTTAGTTCATATCTGGTTATATAAGGAATTAAAGGCTTATTTTTTTTAATGAACAAACCTCAACTGCCTGTCGCTTTGGGCCTTGTTTTAAATTGATAGTGGGGTATTTAATTAATTGGAGGACCTTTTTTTGTAATTAAGAATAATTTTAAACAGTAAACAATTGAACATATACTAACAGAAAAATTTAATTAATATTTGTACAATACCACATATAATTTTTCAGGCATTATTTTTAAATGTTCACAAGTTCTCACAATTTTCTTTCTTGATTTGTTTCACATTTCTTGCTGATTCCACTTTTAGTCCATTTAAAATAATTTAACGAAAGAACAAAATCTACATGATTATTTTATATGAAAACAGTGATAATAATGGAAAAGTCTGATAAACTAAATATAAAAACAATTATAAATTTAAATAGAAACATATGATCAAAAAATATAAAAGGAATAGAAAATATCATATGGAAAGGAATTAGGAAAGATTATGAATTGAAAAGAATTGAAAATAGCATAGTATATATATGTAAAATTGAAAGTGGTGGCTGATAAAAAGGGATGGTGCCTTCTCTGTACGCAACAGATAGTTTGACACCATGCCACCTTAGAGAGGGAAAATTTTATTTTACAAACTCTGCAACGTATAAATAAAAAATCAGTGAAGATCTGAACATAGAACTTTCATTACTGAAGTAATTAGAACCTGACCTTTACTAGGGTAAAACATATTCGTTTCAGGTTTGGAGAATATAAGATGCCTTTAGAGAAAATCAATATTGAATGTTTATTTTGTCTCACTCAGGACCTAAATAACCGCAATCAACATGCAGTGTTGGTTTAGTGGCACCACAGAGAAGAATCTAACAGAGGTCGCTTTTAAATGGGTCTTCTGTTGCGCCCAAGTGCTTGCTAGTTACAGTTATATCCAACTACAGTTAAGTTACTAGTTACTAGTTACATCCAGTTATTAGCTACAGTTAAGTAAAATTAGGAGAGGGCAGCGACGGTGCTGCTCTCTCGTGGCGTTAATGGTGAATTATTTCTTATATGTCCTCGACACCAGCGCTCGACACCAGCAGAGCGCAACATTAGAAGATACCTCTGTTTGATTCTTCTCTGTGGTGGCACTCATTGCTTAAAAGCAGTCTGTCTATATTGCGGCTGACCGTTTTATTATATTCATAAACTTGTGCCTTAGCAGCCCTCCATGAGAAATTTTCCTATTTTTAAAATTATATTGCCATCAAATTTTAACAACTGGCGTATTTTTAATAACTATTTACTTGTCTAATTGTAGTATTAAATAAGGACAATGTTCTTACGCAGAAAAGCTTCTATTGTTAGAGGGATTATTTTGAGATTTTCTTCAATGTTACCTGTGTTTAATCGAGAGGTGCTTGCATTTAATGGAATCGTAATACGTTCTGTCTCTTAAAACTTATGAAATCCTTTGTTCTCTCCCTAATAGGTCTAGATCACTCAATATGTCATTTATTTGAGTCTTGACTTTCAATAAATATTTTTAATAACATCATGAAAAGTTGTCCCTATAGAAAAGAGATCATATTAAATTCAGTAAATAGTTTAGAAAAAAATACTAAGCTATTTTTTCACATATATGATGTAGTAGATGGCTAAGTACTATAATAATAACATACAAATAATACAATATAATGATTGATAAAATAAATAATTAATTTATAAACCTCTTTTCAATTATTTTGTACCATTTTTTGTATATTACTCTATGAGATGGAAGCTAAATGAGAACCGAAATAATCTTAAGGCTACTTAAACTGATTTGGTTATTGTGTTGTTTTTTCTAAAAGTCTGTGATGAAATGAGTAATTTAAAGCAACCACATATTATTCTTGAACCATCATCGTCGGAGATCTTAATGTTGCTTTCAAGTGGTAGTTGCTTCAACAAAAGAGAGATTGAGGCCGGAACTGGGATTTGGAGTGGAAAGCAATTTAGACTCAGAATTTACCCTGGGAACAACGGGTCTGAACCTCTTTTAGTTTTTCAACATGGAAGTTTTAAACAGCTAAAAGGGTCATATTGTAACAAAAATAAAAACCTTAGTCCAATTGAAACAGTATTATTTGATAGGATATGTTATATCTGTCAATGATATGAAATTGCTGTATTCCACGAACTTCTACGAAACAATTCCTTTTTAATGAACAACTTTGTTCCGAATCTAAAATCTTGGTCAACAGCTCTGTCACGATCTAAGGCTTAAGTAATATTAGTCTTTTCCCATTGTTTGAACCATTACGGTTAACATTCTATTTAATTAAAAATTTGTAAATATACTGAAAACTAATACATCGTAAAATGTGGATTTTAGTCTGGGTTTTCTACACGAGTTGTTCTTAAAACTCTCTGTAAACATCGATACATATCCGGTTAAGCAGCCATAGAATATCATAAAATACTCGTTTAAATTCGTTATCTTTTTCCTTACATTCGACTGCAAGAATATATGTAAACAACAAAAGCAGAAAAGGCAATAAACTTTGAAAAATGTATTTAGAAAACAATAAATATACCACAGTTTTTGACGAACTTAAATTTCTTGTAATACTGATTTCAACGGTAGTTGCTCATAACTACTAGTGATACGTTCAAGCATCTATGGCAACCTTGAAATGGAAAATCTTTCAAAATGGCAATCTGCACTTCTGAAGCCTTAGGTAGACTAGATGTGACATTTTTAATACTATGTTTTTACAATTTTTAAAACCTTTATGGTAAATATTCTAACTGATTTTTAATTTGTAACGATATCTCGATGGAAATTTTAATCATATTGAATATTTACCCTAAACTTTAGACAGATTTTCCAAAAACTAATATGATAAATTTCACTGAAAACTATTACAACTTATAATGTAGATTGAAATTTAGGTTTTCAACAAGAGTTCTTTTTAGATCCCTCTGAATAAATCAATAGATCCACATCCAAGCAGCCAAAGAGTTTCATGAAATACTTATATAGTTTTATTGAATACAAATATAGCTAGAAAATAGTAAACCTACAGAAGCAGAAAAGATTAAAAAAATGCAAATACATATTTATAAAATAATAAAAAGATCACTGTTATTTCTTCGAACTCCTGTTGCCCTTAACTACTCTAATAATAAGTCCAAACATCGTTGAGAACCTTAGTAGGGAAAATGTAGAAAATATATAGCAATCAGCATTTCTAGAGCCTTTAGGTGAACGGCGTGTGATATTTAAGAAAACCAAGATCTACCAATCAATCAGTCAACTCCACCCCTGCGTACACATTGTCATTGAGAAGTCTCCACGGATGCGACGTCATTCATTGACAGACTAAGTGACGTGTACTTGTCAATGTCACGTGACACTGCGGCTAGGCGACGTGACGTCACTAACTAGATGTTGGCACTCCCTGGTTAACATAGCGTCGCTCTTGACAGTGTACGCTCTTCTACTTTATCAACTTTAATACCTGTTTCCTTCTATCACTTATTATGAAACTAACCAATGGTCAAAAATAACTTCCAAATATTTTACAGTACATTTTGTGTATTTTTTCAAAATTTTCTTAAACTTATATCTTAATTACTGTGAAATGAAGAATCACAAAATAAGACTTAAATAATTAAATTAAATTTGAGAAGTATGAGTTTGTAAGCATTAAAATACGCAACGATTTGGAATATCTTTTAAAATATAGATTCTAATGTAGTGTAGCTTTGCAGCTCTGTACTTGACCAAATAAAAACATTAAGACATGTATAACGATTTTCTGCATGGCCATGGACGATCTAAGATTAAAGTTTACAAATATTAAACAGAAGCAAACCCTGACATGTAATGTTTTTGGTACCTTAACCTACACTCTTTTTTAATATCTTGAATGGGTCAAATTTTCTCGAATCGTTATATATTTATACAATTACCTTGTGTGTTACTGAGAAATTAGGAACGTTTACGGCATTCAAAGTTGCTTTTCAGTGAAATTTCTCAACAGAAAAGAAGCTATTTCAATCGATAATAAATGTTCCAAACAGTCCTGCTGATATCCGTCAAACCAGATATCATTTTTGTAAGGTCCAATGAATACAAATTTTATTATTTTCAAGAAAAGACTTCAGGGTTACAAGTCTCGATGATTATTTCTTATTTATCAGGGCAGCTTCAACTTACTTCATACATATATATTTTAGTTAAATTTAGCAATCATAATTAGCGGCTTGTATCTTAAAATGTTCTCATAAAATAATAAACCTCATTCATCCAAGAAAATAATTAAATAAAATAAAAATTCCCTTTAAAAATGAAAAGATTTATATCAGGGATAAAAGTGATTTTCTTTGGTGATAATAGTATAAAACATTACCTAAGTTAAATATGTTTGCTTATAAGCTTTAGATTTATGTATAACAATGTAAGTTTTAAAATTGAATAAAATTCACGTATAAACTTCTCTAAAACACGTTGTAAAAACGGTTAAGATAGAAATAAATAGGGAAATACTGCGAAAAGTTGAGAGGGGGAAAGTTTTGGTCCAGTAAACATCTTCTAACCAGCTTAATTCAACACGAACATACTGGGTTTGGCCAAGCCTCTTAGCTTTAGATACTAAAATATATTTTATTACTAGATATATCTCTTTAATCGCGTGTAATCATCATCAATAGCTTAAATTGTTGAAATAATTATTTGCTTTCGAATTCGTTTATGCCTTGAAAATTATTTTCGGCCTTTTCAAATTTTTCAAATTTGAAAATTTCAAGGGTGTTTATAAGTGAATATCGGGGTTTTAACTCTTATAATATTTATTACACTAATCTTACAGTTACACATTATATGTCAAATGAAAGATCAACTCAAACAGTTTTGTTTGTTGGCACCAGTGCGCATCTGCGCGCAATTTTCCCGCCACAATCCGCTAGATAGCAGAAGTAGCAAAGATGGTGGCCAGTGAACAGAAAGCTTTTTGAGTTTTTCAATTTGCAAATTCTAAATTTGTTGTTACTGCGCAACGTGGGTTCAGCATTAAGTTAGGTTGTAATCCTCCTATTAATAATAACATTCATAGATCTTAACATCAGTTAGAACGCTTGAAGACACCGGCTGCCTTTACAAAAGGCCTTTGTAAAGGGAGGAGCAGGGACGACTACTTTGTTTGTGAACGCTCTGTAAATAGCACTTCTTTCCTTGATACACTAGAGCAATGGCTCTTCTCTCAGTTGGAAGAAAATTAACCAGAGAACTTCATTTTCCAGTAAGATGGTGCGCCACCTCATTGGCAAAACGAAGTAAACGATTGGTTGAACGTCACTCTAACCGACCACTGGATAGTCCGCAAGGGCCCAAATGAAAGGGGCTTGCTATGCATGGCCTCCACGTTCTCCCGACCTAACACCATGCGATTTTTACCTTTGGAGCTTCATAAAGGACCGTCTGTACGTACCTCCACTATCACCTGACGTCCCTTAATTGATTAACCGGATTGAAGCAGCTGTTGCTACAATTGCTAAAGCCATACTTATAAGCGTTTGGGAAGAACTCACTTTTAGACTTGATGTATGCCGAGTGACAAATGGTAGTCACATTGAAGAACATTTATAAGGTTCTTGGTAAAACTGTTTGATTTGCTTTTTCATCTAATATATCATTTATAACTGTAAGTTTAATGTTATAAATATTGTAAAGAGTTAAAACCCCGATATTCATTTATAAACACCCGGTATATTTATGTTATTTTTTATTAATCTATTTGTAAAAAAATATGTATCTATATAAAAATTTAATTTTATACATATGGTGGGGTGAAAAATAATCATCCACATAAAGAAAAAGTTCTAAAGGTCTGTATGTTGACTAGAGTTGTCCTGAAAAGCAGTCTGTGACTGGGGAACGCTTCAAAATAAAAGGCATTTTTATTTATTATTTATTATTTATTGTTTGGAGACAAATAACTACGATGAGGAAAGGGACTCAATAAGTTCTCTCCCAACAGTAAGTTATATGTATACTTGGGCGTACACCATTTGTGCGGTATGCGGAGAGTCAGGTAGAAGGGTTGCGTGTTCTGCGCGGTGAGTTCCAGGGGGCTCTCAGGTATATGCATCATCGGTGAGGGGTGGCGGTAGCGGCATTCAAATTACTAAATACTAGTTACAACCCATCTCGCAGTTGTATCTTTACAGTTTTGAAACAGCATCTTAGGGTTACAAAATACAAAGTCAACATTATTAATTTACCAACATCGTGTAGAATCAGCCCCCTGTTGTATCGATTCCCATAGAGTAATAAAAAGTCAACATTTCTTCCATTCCTCGGGATTAGATTTCTTCTTTCGCCCCTTTTCCACGTGGCGAAGGTTTAATGATTGTATCCATAATTATTTTAATAATAAACTTTAAAATACACTGATAGTAGCTGCAACCTTTAGGAACGCATATAACTTACATAAGTCGAGATGTAAACAAACTGAAAATCACGTGATCATAAGCTGCGTCACCATTGGTCGCGATAAAAAAGGCGAGTTTTGCTACAAACATCTAACTTTTTTTTATAGAACAAACAAGTTTTGACTAAAAATGAGCACACAGTCTGGTGTATCGACTCCCATAGAGTAAGAAAACATCAAAATCTCAATTTCGAAAAAATGTCACTTAGCCAGTTTTGCTATGACCCGCGTCATGTGGTACATTTACGTGCGGGAGGGCGGCTGTTGGCGAATTGGCGAATTGTTGTCGGCAGGCTGTGGCTACCTGGACGGGACACCGCGCAGATGATGTAAGGGGATTGGGTGACCCTTCAGAATATTTCACAGCAGGCTTACATACCGCGCAAATGATGAACGACCGTATACTTTACAAATAAGGATAAAATTTCAAACCGATGATTCTTTGCTGACGGCAAGGTATAGAGACATTAAATCAATAGAAATCTATAATGTTTAGTAATCAACCTACTTATGTATTGTCTACCTAATATTAGCCAAACTTGAACAGTATGGGAGTTGGGAGGGAGAAAAATCGTCTTATTTATCTCAGTTTAGTGCGAAAGGAAATAAATTTTTGTTCTCACCGTAATTTGTTTTTGGTTAACTGATAATTATAAGTGCTCACTCAAAGAGAAAACTATTTTTAAGTAGCTTTCCAAGTAAGTATTACCATAATTTTTATCATTTTAGTTATTGAAATATTACTGAATTCGTAGGTAATAGATATCCATTCATATCTTTCTATTTACCTATCCTTATACCAATAATACTATACATCTATCCATCCATTAATCTATTTAACTAACAATATTCTCTCTATATATTAGTCTGTCCATCTATATATCTATCTACCTATACATCTATCTATCTATCTACTTATGTGTCTGCAGGCCCGATAAATATCTTGAAATCAGACGAATCCTAGTAAAATGTAGTGCAGACCTATAAGAAAATACTTATTTGGAATGGTTCTAAAACATTGTTTCATAGGAAATAAACCATTTAATTTTTTGCATTATTAAAATTAGGTGAATAAATGAATCTTTACGTATTTTTAATTGTTACACTTCTTTGATTACCAGGATATTGATAGAGGTAATCAGGTGATAAGCAATTTGGTTTTATTAAAGGTAAATCTACTGAAAGTGCACTATTAGCTGTAACCGAACTTATTTTCAATGGCTTAAATTCCAAATTAAAAACAACGGGACTTTTTGTTGATTTTAAAAAAGCATTTGATATGGTAAATCATGAAATCCTCATTAGTAAATTAGAAGCTGCCGGTATTAGAGGGGTAGCTTTGGATTGGTTCCATAGTTTTATCACTGGAAGAAAGCAGCAGGTAAAAATTGACAACACCTTTAGTGATTCACTTATTGTTCAGACCGGGGTCCCACAAGGGTCAACGACCTCTGCAACGCTTTTCTTAATTTTCATAAACGATTTATTAAAACTCAATTTTAAGGGAAGTATTAATGCTTTTGCAGATGATATTGCACTTTTTTATACTCAAAAAGATCCAATTCTTCTTGCAGATTCAATTAACAATGATCTTTTATTGCTTAGGAAATGGTGTTCTATTAATAAAATGCAAGTAAATGTTAATAAAACTAAATTTATTAATTTTGATTTTTTTGGTTTTAACTTTCCGTCCCCTTTGATATTTCATTCACAAGCCTGCAAAATCCAGTTATGTTCCTGCCAACCTTTAGAAAAAGTAAAATCCATCAGATATTTGGGTGTCTTACTTGACGAGAAACTTACCTTTGAACCACACGTTTTAGATTTACATTCAAAATTAAGATCAAAAATTAGAAAATTTTACTTTTTAAGAAATTTTTGTAACACCTCGCTTTTGAGAACATTATATTTTGCACTAATTAATTCAAGATTACAATATGCCTTACCCTGCTGGGGAGGTACTTTCAAAACATTAATTGATAAGATAAGAACTGCTCAAAACTATTTCTTGCGTATTATTCTAAAAAAGTCCAAATTAACGAGTTCTTTTCCGTTATTTCAGCAACTAGGTATTCTCCCAATTCAACATCTGTTTATTTTCAAGGTCTTGAGATTATTTTTTATTCGGAGCGGAAATAGAGAAATAACTCCAAACCATGTGTATAGTACAAGAAGTTTTGCAAATAAATCTCTCAAATTACCCAAAGTAAATAAAACAATTTTCCGACATTCTTTTCAATATCTGGGTCCCAAGTACTTCAATCAGCTTCCGCTTCAAATCAAGAATGCAAATAATCTTAATATTTTTTGTAAAAAAAACAATCACTTGGCTTTTTTCTCAGCAGGATCTAAGATAGTTAAATAACTTTTTGGTTTAAAAATATTTTATTAATTGTTAAAACGATGCTGTTTTTTATAAATACTTTCAAAATTTTAACATAGTTTACGATTAAATTTTTTCATTACAACAAAAACTGAAACCTCAGATGTTACAGCAGGCAGATTTAATGTTATTATAATGATGCTAGACTCTGTAGTTTTTTAGTTGTAACTTTTTCTGTTCAGCAACTGGTCACACAACTTGTTAAAGTGGCCAGTTTCATTTCTTAATAAATACAATGACTGTTTGTATATGTTTATTTACTATGAGAAATAAAATTCATTTATTCATTTATTCATTTATTCAACTTCATCTTAATTCTAATTATATTTAGGAAAAAAATCAAATTTATGACTCTGTCATTTACATTTATTTTCAAGACTCGCTTTTTCATGGCCTATTCCCACAGAAAAAATCGCTAAAACTCTATGATTAATTTTATATAGTTTTTCGTAGGGCAAAGATTATACGTCTGCCGGCTAGAAAACTAAAACTAATATTTTGCTGCAATCGGTTATTCTATCGCAGTGTGCCAGTCTCAGGGACTGGAGGGAGACTCTGTAATATTTCAAGAGCCAGAATGATTAACATTGAGGC
Organism: Flexamia atlantica; assembly: GCA_035578135.1. Classification (NCBI taxonomy): domain Eukaryota; kingdom Metazoa; phylum Arthropoda; class Insecta; order Hemiptera; family Cicadellidae; genus Flexamia; species Flexamia atlantica. Next base: position 20,667,428 of record JAQJVK010000014.1, on the reverse strand, counting down.
AATGCAAACATCAGATTTGACTCGACCGCTTGGGAAATCAGCCGCCACATTCCTACAAGAATAACAACGGGTGCAGCTGGGTTGCTTTATATTGAGGTGCATTATTACCGTATTCGGCCTACTCTGCTTGGATTATCATTAATAATATCACAGCCCAGAAAATATTTTTTATAACAACCCTTGAATTAAATAAATATTTGTGGTAGAAATTTCAAGAATTCTTCCTCATTCAAGCCGTCAAATTCATTTCGAAATGTTCATAAACGACAGAACGAATGTAATTTTGCTCGTTTGTGAGAACTATATTGTAGGTGGCCGACGCTAAATATCAAATATGTAAACAAATTTTCTCAGTTCTGACGATTATAACAAATAAGAGACATTGTAAACTATATTATTTTTTTAATTTTAAATTAATTTTCTGAAACAAAATTTAATAATTTAACGTCATTCAAAATTAGTTCAAGAGAAGATAAGATTCATTTCCACTCGATCACCAGCCGGATGCACAACAGGATGTATTGGATTTCAACATCCTGTTGTGACAGACGAAGACGTTCGCTGGGAATCAGATGCTGTAGATAAAATTTATGCCGACGGCAATAAAGCAGCTCTGCACGTTGTCAAACACTGATTTCGGCGATCAGCGAATGGCATCGTTTGTCTTGACGAAAAGCTGACATCATTGGTCAAGAGGCAGAGCCAAGCCATATTGGGGGGAGAATACAAAGTTGGTAGGGGAAAGTTTGGGAATGTTGGGAAGAGACGTTTGGGAGAGTCACCATGGATTAGGGGAAGAGGAAGGTGGTCAAGTAGTTCGGGGAGAAGAAGCCCTTGACCAAATAGCTGAGATTTTATGATTTGTGAACGTTTAGATATATACATGACTGAAAGGGAGTAAGGGCTAATCTATTTATTATTAATGGTGTAACATGTCAAAACATTAAAAAACGACATCAATATTATTATATCCATTGTGATTATTATGTTATACAATCACAATGGATAAGCATTATACGTTTTATTAGGATGATATGCTTTCTGTAAATTGATTATAATGGGATTTTCTTAGTGATTAATTTTGAAGTTTTTATTCCCTGTTAAAATTTCGGTTGAAGGTGCTTCTTTAATGCTAAAGAATTGCTAAAGAAGGAAGAGTGCTTCTTTAGCAATTCTTCCTCGTTTTTCTAAGTTATCAAATTCCAATTAAATTAACATTTTGCGGTGAAATACGTTTCTTCCAGTACATTTTAAGGTTTCTTTTAAACTTGTAATTTTCTTGCTTCATTCTTGTCAACCCAGGGTATTACTGTGATTCCCCCAATATTTGCTTAGTTCACCTACGAATTAATTTTATTTCAAAGTGTTTTATATATGTTTTAAATGAGATGTTATTTATCTACGTCTGACCTCAGATCTACTATAATTCCCTATAATAATTTTATTGAAAATTAATTTTAAGTTTTCCTTACGTGCCCTATAAATATTGTTTTACAAAGAAGTTACATCTAATTAGGCTTAATCTCATTATAAAAAAGTTTCTCAAGTTAAACTTTTTTATAATTTTCCTTTCTTAAAACTAATTACCTGAATAAACCATATTGTGATATTAATTCATTCGAAATTTATTATTAAGTAAATCATATGAACTCTAACATTTTCTATAATAAGTATAACTATCAAGTTTCTTATACTAACAATTGATCATTTACTGTGTTGATTTATCTTTTGATAATTAAATCAAATCGGCGAACTACACCATGTAAAGCCTGTGGATGTGTTAAGTATTAGTGTTAAGTGGTTGAACAAATAATATTTAGTCAATAAATAAATAAAGGAATGAACAATCTGACTCGCTACCGCTCAATATTTCAAATGTATTTGAAATATGTATTTGAGATGCCTGAGTGTATTTGAGGCATATTTCAAACTAGATCTCATGGTCCTTGTAAGGGAATTTATGAATAGAGAGAAAAATTATAAAGCAGTCCTTATTCATTGCTAAACTAGCATTTACGGGTTTGACGGGTAGCGAGGAGGGGGTGGAAATTCACTGATGCACTCCCCCTAGTGTATGTATCTAATATATCTAGTGTTATTAAAGCCCACTTTAAGGATTTAATGCATTTTAGTGCGAATATATTAAGGGAAATACGACTGAAGAATATGCGATGAAGTAATGAGAAGTTTTTTGTATTATTTCTAAAAAAAGATTATACATACGCTTGGGTGTTTAATTAATAACCCATGTTTCAGTGGTAGCTGAGACTAGAAACAACCCATTACAAATCGTACATAACTGATAGTATTGATATTTCTAGTTAAAGAGTAGTCAAAAGAATTTCTGTTCAAGTGGAAATCGAAATTTTATTTGTGGGTATAAGTATTTTACATACAAATAATTTACTTACCATATTTTCTAGGTGCATGAGTATAGCTGGAATATATTTTTTGTATTGCCTTCTTTGTTTGAAGATTTTCTAATTAGGCCTATATTGGAATATTATCATGCATTAATAACAATTAAATGTTATGTTATATATGAATGTGTTTGTAAGTAGAGCGCGCAACTGCATCTATCTATCAACATTAATAACAACATGTGGATACAACTGCAGTAACTGACAGGTAATTTCCGTTTGGCCAAGTTGGCAATTGCTTCCTCCTCCAACTTGCTTATAGCTTTCCAGAATCACATGGTTATCCTGTAAACATTGCTACAACCATAATCACTAAGCCGTGTTTATATGGCATCAACCTTATTTTGAACAACAAATTGTTTACAATATAAACTCATCATATCATTACTCGATTCTTTATTAATTTAGATGGAACTCCGATCATCCTGGTCAACTGTGTAATAGTTTAAAATATGAAATGTAATATCCGGTTTTTAGATTGCTTACCTCTATCAACATCAGGGATGATTACAGACGTCCTTTGTCTTGATTTACGCCTAATGTTGACAAAAGGAGCAAAATCTTTACTTTCAGGGTCCTCCATGTTTATTTTTAATGCACAAAACTACACAAATTACATAATAGGGGACTTTATACCCTGATAAGGAACATGTAAACGTCGAAAGCTTCCAAACAACTTAAATGTTTTCAAAATCGTTCCGCTACCGCAGCGATTAGCTTTTGCACAAAATTCACCTCAACCTAGCTGATTTCAAAACATCACTTATTTGTTTTTATAATTACATATCAACAAACGATTAATGTCGTAGTTTTGACATTTGTTAAGTTTACTTACGTTCCTTGCAATTATAAAATTATTAGAACAGTATACATTGATTTTGACACGATAGTCTTTATTTAAACCGATATAGATGGATAAGGCAAAACTTATCCTCACCGGTTTTTTTTCTGAGTAAACGAACTAAAGGGTATATTAGTTTTTCCACAAGGTCCTAACTACAAAATATTAACTATACTCTATCTACAAAGGAGTTAATGATGCTTTTTTAACATTACACCTGTTCAAAAATATCTGGATGAAAAATCAAACTGAAAGGCTTATAGCATCGAATTAGTTTGTACAAATGTGGATAAAGATTTATATTCATTGCTTCGATAACAGAATTTTTTTCAATTAACTTAAGTGTACCTGCTTGAATAGCCAAAGAAATTCGCTAGTTTTCCAGGAATCACATCACCCACATGAACGCTCTATGAGTCTGTAATGCAGCGAGGCTAAACTTGAAATTCTCCAGGTTCTCTGAATACCGAGTTGTTTGTTGGGAAAATCTAACGAATTGTGTAATAAGCTTGCTTGAAACAAGAATGAATTAAGCTTAAACAACACTATTTTATTTTGTTTTCAGACTGAACAGTAAACGTAGGATAACATGGGTCAGCTATTAAACTTTTAGCTAACCTTTTGTGCAAAACTGGGTTATTATAATATTTAACGCATCAAAGTCATTGTAGTAAATATTTTTGTAATTTTCTACAACCCTATTGGGTTTAAAATTAAAAACATTCCTGATTTAAGGTGCGGAAGTTTGAAAACCAACTTTATTAATAGTATTTTTATAATATATCAGAATTGACGTTGAAGTCAAAGGTATAAGTCTAAATCCCATTGATATTTTTAGGGTACTTTAAATAATAAACATATCCTATACTTGAGTACTTACTTATTTACTTGAATACTAGTTTCCTTTGTCCTTGACCGATATGTTCGGATAGACTGCGTCATTGATACACACGTAAAACAAAAAAGAACACTGTCATACAATACACTGACTATGTGGCGTGGCGGAGTGACATACAGGGGCTCTTCGACCAGTTCATGGAGACTATACAAGGGCCTATTCACCATCATTCTATGTATTTCACTTTTAAATTTCTTTAAGTCCAAATCTCGCACTGTGACAGGTAGGGTGTTGAAAATGTTAATAGCATATCGGGGATAGGCATTCAAGGTCTTACTCAGACGGCAACGTTGGGCATAAACATCACAAGCATGACGCGTTAAAATAAACTAAAATAAACTGTTAAAAATAACAGCTCACAATCTTATAACTATCCTACAATCAACACCGATATATCATTCATAATAAGTTAAAGTCCATAAGGTCGTTTAATTGGTACCAAGTACTTTAGTCCCAAAAGTTTTTTTAGGCCTTAAGTGGTTGAAAACTGTGATCATTCGGTTATTTAATCAATAGTTTTTAGCTGTTAAAAATAGTTTCCACCCACCCAAATAAGAGGTTAAGTCATAGCGAACACAGGTGTAATGGAATATAATCACCGAAATTATAAATGTCCCGGGCTCAACTAGGAGTCGTCCGCATACAAATAGGCCTTCAACTCCTCTCATGCCTTTTGTGTCTGGGCTGGAGTTTTGTGGAACATAAAACTCTTTGTAATGAACACCATCAAAATAATCGAAGTGAAAAATTTTTCCTTGACGGATTTGCGCTGTGTTTTTACGGATTTGCGCTGAACCTTTACAAAATAAATCACTGAAGATATTTTAATGCCTTTGCAGAGATATTACAAACCTATGGAGTTACAAAATGCGCTTTTTAAGTTTGAAAGTTCAATTTTAGTTTTATAAAACAAGAAAATATTTATATTAAAATTCCTTATATAATTAATTTTTATGATTATTCAGCTGATCTCTCTACTAATAGAAAATAACGCAATACGAACTGAAACGTGTTGCAAATTAACTGTATACGATTTTGGTTTTCATTTTCCTTCATTTAAATTAACCAATAATTTTGTATGATAAGAGTATGTTTGATGTACACTTAATCATTATTATATAAACTGTTATTAAATTATAAATTTGAGGGTGGAAGTCACCAAATTTTGTTCGGTAAATGTAATGTACAGCAAATCAATTAAAAAAATAGTTAATATTATAGCATTTATAAATCAATGGAAAGTTTTAATTTTAGCGAATTTTCCCCTATAGGGAAGTAGCTATTACCGTGGGCGGCATGGTAAGACTTAAGCACGGGATCACCGTAGCTTTTCATTTTTATGTCCTCAGACCCCAAAAACACCGTTCGTTTATTTTCATATATATATATATATATATATATATAATATATATATATATATATATATATATATATAATATATATATATATATATATAATATATATATATATTTATTTATTTAGTATATTTAATATATATATATATATATATATATTAAATACATAGATATATTTTACCAAGTTATATTTTTTACCCTAACCATATTATGCAATACATAGTATCCCTTACTTTTATATATTATATGCATATCAAAGCAAAAAGTAATCGGTTGATTACAACAAAAGCTCAAGCATAGAATGCCCAAATACCTTTGACCCTTAACACAAGAGGTATTCAAACAAAGTAAACTCTTTGCAGGCAATCCATTAATTAATTGGTTACGTTGGTACGTGTTCTGATCTTTGCTGAGCTGTAATCTAATTTTCTCATGTGTTTATTATTCTAACTTAAATAAGACAAAAAATACCCCCGTTGCAGCAGTCCTGCATACTCAGCGAATTTCAAGTGCAAAACAACATATTTCAATCCAATTTAGCAAGATTTGACATGTTTTTGTAAGCTCCTTAAGAATAACATGGGGAATGAGTATGCAGGTTTGCTGCTACAGGTATGTTTAAATTGGTTGGTCTTAATTCAATATTTAGTAGATCTGAACTAGAAGAAGCCATTTACCAGGTTTTATCAAGATATGTTGAGAAATAAGCGAGATATAGAATTTTACTTATTTCCCATAAGGTTAACATTGAGACAACGTACTGTGTTTACCACTTTCAATATCTCGGTAACCAATGGACACAGAGCAAAGATTCAAAATACAAAATTGTTTGTTTTTTGAGCTGAATTCAGTGGTGCCAAAAAATAAATTCTATTTTTCTATGTGAAAAACTCAAAAAACCCATTTTTGGGGGTTTATCCCCCTTTACCCCCCCCCCTTCCGGTGGTCCGATCGGGCTGGTTCACGAACTCGTCCGAGTGATTACCACTTTACACTCTGTACCAAATTTCATTAAGATCGGACCATATTTACGGCCGCTATCGTGTTAACAGACATATATATAAATTCAAAAAAATGGGGTTTTTTGCTTCTGGGGACCACAAAATGAAAAGTTAACATGGTCTCGGACTTAGGTCTTACCATGAGTGCTACTGTAATAGCTTATTCCTTTAAGGAAATTCGCTAATAAAACAAAGTTCAAAAGTGAGTGTTTTGTTATATTTAATTTATAAATGGAATTATTTACGATTTCGTCACAGACTAATTTACTAAATCATTCAACAGCCTGCTCTATAAGATTTGATTTATACATGGTTTATTTAGTTGCATATTCGGAGAAAATCATTCTCATTCATCACAAAACATTTGTGCTTCAAATGAATCTACGAGGTGGTGATAAAATTTAGAAAGCTGTTCAGCTCGTTTAAACCAAATTATCTGACCTTATGACATATGAAAAATAGGAATGAAATTAGTTTATTTTTGTTTAGCAGGCCTTATAATTCATATTTCCAGGTGTTTGATTTTCAATAATAATGATGACAGCTAATATAACAAAATCACTTGGTTATATTAGTTCAGTTTAGCATCAATCAGGATTTAATCAAGCGGTTAGGTTCCCCCTGATTCTCAGTACTCCGCACTAGATCACTTCGTTGTCTCATCCCGACCTTATCAGGCTCATGTCACAGTTAAAACGTTGTTACACTCCATGACAGAGTCAATTATCTGGTCGTGTTAGGTTCAGCCTACAATTAAAGTTCATATGCAAACAGCTATTACATGAATATCGAAGTTATCTTGGCATATTTTGTTGTGTTTAATCATGCAAATAAAATCCATTAAAAATATATTATATGTCACGCTTAGGCTTCCAAAACTGTAAAACGACCTGTAGACAGTATGATAGACATCACAATTACCTAATTCGGCCATAATTGATATTATCCACACGCAACTTGGAAACGCTGCAATCCATAAGGCTTTTTTTAAGATTGTCCCCCACATAATACATTAAACCTTGCATCTCTGTGTGCCGATATGCAAACTGGCTTTATATTTCTTTAGTCAATACAAGTCAAAAAATGCAAAAGTGATTAAAATAGAGTTTGTCTTGAGAGAAGTAAAAAGAAGCAAAATTATCTAAAACAGTATCCACAAAAAAAATTAAATATTCTAAAATATATCTATGTAAAACAACGTCTGCCGCAGAACAATGAAAAAATAAAACATCACAACCCAAGTTAAAATATACCTTGATATTAATATGGATTAAATTAATGCAGGCAGAACAGAGGTAACATTGACCGTAGGATTGTCAGCACTGTTGAGGTCATCGAGTGGCTGATTAGTCTCATTTACACTGATTAATATAAGCTCCACAACATCAGCTTCGACTAAGAAACCGTATATACTGTAAAAATAAGTTTTGACCCAAAAAAAAATAGCACAAGCAAGGAATTTGGCACAGATGTTGGGTATATCTTCCTTTTGAACATGCTAAAAGTCCCTTAAAATTGGAGCTGTGCTACGGCCGCCATCTTGGAAAATGGCGGCAAATTTCTGTATATTTGCCTTTAGCTCCTTTATTATTGGAGATACAGAAAAAAGTTACAAACAAAAATTGTAGCCCATCTAAAAATACACATTTTTGGTTATTATATTTTTTTCTCTAAACCCAACGGTTTTTGAGTTATTTGCGATTAAGTATAATTAAATCGTGGCTTTTCCCATTATACAAAAATTTCAGAAAAAAGTCACTCAACTGCAGTTTTTATCAATGTTTTTTTTCAGGTTATTGACTTTGAACTGCTATCCATTATTGTTGAGTGATTGGTTTTTAATTTTGACAGGGTTCTCATTTTTGGCCGCCATCTTGGATCCGCCATATTGGATATAAATTATTTTTCTCAAAAGTAAAGATAGTGTTGTGATACATCATTATAGACTAGATTTTTGCCCTAAACTCAATACTGTAATCCTGCTCAAATACAAATTCAGTCATATAAGTTTCTTATGGATATTTCGTACTTAGAATATTATTTTGGATTATTTATCTTAAATGTCCGGTTCTAAATAGGATACCCTGCAAGTTTCGATCAAATGCTCCCTCAAAAGCCGTTAAATCACTGAGTATATTAAGTCCAAAACCTGCAGCATACCGGAAGATATAAGATAAATAATCAAAATATAATATTCATAGTACGGAACATCCATAAGCAATGAATAGAACTGAATTTGTATTTGAGCATATCTTTTTAGCGAATCCAAATTTTGAAAAACTGATTTCAGAATTGAGTTTAGGCCAAAAATCTAGTCTGTAATGATATATCACAACATCATCTTTACTTTTGAGAAAAATAATTTATATCCAATATGGCGGATACAAGATGGCAGCCAAAAATGAGAACTGTATCAAAATTAAGAACCAATCACCCAACAACAACGGGTAGCGATTTAAAGTCGATAGGCTGAACAAAAACATTGATAAAACGCGCAGTTGAGTGATTTTTTTCTGAAATTTTTGTATAATGGGAAAAGCCACGATTTAACTGTACTTAATCAGAAATAACTCAAAAACCGTTGAATTTAGAGAAAAAATGATAATGACCAAAAATGTGTATTTTTTAATGGGCTACAATTTGTATTCGTAACCTTTTTTCTGTATCTCCAATAATAAAGGAGCTAAAGGCAAAAAAACACAAAAATTTGCCGCCATTTTCCAAGATGGCGGCCGTAGCGCAGCTCCAATTTTAGGGGACTTTTAGTATGTTCAAAAGGAAGATATACCCAACATCCGTACCAAATTCCTTGCTTGTGCTAATTTTTTTGGGGTTTATGGAATTTTTCACTTATTTTTACTGTATTAATAACAAAAAAGCAGTTGCCCGTGGCTTCGCTCACCATAGATAGCTTGAAACAGCTGATCTTTCCACTGCTCCTAGAACTGTCAAATTAGTACCCACAGCTATTTAGATTTCTGTGTTTGAATGTTTAAGTCCTTACAAATTGTAAACATTGAAAATGAGGACGCTCACGGGGCGTAGCCTGAGGGGGGTTTAAGGAAGGAAATAGGCCTATGTGTTTCCCAGGTTCAAGAAACCTGGGAAAACACCCCCTGAGGAAACCTGGGCGTCCTCTGTGTAAAATTTAAACCCTGGCGGTTCAGTATTTTTTATATATATAATAAATAAGAGATAATAGATGTTCCATCTTTCGTGCTAAAATAATGATTAGTTCACTATAAAAGTTTTAATGACCTATATTATAATTTGAACGTTAAAAGCAATTAATTCAAATTATTTTTGTACTAATAAGGTTGGTTGTCTTTGGATGTCTCTTAATTTTCATTTCAAAGGTGCGCTCTATATAATTTTTAAAAAGATGTATAGATCATTGAATATCGTTGAAGGCATTTTTCTTCGAAATGGACCTAAGGCTCTTGGATGAAATTAAGGAAAGAATTTAAAAATAATGCTAAAGTGATAGTGCATGTTTTTTTTCAGATTCGTAAGAGTGCTTGGTTGTTGGCAAACTTTTTACTAGAAGGTACTAAAGGTTTTACGGTTCCTTTTACCTTTCATTAAAAAATCTAAAACATTATTTACTGTTACCTTCCACTTGGATTCGTTACCACTATCGAACAGACTTTGTAGAGCTTGTGGTAATTGAATTCCAGTTTTAAGGTCATCTTCAAATAGTTTAATAATGGAGAAAAACACCAGTTGGTGTAAAGAATTGCAAAAGCATACCTTAATTTAAACCTTTTGGCTTGAAAACCACAAACAATATGCGATAGTTTATATCACGCGATAGTTTATATTATATAGTTTAAAACAGAAGTTTTTCAGATGACGTGTTGATGTAAAGTTATTAAGGCAAGTTTTCCCAGGAGGAAAATTAGTCCTTAAACTGCTTCGTTACATCTCTGCTCACAGACCTCTTGTCAAGCGTGACAAATAAGAGAATTCTGCAGCTTTGAATTCACTTTGATTTTAACTCAAAGCAATTACATTTTAGTTACTAATATTCTAGATGGTGACGTCATATATAAAACAAAATAACTATAGTCACAGTCACAATGGTCATTTCATCAATTTCTTAAAAAACAATGAAGTTTGTACCGTAGTACTGAAAGTTGAAGACTAAAGAGAATATTCACGTGTGAAAGCGAAAGCGTAAACGTTAAACAAAACATACACTTTTCTCGGTGTTTAAATATCTATAACACATTTGAAAATTCTTATATTCTTATATTATTTGTTACATTAATCATACTAAGTGAAGTAATTTTAATAACATCATTTTAAGTTACGTTTTTACATTAAAGAAACTAAGTGTTTATAAATATAATACATCATTCCTAAAATTGAACGGGTCATAATCACAAATAATTGTAATTATATATGTGGATATTAATATGAAATTTCTGGTTTTAAGTGAATTTAAATCATTTAAAATTACCAACCACCCATAAGCATAAGTAATTTTATTTCTAGTTTAACATAGAATCTTTTTGGTTTTTTTTGTTTAGAAGAATCGAGGAAGGAAGTAATAAGATATGACTCGAAGAGAAATATTTGCTGATTAGAGGAGTAACTTCACCTTCCCCTAAATTACTCTTGAAGATACCGCGTGTACCTATCAAACGTTAACTCCTCGCTGGCTCAAGAAGTCTTCACTCTGAACTAACATGGAAATATAAAAAAAATCGAATTAATACATTTTAAATGTTATAATATATTACCAAACAAAAAACAAATTCAAAAGTAAATATTGGGTTAGTGTTCATCTGATATTTTTCAATTCCATTTCAATTCAGTGTTATGACAGTTTTCACTCTGCCAACGCACTCGAATTTATTTATTACTTGACTTGTAGGTTATAGCTAGTTAATTAACCGTGGAAAATCAGAAAACCGTCCTTGGATTCATGATTTAATGTTTCATTTAACTGTCATACTTCATTAGGTTGTACTGTCAACTTCAAAATCTTCTCTATATTTTAACAAGGAAACTTTATAGTATTAGGGCGTAGGCCTAAGGAATTAAAAAAACACTCTTAGCGGATGCCTATGTCTAAAAGGATCGTCCATGATAAGTTTCAAGGTTTTAGATCAATTAGTTTGGGCTGTGCGATGATATGTGAGTGGTATTTTATAAACATAACCTATACTAAACACAGTGTTTGTTGTATATTTTTATTTTCATTTTTAACTTCATCAACCCAAAAATGTTGATGTCTTATAAATACGAAAAGTGTACTTTTGTACGAATTATCACTCAGACTACCGCAAAAAAAGAAAATTAACAAAAATATTTTTACTCCAAGCTACAATATTATGAATAAAACAGATATACTGAGACGGAAAACATAAAAATTATACTTTACCATTTCCTCTAAACTCTCTTCAAGAACCAATGGTGATGGGATGATCGCCCACAATAATCGTTTCAGAATAGCTGCAGGTGAGCAATTGTTATCAGCGAGTAACTTCCAGATAACAAAGACTCTGTAGACTGTCGGCTAGCTCGCCATTCCGACATTATCGTCCCAGCTTGTGCTTCGTGGTTGAGGAAAGGGAGTGGGTTTCCTAAATCAGCAAGGTACCTAATTTTTTTAACACGGTCATGTTATATTTAATGTTTGACAGTTGTAATTTCGGTTTCACAATTTATAAAATTTACGAAAAATTTGCTAATGTTTTATTGATTCTTCAATATTAGTAAGAGCCCCCAGAGGGATAAGAAAGTTATAGTATACGCTAAGTCCTTTAAGTTTAAGTTTTCGTCTTTGACATTTCAGTGAGTTCAAAGTTTTGTTCAATTTTGATATTGAAGTATGTTTTTTATCTTGACGCCATCAATCCCACGCTGTGGGTAAAAGATGAAGACATCAGTAATCAGGTATCAGGTAAGTTATAGTTAGAGTTACCGTTTGAAGATTAGAAAACAAGATAGGGAATTCATTCGAAAAAAACTGCATTTCTTGCAAGTGACAGCCTAGATTAAATTTACTCTAGTTTTAATCTGGAAAAAAACAATTATATTTTGTGTTGATGTGTGAAACATATCATTGCCAAGTTATCATTGTTTACTTGTGTTCTTGCCTTTTTGTTTCAGCAAGGCCTCAACTTTTATAACATTTTAAATAGGGTTTGTGTCTGATCTATGTCCCTATAAAACTTGACTTCGGTTACTTTTACAGATGATGATAATCGTATACCAATTCACAAATCCAGTAGTGTGAATTTTCGGATTCTCTTTTCTCTCTATGTATGAATCCTATAATATATTCTGAATCGACAGAAAACTATTTTCCTATAGAGGACTAAAAGAGGGAAATGTACAAGTAACTAACAACAATATTAATTTATTTCAACAAAACCTAAAAATTAATTATAAGTCTCACTAACATTGTTCTTTTTAGTTATCTTAAAGTTGTTTTGCTTTCTCAATTACCATCAAAATATCCTTTATAGAAACAAACAACATCTGAATTTGATTTTAAAGGTAAATTAATTTATGTGCAAAGGGTAGAAAAATTATATTCGCTCTCGTAAATAGGACTCTCAACATTTATAAACCTTAAAGATTTATCTTCTTTACAACCAGCTACTTGTAGGGCTATAAATTTGACGACAATACCGTGGCTCCTTCCTACCATTATGTTATCTGGTCACCACTATGACCGTGTATAAACCTAGGGTTTTTTATGATTTGTTTGTGTCTGAAATGTCTACGTAATAATCTTCATGTCTAGTGCCCTAAACTTTACCGTTAGATGAAATCCAGAATGTTTTTACTTTGGTCTTAAGGATTTTATAGAAAAACTTAATTTTATTTAGTTTCTATTTTATAATATTTATTCTTTTAAAGCTATATAGCCTTTAAGCTCATAAATATATGCACGTTTACATTTAAATAATGTAAATGAAATTCAAAGTATTTACAACGCATGTATTTGGAGCTTAGCACTGTGTAGTTCATTGTAATTGTGTTAAATCTGGTCTGGAATTCAGTAAAAAATAAAGCGTAAAACGAAAGACGGTGAAGAAATTATTTGCAAATATTCGCCCTAGCCCTAATTCGTTAGAAGGGATAACGTGACCAAACAACAAAATTTATTAGTCGTTTGTTACATAGTGTAAATTTATATATTACAATGATTTCTTTTTAATACTATACAGTCTTGTTATGCGGATTCTGGCTATATTATTTGTAACAAATAATTTCTAATACAGTCATTAATTACTACAGGCTTATGAATTATGAAGTATTATTTTTTTTCCAAAAAATTACTAGTGTATTTAGTTTTGTAGAGATAAGAAGGCGATAAATATACATAAATATTTAATTTACTATGGTTATGTATTCATAAAAACCTGGCAATTAACCTTTTCAAAAAATCATACTAGTTTCGTGCTTAATACTGGTCTGCAAAACTCATATGGCTATGTGGCTTAGTTAAATAAAAACTAAATCCGAGGACATCCTAATGCTTGTTGAAGCCTGTATTTAGCTTATATAATATATAATTCCTTTTCTGAGATTACCTTTTTAACAAGCTAAAAATACATGAAGACAAAGCATATTTGTATCTCCATCAACCAGTTTATTCGATAAGGAAATTAATTTTGTTGAATATACATACTAAATTGTATCTATTTATAATATTAAAGATCAAGTAAATAGAAATTCACAATCAAATTGCAGGTGAGGAGATTGCGATGGTAAATATTTGGTACTATGTAATTCTAACATTCAATAGGTTAAGGGGGCGGTCTTCCTTGACAGAAAAATCTGTGTCACAGAGCGAAATAACATTAGAAAGATAGGGCTAAAGCGCGCTGAAGTAAGCTTGCAGACGTATCGTATCTGGACGACAAAAGCTTTACTTTTTTAAGATTTAATAAAAATGAGAGTGGGTTCACGTTCTTCAGAATATTTTATAGGTCTCTACAATTTTTATTTTTCTATAAAGCGTTTCTGTCGTTAGTTATGAGACTTTAAAATCTAACAAAAAACTACCTTTTTTTGAAAGATTTACACAATTCCTGTAAATAAACGGGGATAAAATCAAAAATTCTAAAATTTTAGCGACTTACAAAACATATCCTTTTTAAAATGACACCAAAATATTGGAAATCATGAAAATCCAGCTATCAATGAATAAGATACAAAATCCTGTTTTAGCGCTCGGAACTTGAGGTAGACCGCCCCCTTAAGTTAACTAAAAGATAAATAATATAACATGCACAATAGTAGAGTTTTGAATTGATATTGATTCATACCTGACAATTGCTTTGGTCTATTTTACATGAATTTAACGGGTGATGTGTTGACAGAAAAGAGGATAATCACGATAAACGGGATACCTTTTAAGCAGTTTAGTAAAAATATATATTAAACCGTGATGGGTCTTATTGGTACCCGTGTAAAGCTCAAACCAGCCATTATAGTTTTTTTTTTCATACAGTTTATTAAATAAACATTAGTATTCATTATATATTTACTGATCAACTATAATTATTTCAACATATTCATAACATATAATAAAGAAAAATGTTAGCATTACTTAGATTATATTCCAAGGTAAGTGACCCAAATTAGGAATCTTGACATGTTTCTCATGCTTATCTTTTGATTATGCACATGAATACAACAATTCGCCGGGATGCACAGCGACATTACGTCTGTCAGGAATGCAGCTTCCGACCCAGAAACTGATGAGGTTAGCCATTACCTCCAGACTTATGTCTCTGCTTTTTTAGCATATTCTATGTTGATACATCAAGTTAAATTTCTTTGTAAACAAATAAAGGTATTTCTAATACATTATTATCATATGTTAAATTTAAACTAATAAATAAAAAAAAACATTTGCATGATTGCCTTAGGCAAAGGTATTTTGCCTTATTTAATTTCAGTATATTTTGAAAATGCCATCTCTTTCGATGTTTACGGAAATGTAAAATTCTAGTGGTTTCAGGTCTCTCTGTTGTCTTGTAAAGGAGAAATCGAGAGACAACGTTGTTTTATATTTCCATTACTGATTTATGTTAAAATATAAATTAAAGACTGTATTTTTAATGCCAAAATATTGAATTATATAACAAATTCTAATTTATTGTTAGTGTCCATTATGTAATATTAAAGTACTGTAGCGTTGATTGTAGTAGCCTATTGAGGTGAAAGGATCTACTGTCACGTGTCCAACTCGTAAGTAGTCATTCTTATAGATAAGTGTAATGGTATTGCTCGTTTTGTTATTAAAAATGATTGATTACGTTACAAAAGTTAAATACACTTCAGGTTTTTGTTAAGATTTGTTTTGAAATAGCTGATTAATTAATTATTATTGAAAAAGAGTGCATATTCAAATAAGCAAACATTAGATTATATTCTATTAAAATGCGGAGGGCTGTCAAATTAAAAAAATAATAAATTCTTAGTGTTTGAAAACAAAACAAGAGTAGATCATTTCATACCAACCTGTATTTACTTGACAGCTCTCGTGATGTTGCCTCGGCAACACACTGTGTATTTAGCTTGAGAATACAGTACCTAAATATTACTAATACCTATATGTTACAGAGTAATTTAAGACTCCATATAAGCCTATAGGCCAGTACACCATAATTTTTTCAACTAATGTAATTAACTTTATTGCTATACTTTAAAGACACTCAACTCTTGGATCAAAAACATAATCTCAATAAAATTATTGTTGAAGTCTGAACAGAAACTAAAAATATTTTGAGGTTATGTTAAATATATAATTTTGTTTTAGCACAAAGTAACGAACTTATTTTCAGAAATAATACGCAAATCTTCATGGTTAGCATGATACGTATATATAAATATAGGATGCGAATACAAAATTTTGGCAATGCTCATGACATATTTACACTTTCACTTGTACTCACAACAAGCCACAAAAAATATGGAAAATGACGATTGATTTCTATTGGTTACTTCAATCTTCGTCTTTCTCTCGTTAGGATTGATGATAATTAGTGTGAACTTTTCCGAAATCGATCATCATTTCCATAATTTATTATATTCACCAGCTTGCATGTGATTACAGTATGGTAATAAATGTATTCAAACTATTTTTCCTATAAATAAATATAAATGAAATATAAACTTAGACAAAAGTAGTCTCTAAAAAAGGCAGTTATGCTCATCAGGGAGCATTTTGATCTTCCTTTACTTCAAATAACCTTGAGCGATGTTGTGTTCTCTATCGATCTCTCAATAATTGCTCATTAGTTTATACAACTCCCTGTTTCATGAGGAAAGTAAATTAAGTAAAGAATTTTAAAAAATCAGAAGATTAATTATTCCAATAGTGCAACGCTGCAATGTTGAATTAAAATATTTTAAGCCACTAGATTTTTTCTGGAAGTAAATAAAAGAATAAAGATTGATTGTTAAACATTATACTAGTGATTACAATAAAGATTTTAAGTTTTTAATAGGTTTTCAGCTACATACATTCCTTAAGAAACTTCAGCCAACTTAATTTTCCATGGTATATTGCTTACATAAAAATATAATACACAGTTTAGTATCTTGTGTTAATTTTTGAAATATCAATAAACATCGTAAAAAAAACTTAATCAACTCAATATTTTTTCTAACTGTCACTTAACACTGAGTAACAAGCTCTCTACGCTGCGACGATATTGTTCCTCTAAATGAGTTCTGCTGTGCTAGAGATCGATTACAATACATGCGTTTGCTCCGGTGTTATCTGGCTTAGGCACGCCTCGTCTAGGATTGTTTACATGTGGACTTTGCCAATTAAAACTAATTTTTAAATATGAAGAAAAATGTTACGATAAAGGATAAAAAAATTATATACTATCTACACCCATTTGTATGATAATGTAGCAAAAATTGAATTGTTGGTTAGCTAGTTTGTTTTAACCGTATACATAATAGTTTTTACAAATCAATATCAAATATGTATGACATACGAAATATCATATGAACCCCAAATATCTATTGACATGATTTGTATATATTTCAACATTTCAATACTGACATTTCTTCCCAAACACGATAAGAAAATTATTTACCAAAACCTCATCTGACTTAATTTTATAAAGTAAAAATTTTACATTACTACAATGTTTTCTTCTAAATCTTTGTTTTGACAAATAAAATTTAGTCTTCACAAGATAAGGGTTTCGTGTAAGGGTCGTGGATGTGGTCCAATAGCTCCCGGGAGCTCCCAAACGACGGAGAAGATTAGGCGGTCGGCTGATGTAAAGTTTAATGGAAAACCCGTTGCCCTAAAAATACAGTATAGCCTTTAAACACAAACCTTAATAAAATTACGCTACTATCCTGAATTGTTAATCAGGTAATAAGGTATCTGATATATATGAAGACTATAATATATTAATTTTTTACAAGTGGTTTTAATTACAAACTATTTATTTATTTATTTATTTCAGAGGTGTATGCCATATTTACAATGAATAACACTGCAAAGGAATAATCAACATTCTATGCTAACAACACATTAAATGTGAAGGCCTGAAGAACTAAAATAACGAGGTTTTATTGGCATTAATTCATTTAGTAGGTAGTTAACAAATAGTAAAACTGTTATAATAATTGTTAAGACTGTACCACAAGAGTATATTTTTATCTGTTTACTTGATTTACAATCATGTGTTTCTTAAAATTATTATTCTTATTTACATTTTGTTAAAAATGAGAGTTTTTTGAGTCTTGAGTAAAACATTTCTAAACTTTAATCGTGAATTAATTGAGTAATTCCAACATGGTCCTTCGAGCCGGATTTGAACCAGCGACCTATGGATCAGACCTATTACTCAAGAATAGATTTTGTATCCCAAGGCAAGCCACAAGTCACAACTACTTATGTGAGAGTATTGAACTTATAGGGTTCTGTGATGCATCAGAGAAAGCATATGCTGCCTGTGTGTATGTTAGATCTAGATCAACCAATTCTGATGTTAATGTAAATCTGCTTTGTTCGAAAACGAGAGTTGCCCCTACCAAACAAATTTCCCTTCCAAGGCTAGAACTTTGTGGAGCATTGCTTCTGTAAAATCTGTTGAGTAAGGCAGCGTCTGCTCTAAGGATTTATGTAAATAAATGTTGTGCTTGGACTGATTCTACAATAGTTTTGTGTTGGTTATCTCAATTACCGAACAAATGGGAAACTTTTATAGCTAACAGAGTGTCCGAAGTACAAAATACCAAAATACTATTCCTCCTTCAAATTGGAATCATGTGAGTACCTTTGAAAATCCAGCTGACTTAGCCTCCAGAGGCATTACTGGTCTACAACTAAGACAATCTAATCTTTGGGGGCATGGTCCGGAGTGGCTAAAACTAGACAAATCAAATTGGCCACGGAGTACTTTGAACGTCAATGACAAAAACATTCCTGAAGCTCGAAAACCAAAGACTCAAGCTTTATTTTCACAAGAAAAGTCAACATTGCTTAAGAAATTGATGAACTTTTCAAACTCTTTCAAGATTATATTTACTGTTGCTTATATTTTGAGATTTGCAAACAACCTGAGAAAACCACAACAACAAAGAGAAAAAGAGTTTTTAAAACGAGAAGAGATAAGGAATTCTACGAAAACAATAGTTAAACTCATACAGGAAGAAAGTTTTGAGGAAGATATCAAGCACCTGAAAACACATGGATATGTTAAAAACAAAAGCAAATTGAAGAATTTATTTCCATTTCTGGACGAAGAAGGTCTTTTGTGTGTTGGAGGCAGATTAGCAAATGCAAACATACCGTATGACATGAAACATCAATTGTTGTTGCCACGAAAACATCATTTCACAAGACTTTTGATCAGGAACATATCAATCACCTTCACGCCGGGACTCAACTGATTCAGAATGTCATACGACAAAAATATTGGATTATTATCATAAAAAATAAAATCAAATGTGTAATTAGCAATTGTACTAGCTGCATCAGAGCTAAGGCTTCAACAGCATCTACCATAATGGATAATTTACCACTCTCCAGAGTCAATATTGGAAGAGCTTTTGGTAAAATTGGAAGTCTTATTTCTACAAAAAGGATGGGAGGAAGAATAAAGGTTTGTTTTAAAAGTTATATTGCATTATTAATTTGTTTAGTCATTAAAGCTGTGCACATTGAATTAGTTTCAGACTTGACTTATGATGCCTTTTTTAGCGCTTTCAAAAGATTCGTGGGCCCACAAGGATTGCCAATGACATATATGTGTTCCTAATACTTTTGTTATAATATTATTTTCCGCTAATTTATTTCCTATGAAGACATACTTTATGCGATATAGATAAATTTTTGAGAGTGTAAATTTTAAAACTGATAATTAATTGTGATTTATTTAGTTTGTATAAACAGTCAATGTTTTTTTATTGCGTTATAAAACCATATCAATATTTGCTTTCATTTAAACTACCTATAACAAATAAGTAAGCTTTATTACTTGCGATAAATTTTAAAGGCTCAACTTATGGCGAATTTATGGCATCAGTATTAAAAAATATAAAGTATTTATGCTGTCATAACCAAGTATATAACCTGGTTAGAGGAGAAAACGTAGATTGAGTTTTCCTTCCGTTACACAAACAAAATCCACTGATACCTCAGCGCTGTATCTTAAGGTTTTGTCTTTGAAAAGGACAGATTCTTACTATCCAAGATCCAAGATATAGCTGTTCGTTATTTCCTCTCACTGCATCTAGTTTTGCATGTATTTTTTTATTTCTGGTTTGTCATATAATTCTATAACTTTTCTACTATAGCTGCTTTGTCGTTAGAGCAACTAAAGTTGAGTCAGATTTTAAGAAAGCTTCCAAGACACGAAAAAAATATTTTAGTTTATTGGTTCATATTAAAAAACATAGAGGCATATACTCATTATAAGCCTACCATTTGGTCACGTCATCGAACAATGCCATATTGTATAACCTTTGTAATATATATCCCTTACAACAAACTTTTGGCATATAAGGCCTAATACACCTTTTTTCCAACCCTTTCCAATGATCCTTTGCCATAAGTTTGAAGGTGACCTATGCTAGAAATCTATTTCTTAAGTGTCTGTAAAATGTACTCATTTAACAAAATATAAGATCAAAGATAGAAACAAATATTTTGTATTTTATTTTATTTCTTTCAGTTTGTCCTCTTAATCAAAATTGAACTTAGATTAACTGTTAACGTGACTGGTTTCTACTATTTTTAGAACTATTTAATAGTCCTTTTTTCTTATTTAAGTGTTTTTAGAAAACCGAAATATCAGAAATATGAAATATCAGATCTGATGGGGAGAGTAATGAAAATTGCAATATTGATTTACTCCTTGAGTTTATGATTTATCAAAATTCGCATTTAATGCAAACCGATAAATTATTATGTTTCTAATTTTGTAGCCCAGAAAATAAAAAAAATACGCAACAATTGCAGAGTATTTATAAAAAAACATAAATAGGGTTCAATCTAAAAAAAGTATTTCCTCACTTACATTTTTAGGGAATTTCTCTGGAATAGTGAGCTGTGGAATAGAGTTCTAGAAAGATGAGTGAATAACAATTATAGTGATGTGAAAGTAATGAATACCTTTTTACTTTGAGATAATGGCAATATTGATTTCTTCAGTGAGTTTACCATTTATTGAATGGACGTAAACAGTTTAATATGATAACAATACCCTTTTAACCCAAATATATTTAATAAGGTCTAAAACTGTTAAAGTAGTCTTAAGACAGCATGTGAGTGGCTTATACTAAGTTTAAGTGGTTAAAAAATAATAGTTTTACTCTTACATATTATAAACCTTTATGTCACGTAGACCAAGTCGGCAAATGATGATGGTTAGACATCGCTGATGGTCAGCAATTGCTGTGACTGGCCAGTCTTGTTGATCCTCACTGATGCTGGTAAATTAGTTTGTTCCCTTCAAACTGCATGACAGCATTTTTTCGAGATGAAATGAAACAATTGTCAGTAAAATCAGCACCTCTTCTCACCTCTCCTTTGTTGGCCTACAGTTATTATCATCATAATGTATGATTGATCTTCATTCAATTAATTTACAGATCAGTCAATATTTAGTACAAACAAATATTTCAAGCGCCCCAAAAGTAACGGATCGGATTATGATCTTCTACAACAGTATAAGGTAGGGAAAATATATATTTTGCACAAGAGTTCCAGCAAAGAACATTCTTTTTGCTGTAAATGTAATAATTGGCCCTGTCCCCAAAAGTCATTAAAAAAAATACCGGGGGGGGGGTTCTTTAGGTTTTTTAAATACAAATTCCTTCAAGTGACCACTAATTTAAATGGGCTTAGCAAATAGAAACAATGTCAAAAACGAGGTCAATATCGTTCTACCTAAAGTAAGTGTAGATTCAAATTTACATATTGCCTTAAAAGTAAAGGTATGAAATTAAAAGTAATCAAATGACAGATCAGTGCAAAATAGCCTCAAAATTTTACAAAAATTTGTTTAATCAGTTACTTAACGGTTCCTTTTAAAAGACAATCTCCTTTGATCAAAAATTAAAAAAAACCCACTACATATGAAATTTAAAATGGGGATTGTTTCGTACTTAAAAATGTAGACTCCACTTAAGTGACTTTTTATCAGTTTGTGGAATTTTATTGCCATATTTAATGGATTTCATTATTGAGTTATCATTTGATTGGTTTATAATCAAACCATTTTGGACAACTCCCTGAGAATTTGGGAAGCTGGGACAATTACTTATACCGCGGAGAAGCGGTACGTTTAGTGGAACTCATGTGTAAAATATCTCAACCTTTCTTATATGGTTTAAAACTACTGGACCAGTCCGGATATTTAGGGTCACACAGTATATCATATTACTGTTATATGTATTACCGTTTCATATTTCACGAAATAAAGCTGATTTTGTTTTGATTTGATTTGTATATGCAATGAAAAACTATGCGCTTTTCTCCCTAGACTTGCAAGAGCAATTTAAATTCTTATATGCTTATTTTAAATATTGAAATATAATTTATGGAACAAATCGAGGAAACATTTACTTGCTTTATTATACAGTTCAACACACCATCTGATACAATGTTTATAGAGTGAGATTTGTCTAGTTATCTTATAATAATTGTTTGGGTTAAAACTCGTGTGGCTGCTGATCCAAGGATGGTTGTGAACATAGTCGGCTGGGAATAACAGTACTAGACACTATCCACTTCAGTCAGGACTACAAAATGGATATTCAGTTCTGTAGTCCTGGGCTGGAGTAGTCCTTACCGGGCCTTGCAGCATCAAGTTTTAAAGTCCGTGTCTCCGTCAGCCAATCTCTGTTTTGGGTGTTTCTGTTTGTCCACGATTATTCAAGTTACATAGATATTTAAAAATTTTATATTTAGGAAAGGTACATAATTAATCTTAGTTGGGACGATTTTTCTGATCAGTATACTTTTCAGAATGTTATAATGGTTAGTGCTTTATGAGTAAAATATTTATTCAAAGTGAAATGAATAAAAACCAATGTTTATATGTTTCTGGTTAGATGTTTTTCTGTATGGTATTTTTTTATGTTAAAATTTTCGGTGAACCTAAAGTTATTCCTTCACTTGTTTGCTGATCCACTCACACTTCTGTGAAAGATTGACGCTCTCTGAGTTTCTCATTTGAGGAAGCTTAAGTTCGGTTTTTTAGTTGCTTATCAACGTGCCTTTAAAGACTAGTGCAACGGTGCCAGGATTTGGGATCTCAAAACAAAAGGTGCTAATATAGAAATTACTCTTGCTATCAAGGCTACCCTTAAAGTTATTTTTCAGCCGTCTGCAGTAGTAATAGTGTTTATTGGTACTTAAAAAAGTGTTTGCGATTCCCAATTCCAACAGGAAATATAAGGTGTATTTCTTAAGACAATATGTGTAAGAAGAGGGGGATGGCTTCACAGTTTTCTGCCCTTATTGCCTTAAGGTTTGCAACCTACATAATTTAATACACCTGAACAATTGCTGATAAAATGTAAGTAAGTATTATAATATATTTTTTTTACTATTTGAAACCTACATCCATACACAAAACATTCAAAGAGTGTTTCCTCAGACATTACTGAACTGATCAGCCGGTCGCCATGCAATGAAACTTTAAGGGAGATGTTGTAAGTAGGCCTACGCCTGGGAAAGTGTCTGTCTCATAGCCGTTTTAAAAATTCCTATGGGCTCTAACCGTTGGTCATTTAAAATTAGACTATTACTGTTTAATTCAACTGTTAAATGTTTAATGCTTACGACGTGATTAAAAGAATTCAGCCGGAAATGCTGGACGAACTATTACTACAAACTGAACCTAAGCAAGAAAAGCGATTTTTATTTTTTTCACATAACAATTAAAATACCCCCGTTGCAGCAGACCTGCATACTCAGCGAATTTCAAATGCAAAACAATATTTCAATCAAACATAGCAATTTGACATGTTTTGGTAAGCTCCATAAGAATAACATGGGGAATGAGTATGCAGGTTTGCTGCTACAGGTATATTAAAACTGAGTGGTTTTAATTCAATATTTAGTAGATCTGAACTAGAAGAAGCTATTTAGCAATTTTTAACAAGATATGATGAGAAATAACCGAGATATAGAATTTTACTTATTTCCCATAAGGTTAACATTGGGACAACGTACTGTGTTTACCACTTTCAATATCTCGGTAACCAATGGTCAAAGAGCAGTGATTTAAGATACTAAATTGTTTGTTTTTTGAGCTGAATTCAATGGTGCCCACAAACATTCGATAAATTTTATTTTTCTATGTAAAAAACTCGAAAAACCCATTTTTGGGGGGGGCTTATTTCCCTTTACCCTCCCTTCCGGTGATCCGATCGGGCTGGTTCACGAACTCGTCCAATTGATTACCACTTTACATTTCCGTACCAAATTTCATAAAGATCGGACCATTTTTGCGGCCGCTAACAGACACATAGATAACAGACACATAGATATATATTAAGTGTATATATAATATATAGTAATTTTATAAAATAAAAATAGGATAAAAAAGGTACTTTGTTAATATTATGTTCATTTCAATCATATATATATATATATATATATATATATGATTGAAAAGTTAACATGGTCTCGGACTTAGGTCTTACCATGAGTACTACCGTAATAGCTTATTCCTTTAAGGAAATTCGCTAAAAAACCTATTTCAATGCCTTTCCACTGGAAAGAACGAATGCACCAATTTTATAATACACTGATTAAAAATTCGATTTTACATTAATAGAGATTAGTTAAGGTAAAATCGGTTTAACCATAAAAGGGACTTTAATGCCATATTTAAAAAAGAATAAATATTTTCAGAGGTAAACGCAAACACCCTTTCAAGTTTAGGGTTGACGAATATAAAATGCGTTGTAGAGAAAATAAATATTGAGTATTTATTTTGTCTCGTCCATGTCTTAAACAATCACGATCAACATGCAGAGTTGGTTTCGTGGCACTCATTGTTTGAAAGCCTCGTGTCTATATTGTTGCTGTCTCTTGGTTTTTGCATTCATAACTTTGCCTTTTAAATCCTCCATGACAAATCCTTCCCACTATAATTGGAATTTTTAGCAAGGACACTGCTTTGACAAAGTGTATCTACCACTGGTTATAGATATTATCGTTCCAACCTTACTCGAGTTAGGTTAAGAGGTACTTATATGTAATGGAATGGCGAAACGTTTCCTCTTATAAAACTTATGAAATCGTTTGTTCTTTATTAATAAGTCTGAATCACTCAATATTTTATCACATACGTTTAGGAACTGTTAAGTATTTATGTATGTTTTGACTATCAATAAATATTTTTAAACACCTTTGAAAAAACGTATTCATATCGAAAGAAGAGCACTCTTTAACTTGTAAAAAATGTTAAAAATTTCAGAAATACAAAGCTATATTTTTGATACATATTATATTTAATTTATGAATTTTATGTTTGATTCCGGTGGTTCTGAAAAAAGTTATTTTTAACTTCATTGAGTATTTTCCTTATTATTTTAATACCTATTACGTATCTATTAATAGTATGCTCAATGAGATGGTAGGTGTAAAAACCCTTGAATCACTTAAAGTTATTAAACTACTTAAACTGTTTATTTTTATTGTTTTTACAAAAACTGTACCGATATCATCAATAAGCTTCAACCAGATAACCATCCTTTGAGATCTTAAAGAATCCTTTTACAATTATGAAGACATGAAAGTGGTAGGTTCTTCAACAAAAGAAAAATTGAGGCCGGAACTGGGATTTGGAGAGGAAAGGAATTTGGAGTTTACCCTGGGAACATGGGTAAACCTCTTCACGCTTTGTTCAATATTTCCACATTTTGTTCTTTCACTTGCAATACTTATGAACAGCTGACAGGGTCATAACATAATAAATAAAAGGTTTTATTTTAGTGAAATAGATTTATTTGATAAGATTTACTATAAAACTGCATTGATATGAAATTAATTACACCATCATCTACGAATCATTAATTGTTTTAGTCGAGAACGTTGTTCTTAAGCTCAAATCCTCATCAACTTTACTGTAACAGTCTAGCTAAAATAATTATAGTTTTTAATGTTCTTAGACACTTTTAACATCTTTTTTTTATTTCATTAGTATATAATATCGAATATTGACCTGACGGATATCCGTGCTACCAAATGCGGGCGAACCACATGTCATGGACGAGCTAACATTTTTTCAGTCTCCACAAGCAGTTTTCTACGGGGTTGTTCTGCTATAACAAAAACAAAGCACACACCGCGCGAGCTAAGGTAGTGTAGACCACCTCACTGCTACGCTGCGGCCGCTGGGGAAGACGCAGCTTCCAAAGGAGCAGATGCTCCGACCTCAGTGGATTCTGACTTGCCGTTTCGACGTGTTTCGTCTTGCCAGGTACAGACAGACGGCAGATTTCAGCAGTGATTGTACCACAGTTCAGCGAACTCAGATTTCAGAGTCCCAGTTACGGCAAGCGTAGGAGAAAGAAAACTCAATGGCGATATTTTGTTAGGTAGTATCAAAATTAATTCATAGCCCAATGAAAAATAGCAAATGGACCCGGTTTCGATCCTGGTTAGTGTCGAACCGACGCCTCAGGTTATGAGGGAAGAACTAATTTTCTAAGGGGAAAATTTCTAAAACTATGTGAGTAATTTTATACAGTTTCGTTTTTTTTTAGGGCAAAAAATATACGTCTTCCGCCTAGAAAACTAAAACTAATATTTTGCTGCAATCGGTTATTCTATCTCAGTGTGCCAGCCTCAGGGACTGGAGACTCTGTAATATTTCAAGAGCCAGAATGATTAACAGTGAGGCAACAAAACATCAGATTTGACTCGGCCGCTTGGGAATTCCTACAATAATAACAACAGGTGCAGCTGGGGGGCGGATACGGGCTGCTCCCCCTTAGCAGGTAAAACCAGTGGCATACGGTTTGCTTCCCCTGCCAAACCCTTCGGATTTTAAACAGCGCCGACATAAGGATTGCTCCCCCTTGCCGTTTTGGAATGCTTCTAGACATGACTGTACCAATGGTCAATTTTAACAAATAATTGTTTTGGCGTTTTTGCAGGACGGGGTGAACTGTTTAATGTGCTATTCCCACCCGCAGATGGGCGTCTTTTTAAAAACAATCAGTAACGACAAATGAATGTGAGTCATTCCACGCTAATTTCATTAGTAAATTTTTTCATTAGTAAATTTTATATGTATGTGTTTACAAGGGAACTGGTAAATTTGCAAACTTTCGTCTATACTAAGATAAATATTGTGCTGGATAAGCCAAGGGAGACTGGTGGGAGAGATTACAAGGAAGCCAAAGAAGCTGAAACAAACAAAAGAAAATTATTCAAAGAAAAGAGTTCCTTGTACTAGCAAGTAAACGATACAGAAAGTAAACTGACTTGTATGTGGCAATATTAATTACTATCATGTAAAGAGAGCAAAATTTATTGTATTCAGATTGAAGCAATATATTTACTATTTAAAAGCTTGTTTTTATTTTTCTAATATCATCTTAATCTTGTTACATTTCATTTCAACATAAGTATTATAACTGGATTACAAATGTTTGCACTGAGTTCCAAACTTACTTTGAATTTCAACGAAACCCAAAGTTGATAACTAACTCATGTGTCCGCAATTATATGGTGGAATCAATCTTGATTAGTGGCATTGATTGATTGATTCAGTGGAAACTTTTTTTATTGAATTTAGATTTTTGTTAATTTTTTTATCAAATTTATCTAATGCCACCTTTAGAGTTGAATTTCTTTGATGAATTAGTGACGATATTATACGATTGAAATCAGATTTTAATAATTTATTTAACATAATATCTTAAAACATATTAGTTACAATCAGTATATTAAACGATTTTTAGATTAGCTATAAATCTCGTGTCACGTGAATAGTCATTAAATGTATGCGACTGACCTCACTTAATCGGGCCAGATAAGTGCTTTGAAAGAGTACAGTCTCGTCTAGAAAAATATTGACAAGCATTCCAGCACGGCAAGGGGGAGCAATCCGTATGTCGACGCTATTTAAAATCTGACCGGTTTCGCAGGGGGAGCAGTCCGTATGCCTCTGATTCTACCTGCTAAGGGAGAGCAGTCCGTATTCAGCCGCAGCTGGGTTGCTTTATATTGAGGTGCATTATTACTGAATTCGGCCTACTCAGCTTGGATCGTTATTAGAAATATCACGGCCCAGTAAGTCTACGTATATACCAAACCTTTATAAATAAATACGATGAAAACAGTAGACTGATGATGAATTTATAACAATTATTGGCATAGGGCATTTTATTCCGAAATACATATATAACAGGTGTTTAGACGGTCCGTACGGAAGAACACTTGGCCCAAAAATAAAGTTTCGATTAAGTACTAAAATATTCAATAATTCACTGACTTCAGGCGAGAAAACCCAGGGCTTGATCGATTTCAAAACCTGGGTAAAAAAGGGCCTAAGTTTCTTTTTAATGTAAATATATTTCTTTATTTTTATTTGGTTATAAGATGAGTGAACCTACAAATCACCAGTTGTGAACGAAGTATCATTATAATTTATCAATATTTCTTACTTATGTTTGATTCTCACGAATTACATGATAGCTCGTTTATCCTTTAAAAACTGTGTGGCATAATTAAAAACTCATCCTGAACGAAATTAGTCACGACTAAAGAATGTCAGATTTATGAATAACATTAATATTTCGACCTTATTACAAGGAAGACTGTCTAGCACATTTGCTCGGATCTTTGATTTATAGCCCTGAGAACAATTAACTGTAGCAGGGCACAAAATACCCCCGTTACAGCAGACCTGCATACTCAGCGAATTTCATGTGCAAAAGAACATATTTCAATCCAAGGTAGTGAGATTTAATATGTTTTTGTAAGCTCCATAAGAATAGTATGAAGAATGAGTATGCAGATTTGCTGCAACAGGTCCGTTCAAACTGGGTGGTTTTAATTCAATATTTCGTAGATCTGAACTAGGAGAAACCATGTACCAACTTTTACCAAGATATGAAAAAAATAAGGAGGATATAGAAATTTTTTATTTCCCATAAGGATAACATCGGGAATGAGTATGCAGGTTTGCTGCCACAAAAATGGAAATGTCAGGGGTTTTAGAATAAAATGCATTAGATCTTATCTAGATGAAGCGACAAACCAAGTTTTATTAAGATATGTTGAGAAATAAATGAGATATAGAATTTTACTTATTTCCCATAAGGTTAACTTTGGGACAACGTACTGTGTTTACCACTTAGAATATCTCGGTAACCAATGGACATAGAGCAATGATTCAGGACACTAAATTGTTTTTTTTTTTAGCTGAATTCAATGGTACTAACTAAAATCGGATTATTTTTATTGGTATATGTGAAACAAATTAAATTAAATACTTATTTTCAGATCGCACGACTCGATTACAGTCACTATTAATATACCATGTCAATTACAATATAAGTCAATTCATTTCAAACCATAAATCCATCAATTTATTAGATCCTTAGTGATTCCTGTAATGTTTAGATAGTGTATGTAAAAGTATTAAAACATAAAGGTTTTTTTTGTTATGGAAGTTTTACATGATTGATTAGTAACAACAGCGCATGCCCGCAAAAATCTAAATCAAAACAAATTAACCTTAAACGACTATGAATTTCAAACGAAGAATATCATAATTAGTAATAATTAGTAAGAATAATATGACTTATTTCGTATTGTTCAAACTGGTCACACACTTTGTTAACCATACTTCATAAACTAATACTACGATCATTTACTACGGTACATAATTTTGAAAAATATAAATGATCAATTATTTGTTTCAATTTCTAATTACCTACTAACTAACAACTTAATAATATGATAGAATACAGGGTGTTTCAGGATAAGTGTAAACAAATTCACCAGGCGACAATTTTTTTCATCAAGAAAAGAAAAAAAATTCACATAAACATGGGTCCGAAAACTAGTCGTTATGGAGTTAAAGTCGAAAATTGGGTTTTTTTTCATTTTTAAGTGTACTTGTTGCATTTTTTGGCCTGTAGATTCAAAAATTATTAAGATATTTTGATGAAATTTTCTCAGTTAAATAGATTATAATATTCCAAACAAATATCAATACTTTTCAATAGTGAACTTCTAAATGTGGCACAGTAAGAATAGTTAGAAAATAAAATTTTTCCAAAACATTCAATGCCTCAAAAAGTTTTTAATTTTTGATTGTTTATTAAATTTTGACTATTACAGTATTTTGGCTGCAACTTCCCCAAAAACTGCGGAATTTCATGGAGAACAAAATTATATAAACTATTTTACACCTTCGCCAATGACTTTTTATGTTATTAACCAAAATATTGGAAGGTGACAAAAATTAGAAAGTAAATCATCAAAAGACCAGCCAGTCAAAAAAATTGCATAGAGCCTGAGGAATGTTTTAGCAAGATAATTTTTTATGAAATCTTCCAAGAAATGTTGATTGTAAAATTTAAGAGATTCAAAATCCCCAAAAATCCAACCACAAGACCCGCTACAGAAAATAATTCATTTCCCTCCACAGGATAGGCCGTGAATAGAAACTTACTCTGTTCCTTTTTATTAGACACTTTATGTTTCTCAACATGGGACTACCACAATAATTTTTGGTTCGTAATGTACTTTATTTTGATTGATTCCTGTGGCTTACGGAAATAGTCTGCCAACTCACTTACGAAAACAACAGCGGAACAATACATAAAAGTCGAAACAACGGAAATTGAATAAATTAAACAAAAATAAACCTAAATTGGTTGTACTTTTTCAACAAGCATAAATTCAATTTTTATCTTAAACAAATAACATTTTGTAAAAAAAAAGTTTAATCAAGTTTTGGTATTGCTAAGGTTAGTTTAACGCTGAGTTTATCACGTTTACTTAAGATTTAGTTTCCTTGATAAAATATGTTTTATCTAAAGCGTAGCCAATAAACACTCGTTATTTTCAAATTTAATTATTTTTTCATTAGGTTAATTTTTTTCAAACTGATTTCAGCATAGTAATTATCAAGTACATAGTAAATTTAATTCTCAATTACTGTTAAAAAAATCCGGAATGGAAAAAAACTTTATCGAATTATAAAGGTAGTTTCTTTACATACGTTAAGAGCTCTTATCAAATATTGCGGATCCAAGATGGTGACTGTAATTGAGTAAATACAGAAATGAATCAAAATAAAGTACATTACGAACCAAATACCCCCGTTGCAGCACACCTGCATAGTCAGAGAATTTCAAGTGCAAAAGAACATATTTCAACCCAATACGTCAAGATTTGATATGTTTTTGTAAGCTCCTTAAGAATAACATGGGGAATGAGTATGCAGGTATGCTGCAAAAATTATGTTAAAACTGGTAGCTTTTAATTTTATATTTAGTATATCTGAACTATAAGAAGTCATTTACCAAGTTTTATCACGATATGTTGAGAAATAAGTGAGATATAGAATTTTACTTATTCCCCAAAAGGTTAACATTGGGACAACGTACTGTGTTTACCGCTTTCAATATCTCGGTAACCAATGGACATAGAGCAATGATTCAAAATACCAAATTTTTTTTTTGGTTGAATTCAATGGTTCTAACATAAGTTAGATTATTTTTATTTTTGCATGTAAAAAACTCAAAAACCCATTTTTGGAGGGGTTTATCCTTTTTTTCTCCCACTTCCGGTGGTCCAATCGGGCTGGTTTACGAACTCATCCAATTAATTACCACTTTACATGTCTATACCAAATTTCATAAAGATCGGACCATTTTTACGGCCGCTATCGTGCTAACAGACACATAGCTATATATATCTCTAAAAATTTTAACGAATAGTGTTTTTTGCTTCTGGGGGCCTCAAAACGAAAAGTTATCATGGTCTTGGGCTTAGGTCTTACCATGAGACTTACGGTAACAGCTTCTTCCCTATAGGGGAAATTCGCTAAAATTATTGTGGTAGTCCAATATTCCTCATGTTGAGAAACATAAAATGTGTGAAAAAAAGACGGGAGTAAGTTTCTATTCACGGCCTATCCTGTGGAGGGAAAATGCCGCCATTTTGAATAATTTTCTGTACCTGGTCTTGTGGTTGGATTTTTGGGATTTTGGATTTCTTCAATCTTACAATCGACAGTTCTTGGAAGTTCTCATAGAGAATTATCAAGCTAAAAGATTTCTCAGGCTCTATGCAATTTTTTTGACTGGCTGGTCTTTTGATGATTTACTTTCTAATTTTTGTCACCTTCCAATATTTTGGTTAATAACATAAAACGTCACAAGCGAAGTTGTAAGAAAGTTGATATTATTGTGTTCTCCATGAAATTACAAAGTTTTTGGGAAAGTTGCAGTCAAAATACTTAAATGGTCAAAATTTAATAACCAATCAAAAATAAAATCTTTTTTGAGGCATTGAACTTTTTTGGAAAAACTTTATTTTCCAACTATATTTTCTCAGCCATATTTAAGATTTCAGTACTGAAAAGTAATAATATTTCTTTGGAATTTCATAATCTATCAAACTGTGAAAATGTCATAAAAATATCTTCATAATGTTTTAATCTAGAGGCTAAAAAGTGCGATAAATATACTTAAAAAAAATAAATTTTTGGCTGTAACTCCATAACAACTAGTTTTCGGACCCATGTTCACATGACACTTTTTTCTTGTCTTGATGTAAGGAATCGCCTGGTGAATGTTTTTACACTTATCATGAAACACCCTTATACAATTAATTTAAATTGAGTGTTTCAACATAGATTATACACAAGCTTATTCATAAATCATATTGATTATAGTATTTAATTTAAAAATAAAAGCAAAGAATATAACTTTTATCACGTTGTGTTTCAATAATTCTCCAGAACAGTAGGTAACGTTTTAAACAAATGCAGCGTCCACATTGGATATAAAAATGTTTATTCAAATCAATATAGCACTAAGGACTAAAGATTTACTAAACATTTACATTTAAATTATAGTGGCCTATATTTACTTCATAATGAATATAATTACTTCTAAACAATCACAACATCCGAGTCGGAAATACGCAACTCTAAATCATGAAACTATTTCACATCTCAAAGAGAAATATTTTTAATTCGTTAAAAGCATCAGAAACCTAGCTTAGGAAAACTAATTAATGAAATAGTCAGCAGGCCAGATATAATTCAATAAAAGGCTACTGCATTGAGCTACAGGTTGATACAACCTTATAACAGTGGCCAAAGGTTATTAGGTTTTAATTAAAATTATCTTTTTAACTTTTAAAATTCTATTCACACGAAACCCTAATGGACAATAGACAAATAGACAATAGACAATAAACAAACAGTTTTTATCTGTACAAACATTGGGAATGGTAATGGCGTCAACCAATAATTTTTTAAGTGATTAACAGTTATTTTACTATAATCTCTTCACCTATAGAATGTAGATAAAAAATACATTACATTTTGCTTACTTTCCCTGCATGAATCCTAGGAATTTGTATTCTATATATTCTGATTTTGACACGGCAGTCTTTATTAAAATGAGTGAAGATTGTTGATATTTATTAAAATAAAACACAAAACTTCGTTAACATGAAGCCGAAAAAACGATATTGTAGTTTCTTATGAAGGTAAACAAAGTGGCTATAAAATAAATGGTAAGTGCCAAATTGGTACATAAAAATACAATTAAATATTGTTTGGTAACGAATCAGTATAAATATTTATTTATATTCCTATTTATTTCTTTGGTAGAAGATTGTTACAACCTGTTTTTTACTTTTAAAGGGTAACTCTGGTGTACCTCCCCTAATAGCAAAAGACATTCACTAGTTTTCCAGGAACAGGTAATCAAATTACTCGCATGAACGCTCCGCGAGTGCCCTGCAACGAGGCTAAACTTGAAAATCTCCAAGTTCTCTGAATACCGAAATGTTTGGCCGGGTGAAGTCCAACGAATGGAGTAATTAGCTTGCTTTAAACAAGAACTAATTTGGACTAACTAACGCCATTAATTTTCAGCCAACTTTTTCCAGCAAGGTTTAGGTTTTCAGACTGAAAAACAACTTAAGACAACAATTGTGTCTGTCATTAAACGCTAGCATTTAGTATTTATGTCGTGGTACTTTACCATAAGAAATGTAAGCTAATACAGTTTTAACGATTTTTATGTGCAAAATTAAAATAACATTGTGGATATTAATGTAAAATTCTATTATCTTAGGCGGATTAGAATTATGTGAAAAATTATCATTACAATACCTGTGGAAAATGTTTTGATGTTGGATATGACGGATTGCAGCCTTTAAGAGAATATCTTTCTTCGCCTCTCAGTCCATAACAATTTCGTAAAAACTCTCAAAAAGTGTAGTATCTACTATTCCAATATGAAGGTTTAGTTGAATTAAATGAGCAACAGATTCATCTGGACGTATGATTTAATTCATCAGTTAGTTTTACAAGTCAAATGCCGGGAGTATCTAACGATAAAATAGAAGATAAACACCACTCAGTTTTTTTTTTTTTGTATTCGACGGGAATGTTTATGATACTGATTTACTTAGAAGAATGTCTCTACATCTTGCAAGAATCAGGAAGTTGCTATTATTAACTAATAAAAATATTTAAAAGTTAATATATTTATAAAGCAACAAATTAAGCGTTAACTCTAAATTAGTATTCTTTCTTAACGTTAGCGATTAATTTCTTAATCGAATGAATGTAATCCATTAATAAAAGAAAATTATAAATTAATGGATAAGGAATAAATAAAGATATATCCATTAAATATTTAAACTTTCTAATATTAAAAATCATACTAATTAAATTGGTTCAGCAATATCAATGAATCTGTAAAGTAACTTCAGCACACTTTACTGGCTTTTGCCAAAAATGTTCTGACGAGATCAAATAACAAACGTATGTATTCCAGAGACACACGCGCTGTTCAAAGCAATGCACTGACGTTTCAAAGTGAGTTATCACATGATTGGTCCCTGCCTTATGAGCAATCACAGCAAAGGGCAAGTTTTCAGTGGAGTGAATCTTGTAAAATCATTTTTGCATCCACATAAAACTAAATAGATGTTTTCTTTTTATTTCAAGCTCTGCTAAGTTATTTCAAAGACGTTTTATAATACTTAATAAAGAATGTTTGAGTAGATTTAATTTTTTTAGGTCTCTTGTAACATTTATTCAATAAAAACAAATGAAACACAACTCATCCAATGTTGATTATTTTTATAAAAGTTGGGTGAGTTTTTTAAAAACAAGCCATTTTTCCTTTGGTTTATTTCGTGTTTAAGATTTTAAAATAAAACACAAATGATAAATTATAGTACCGAAAAGAGTAATTAGAACATAAAACATTGTATTAAACAAGATTGAAACCAAAACTATTTCGTAAAAAAAAAGTAAGAAAAGCCTTGGAAGCCTTAATACTTACTGCGGAATTTTGTAAATCCTAGAATTACACTCAATCAATGCCTCAAAATTTTTAAGTTAAAACCCCATTAACATTTTAATAGCTACTTGATTCATTAAATATGTAAATGTTTGACTTTATTTTTTTATCCGTAACAAGACAATATAGAAAGGTCCTTATTGCTATCTTGTATGTCATTTAATCTATTGCCACTTAAAGCCTATAAAGAACAACATTTCATTTTACCGAGTTTTTTTTGTTTAAAGCCTTATAATACTTTTTTCAGAATCCGTGATCATTTGGGCATTAAATGAATCATATCTATCCGTTAAAATTAACTGTCTCCTTATCCTAATAAGAGGTTAAGTCGGCTGTAGCGAACACAGGTGTAACAGAATATAACCACCGGCAGTATAGCTGTCCCGGGCTCAACTAGGATTCGTCCGCATACAAATAGGCCTTTAACTCCTCTCATGCCTTTTGTGTCTGGGCTGGAGTTTTGTGGAAGATAAAGCTCTTTGAAGTGAATACTATCGAAATAATCAAAGTAAACAACGTTTTCCTCATTGGTTTTGTGTTTTAAGGATGCTCGCTGTACCTTTCCACAATAAATTAAAGAAGGTGTTTTAGTGGGTTTTATTTATCAACATTACAAACGTAAGTAACTAAACAATGCGTGTTTTACATTTAAAAGTACAATTTTTTGGTAATTATATTAATATACTTCTATGTGCAAATGTTATACAGTTAAATAAGCATTAACCATTTACTCCTACAGGCATTTCAGGCAACCTTTCTATGAAGATGAACTTACTTTCAAGTAGAAGATGAACTTGAACTTAAAAGTGCAAGTTAAAGTATCTGGTAAATGTATGGAATTTAGGATTTTTATGTTCCTTCGTTAAAAATAACCATTAATATTTTATGATGGAAAATGAATGATTCACGATCAATCGGTATCAGGGTAAAAGATAATTAAATACAGTAAAATTCCTACTTCTGAATGGGAAGATGTGTTAATAAATTGTCATCCATCCCAAATGGATGCCTCATTAAATATGTAAATGTTACACTTTATTTTTTCACCGTAACAATACCATACAACACAGAAAGGTCCTTATTGCTATCTTATATGCCAATGAAAGCAGAAGTTAACCAATCAATTTCAGCATTAGTTTCATTGTATTTTCAGTTTCCTCGCCAAAATATACTTAATGTAAACAAACGATATCAGCGAATTGACACATATTTTCTCTCTTAAAGCCATTTAAAGCAAGAAAAACTTCGATAAAATAAAATACAATTCTACAAATAAACACAAAAGTAAACAAAATCGGTTGATAATTAACAAGAATATCGGTTTTTAATTATTTGTAATTAGGAATTACAGTAGACAACGTTCTGTGTTTACCACCGAACGAAAACATCAATTATCTCTCCTACCAGTTGATGTTGACTAATAATTCAAAACACCGGATTACTTAACCCTCCAACCCAAATCTTATGATAGCAAGTATATTTATTTAAATTAATTAAATTTGAAACATTTGGACTTGTTTAACTCCTATCACTTCTAAACCTGAATGTTTTAAGACATGCTGGGGTGGTTTCTTTTTGTTTGTCCTCTTAAGCACTAAAAACCTTGAAGTTTGTGTTGAAATCGTTTGTACCGTTTTTGATAAATTAGGAGTTTGTCGAATTTAATTTGGCAATACCCTTCAAAATCAGAAATTCAAAAATGAAAAAAGGCTGGAAATTTCACGGTTTGACACCTACATGCCAAACCTCATGAAAATCTGACCAGTAGTGTCGTCTCTAGCTCTGTTTACTTACATCCACACGTTCACATACACGGACGGACGGACATTAATCCGAAAACCTTTTTTTTATTCAGGGAGCACGAAAACAAATATATCTACTCAGAACTCCAATTCGAAATTTATTACGAAAACAATACTTTCTCCATAATATGTAAAGGGGGTGAAATTAAGGACTAAATTACTTCAATATCTGTCTTGCAGCTGTTTAAAGCAATGGACTTTACGCAATCCTTGTGTTATTATTTTACAAGCTCATAAAAGAAATAGTTTGTCATTTAAAGAGGCCACCACCCACTTTTTTTAAGTAAAAAAGGGAGAAAAAGATCAGATCAGATTAATAGTTTAAGCGTAAGATGTCAAATATCCTTGTACCTTGGTATAAAAGAGGTACTTCAAACAAGGGAAAATCTTTGCAGACATGGAATTGGGTGGGCGTACGTGTTCTTGATGTTTGCCGTGCCGTAACCAATTTTGCTCCTTTATTTATTTAAAGGGGAAAAAATAATATTCATTTCCTACCACGGGAAAAGTTATTCTCGAATTAATTAGAAGTTGAGGTTGAGTTATTGTTCAGTCTCAAACTAATGATTATTTAGGCGATAAATAAAAATATAATGAATAAAAATATTTTTTTCTTTATTAAATTCTACTATCCTCTTTTTATTTTACAGTAACACAAATAGTTTTACAGAACACAAGATTTATTGTGAATTCAATGTCCTAAGGAATATATACAAAAAATTACATATTACAACTAACTTATTTTAGAGTTTTAGAGTATACAAGTGACAAACCTTGTTATGCGTCTATTCCAATGAGCTATCAAAAAATAAATATACTTATGCTCAGAATTCTCTTGAATATACTTCTGCACAGATTTCACATAATGGACTTTAAGCGTTCTACCGCATGTTAAGTAAAATATTACTTGGATATTACTTAGAATGATTTAGTCCGAATCCATACAAAACATCCAACAACATTCTGCTTGTACTACTTAAGAGGAGGTTGGAGTTGGCGGCCATATTGGATTTATACTCCATAAGAACCAATGTTAATTGGTATGCGGGATTTCTCGTTTATTTTTGGTCGGAAAACTAAAGTTTATATGTCAAATTAAAGCTATTTTTAAACTCCGTAGGAAGTAGGAGTTACATTTTCACATAAACTAGCCATTTTTTGTAAAATTTAAAAAATAACTTTTGATTGCGTTTTTACGTCATTTATCAAATTTATCGAAAATCGGTTTCCTACGTCCGGTAGATATTTTAATTAAGATTTCTAATATTCGGCTTTCGAAATTATCTAATTAATAACAAAGACAAATTCTCGCATACCAAAAAGCATTTCAAGCGAAAATTCAAGGTAAATGTGAGCTTCTGTTCTTGCTGATTTGAAGGAACTGCTAGCGATCAGCTGACTTGTGATGAAAATTAGCCATTCAACACACGGCAAACGGCATTATTTCGTGCATTATATACGGCGGAGCAATATAGTTTCAAGCTTCGCCGCATCATTCTATTAGCAGCACCCGTCTATCCAACCTCCTCTTAAGCAAAAAACGTTTCGTCTGTCATTAAATAAAATAAGAATAAAATTTATTAGGCTATAAACGTAAAAATCTTAAATAATAAAAAAATTGCCCCATTATTTCGGTAGTTATCTTAAGTTGTTTGAATTTATTAAAAATAGCCTATATTATATGGAATGGTGTAAATCAATCAAATGGCGTAAATAAATGTCTCCTGATTCATCATATATATTAACACCTAAACCAAGGCAAATTAAACTATAGCACGTAACAAAGGATGGTTCATCATTACATATAAATCATAAATCCTTACATCGTTACACTCATTATTGTCAGTGGCCAACGATGAGGATTGTTTGCAGTCGGGAGTTCAGATCGCCGCGTCTGCCGGCACTGCCGCGTGTGTCGTTATACTCGTTAGTGCTGCAGACTCGATATTGGCTATTACAAAGCTTACCTGGCTATCGGAGTTTAGATAAGATTACAAGCAATTATTTCAACAAAGACGGACCCAGGAGGGTGATTAAATTTATTTCAAAGTTATTAAGAGTTGTTTGATAATAATATAAAACTTTTTATAGGCTTGGAGTTTGCTTAGAGACATACATTTGGTCCAAAATCAAACAATTGCTCTAAGCGTGAAGGCAATCATATTAAAATAACTAAATATCATCCTGTAATAAATTATATGATACATAAGTGAACACTTATAAAATATATTTTTAATACAAAGCATAAATACTTATCATAAATTAATATATGGTGGTATATCAATACATTAATTATTGAATGTACTCTATGCAGACGCATCGGTTATCTACATGGAACAGTGTCCATTCATTGGCTAAGTGCTGGTTAGTTAAGGTGTCCCTTTGAGACATATTTATTGGATTTCGAGGAATAAGTTTGTGCTAAAGCTAATTAAGGTTGAATATATATGTAAGATTTTTGCATTTAGTTTATGCCATTAAGTCAAAACTTAACTATTTTATCGAAAATTATTTGAGCAGTCTTTTTCTCATATCCATACAGTATATATGAAAGCTTATCTCAGTTTCTCAAAAACTTTAAGGTTTTGTCCATGAAACTTAGCTAAACTTAACTAATCTTTCTTTATAGGCTCTAACTACGAGAACTAGGAGAGGATTTTAAAATATTGG
The DNA here is from genome assembly GCA_035578135.1 of Flexamia atlantica. Classification (NCBI taxonomy): domain Eukaryota; kingdom Metazoa; phylum Arthropoda; class Insecta; order Hemiptera; family Cicadellidae; genus Flexamia; species Flexamia atlantica. The sequence continues at coordinate 20,627,395 of JAQJVK010000014.1, read as the reverse complement.
CCCTCAAAAGACTAAAATTTATCGATTCAAAATGGCAGCCAAAATTTAGTTTCAAAGCCTATGAAGGCTTTTAGCCATTACATTTCGCAAGAAAATTCTTTATAGGCTCCAGATTTTGGCAATATGGAGTATTTTTTTCTTTTAAGAAGTAAAGAAGCAAAGTCTATATGACAATAAATAAGGGATATTATAATTTTATAGGTAAGATTTAATATGCAATTTACTACAATAATAAAGTCTGTTATTCATTTTGCTTATCTACTGTATTACGGCCTCATAAGCTACTCACGTTTTATGGCCTGTTTGAAGTACTCGAACGAGAGTCAGTTAGACTCTGATTGGACATTCCATTCAAAAATAAGCATCCTCTAAAAAATAGGATCCCAAATAAAAAAAATGGACGGATTTCGGGCGCGAGGGTAGTAAACCCCAAAAATACTTTTTTGATACTTTTCTCCTGTAAAAGCTATATGATCTTCTTTGTAATGGAGGCACATTTTTGGGAAATTAAGTTTTTGGATATTAAAATCATTGCATTTTTATCCCTCAGTTTCAATCCATTAAAAAAAGCATTATGTTGATTTTAAGTCTATAGAATTCATCATTGGAGCTATATTTGCTGTTTATATCAGCTTCAAATCCCGGGTTATGCCTTATATTCTCAACGTCGGATGGCCAATGGCACGAGGCGAGGCGAGGGAATGCTTCCAATAATGTGGTTGATCCGATAGTTTGGTTGTGATTAGGCTGAAATTAGCAATAGAAACAACATTAAATGTTATTAGAAATTGTTTGATAACGTTACTACAATCCTCTTAATAGATCACATAAGTATAAAGCTATATTTTTAGGCGAGGTTACATTTAATCTTTTCCTCGCGTTTAGTCGAAAAACTTTTGCATTTATTAATAGTTTCGGAAATAACGTTGTTTGAAACACCCTCATAAACCAACATTTATTTTGTAAGCTTTGAAACAAATTGTTTAGTTGGTGATATAATATTTTCTCTTAATTTGAGCCTACTAAAGTCTCTGGAACTGTTTTGTTTAATTAATATGCTACATTGCTTGTTCAAGATGAATCATGCTACATGAAATATGTACTTTTTACATTGAATATACAAAACAATTTTTGTTATGCTTTTCGTGAGATGGAAATAAGGAAACCTGCACACAATTGTATAGATCCTGATATTTTAATGCCCATTAAAAAAGCTTTTAATAACCTACTGTTACGGTTGTCTACTCTATTATTTTATGTTTAAAACAAAAAATAAGTAATACATATTTTGGTTGGTGTACTATTATACAGAATTATAATGGAAATAATATTAAGAGACACCTTAAAGTTGAAAACGTGCCAAACTGTCTCTCCTCGGGGCCCGGGCTCGGCTCCAAACCACTTATAGTCCCTCTTGATACCGGGATTAAAAACGGTAAGATTTAATAATAGTAGATTAAAATTCAAATTCAAATTCAAAATATTACACTTCAATGGACTATTATTTTAGACTTTGTAAAAAAAATCAATAAATGACGAATTATAAAAAAACTTTAATTATTGTGACTATATGTCATATCAGTTATCAAATATATGCTTGTTAAGCAAAAAAATAGTAAATACTTCATATCCTAATGTGTTTTAAATAAACACCTGTACAGTTTCATTACACTATACCAGTAATATAGAAGTTATTTGATATATTCCAAACTTTGCCGGTCCCTGTATGTTAATACGCAATTGAAAAACAGTTCTCATTCACTACTGACCTTCAGTTAATTGATCTGACCCGAAATTCTTAGATTTGCAATAAGAATTCTTAGGTTGTCTCTTTCCTCCATATTAATTACTTTTTGTTTTTCTTTTTGACTTTTCTTTTTTATTTTCCCTAGGGATAAAAGAAAGCTGGCCCAAATCTTCATTGCCTCTAAACAATAAGGCACACAATTTTTTGCCATAACAAAAACTTACTTCGCCAGAACATCCCTGTACACATGAAGTAAATAGTTTGTTTGTAGTTTATTGATAACTTGTAGTTCCACGTATTCAGAGTACTCAACATCTCAAGAAAGCAAAGCTCGATATTACTCAATATCAAACTCTGATGTTAAGTAGGATTCATCACCTAATGTAAAATGTTTTAATTATCCCACTGATATTAAATTCTGTAAACATTAAGACTGATATTTCTTATGATCGTTTTGGTAGACGTAGATAATGAATGCTATTGATAAAAGGTTTCTGTGCCCATTATCTAGTATTATTTTTCGTTCCTTACTCAATCATTCCCTTACCATACTCATTATCCCCTTATTATACCCTGTAATTTCAAATAAATCTTCAAGATCGGTTCACTAGTCGCTGAGAACTCAGTCGTCGATTGGATCGTAATATATAATTATTCTTCCAAATATGAATTGTATTCATTCGACCTTTGTAGGGCTTTAGCCCTTAGAATAAATTTAAATCTTGATGAAATTCTGCAAATGAACTCATTATATTCTTTAGGTTGACAATGAAATCTTGAAGGTCGGTTTAGTTGTCATGGAGAACTCAGTGCTTCAATGCGTGAATATTACATATTACATATATGATCAGTGTTGATTTATATAACAGTTTACACTATCAAACAGTTTTAAAAGTTCCTTATAATAGCTGAAATTTCAAAAGTAAAAATCTTATCGAAATATTAACATGGTTATTATGAACACGGTAGCATATTTATGTTGATTTCATTTTAACATAGTAAACCTTTTTGCAAAGAATTACATAGCAAAATTAAAATAAATCCTGATACATTATTTTAGCTAACCGGAGCTAATATAATTATTACGGTCAATAGATCTAAGATTAACGGTCAGAAAATGAAATCACTTGACATCGGGCAGGCGAGAATGATGGGTCACGGTTGGAGGCTGTTGGAGCCCCTAATCGCCAACATTACCGGCTGTTACCTGCTGTTGCTAATCTCTCGCAGGCAGCCAACCGACCCTCGGACACAATCCCAAACTGCCTGTGGCTGAATCCTCAGTCGGTGCACAAGGAGAATAGAATATATTACTGGAGATGCTGTAATGCATCTGTCAATGAAAAAACGGTCATTGGTTTTGCCAGGGTGGCAATATGAGGGGGAACGTTGTAAATTAGTTAATAAACTACCATTCTTTGGGCGGCAATTTGATTTGTTTTAGTACTTATATGATGTGATGAAATAAAGCGTACATAAAAGTGCGGACTGTTTATGGGAGGACATACTACCTTAGATAAAACTGGTGACCGATTACATACATTTTCATCACTCTCAGTTATTACTACAGCTAAAAGTATTACAATGGTTTTATTACTTACAATTCTCAAATATCGTCTTCTGCAAATTTATTTAGCTTTATCCTCTCTGGTCATTTCTTAAAACTTTCTGATCTACAAATGAGTTTTAATGGTTACCTGTTTAAACAGGTATAAAATATTTTGATAGGAGCTATTCTGTTTGATAAGAAGAGGATCGTATAGGTGTCTTAAGACATTTTTATCTGATATTAACTTACCATTAGCAGTTTAAAATAATATATATATATATAGCGGGATTCCTTCACGGGTTTGTTCAAAGCTTGATCGTGAAGTACTGAATACATATACTCACGAGTACGTACTGGAACAACGTCAAAACCATGTTTAAGCTAGAGAGAGAAGGTGAGGGTTTAAAGGGCACCTTTATAACGGCAATTTGTATTTGTCACTTCCACAAGAGGCACAGCCTAGAATATAAACTTTGTCTGAGCTCTCACACTGAAGATGTTCTGTACAATCTTCAATGGTTACATTTTAGTATAAGAACAGGGGAAAAATAGCTAAGGATGAATGTGAAAATTGATTCTGTCAGTTTTTAAATTTTGTTTACAACTTTATTTTTACAACACTGACATTAGGGTTCAAGAATATTTTAATTTAAAAATTAAATACTCATATTTTGTTTAACTATATCATCACTTTTCATCACCTTCCTCATAAAAATTGAGATAAGTTCGATTAAATACCGAAACATAATTACCTATTTAAGAGCTCATTAAACATTGTGTAAACTAATCTAAATGTTTACCACATCCTTAAAAACCACCACTTCCTTGATAATTAAATAGTAAAATATCTCAAAAAATTTTAAGATTTACTTGTTAAGCTTTTTACACCTAGTACAAAAAGCCATTTACGGATATCATAGGAAAGATACGGGCTGAATTAAAAACAAATTGATGATTATCTGAATTAATCAGTTTGTTTGGCTTAAGGATCTTATCGTAAGCTTTTCTAAACGAAGAATGTCTCAGGTACTCGTATAGGGTTTAACAAAGTTGCCAAATAAGGATAAATAAAAACTTTTATATGTATGTTGTAGCACAGTAGAAATTTCAATCCGATATTATCTACATCAGTATTTGATTATTTGGTCTCAAATCACTGTAATATTCATGAACCATCTGATATTTATTTATTTATTTTCCGTTTCCGGTATTTATCTTTGTAGTAAAACCTAATTTGGTAAATTTTTTATTAACATCTTTAAGAAAATAAATGATCTTGTAAGAATTGTTTTATACATCAATAATATTTAACGTTCAACATTTAAATGTATATAAAGAATCAAGAAGAGATTACTTTTCCGGTTAACAACTGTTCAGCACAAATTAAAACGTTGTTTAAGCCCAGAGCCTCCTGCCGATCCACGTTCTCAACAATGGCCCCGTTTCCAGCAACATCGAGGTGGATTTAAACATTAATCTGACTAACAGACTTAAACAGCAGACGACAAAGTGTCTGTAGAAGTTCAGGGGCTTCGTACATCTAGCAATAACTAAAGGGTAGGATATATTTTTGTGTTAAATATTTAAGCGATTCATGAATATAGGTTGATAGTTAGTTAGTAACTTTTGTATTTTGTATTATTCATAACAAGATATTAAATTAAAATTACCGTGCGCAGTTGAAAATAACCGGGGAAAGAAACATCTTTGGGTCGGGTAATGGATTTTTTGTAAGTATCCTCACATATAAGTAGTCACAGTTAATTACAAGTAGTTTCTTTCGTTTTATTTTTGGCAGTAACTAATATCATCTGGTACTATTCAGATGTTTAGGATATGTGTCGACCTGTTATACTCTGCAGGTAACTGGCTAGCATTGGACTGTTTGCATCAATTAGCATTGTACCGTTTGCATCAATTAGCAATAATGAGCTAAAATAATACTCCGTTACTATATAATTAGCGTACTGCTGGATTAAGTACTCATTAAGTAACTATTAAACTCTATTGATACATCTTTAGGATTTGTTACTTTTTATGAAACTTAAATATTAACTGATGGCAGTTGATGATTAAAGAGATAATATAATACAACTATAATGTACATAAACACCAGCGTAAAAAACGTTAAACTTCGTTGATCGGCAAATAATTAATTTCAAACAGAAAATAAAAACTGCTGCAAGCGTTCGAAGCAATAAACGCCACAACGGAGGAACTTATGCAATATGTAATTGCCCTGGAGGAATACTCTCTTTTATAATGGCGGTTCGAGTTTTATGGAGTAAGCAATAACTTGCTGGAAATAAAATCTCTTATTAAACAAATAAACCTGTTTCGCCGTTTTCCTGGCACATTTTGTTGGGTTTAATTAACAACACCAACAAAATTAGAATTAGTGAAGATTAGTGATTAGCGGAAGAATTAGTGAGCCGGTGGCGCAGTTGGTAGCGCACTCGGCCTCGGAACTGTGGCCACGAAGCGTCGCAGGTTCGAGACTCGGGCGTGTCGCTTACTTTTAGCAGTACTGTTCACCCCTTGTACTGTACCGGCTCACTCCTTGGCTTTGCTTGATAACGTCCACGCACAGATCAATAGTCTATGTGGGCGGGGCAAAGGCAAGGTAAAAAAGAGGCCGCCACCCTCTTTAAAAACAAACAGTTAAACACTTATGTTAAACTTTATTTTTATTCCCCCTGCTCTTGTGTGGCAGGGTAATAATAAGTTTTATAACTGATTTACTTCCAGGCAATGTAATAATAAGTTTTATAACCGATTTACTTCCAGGAAAAAAATGCTACCATGAGGTATTCTTTTTAGATTTTACTTTGTTTACATGATACGAACACGTTTCACATAACTTGTTTACATAACTTACTACACTGAATTCAGTAAAAAATATGAATTAGGCCTAATTCAAATTTAGTGTATCGTTAAACCATATTAGTTGAGTTACGTCTTGGTTAGTTTAGATCTTGGGGGTTTAAAGAAATTCATGAAAAAGTATTTTTAAAGTAATAAAGGACATAGATCATGGACACAATTGTGAATTGAAAATCAAAGAAATTATTCATATTCATTATCACCCCACACATTCATAAAGCTGAGGGCAAAAATAACAACACAATTCTGTTGTATGTTTCTCTTGATTGTTCGTAACAAAACCACTCTTCTCCAGTTTTTTTGCAAGGTTATACGCAAAAAGTGTATTCCCATATATATAATGAGATTTTAAACACAATTTAAACTTACAAACAAAAATGGATCATGACTGAACATCGCAGAAGGTACCCCATTCCCGTCACGTGGTGTAATATACGATACCACGTAGTTACATGCGATACGTTCCCCACAGCTCTCTGCGGACCTGTACTGTGAACAGCACCTGAGGAGTGTGGGTATACATCCTTTACCTGCGTTGTCCGGTGGTGGTTGGCACATCTCATAATCACCTCTTAATGGAGGTTAAGTAAATTGTAGGGACCAGCTAGGTTAGCTTTGAAATTCTTGGTTTTAGATAGGTATACCAGGGGTAGTACTTACATAAAATATTACAGGCACTAAATAAGCTCTTGTTTACTTGAAGACCAATTGGGCCTACTTAATTATTGTAGTTGATAAATGAACTAGGATTATGATTTAAATAATCTTATGTCCTTCGTTCAAAGTTTTGAGTTTTTTGTCCAAGTTACCCTGGTTGTGTGTTACTAATCTTGTTATTTTCCAGGTGCTTTTTCCACCTTAGGAAGGACGGAATCAGTTTCCAAATCCCGAACGTCGTAAAACCTGTTTTTCTACTATTCTTTGGTAGAAAAACATCTTGCGTCGTAAATGTCCGCAAAAATTAAAATAAAAATAATCGAACGTTGTTTTTTACTACAAAATGTACCACAGTATTTTTTAGTTCTTGTAATTAAAAAGAAAATCTGTGATTTTTGGTATGAAATAGATTAAGTATCTCATTTTATTTTAATAGGTCTTTTTTGCAATAGACAGAGGAAGGTAAGAAGACAATCACAACATATTATTACTTTATTTATCTGTGTATACAGTTAAGAAGAATTATCAAGGTTTTAGTTTTTATACTTATATTAACAATGAGACTTGCATAAATTATTACTTATATTTAAATTAAACTTGAGATATTTAATTATATTTGAATATAAATGGAAAGAATGGCAATTTAAGTCCGCAGATAAGCAGTTGAAACAACTATTCGTTAAACTGGATTCGAAATTTCAAACCCCAGTTTGCGCTGCCTGTTGAAGTGACAGATATAAATGAGCTTGTAACAAGACCAAGTCGGCCATCCTTTTACTTTTAACACTTAGGAGATTTAAAAAGATCATACCCTACAAAAGTAACAAAACTATTTTAATATATTCCAATTCCAATAATACATCTTAATTTTTGAAAACTAAATTTTGACCTTGAAATTTTCATTTTATTTAACCCTTATACTTTAACAAATTTGTTGCTTTCATTAGATCTATTATTTATTTTATTGATACCAATATTCGAAACTAAAGCGTTCAGTTGAAATTTGATGATTTAAATAAATATATTACACCAAAAATTACGACCTTTTTGACAGTGAAAGTGCATATTACCATGACTTAAGTGAATAACATAAAACTGTTTAAAATATGTATAAGAATGTGGACTGAGGTGAGAAAATCTACTGCGGACTACGTTTACACTTATAAATTTACATACAATAGCTAACAACTGCTAGGAAATGTTTTGCTGCATAGTAAAATTTTATTTTCTAACACAAATCTTAAGTATTAAAAAAAACTTACCTTATTGGTTCATCGAATATCACTAGGATGTTTTGTCCCAACATTTATAGTCACTGGTAATTAATTGCAGATATTATGGAAATAAATGTCTAGGCAAACTAAAGAATCATATTTTGAATAGAACAGGAGTGTTTTTAAATTACAGCTTCGTATAACCAAAGTGGAAAAAGTACATTAGCAGCGTTTTTTATAATAAACATTCAAAGAAGTGTTTACTAGATCGACCATTGCATATTTTTTATCATTGTTTAGGCGCTGTCATACTCATTCCAGCGACCGAAAAATAAAAACTTTTTCAACCACATTATTCATATCGATATGAGTTATTAAACTATCAGGGTGATATTTTTTTAACATTATTTCATTTTAACATAAATTATAAGTTCTGATCAAAACTCAAGAAAAATAATAATAGTTTGTAAAGACTTTTGTATCTTTTTGGCATTTTATATATGTCAAATAAACGTTCGTTAAGTGCTCCTCTTTTTATAGCATACATTAGTACAACAATATGATTGTTTGTTTGCAGTGAACGTAAGGAAAAAAAAGAAAACACTTCAACGAACGGGCCAAACTTTTTTAGCGAATTTCCCCTATAGGGAAGAAGCTGTTACCGTAGGTCTCATGGTAAGACCTAAGCCTAAAACCATCATAACTTTTCTTTTTGAGGTCCTCAGATGCCAAAAACACCATTCGTTCACTTTCATAAATATATATATATATATCTATATATCTATATATATATCTATATATATATCTATATATATATCTATATATATATCTATATATATATGTGTCTTTAAGCACGATAACTTGTGCAAAAATGGTCCAATCGGAATGAAATTTGGCATAGACGTGTAAAGTAGTAATTATTCGGACGAGTTCGTAAACCAGCCCGATCGGACCACCGGAAGGGGGGGGTTAAGGGGGGTAAACCCCCCCAAAAATGGGTTTTTTGAGATTTTTACATAGAAAAATAAAATTTTTCGAATTTTTATTGGCACCATTGAATTCAGCCCAAAAAAACAAACAATTTAGTATTTTGAATCATGGCTCTATGTCCATTGGTTGCCGAGATATTGAAAGTGGTAAACACAGTACGTTGTCCCAATGTTAACCTTATGGGAAATAAGTAAAATTCTATATCTCGCTTATTTCTCGACATATCTTGATAAAACTTGGTAAATGGCTTCTTCTAGTTCAGATCTACTAAAAAATGAATTAAAACCACCTAGTTTTAATATACCTGTAGCAGCAAACCTGCATACTCATTCCCCATGTTATTCTTATGGAGCTTACAAAAACATGTCAAATCTCGCTATGTTTGATCGAAATATGTTGTTTTGCACTTGAAATTCGCTGAGTATGCAGGTCTGCTGCAACGGGGGTATTTAATCTTGGTTTCTCTTTTTACCTCGTACAAAACGAGACACTTTTGGCGTGATCAAAGTTTTTTGGGTGATAAAATATAAGACTTTTTCATTATTAGTAACGCTCAAAATGATATACCTGCAAAAGTGCTAATCAGTATTTAACTGACTACAACGGTAAAGTAGTCTTGTCAAAATTATCTCAGTAAAAAAAATTAACTCTTTCGAACATAATATATGTTTTAGCGAATTTCCCCTATAGGGAAGAAGCTGTTACCGTAGGTCTCATGGTAAGACCTAAGCCTAAAACCATCATAACTTTTCTTTTTGAGGTCCTCAGATGCCAAAAACACCATTCGTTCACTTTCATAAATATATATATATATATCTATATATCTATATATCTATATATATATGTGTCTTTAAGCACGATAACTTGCGCAAAAATGGTCCAATCGGAATGAAATTTGGCATAGACGTGTAAAGTAGTAATTATTCGGACGAGTTCGTAAACCAGCCCGATCGGACCACCTTAAGGGGGGGTAAAGGGGGGTAAACCCCCCCAAAAATGGGTTTTTTGAGATTTTTACATAGAAAAATAAAATTTTTCAAATTTTTATTGGCACCATTGAATTCAGCCCAAAAAAAACAAACAATTTAGTATTCTGAATCATGGCTCTATGTCCATTGGTTGCCGAGATATTGAAAGTGGTAAACGCAGTACGTTGTCCCAATGTTAACCTTATGGGAAATAAATAAAATTCTATATCTCGCTTATTTCTCAACATATCTTGATAAAACTTGGTAAATGGCTTCTTCTAGTTCAGATCTACTAAATATTGAATTAAAACCACCCAGTTTTAATATACCTGTAGCAGCAAACCTGCATACTCATTCCCCATGTTATTCTTATGGAGCTTACAAAAACATGTCAAATCTCGCTATGTTGGATCGAAATATGTTGTTTTGCACTTGAAATTCGCTGAGTATGCAGGTCTGCTGCAACGGGGGTATTTGACATTAATATCGCCACTTTAACAATCCTCGCACGCTAGGTGGCTCAGTAGTGGTGGGCTGTCTATCGCTAATGGTGGGAAATTACCGAAACTGACAATCCCTCCAAATCCGCTGTAATGCAGCAGGTTTGTTCTGTCCTCTCCAAACTCCACACTACGTTCTTCAGTTAACTTATTATTTGAAAAAAATATATATACAGTATAGGGTGTCCATTAAAAAAGACTCATCAGGATTTCGGGATCTTATTCCTTATATCTAACCTAAGAAAAAAGTGAATATGAAGGTATGTCCTCAAATGCATACTTGACCACATACGTGCGGTTTTGAATTTTATTAAAATAATTTTTTCTCCGAAGATATTTGACCGATTTTTTTATACCTATAACTAGTAGGTCCAGTTCAGTGTATGGAAAGTTAATCAGCATGATCAAATGGTTCATTTTAAAAATGGCGGTCATTTAAAATCTTTAATATCGAAAAAGCAATTTATTATACAAAAATTGTAATGAGTAAAAGTTTTAAGTACATTTAATTTATAATCTAATGACGCCAAAATTATAAAAATCTATTAGTATTTATCTGATTGATAAATGAATTTACTAACGAGGCAGCGTAATTGGCCTATGGCAGTACATAGCTTAGCGTAACAATGAGCCATTTTGCTCTAAATTATGCTACCCACGTTGGATAATTTCGCTCATTATTGAATAATTAATTTACTGACTTAAAAAATTTTTGTGTCATTTGATTCTACATCAAATTTACCTAAGCGTATTTTTTTGTTAAACGTACCGTTTTTTTTTTGGTATTTTAATTAGAAGATTCCAAACGGCGGTTATTTTTAAATATACCACTCAATCATGTTGATTATTTTATTATCTGAACTTAACTCTGAAAAAAAATCTATCAAACAACTTCGTAGATAAAAAAATATTCTGTGAAAAATACAAAATACCGGTTAGCTGGATAAATATGCATTTTAGGGTATACCTTCACATCAACTTTTATCTTAGTTTAGATTTACCCAAAGGAATCACATCTCGAAATTCTGAAACGTTTTCATGGACGCCGGGTATTTTTTCCTTATGTATATGCCGGGTAAATATAATAAATTTATTAGAAAAATTGTAATATCATTTCACACGAATTTCCTAAACGAATCGTGCTCGTATCTAAAAAAAACCTTATAAAGTGTTCTGGTATAAAACTTATAGGTAAGTTTAATTTTTAAAATTTATTGTATTTCGAAAAATCAAAGTAAACTATGCAGAAGGAATTCGTTACGTTAATTACTGATTTTATTTACAGCAGGTTATTGCTCTCCCTATAAAACCAGAACAGCGATTTACAGTATTTCTTCTGGGCAATTATGTATTGAATAAGTTCCTCGCTTGGGGTTTATTTCATTCGTGTTTTACAAACATTTTGTTCATATAAAATGATTTCAAATAGTAACAGCCATAAAAAGGCCCAAAATAATCACAGAAATAACCACAAGTAAATAACATGAGCCAATATTTTAAAATTGTGAAAGAGTTTTCAGGTTAAGGGCTTACCAAGAGTAATAATCAGGCTATTTCCAACAAAGTCTGTCCTGTTACTAAAGAGTGGAATTTAAATGTATATTATTACGACGATGACCTCTTAGAAAAAAATGGTTATATAAAAAAAATAATTGACTAAGACGTATTCATTCAATTTTATCGAACCGAGGTTTAGACTATTGTTCTGGACAAGGAGGCGATACAACTACAATGACTGTGACACTCGCGTCTCTCTATTGTCCACCTCACCTTGCTCAATCGTCTCTGCGTTTCTTTTTTTTTTTGAAAATAAAGTTTTAATTCATTCAAACATTATGTTAGAATAAATTGTTGTATCAAATAAATAAGCAACAAAGTATGTTGTCCAGTAAATACGTACGAAAATATTGGGTGGTTGTGAAAAAAGGCAAGTTGTTGTGAAAAAGTCGAGTAGTTGTGATTTATGGATATGTGGTAAGTGTTGAGCTGATAGCATAAAATCTGAGTTTTTGATCTCAAGCTTACCTAGGCACGCCACTTTCTGGTACCTTTTTTCAAATTTCTACATGTATATCAATAACTGTGCATCCTACAAAGACTCTTCAAATTAGGGAAAATCTTGTAGGCCACTGGCGTGGAGATCAAAACAGTTGTGATAAAATAGATAGGTTAAAACTTTCAAGATAACCAATATAAGTATACTGAGTTTAATAGAAGCGGTCAATTAGCTTGCGAGCCAATTAACATAAAAAAACCTCAATATTTTCAATATAACTTCAAGTATGTAGAATGATATAGTATATTTTATGTTGATTGGTTCAAGACAGTTAGGGCGTTTGGCATAAAGTTTTGTATTCAGTATTCATATAAAACTTTGCAGGAAAAGTATTGTTAGTCCATCCATTTTGTCCTAAGTGTCTTTAGAGCTGTGTCCCAGGGGCCTTCGAAATTTTAAAAGTTTTTCCATGTTAATCAAAGGACATATGTTAATCAAATGAAAGAATTTCGTTCACATTTGAAGGACCATATCACCGGATCTATCAAAGCTAAAGAGCTCCACAGCACTCAATTTGCAGAAACTTTAGTCTCTTATATATTTGTAACGGAATACATCTCTGTAGGATGTATAGTTTTCACATATATTTTGAAATTTAAAAAAGTACTAGAAGGTGGTGCGTCCTGTGGCAATCCGGGGAAGCTCGAGGTCGAAACTTATATTTTATGTTAATTGCTCAACATTTATTAGATATTCAAACGTCACAACCACCCGAACTTTGGTACACCACAATGACCAATTTTATGTTACAAGACCTTTATGACTGTCATGTTCCTTTATAAAAAAGTTATGTTTCTATTTCTCAATATATTTTTATATATTTTACAAAACTTGATATAAAGACTAGTCCGTACTAAATGTAAATCGTATTCCCGTCACGATCTCTCATATACGAAACCGCGCTGTTACTAGTGAAACGTTTCTTCGCTTTTAGTTTTTATTTATTTTAAGCGAATTTCCCCTATAGGGAAGAAGCTATTACCGTAGGTCTCATGGTAAGACCTAAGCTCGGGACCACTATAACTTTTCGTTTTGGGGCCCCCAGAAGCAAAAAACACTATTCGTTCGAATTTATATATATATATATATATATATACTTATATATATATATATCTATATATATATCTATATATATATATATATATATCTATATATATATATATATATATCTATGTGTCTGTTAGCACGATAGCGGCCGCAAAAATGGTCCGATCTTTATGAAATTTGGTACAGGCGTGTAAAGTGGTAATCAATTGGACGAGTTCGTGAACCAACCCGATCGGACCACCGGAAGGGGGGGTAAAGGGGGATGAACCCCCCCAAAAATGGATTTTTTGGGTTTTTCACATAGAAAAATAAAATTAATCGAATTTGTGTGGGCACAATTGAATTCAGCTCAAAAAAACAAACAATTTAGTATATTGAATCACAGCTCTATGTACATTGGTTACCGAGATATTGAAAGTGGTAAACACAGTACGTTGTCCCAATGTTAACCTTATGGGAAATAAGAAAAATTCTATATCTCGGTCATTTCTCAACATATATTATTAAAACTTGGTAAATAGCTTCTTTTAGTTCAGATCTACTAAATATTGAATTAAAACCACCCAGTTTTAATATTCCTGTAGCAGCAAACCTGCATACTCATTCCCCATGTTATTCTTATGGAGCTTACAAAAACATGTTAAATCTCGCTATGTTGGATTGAAATATGTTGTTTTACGTTTGAAATTCGCTGAGTATGCAGGTCTGCTGCAACGGGGGTATTTCTTTTTTCAGTTCTTTTTTCTTCACTATTTTAGTTGTATTCTCCTGTGGACCTGCGCTCAAAATGTTTGTGTGCATCCTTTGCTTAAGAAAAACTATTTTATGGAGAACTTTCTACAACATAGTTTTCCACTTTAAGTGTAATTTTGTTATAATTTTGCTGCAAAAAGTTATAATAATAATTAAAACATGATATATAAAAAAAATATATTTTTAGGGCATGATAAAAAACACCTCTCAGGAATTGATCAACGTAATAACAAAGATTAATAAATATTACTAGTAATTTCTTATAAAATAAATATTGTTACATTTTGAAGTGCAATTAAATAATAATGTTTTGTGACTAATAATTATACCCCCAAAAATACTTCCAGGCATTGAAATTTTTTATTTAAATTTTCATTAACCGGAAATATAATGAAATCTTATCTACACAAATTAGAGAACGATCCGATGAACGATGAGAACGATTTTTTTATCGTTGTTAAAAAGGTAGTATTTTAAGTAAGGATGTTTCTTTAATATGATTGTTTGTAACGATGACTCTGATTGCTGGTTACTCTCAAAGCCTAAATAGTAAAAATCAATAGCATTTCTGAAATAAATAAATAAATAACGTCTTTATTTTGGAGCGATTTTCAACGTATACAGTTGTTTTTCAAAATAACTCAATTCATAAAAATCAAGCCTAAAATAATAACAAAAATTGATAAAACTAATTGAAATTTAAAATAATTATCTTCTAAAAATGCCTTAAAACTATTTTTAAAAGATGAGTAGCCTAAGGACTTCATTTTTTTAGGGACACTGTTATAGATCTGAGGAGCGAAATAGGAAAAAGCATTTCTGAAATAAGTTATTAAATAAAGTAATTAATACAGCATCAGTTACATTAATAATTTTTTATAATAAAAATTCGTTGTACCATGTCTGGAAGCCATTGGCCTATCATTAATGATTCTACACATGATTTCTACTGTTGCTTTATATCAATTTCAATCCATGTGTTTGCTTTCTCTGTTATCTGGCTTAGGCACGCTTGGTCCTGTGTACATAAAAGCATCTAAAATAACAAATGTATATCTTAACAAAAACATATTTTTTGTATTGGCATTGTCAATTTATTCGAAATTTATTTAAATTCATACTGCTTGACATTTGAAAATTCATGAACTGAAGATTTACATTTACCTTTTGACAAAACAAAACACTGTCTGCATTGTAAACAGATTTTTGAACTATAATAATATTTTATTTATTACTAAGATTCCACTACCTCATCAGTGTAAAAGTTTTTAGCATATTTTATTTGGCTGCAATTAGGGCCAGAAAAATGTAGCCTATACAGAAAAAAGTCCCACTGTAGCACTGTAATTTTATCCTCCGACTATAACAGATTCCTTCGAACTTGTAAATATAACTTTAAAAGTTTTCTATATTATTCCAGAAAGTTCCTTGAAAAAGGACTAATTATAAACCTGTTTAAGTATTATATTTCGTGGCAATACTTCTACTAGATAAATCAGTTATTGCATCTAACGTTAAAACAAAAAAAGATCTATAAAAAGCTCAATACATTTTTCTTGTATCGAGTTTTGGATTTCGTAATTTAATAATACATGCGAGAGTGTAAAAAATCGGTCCCTTCATGGATTTGGATCGCTAAGACCCATAAAATTCCAAACCTCATGGAATACAATGATGTAATCAGGAAAGGTAACTGAATATTGACAGAGCAGTGACCTCAGGATTACCAGACTGATGAGGTCAACTGTGCCTGCTGTGTCGCATCAACGCTGATTACTGCTTTGGTAAGCTTTAAATCAATGTTGAATGTAACAGGATAAGTGTGATATATGTTGGGCTGGGTCAATAAGTATGCAAATCACAAACAAAAGAATATTTATTTCCATTAAATGGTTTAAAGTGATACATGATTGATTTATAATATGGCAACTTTTAATTACGTATTTAACACTCTCTAGGATTGACTTTAAAAAATATGATAAGGAAATATTATTTAAGAAACTAATTAAAAAAGAACAAATTATGAGGTTTTCAGAGGAATTTTATAGCTCCATCCAAAAATCCTTAAGAAATGCCCATTAAAGGTGAATCAATAAACTTGTACTAACATTTTTAAGTTCAATGAATATTAGACAAAATAAAACACGAAAAAAATTAACTATTTCACCCAGGTTAGTAGCCAGGTTAGTAGATCTACTAAACGTAACAAAAACAAACTAATATTCTCATTATTTTTATAATATTAAAACGGAGCAAGGAGGAATTACAGTATGTCGTTGTGATATCGAATCAATATCGCAATATCGTGTTGTTCCAGGCAACATAACGCGGACTACTTTCTACAAAACAACAACTCAACAACAATAGCAAGTGTTGATAAAAACCCAATGAAAACCAAATTAAGGATTTAATTCTCTCAGACAAACACATTTGTTTAGAAACAATGTAGTGATGTTATTTATAAAACATTTATTTTTTAAGTTAAGGATTAAACTATGGAGCGAATCCTCAGTTTATCAGGGCACGTCCTCCCAGCGCTTCTGTCAAAGACCGTGATAGCCCTTGTTATATGGACTGGAAACATCGATTTTCGTTTGAACCCAGAATACTAAACGTCCTCACAGTAAGAAAAGAGTTCAGAATGAATGTCGTATCGTTTCAAACATTGAATGTAGTAAATATTAAATAGTACACTTTTGCAATTTATTTATTTATAAGTAAGTTTAACTTAAATGTTCCCGGGAAATCTCACTAGGATGCGCCACGTTAGTGTCTTACCGAAAGTATAACTAAAATGAAAAATATAAACCAAAAATTTCACTATTTGTGAAGGAGAAATTTTTTCATTGTATATCCGAGTTAAAAATAAATATACAATTATTTAAATAATGTGGAACTGAAAGGGATATTTCATTTTTAAACTTTTTAAAAGAAAATTGTTCTAGCGTGTTGGCTAGAATCTAGTATATTTTGAAGAGATATAAAACTAGACGGTCGATATTTGTATGGTCAATCGACTCCTACTTGCATGATCAACAATAAATATACTAAAATAATTACAATTATTTTAAAATTTGTTTTTCAGTCACGGGCCAGTATGTATGTATATCTTAGAATAGCAGTGTTAAAACTAACAAGGAACTTTTCAAACAGTTGTCTTTAATATTTTACACCAGAGTAACAAAAAATATTAAATTGAAAGAAGATAAAAGTCCAATCATTGTTCAAAATAGTTTGATACAATTTTAATTGTAAAACGCAATTTAACTGCAATTGTAATCGTAATTGTAATTGTACTGCAATTTTACAGCGCTGGAAAGTCGATTGTGTAAGACTACGTTGTATGGCGATTAGCGTCATTACTTAGTAGCGTCATCAAAGATTTTAGTGAAGTGTCTTCAGCAATATTACTTTTAAAAATATTATATTATTTTGTAAAATTTCATACCGAGTCAAAAATGATTCAGGATTGTGAAACATGAACCACGAACCATGATATAAATGAGCAAAGAGATCTTAAACTTTTGATTAGATCAATGAGTATGCATTTAATATAAGATCTGAGTTTGAATACCCTTTAGGTGGCTTCCATTTAGAAAGTATTTCTTATTCACAATGAAGTAACCCTGAGATGTAAATAGTGTAGTTACATTTAAACTAGCTATTAACAATTTAATGGGCACCAATCGTAAGAAGCATATACAATTATTAATGCTGTGAATGAATAATAAATTTGTTCTCCATGTCAATTTGCGTTCTTAGTTCGCTTCAAAATCAGATTTAATATTTAGAATTTTGATTTGGTACTGTTCTCTATTATTCTACTCTTTCTTTTTTTTATAATTACTCTATGATTGCATTATTATAAACTTATCTAAAAGGAAGCAAAAGAGTTGAGTATCAGATAGCATTTCGTAACATATCTTAACCGTATTTAACGTTTTTGCCCCCTTCCATGATTTATCTAGTCCACAAAAGTCCAAGCTCCATGTTTGGCCATAAAGTTGACGACATTACAGCGACGGATCCTTCCTATCCGTGACGTCATCCGATCACTCTGACCGGAGTATTTATCACTTCAGCTTTGTTTCCCCTAAACTTTGTTATTCATTCCGTTCTACGTCTAACTTTGTATACATTTTTTGAGGTGAGATAAAATGAGGGCTGTTAAAGAAAATACCTGTGATAAAAGTATTTTTGTGAAATAATCACTATGTTTTCGGGAAGATAGGTGTTTTAACATTCTGAGATTAAATCACGGTTGTAGTGTTTAAGCCATTAAATAAGTTACAAAGGTGTCAACAATTATTCTTTATAAGTAAAAGTTATTTTGACTCAATGCTCCAAATTGTATTACCATTTATATAGTTGAAAATATGACTGTAGGAATTTACACAGAAATAGAACGCTTAGTGCAAATACAATAATCCAGAATAGATAAATATTAATTTTAATGTCAGACATTGTCAGTAAGAATAATTATACAGTGTAATATACTTTTTTATATGGTTATGGCAATTACATTAAGAGAGGCTATTATAAATATTGTAAGTATATCTCTAAAAAAAAAAATAATTATCACCATTTGACATCCAAAACATTCTTAAAGTAGACTTGATTGTACTTTTGAATCCGTTTTACGTTATTATTTACATTATGAATCCTATTTAGATAAGTAGTTGAAAATAAAACATGGAGCAATTGAGAGTGGTGTTAGTAGAAGAAAAATTAAGGTGCTTTGAGTAATACATTGTTTAAGCTATTTAGGTTTTTATAATAAAATATCTGCCACAAATATGTTGGTTTCAATTTTCCATGTTTTAGCCAGCGACCACATAGTAGACCACATTGTACTATTTGGTCGATGGTTTTAGCCTACATTTTGCCAACCTACCAGGACCTTTACAACAAGAGTAGTGTTATTACAATGGCAAGAACTGACGACAATATGGATTGGATGTAAAAGACCAGATGAGAATTTAGTCTTTTTTTAATAGTATTATAACAGGTTTTACTTGTCAATGATTATTTTTATACAATTACATTCTCATGTGAGCAAATATTTCATGTTGGTCGTTATTATATTTTTGAATGAATATTATATCCGACTGTAACTAGAATTGTGGTACAGTTTTATTTCGACTTTATTAAACAAAATTACTACATAAATACCGATGGATATTTCATAGAAACTACACCATTGGCTTCAGATTCCGAGTTGAATTGTTTGGCAGGTGGATAAACAGTTACTGAGAACCATTGATTACATTGTTTAGGTTGGGAACCATTGTCATTGTACAATCCTATGAGAGGTAAACTGTTTAGACAATAATTACTCCAAATACTCATTTATTTTTTTGTATCCTAATCGGAACATTTTCGGACATAAGGATGATGCATTTTTTTAATTTGAGCTATAGACATCTACCTTACAGTAAGCATACTGGTTGTTAAGTGTTAAGCTAACACGCAAGAAACCTGTGATTTTACCTGCTATAGTGTATAATTTACCTTCCTTCATTACATTACACCTTTCATTCATTACGTTACTAATTTATATTTGAAGGCTTTCCTAGAAGAATGATGGTTGAGTGTTAAAATAATGAGATTATTTCCTAATTTAACTTAACGTTTACGACAATCTGATCTGGTTGTCGAGATCATTAATCTAAAGCTTAACTAGAACATCTGGGTCTTAAAAAAACACCACTATACGACATTG
Organism: Flexamia atlantica; assembly: GCA_035578135.1. NCBI lineage: Eukaryota > Metazoa > Arthropoda > Insecta > Hemiptera > Cicadellidae > Flexamia > Flexamia atlantica. Next base: position 20,607,309 of record JAQJVK010000014.1, on the reverse strand, counting down.
CATCAGGGCTATCCATTACAATAACCCACCGACAAAATTAATCGCTAAATATAATCTGAGTTCTTATTGAATCTTTTGAAAAGTTATAGTCTACACTGTAAAAAATTTGAGTGTGATTTTAACACGAAATAGTGTGCTAAGTTGATTGTGTTAGAATTTAACAAAAGCGCGTGTAAATTCGGATAATAGTTACACGCCGTCGTTGTGTTGGAATAAGAACGTGTTGATTCCATAAATTCAACACCCATATTGTGTGTTAATACTGCAGTGTGTCATTTTGACCAACGCCTGTGTTAAATTTTTGACGCCGCATCGGTTGCCCGCCCCGGCCATCTTGTTTGTTTGTGTCTCAGCAGAATAAAATGTTCACGAAGAAAGAAGGAAATTACTTTTTCTTCGGCATTCTTTTTAAATTTAAGATGGGAGGTAAGTTTTACAGTGAGAGAGGATAGTGTTCTCGTAATAGCTCACAATGAAAATTTGGAAATTCGGCGTTAAGGGTAGGCCGGTAGGCCTACTTAGAGACATAGGAGGCGAGAATGATGACTTAAAGTACACTGAAAATATTGTAACGTGCAATATAACACCATAACACATAGGGTATATTACAGTTAAGTGGGTGGAAAAGCCAATTTCCAATTTGGAAGATTGGGGACTCCCAAGTTTCCAAATTCCAAATCTTAAAACCTCTCATCCTCGTTTTTACGATATTTATAAGTGCGTGATATACTACTGTGTGCACAGCATGTCCAAAGCGTCGATAGCTCAATGGTAATGAACGCGACTCTCACCTGGGAGGCCGGGGTTCGAGACCCGCAACACCCGGTACTTTTTGCTAACTTTAACACAAAAGTTGTGTCAATTCAGCACATCAGTGTGTTGAAATATCAACACTGTCTTTCTGTGTTAGCTACTAACACAACCTATCGTGTTAAAAAGTAACACAGTTTAAGGTGTTGTTTCTGACACAGGGGAGGTGGTGTCAATATAACACCTAGTTTGTGTGGACCTGCTGTGACTAAAGGACTGTGTTGATTTTGTGTTGATTTGACACACAAATTTTTTACAGTGTATTCTTAAGAAAACTAGTAACACCCAACTTCACCAGGATTGTGAGCACTATAACCATTACGGTCCCCCTTTAAACGTACATTTTTTTTGGATTTTGTGTAAAAACAGTAGTCTGCAGTTATGATAGCCCTACTCAATGAATAATGCTAATAAGGACATTCCTTGTTCATTTAATGTCGCTTTAATCAACTTTCTTTGTTAAGACCCTCATAAGACTATAGCAGGTGGCATCTTTAAGTTTCTTTTTGTAATATAATTCGAACTAATATGGATAACCTTGTGGATAAGAGCTTAACACCCCACATACACTAGTAAATATTAGGTCTACTTATGTTCATTTTTAATTGTTAAAAAATATGATTCTCAGTAAGAGTATTGATTACCTCCTACATATTCGTACAAAACCGAAACGATGTAGTTTATGTGTTCGTGTTGAAGCCTTATAGAGTTGGTAATCAAATTGCAGGCTACGTACCTTGACGTCCGTAGTACAACATTTGTTGACTAGTTTCGTATAAAAGTTCAAACTATCAAAACTACAAACATTGACGTCTCCTGGCCGGATGTATGTGTTTATGTGTAGAGTATTTTATGTCGTAAATTTTAAGCACTTGTGTTACTGTTTGAAAAGTAAGACAAACTTGTATGGATTAAATTAACGTTCTTCGTTTTGATAATGACTACGGGAGTCGAAATCAGTCAACAAAAGTTGTACTGGGGGATTGCGGACGTCAAGATACGTTACCTGTAATAGGAATGTATCTCAAAATGTTTTTTTTGGAGTATGGAAATACTGTTAGTTGATATGTAAATGTATGAAATGGATAAAACTGATTTTTTTTGTTAGTTGTGAAATAAGTATATGTGAAGTAAACGTGTGTAAATCAGTCCTTAGATCTTAACAGAACAGCAATTCCTAATTATTAAGCCAGGCATCAGAGTTAAGTTCCTCCCAAGATTTAGGGAGACTTATCACAAAATTATCTCTCACCTGTTGCAAACAATAAAATAGTAATCCATTTTAAGTTTGGCTTCTTGTTATTTCACAGTTGATATTATCTTATATTTATTATCTGATATTATAGTTCTTGTATACAAATTTAGGTTATTCTTATATTATTCATGTGATAAGGAAGTCAAATAGAAAGAAGCATTACCAAATAAAAAAACATATTAATTGCAAACATATATTAAATAACCAGGGAAGTTTTATTACATCTTTAACCTTTCGATATTAAAGGAAATCCAACCGAAAGTGCTTAATCAGGTTAACATAAGTCACCATCAAGTTAGTATCTCGAGTCGCTTTATACAAAGTGGGAGTAAGCATTTTTAATATTTATATTACAAATATTTAATATTAATGAAGGATAAACCATAACTTAATTGGTTTGGTTTTGGTGATTGCAGATAGATCAGCTATAATAACTTTCAATTATTTTATTTTGGATTTACTTACCTGTCCAAGTATTAGCAATAGACAGTTACAGTGAAGTTTTACATTATTTCATTTGTGGATTTTTTAAGTATTTGTATGTACTTTTAAGCATCTTGAATGTCATACGTTGTCAAAGAAGTTTGAACCCATAGCACTTTTCGACAGTAGAAAAATAAATTAAAAAACAAATATTGTGACTTATTAATACTTAGATTTTTCTAGTAAGGTCCAGAAACTCTTTTATTCACCGCGGTTTGTTGCCAAATATATAGAATCATTATTAGCAATTTACCATCACTTTGTTAAATGAATTTTTATGTATAAAAAGACGTGTAGGAACATGTATTTATAATAAGCTATTTGGTGCAAGAAATTTCAACATAATTACTTTAAATAAAACAGCCCTTTAAACTTAACTTTCAACCGACCGTATTTTTTCTGAAATACCAGCCAACCTGATCGATCACTTGTTATTCCAAGGGCGATCTCCCGTCTACGTTTTTGCACCATAAACCAAGGTTTGTCAAAGGCTTCGACAGAAACATTCCGCCAGCTACGTGAAGGCAAAATAAACCGTGTAAAGAATACAAGTAATGCTAATGGGTACGGTTAGTAGATGCGTAGTATATACCTATTGACACCAAGATTTTTGAGCCGTTTGGTAGTGGGGACATCATATTTTGTGATGATTTTCTTAAAAATAACTTAAAAGATTAACTCCTACTCTTCTTTCCTCTACTTTTCAAAGTAAGTAAACAAAACACTCTTACTAATAAAAAAGTTATAGTAATTTAAAACAAAATAAAATATTTGGTTTGACTTAATTAATAACTGAACCTTTGCCATTACATTTTGTTTATACAAAATTTCGGTTTACCACATTATCAACATCCTCTGGAGTAAGAGTGATTCCCAAATAGTTATAGAAAGAATCCAAAGCTTGCCGTATGACTTGTCCTTTTTCAATTGCAGTCATGTATAAATAAAAATTCTACCGTTTTATTTGGTAAAAAATGTATTATGATATTACTCCAATCACAATGACTGTAAAAAAATTAAAATGTTGTGTCAATAGTCCTTTAATAAGTTTTCGTGTAAATGTTCTAGTGATACTTTCAAAATTGAAGATAAATCATAAACCTACTAAACCCAAGTAAGCTGGTTTTATTTATTTAACACACAAAATATATCACTAGTTTCATGACAGGAACTTACAATATGCTTCTAAATCATAATATTAATACAGAAAATCCCTTTTTTCATAAGAGATATCGAGTACGATTTTGAGTACGAATGAAGTCAGTTTTCATCACAAATCAACGGACAAAGCAGCAATGGTAATGTAGTTAGGTCAATGGAGACCGTAATGGCGGGCCTTTGTCAACTCCATTGTATCTTGTAACATTCATTACGTCTTTGCTTTGTGTCTTCTTGCAATGTCCACATTTAGCCATACATACACTTGGTTAACCTCCAAAACCAATGTAAATTCGCCTTAACAATTACTTGCCTTATCAAGGCTGTGCGTTTATATTATAAAAGATATTACAGTTATCAATTCATTGAATTTTAACTGTACAATTTTTAAATGCATTTGAGAGAATTGAGACAAAACTTTGAGAACATGAGTGGTGCTGTGGACCAATAAGCAAGAGGAGATGCCCACAAGTCTGCCCAATCCTGTATATGTAGTACATTATTTGTCATCGAAAATTACGAAGTTTAGGCTATTACCGATGGTAAATTTAACAATAATAAAACTATGGTTTTAGCGAATGGACAAAAACATACGTCGTTTTAGCAGAATGGACAAAAATATCTGTTCAGGGTAACCTCAGCAATCTTAATATTTATGTTAATTGATAGCTTTTTATATGTACTTTCTGGATATGAAGTAAGAATACTTGAGTGGGATAAAGACTCCATTTTACCCCCCAAAAATGGGTTTTTTAGTTTTTAAAATCGAAAAATTAAATTTATCTAATTATTGGTTTCACCATTTGGTTCTACTAAAAAAAACAAACAATTTGATACTTTGAGTCATTTCGCTCAAGTCTATTGGTCGCTGATATATTTCCACTTTTCCTGAGTATACTCAGAATGTTGTCAGAATGGGCAGCAGAATATTTTTTCCCAATTTCTCATTCACTTTCTACTAAGGTTTTTAACGAATCCCGAGGAGTATTTTTTGAGTTTACATAAATATTAAATTGGATTTTTCTTTTTTTAATTTTTTTATGTGAATATAATTTGAAAAAATCTAATTTCAAATATTTGACTCTAGCCTACATATTTAAAAGAACTTATTTACAAAAATTTGCCGACAGAGACTTGGTAAAACAAGTAATAAAATATTATTTTAACATACTGAGTGTCCCAAATGTCTTGGACCGGTTTAATATTTTTAAGTAAGCCAGATATCAAAACAATATTTCGCATACTTAGTACTATAAAAAACAACTTTTTGATGTATGTGTCATTTCTGCTCCTGCCCCCAAAATTGGATTTTGGGAAGGTAGCCCCAAAATTTTAAATGTAAACCCCCATCGTGCGACTGCTTATTTTAAGGGGTTTGTTAAAAGAAACACAATGCCGCAAACCGGAGGTCGATGTCATGCTCCAGTCCAAAATGGCGGCCATTCAAAAATTTAAATACCCCCGTTGCAGCAGACCTGCATACTCAGCGAATTTCAAATGCAAAACAACATGTTTCAATCCATCATGGCGAGATTTAACATGTTTTTGTAAGCTCCATAAGAATAACATGGGGAATGAGTATGCAGGTTTGCTGCTACAGGTATTTGAAAACTGGGTGATTTTAGTTCAATATTTAGTAGATCTCAACGAGAAGAAGACATTTACCAAGTTTTATCAAGATACGTTGAGAAATAAGCGAGATATAGAATTTTACTTATTTCCCATAAGGTTAACATAGGGACAACGTACTGTGTTTACCACTTTCAATATCTCGGTTACCAATGGACATAGAGCAGTGATTCAAAATACTAAATTATTTGTTTTTTTGAGCTGAATTCAATGGTAGTAACAAAAATTGGATTATTTTTATTTTTCTATGTAAAAAACTCAAAAACCCCATTTTTGGGGGGGTTTACCCCCCTTTACCCCCCCTTCCGGTGGTCCGATCATGCTGGTTTACGAACTCGTCCGAGTGATTACCACTTTACATGTCTGTACTAAATTTCATTTAGATCGGACAAGGCCGCTATCGTGTTAACAGACATATATATATATATATATATATATATATATATAGATATATAGATATATAGATATATAGATATATATTTATATAGATATATAGATATATAGATATATAGATCTGTAGATATATAGATCTAAAAATCTATAGATATATGTATATAAAAATTCGAACGAATAGTGTTTTTTGCTTCTGGGGGCCCCAATATGAAAAGTTAACATGGTCTCGGGCTTAGGTCTTACCATGAGATCTACGGTAATAGCTTATTCCTTTAGGGAAATTCGCTAAAATGCCGTCCGTCAATTAAAATTTTGTATTTTCTGTGTTCGGTAATTCACATTTAAATCGAATAATAATCACCAGAACACATTTTAACTACTTAAAATATACAAAAATAATAATTTCTTGTTGTCATCATCCAAATTCAACCCTCCAAAATGGTTTGGGGGGTGGGGGTTCATCCAACCAACTCCAATATCAACTCACATCATATGACCACTCATTTTAATTTGCTGAGTAAAAAATAAGCCAAAGCTTGTTTTAATGAAATTTCAAAAAAGTTACCTGATACTTATACATTTTTTAGGGTTTCCCCACTCCCCAAAACCATTTTGGAGGGCATTGATGATGACAAGAAATTATTATTTTTGTATCTTTTAAGTAGTTAATATGTGTTCTGGTGGTTCTTATTCGATTTAAATGTGAATTGCTGAACACAGAAAATACTCAATTTTAATTGATGGACGGCATTTTTAAATTTTTGAATGGCCGCCATTTTGGGCAGAAATGACACATACATCAAAAAGTAGTTTTTTTAGTACTAAAAGGTATGCAAAATATTGTTTTGATATCTGGCTTACTTTAAAAGATATTAAGCCGGTCCGGGACTTTCGGGACACACGGTATAAATATATCAATTGTTTACAGTTCTCCTTTTCATATTAAAGGATTTATTTATGCATATTTTTTATTTGGAAATTCGCTGAGTGCGTAAGTTTGCTGCAAAGGGGGTATTTTACAATTGATATCATTCCAATGTTTTCTTATATTGTAATTTTTATAGAAAATAGTAACTGGGGTATACATGTCATAAAAAGAGATTACTTCTAAAAACTCTTAAGATCAAAATTGAATGTGTTTCCTATAACAAAAAGGAGAGGAAGTTTGATGGTAAATGAAACTAAAGCCTGACACCTGGTTACACAAGATTCTGTCAGGTCTCGTGGTCAGCTAAAGTTGTAGCTCTAAATAAAAAACCCCATATTAATTGTATCCATTTCACTAATAAAGTTTAGAACTTCATTGTTTAGATGAAGAAAATCATGCCAAACTACTCTTATATTTTAAAATATTTCGGTAAATATTTTAAAATTTCTACAATTAAGAATTCCGATAAAATGTGTTGTAATCCTGTTTAGGTAGGCATTTCAAATCATATTTTATTATTTATTAAACAAATAAAAAAGCCCTAATCGACCTCTAACACAAAGAAGAAATAAGATAGAAGTCGTATCTAATGTTGCGCTAAATATGTGTCGAGCAGTGCCGTAGAGTGGGCGCGGGGGGTAGGGGGGCGCCCGGAAGTCTATTGGCTCCCTATGGTTTTACTTCCTGGTGTTAGGCAGTTACCCGAAACACTACTGCCATATGAATGCGACCTATGCTTATTTCTTCTCTGTGCCTCTAAACATTATACCATTACATAACGAATACTCTAGGATTAGTTTCTGTTGTAAATTATAGTTAGTTAAATATCGATTAATTAACTTCCCTGTAATATTTTTCGGCTGTCCTCAATCTCGTTATCCGTTAGACAAAGAACGTCACCCGCCAGCTTGAGCCTGACTCAGATTAATGGTTCACCATCATCTTCATGATTGAATAGCCTCTGAATCACTGTTAATAACCAAAGAAAGGTATAGAATTATATACCTTTTTACACCATTTTTTATGGTATACTCGGTGGTATACCAGGTAATTTTATACCTTTCTTTGGTCACCATCATCTCCTGCCGCGATAACGACACTGCCTGGAGTGAATAAAACCGACTAACCAGTGTCATTGGCAATAATGAGACTGCTTTGGCATACAACAAATAATGAAATTGGATTGAAACAAAATACATCAGTTGCATCAGACCTGCACACTCAGCGAATTTCAAATGCGAAGGAGCTTATTTCAATCCAAAATAACGAGATTTGACAAGTTTTTGTAGGCTTCATAAGGATAACATGGGGAATATGTATGCAGGTTTGCTGCAACAGGAATGTTAAAATTGGGTGGTTTTAATTAAACATAGAGTAGATCTGAACTAAGAGAAGCCATATACCAAGTGAAGTTATATGTTGAGAAATAAGCGAGATAAAGAATTTGACTTATTTCCCATAAGGATAACAATGGAATTTCCTTCGGTAACCAATGGAAATAGAGCAGTGATTAAAAAAAAATTGTTTGTTTTTCTACTGCATTCCATCCTCAAAAGTAGACCAGTTCGTAAACTGTAATCCATGCTAAATTACAGAGACTTGGTAAAACAAGTAATAAAACTATAAAAAAACAACTTTTTGATGTATGTGTCATTTCTGCCCCTGCCCCCAAAATTGGATTTTGGGGGGGTAGTCCCAAAATTTTAAATGTAAACCCCCATCGTGCGACTTCTTATTCTAAGGGGCTTGTTAAAAGAAACACAATGCCGCCAACCGGAGGTCGATGTCATGCTCCAGTCCAAAATGGCGACCATTCAAAAACTTTAAAATGCCGTCCGTCAATTAAAATTGAGTATTTTCTGTGTTCGGTAATTCACATTTAAATCGGATAATAATCACCAGAACACATTTTAACTACTTAAAAGATACAAAAATAATAATTTCTTGTTGTCATCATCCAGGTTCAACCCTCCAAATTGGTTTGGGGGGTGGAGGTTCGTCCAACCAACTCCAATATCAACTCACATCATATGACCACTCATTTTAATTTGCTGAGTAAAAAATAAGCCAAAGCTTGTTTTAATGAAATTTCAAAAAAAGTTACCTGATACTTATAAATTTTTAGGGTTTCCCCACCCCCCAAAACCATTTTATTAGAGGGTTGAGCATTGATGATGACAAGAAATTATTATTTTTGTATCTTTTAAGTGGTTAAAATGTGTTCTGGTGATTCTTATTCGATTTAAATGTGAATTGCCGAACACAGAAAATACTCAATTTAGTAGAAAAAAGATACTAATATATATCCGCCCTTTGGCGATTATATATTAGATATTAGATATTATTGATGCGACCTTTGGCTCAGCGGCAAAGGTCAATACTTGCGGAGGGTCGTCTATGCGTTATCTTTTGGGAAAACCACCATACATGAAGTACCAATGGAAGTAACCAATGGAAATAGAGCAGTGATTAAAAAAAAATTGTTTGTTTTTCTACTTCATTCCATCCTCAAAAGTAGACCAGTTCGTAAACTGTAATCCAGGCTAGATTGTGGTTCGGATACCACGATAAAATGTAGGTCCCATAGTTTCCATTGGCTGCTTGGTTGTTAGTTTACAGTCCTGTCTAAGGAAAATGTCAACCTTAGTCAGTTACTAGACTATAAGATCGCGCCACAATCATCGTACACTCTTTCTTCACTCATATTCCGGTTAAAATACGCATCCAGGGCTGCGTCCCGGTCTTAAGAGGTTTTAAAGGTATTAACAGTATAAACTCTGTCAGGTCTCGTAGTTACCTTATTATTTATATGTTAACAATTTTTAGCACTACAAATAAAACAGCCTTAATCAATCGGGTCCATTTCACTGAATTTGTAATAGAACTTTAGTGTTCAAAATTATAAAGTTATGCCAAGTCAGTCTTATATTTAATGTTATTGAAGTAAAAAATTCAAAATGTATCCTATTAGAAATATTGGTTAAAAAGTGTTGTGATCCTGTTTAGGTAGGAATTTCAAATCATATTTTATAATTTATAAACAAATTTAAAAACCCTAATCGGCCACTAAATATTTTACCATTACGTAACGAATACGCTAGGATTGTTCTTGTTGGACATTATATTGAGCTAAATATCGATTAATTAACTTTCCCTGTAATATTTTTCCGCTGTCCTCAATCTCGTCACCCGCTAGACAAAGAACGTCACCCGCCAGCTTGGGCCTGACTCTGATTAATGGTTCACCCATCATCTCCTCCCACGATAACGACACTGCCTGGAGTGAGTGAAGCAGAGTAACCAGTGTCATTGACGATAGTGACGCTGCTGCGGCTAACACTATAACTAAATTCAAACAATTACACAACAACAAAATTAGGTTCAAAGTCAGATTTAAGTTACTTTTTAATAATTGGGTTGTGAGTTATGCGATGTTGATTTTGAATTGTAGTTACTAAATTTTTTTCATGGGAGCGGTTGTTATTAGATTTTCAGTAGCAAACTGTTTTAAAATATTAAATTGTATTTGATTTTGAGGATTAAAATGTATTGATTAGTTATTTTGGTTGGTTAGGTTATAACTATAAAATAGCATGAATACAATTTGAAAACATTCAACGGTTGATAGTGAATCTATGATTCTCCTGATTGATTTCACAAATAATTTTAACTTATGGTTTTTCTAAGGGTAAGAAGATATATACGGTTGTACATTTTTGTCTTGCAATTTAGTAACTGTAAATTTATTAGCGTTGCAATATAATAAGCAGGGTGTATTCCCATTACTTTTGTGCCACGCAATTTTTAGCATTTTAATGGTGATGTTCTAATCAGGTAGAAACCCAATTATCGCGCGTCGACGTGTGAAACGCGATTGCGTTGGAGGATCATCATTCATGGGGACTACGTTGTGAGGCGATTACCTGTTGAATGAACTCCTAAAATTTTTAGCCCGTTGACTTTAAAACATGACTTTATGCCAAAGCTTAAAAAGCCTGAACTATACAAAAAGGTCCTTTTTTTAGAGCACTAGCCATAAACAATTTATCTTACTCTTACCTCGAGATTTTTATTTGATACGAAGCGGAAGATACCGATATGGAAGGATTTAGAATGTTATTACTTTTAATAATTTATCTAAAAGCCCCATAGAAAAATGGGAGGATAAACAAATCTCTGAAACATTTTATAAAGAAAAATAATAAGTTTTTAAAAATTATTTATCATTAAAATATATAGCCTCAATTGTGGTAATTAAGTTAACGTTATTTTAATTGGCGATTTCCTCCTTTAAATTATGACATCCAGTAACAACTATGCATTCATTACTCCAAATGAGCTCACTGAATCACCGAATGAAACAAATCGTTATCTCCAAATCTGTTCCCAACAAATCTAAGCCTACCTTTGCTCATCGGCGGTAAACTTCAATGTTCCATTAAAAAGCTAAAATAACCTCAGGCTGTTTATTATTAGGCTTCGTTTTTACCAGCTCCAATCAATATTCTAGACTAAAATAAACATGTAAGGCTGTCATTGAAACCAAAATAAAGGGAACAATCACAACCCCAATATAATTGCACTGGTGAACTGAGAATGAAACTCAATTTTAAGAATTTTAATCCCTAAGTACAGTACAGTACATAGTTTCCTGTTAATTAAAGTTTCCTACTCTCAACGTTTTGACTGCCACATCAATTTGCAATGAGAAAAAAGTTGGACAATCACAACAGACTGTTACTTTTCTCGATTATTAAATTATAAAAAACTATTTTTTAACAATTTTTCAAGGCGCTAAAATCACTCATTCAAATATTTGATGGCGTAACACTAAGTTATCAGGATAACATGTAATACACTTAAACTGGGTTGTTGTTGTTGTTGTAGCCTACAGTAAACTGCAGCGTGTTACCAGGACGACGGCACATCAGCTGTCTTGTTATTTCAATCTCGTGATCCTGACATATTTTTTCTTAACAGTTTAATTAGAAAATATTCTATAATTTCCCAATATGTCTTAAATATGGCAACATTTTATTTCTTACGATAACTCCACGTCTAAATAAAATGATATATTTTTTACAAGTCAAGTTTTATTATAAATATTTAGAATTAATTCAGTATTTTTAGTACATTAAGTATGTTCTAAGAGAAAAGAAGCCTGTCTCAGTCAGATAACAACGCGAGGAGATGTTCAGCGTAGCACGACACAATGCATACATGAAAACCGATTCTGTTGCTGTTAAAACAAATTTTAATGCATCATGTTGTAGCTCTGTATAAAAAAATATATAAATATAAAAGTTTAAATCTCTTCCATTTTAATCTTTTCATGATGAAAAATGTAATAATCAAAACATTTGAAAAATTTAATATTTTTACCATAATAGAATGCTCACGAATTATCATGCGTACTAAGACGATTTTCGACAATAAAGGCGAAGCGTGCATTTCATGTAATTATGCTTTACAATTTGGTGAAAATCATTTTAAAGTCCTTATGTATGACTTAATTTTTCAAGTACGTCTGTTGTCAAGATAGCACCAGCTTGTGTTTCGAGAAAGTTAAACAATCCAAATCTCCAGGGAGGCAGGATTAGCCCGCTGTGTAAGAGGCTTAGCTGGCGATGTTAGGGTCAGACCATCTAGTTGAAACGACCACCAGTTGATTTAGGACCACAAGTTCTGTATTGATATTCTTCCTACTTGTAGATTGAATTCAAAATAGGGTAATCATCTATTTCTAAAGAGGCAATGAGATTTATTATGAAACTGTCATTCCATAAGATACTAGGTATACCACTCGGGTCTAATTGAATTGCGGAGGCGAAAGTTTTATCCATTGTTCATAGGAATCCTGAAGTATGAATAAATAAATGAATGCAAATAATAATAATAATAGAAACCAGCAATATTTTAAGTATTTCATTCTTAACATTTTACATGTTGATAACGTGCACAAACATTAAATGTAATAGGAAGAAAGCAATAAAGTTAAAAGGCCACGTGCAATTGTAAATTTATTTTCTCAATTTAAGTTGTTGTTTGAGTTGAATTTGAAGCTAAAAAAATTATCAACATTACAAGTCTGCGTTATTTTTCTTTCACCTGCACTATGGTTAATTTAGATCTTCAATAATAAACTTACGACACTGAGCTGGAAGCTTTAGTCATGACCAACATACAGCCCTAACGCCACAATGTGACTCGGTAAGCTGCAATGTTTGTTTAGGTTTAGAACCAACAGATTACCACAAAACTCATATTAATTTATAAATTCGTTCCTCATCTTTTATAATAAAATTCCGTCTGACAGCTGGGTTTCAAAATTAACTTTTTTTCGTAACTTTGTGCACAAAACATTTTAGTATTCATCTAGACTAACCCCGTGCAGTGCAAAGCGCCGCAAATAAATTGTTAATTGTAATATAATTTTCCATTATATAGTCACTGGTACTATATAGGCCTAACGTCTAGAATACTAAATATGTTATATATTGTGTACATAGAAACACAATTCTACACATGTTATCACCACTCAATTAAATTGAGTGTATTACAACATAAACCGGGGGGGGGGGGGGGGGGGGGTTAGACGCAACATAACAATGGAGCTAACGGGAAATAGTATAAGTGATGCTTTTCGTCCGAGGTCAAATTTTAAGACCGACGCTGTAGGCCGGGGTAGAAAAATGACCGATAATATAACGAAAAACAGTTTTTTTAATATGAACTCAAACAATTATTGAGATTAATCAATCTATTAGAATTTATGACAAATTTTAAGAAATGATTTGAATCTTTGTTCATTCTTCTGATTTGAAACTTTGTTCATTCTTCTAAGATTTGAATCGTTATACACTGTCGTTCAAAAAACGTTTTTTGATTCCTAAGTTACTATTTATACCCTCTTATAATTACCAAGCTGATAAAATGAAATTCCGCTTTTTCATCAACTAAAGCACTGTATGGTACCTCCAGTATTGACTCTATCCTCCTAGACATTAATAAACCATTTTATGTTAGCATATGACAGCTAATATTTGCTGTTTTAAAATCAGCTGATTAGTAAAACAATATTCATAAATAGAAAATATTTTAAATTCTATTTTGACTTTTTAGCGAATTTCCCCTATAGGGAAGAAGCTATTACCGTGGGTCTCATGGTAAGACCTAAGCCCGAGACCATGATAACTTTTCATTTTGGGGCCACCAGAAGCATTTATGTGTCTGTCAGCACGATAGTGGCCGTAAAAATGGTCCGGTCTTAATTTGGTACAAACAAGTAAAGTGGTAATCCCTTGGACGAGTTCGAAAACCAGCCCGATCTGACCACCTGAAGGGGGGGTACAGGGGGATAAACCCCCCAAAAATGGGTTTTTTGAGTTTTTTTTACATACGAAAATAAAATGTATCGAATTTTTGTTGGAACCATTGAATTCAGCTCAAAAAACAAACAATTTCGTATTTTGAATCACTGCTCTATGTCCATTGGTTACCGAGATATTGAAAGTTGTAAACACAGTACGTTGCCCCAATGTTAACATTAAGGGAAATAAGTAAAATTCTACGTATCGGTTATTTCTCAACATATCTTGATAAAACTTGGTAAATAGCTTCTTCTAGTTCAGATCTATTGAATATTGAATTAAAACCACCCAGTTTTAATATAACTGTAGCAGCAAACCTGCATACTCAATCCCCATGTTATTCTTAAGGAGCTTATCAAAACATGTCAAATCTCGCTATGTTGGATTGAAATATGTTGTTTTGCATTTGAAATTCTCTGAGTATGCAGGTCTGCTGCAACGGGGGTATTTTATTTTTTTGTTTCTGAAACTAAGTCGGTTACAAAAAATTAACATGGGAGCATTAATATTAGAAATATTTTTACGAAAATAAATTAATAAAATAAACTTAGGTTAAAAATAATTAATTAAATTAAATTGTTAGTTTCAGCTCTGAGGATTATAAAGAAAAATATTCTCACATAGGTGCAAGAGCACCCGTGCGTGAGAATGAGTCTCATTTAAAAATAATTTAAATTTAAAAAGAACTTGGGAAATTGTATTTGATTGCGTGTTTTAACGACTGAAAGAAAAGGATTTTATTTGTGACGGCATAAAAGAAAGCAGCTGGGACTAAAATGCTTCAAGCTACTATAGATAAAACATAATTTAGAGGTTGGTATGTGGACGAACGGACAATAACACAATGCTACTTGCTCACTCATGCTATTTACAAGGGTTTAGAAAGCTAGATAGGTTGAATATCTGCACAAATAAATCACCATTGGCTGTGGTTCAAATAATTAATAAAATTCTGATAAGAAATACTAGGAATCATATATAGGTAAACTTCATTATATCAGCAAATTCAAAAGGACTATTTGTCAATACAGATAGATTTCATGGTCATTGAAGAAATTAATTAACGTTTACCTAACGGAAATACTAAATTATCATTTCGTTAAAAGAGCAACTGTTCGGCTATAGTTGAATTGCGACGTAGCATCAAACTGTTGACGGACTTTCTCCAAGTTTACTTCTGATCAAAGTAAAGTTTCAAACAAGTCTCTGTCGTACTATCTACGTTGCTCTTTGGTTCTAACTGCCGTTATTGGTTTAAATATCGCTATTCTCAGAAATTTACGTTTTTCTCAGTGTGAATAAAATTTGTTGTATGAAATTGTTAGCTTAAAACTTATACAGTATACATAAGAAAATAAGATACGATAAGATGTTAGTAATAAGATATTCAACGATGTTGATGAACGTAATGAGGACTACATCATCAGTCTTGAATTAAGTGATCATATTAGTTAAGTCCTTATAAAACTGAAATTACTGTGAATTCCTACCAGTTTTGGAAATCAAATATACATTTTTTTAATAGGCTGTTTCTGAGCAATTTTTATTCAAGTAGTCCATTACGTTCAGAATGATAAAAACAAAAAATTATTTTAAAAAATTAAATGAAAGGAAGCGACTTTGCATTTGAATATCACATAATTCTTTTCAATGGACAAAATATGACATAAATAGAATATTCTTTTTTAAGTTTTATTCAAAAATGTCCAAAAATATTTAATGTGATTTATCAACTTTTTTTTTAGTTTCGCAAAGACTTTGGATTCATCAAATAGTTTTTCTTCATCGAAATTAAAACATGTTTGTATATTCTACAAATGTAGAAACCAGGGTATTATGAATTTTGTTCATAAAAATTAAAGCAGTTAGTCTTTCATTTTTAAAAGTAAAAAAAAAACCATAAATCCTTGTCATGTTATAAAAAACGGGAAGATATAAACGTTTAAATTTCCTTCAGCTGGCACTGAATTAAAATGACAGGTGAAGGAAATTTAAATCATTAGATTTTGTGGTAACAACTTTAATAACGATTGAAATACTTTCACAGTAATAAAACTTAAAAAACATGTTACTATTTTGATTAATTAAAATATAAATTTAAAAAAAAGAACATTGCATTGTTGCATTTCGGAAGTATGGTTTATAATTTTATGGGCAGCCAAATATATTCCTGTACCTATAATCAGCACACTCTTCTAACGTCTAGCGAACCTTATAGCTATTTGAAAACATAAACAAACATTAGCTTTTTCGATGTTAACTTAGACTTTTATAATGGCAATAATAAAAATAAATTATGAAACGGAATACCATATAATGATGTATAGAGAAGAAAATAGAGAATTTTTTACAACACAGAAATCTGTCGAAAAAGAGAAAAGCGCGCAAACGTTTCTCATGTAAAAGTGCGGTAACGTATATGAAAGCACGTGACGAGAATGTGATGCCTCCTGTCGAATGTTGGTCTAACGGCGATACCAGAGTTAAGTGAAACATCCAGATTTTATCATCACGAAATTTACGGTACCTAGTTTCAAATAAAATAAGTAAATCAAAATAACACAATTTAAATAAAATGATTTACAAGATTCTGGTAATCTTCAGTTAGCTGAGTTAAGGCAAAAGTAAGTTAAATGTAGTTTTAGGGCAACGAATTGTGTTGTAGTATATTTCGTTACCAAACCAGTTATTTCGGCTTTACCAGACGAGTACGTAAATTACTAGTGAGTGAATGCTCAAAGTTTTGTATATTCTATATTTTATAATTTAAATTTAGAGATGCTTAATGCGGTTCTGGACTACAAGCTGCTTAATTATTTTTTCTTTCGTTCAGAAAATGTATACGTATTAACTTAAATTTAGGTTTAATTAATACCAGTGGCTTGAAGGGGCTAAAAGCCCCTAATGAGGAAAATTCAAACAATTCTTATTATAGTACAAAATACCTTCATAGCAAACTAAATCTACCTTAAATTGATATCTTGCCTACCACATGGTTTTCAATCAAATAACAGCATCACATGTTCTATGTAAACAAAGCAGACGTTTTTAGATCACAATGCTTTTTAAATGGCAGATATTTTACGTTATTAATCGTTTTCTGGTGATTTTCAGCAATTTCATCATTTTTACCACCATCACGTAATAGAGACCTTCAATTTGAACCCTCTCCCATATTTTTACGATTTGCTAGACGCCCACAATTTTGACACAAAGAATCGCCTTAAGGAATTAAATATATGATTATGTATCATGAAATATATTTAAAATAAAATATGAAAACCGTGAACTATGCAAATTGAATTATATTTTATTGTTTAAAATTCTAACAAGACAAATGGCTTACATTTTATAAAGCATTTATTGATTGAATTAGAAGCAATATAAAGCAAGTTTTTTTCGAGAACATGAAGTATTTAAACACAATTTACATAAATCTGAATGTGAAATAATGCTCTACATGCAACGCAGCGGCAATTAGAGTTCATCTGTAGTGTGTGATGCTATCATATGAGCTGCATATTTTCAGGACTTTTATCAAGGGAATATCTATAAAAATGTATATTCTAAAATTAATTGCCATGTATTAAGAAAGTAAAAATGTTTTTTTTTTCTGAATTATATTGTTATTTCATAAAAATTATATTTAAAATTGTCTGTGTAATCGTTTCAATAAGAGCTAGTCTAGCCGATATGTGTTGTATTTTTTATACTGACACTCTTATCCTACCGTTATTAAATCTTGAGTTATCCTGGAAATTGGTCTTTAGCTGGGGAGCGCTTGAAATAAAGGCATTAATTATTATTATATAAAACATTTACAGTGAACAACATTAAATCGATGTTGTATGACCTACATTATTCTTCTATTAATTCAAAATGTTTAGTTCACTTTCTAACTTTAAGTTTGAATTGAAAGACTACTAGCATAACTTTACCACAAAAAGAGCAAGTGCTTGTTTGGGTTTGGTTTAGAGTTAGTGTAAGCAAGAGATTATTAAACTATTTTTTATAGATTTGAAATTATTATAAGAAGTATAAAACATTTAAAAATTTAAAGATTATATTTATTTTAGATTGTTACAAAGGGTAATTCACAATTAAGAATGTCGTGCATTAATAGAAGCAACATTTGTCGCTGCAGTTGTAGCGGGACGTGACTTGCATGTGACTGCAGCAAAGTCCGTGACGTCACGTGCCGTCCTGATGTGACAGGAGATGACGTCATTCATACGTTACTGTACAAGCGGAGGTGACACGTTAACAATATGGTTCTGGATGGATCCGTGTGCTGTGTAAAGGAAATAGAGTTTAAAGAAAATATAACGAATTAATTTTAGTACAATATTAAGCGTTTAAATTAAAAGATCACTTCCAAATGTCGGTAATTAAAATTAGGTTTATTTTTTCATCTTGATATTCATGCACGTTGATATGCCCTGAGTTATAGTGATATAAAAATATGAACTAAACAGCCAGAATGGAATCAAATTCTTATTATTTGGACACGATCCTAATATCCAGTTGAATAAATAAAATTTCCGGATTTAAGGTTATGGTTAAAGTAAATTTAATAATGGGTTATCACGGGAAAATATTTTAACGGACAGAAAATTTGTTTGGGCAAGCAAAAAAAGAACGTAGAGTATTTTAAATTGCTATAAAATCGTAGTATAAAATAGATAGAAAATAATAGTTTTATAAAAAAAAAAGTGAAAAGCCTAAAATAGTTGTGTTCGTTGTGTTGCGAGTATAAAGATTTTTAGAATCTTAAAAATTGTATTCTAAGTAGTTTGTTGAGAAACAACACGAAGGATCAAAATGATCCTAAGCATCTTGTTAGTTGCAGGATGAATGAGGGAGTGTTTCATTTCACGAATATATTAACGTCGAAATCCGTCAAGCTCAACGCATGAAAGAGCTTTGACACTCGATACTAGACGGTGATCCATATTCGTTTGTTTGTTCCGTACATGTAGACATCTTAATATTCGTGAATGGCTGATTGAGGAATCTCAAATACATTATAATGAACACCTTCTACATATTAATGTATGCCAAATGAATGCTATATCGCCACGCTTATTCAACTTAAAACGTATGTCTGGATAAAAAAGTTTATAAGTGTATAATACCTAAGGTATTTAAATATCTATGGAAATATATAAGTTTGAAACTTTCACGAGCTCAAACTTGTTAACGCTTTCCCAATCTAGTTTAAGCTGATTAAGAGTAATCAATCCAATGAAACAATATTAAGTCCACTAAAGGAAGTTAATTGATGTGATTAATGATTTGGCATGATCACATTTATTAACACCTCAACGGAGGAGATGATTAAGCTAATGTACAACCACATAGTACAAATATACATTGCATTACTACCTTACTTACATTACAGCAAATGAAGCCTGGGCCGACATACTGTCTAGTAACAGAAACATCAATCGGCTCCTAAAACCGCGTAATCTGACAGTGCTCATGTTTCAAATAACTCGTAGTTTATACCAATAAGCATTGTGGCTCAAGGCTGAAATTTTTTATGTGAAGAGTCCTTTAGTTTTTTAACAATAATAGTATCAATCGTAATTCCAAAATTATATTTATCTAATTAAAAAATTATGAAAGTCACAAATTTTTATTTAACTTAAAAACTTGACTTGGAAAAAGTAGTCAGCTGCTACTTTTTTTAATTTTTTATCAAGTAAAAAAATGTGGAAACTGTTGACCAAGCGTTTAATTTTTAAATCATATTATAGCTGCCGTATTTTGGTCGATAATTTAGCTATTGTGGGAGAGTTTATCCGTACGACGCCTGCATAAAAAAGTCAAAACTAAACTGCTGTTTACAAAAATATATTCGAATACAAAAGTACAAATGTGGTATCAAATTAAAGGTCTAAATCTCGAAATTATTATGGGATCAATAATAGATGGTTTAGGAGCAGTTTACAAATCATAGGAACGTTATAGGTGCATTCCGTGGCGGCAGCTTCTTTCAAAAATTGTCAGACAAGCTTCTAGGTTATCAGTGTTTACGATGTGTAAACTACCATTAAACCATATTTGCTACTACAGTAATTATGAGATGCATACCATTAATTTGATATAGTATTTTTTACGTACTTTTTTCATGCATAGGGAGTAGAAGCAAATTTAGGCTTCAAGTCGCGCCTCGTGTGCTTCGTCTATTTGTGGTCGCTGACTAATGTATTGTTTTTTATCAAATAAAATATTTGATTGTATTCAAGTTTTAAATTTATTAAACTTTTTCGCAGTGAAAACCTAACACTCTCAGGTTTGTCATTTTATGGATACATTGTTTTGAAATAATATTAAAATTCGTGCTAGATTATAAAAATTATTAGATATATTTATTTAGTTATATTAAATTGATAAAAAAATAATTAGGTACAACATGCAATTGGCGAAAACTGTTTTTTAGGTTCATAATACGCCTAATAAAATAAAGAATGATTAATAATAAATGTTTCCTCTATTTATTTAGTCAATAATCTTTACAAATATTAACTTAATAATGTTCAATAATAATATATCATGAAGAATTTTTGCTGACTTTTTACCGCTTATGTGGGAAATTATTTTAGCGGTTTTACCGCATAATTCTAAACCATTGCTTGAAAATTAATTTAGTAGTAAAGCTGCCTGATTAATAAGGATTTCATTTGATAGATGTGAAGGGATTTACAGTCAAGATTGACCCTATTGTAGGCAGTGATGAGACAGGATATGAAGCCATGTCCGGTACAGACTGAACCCAAATTCATCCTGTACAATCCACTACACTGTAAATAACTAACGTTTACTTTATCGATTCAAAATTAAAATACATCCTCTGATATTATGTCTAAATAAATAAAAGATCTTGCTGTCTCTGTATATTTATTTAATTTTCTAATTTATATGAGCTGTGTCTTTTATATGAAGATTATGATTAAATATACATATTTTTGTATGCTAAACTGTTATCCGTAATAAGAATAATAAAAATAATAACAAATAAAACATCATATTGTTTAGTTTAACAGAATATGAATTAATAGTTAACACCTTAAAAATGTGCATATAATATAATAAAACATATAATATATATGTATAGTTTTCAGTATTATTTTTTGAAGTGGAATTTTATTTATAATAATATAGTTCCATACATTGAAGCATAACTGTTAAAGAGCCTAAGTTCAAGATAAGTCTAGTAGCATTAATACGATTTTAATGTTTCATATTGTTTGGGGATAAACGTTTGTAAAACTATTAAGCCTTTACTTTGCAATAATCCTTAAAATGCTTTATCCTATGAAGCATCCAAATAACGGATTGATTTTCTACTTGTTTGGGTGTTTTTGTTAGGCAATTAATCAATCAATAAAACTTTTAATATCCTGTAACCTGCGACCTGCCAATTACTATTTAGATTAACATTTATAATGCTACACAACTCACAAGAGGAGCTAATAAGTAATATACTAGTTTTACTATTAATGACGATTGTCTGAATTTTATTTAGGTTATAGAGGTAAGTAAGTCTGTATTCTGTATATTGTACACTCTGAACCCTCCTACGTCGGGTAAGCTTACAATGAGCCCCCTTTAAACGTTTTTTTATTAGTAAAATCTCGTATCACCGATAGTAACTTTTAGTTTGCTGGTACTTCAGTTTGACAGAACACTTAATTTAGTAGAGTACTACCTTTTGGGGGATATTAGTTATTTTAGATGGGATTTTTACGAAATGGAATGCTGAAATTGTGTTTTAGTATATTTTATTATTCTTCATGTGATCAGGTAATTGTAAAATACATCATTTAAGGCGTTTGAACTTTATACCCTTTCAATCGTAAAAATAACAACATAATTTACATTAGGAAATAACCAACATATTATATCATATCTGAAAACCTCTAAATTTGAGTATATAAATTGTATATTGGTTTGTGATGTAAACTATAAATGATTATACTTGAATTAGCATATTATTACATTCAAAACTGTTTTATTAATATAACTCTTTCATTTAATTCAGAGTCTAAAAAGACACTCATCTCCCAGGTAATCTCTTCTACAAAGTATAAATCTACACAAGTAAAACGAATAACCCCATATCGAACAATAACGAAATCAACCAAAGTAGGATAAATTGGTGTCCAATGTGTTAATATCCAATTACTAGGCAGATACAAGATCTTGCCTCAAGGTCAGACATGAAGTTTTAATTAGACAGGCAACACTGGACGGCCCTTGTACCTCGCGGTTTGTTTACCGATGGCCTTTAAATACGTAAATATTTTTTTTTAACAGTTAATTGTCTCATTTGTATTTTATCAAATTTGTATCTAATTATGTTTGATCAAATGTTCCTCTTGATTATAGGTAGGAGGTTTAGGATAACTCGTTATACAAGCACATAAAAATAAATGTATGTAATGATGTACTATTAATTAAATCTGTGCTCTCTAGGGAGGTATAGAGTGCTCCAGCCAAATCAGGCTTTATTTTTCATTCTTCATACCATGCACGTTTGCAATTGTTTTTATTTTTTGTGATCCTAATAATATTTAAATTATCTTTGCGAAAGCCATCATATTACCAAAACACATAACGATCTAAACGATGGAATCGAACACTTGTACTTCGATTTTTTTAGCATAAAAATTAAAAAAAGTTCCAGGACAAAAAAATATATTTCCGTTAACCTATTTGTAAATAGTAAATGGTCCCAGTCAAATCTATTTCTTTGGGTTTTTACGTTGAATTCAGTCAATTAATATCAAAAGAACATTTTAGAAAGGGATGCTCAATATAAATCTTGTTGAAGTAACTACTTATACGTTTGTTTCAATTTTACAAATTTATTCAAATATTAAGCTGATCTACACATTATATATATTTTGATACAAATTTGCTGGAACGATTTATAAGTAAAAATATATTTAACTTATTGAACTTTCAAACAGAAACAAACTTATTGGATTGTGATTACATGAAACTTTATTTACAATATAATATATTACTCCATAGAACTCTATAAAGGATTTCCAAAACATTAACCTTACATGTTGGCTTAGTTCTGCGGCTTATGACAAGGTCATTCCTTACCGCATTGTAATTTTAACTAACAAAGCTTAAGATTATGTAACGTTACTTTATTACAGATAATTCGCTTGTTTGAGTCTGTAGTAGTTTTAAGGCTTACATTTGTAAAGTAAGGGAGCTTATATAATTTGAAATCATCCAATTATTTTCACACGACGGCGTTCTATAATTTAAATTAATAAAATGTTTTATGCTGAATGTTTAATGTATTATAACAGTCTGTTAGTAAAAGTGAACTAACAGAACTCATATTATATTCTTTTTTTTCAAGAGCGTGGTGGTCTTTTGTTCCCAACTTATTAAGTTGGGACTCTCTACTCGAGGTATAAACACCATTTAGCTGCTTCCTGGTTTTAATTTTGTAGGCGTACATGTGTTAAAACCTTACGTCCAGTGTTGTATTTAAAATTGTAATGTAGTCAATGGGTGAAGAATTATATTTTTTTAACTTGCCGAAACGCGTATTATGTCTAATGATTGTCTAAGATCACGCAGCTGACTAACATTTATTTAACATTTTTATTCCGGCAATACACGGAAAAACTACAGCAATAATATGAAAACATGTTTGCTGGCGTGCTGTGTAAATGGCAAATAGTTATAAATATATATCCACTTCTTGGTTAAAAAATTACTTTTTATCAAAACGAGTAAAAATTTAACTTTTTGGCGTGCAATCGTGGTAAAATCAATCTATTACAAAGAAGACATGTTCGCTCCTTATGAAGATAATTTTTTGAGTCATTTGAATGCTTTTGAATTAATTTTCCCCCACATGCTATGTTTAGATACTTTTTACTCCTTTTAATACATGAATAAAAATAATAATATTCCTCCCAGCGGGAGTAAAGTTATTACTTTCTCTCCCGCCGGGAGACAAAGTAAATCCATAAGAATAACATTGGAATCAATAATTTAAAAATTAAAACGCCTTGAAGTTTCCACGTACACATGCTAATTGGTTGCAGCTCGCCGAATGCAGGCGCATACAGCTGATTTAGAGGCAGGAATAAACAAATAAGAATGAAATTTTCAACAATCAGCTGTAAGAGCGTCGACGAATGTTGCATGGTAGGATGTTGCAACAATCAGCTGATCGCTGATGCATGAATGTTTGCAGCTACTCAGATGTATGTGCAAGTTACACATCTAAAAAATGGATATTGATTGTTAATTAATAAGTTAATGAAATGAATATTTAAAGATTGGATTTATCATTGCAGGTGGGGGAACATTTTGTGCGACATCGCAAGCTCGGGCGTCAACGTTTTCAATCGTGAGACAATGTTTTATTTTACTCACTCAACACACAAATAACTATTTACCTCATTGACAATATGTTTCAATCATATACAGCTTTATATTGTTCTGGTAACAGCATTAGGCGGGTGAGTGCTCTGCTGGCGTTCAAAATATGTTTTGTTTAGTTAATAACCAGTCTTTCTGACGTTAATGACAGCCATGCTCTTTGTTTTCCTTCACAATCAGCTGATGACTGTTTACACAATAGTTAATCTTTATAGTTTGAAACGTTTTAAAGTAATATTTAGCACCACACTTGGCATCGTATAGTTATGTGCTTACGTGCTTCCAATTTACTTTAAAGTTGATTCCCTATGACTAAATCTGGTTAGTTAGTACCCAAGTAAATGTGCTACAATCTATTAAAAATAAGAACTACTTGCATAAGTAGAAGAGCTTAACTGCCTCTAACATCAAGTCATTTTACACTGCTGGAGGTTCCATTTATAGCCACCCGCCTAATGCTGTGGCCAGAACAACAGGGGATTTGTAGCAATGTATAAAAGTTTAATCTCATTCCAATTTTGTATTCAAAAGATTAATTTAAAGCAATTTTTTAAGTAGTGAATAATGTTTTATTTTGCTACTATCTGTAGTTCTTATCTTCCAGCGCGCAGGCTCAAGATTCCTTTCAAATATGTTTTTAAATATCTAATGCTTATAGGTTTTTTTATCGATTTGATAAGAAACAAATAGTATTTTCCTTATTAAACCCAGTTGCGTTTGAACTTGTCATTCACTTTAGCTGTGGGTAGAAAAACAATATGAATTTGAGATCCCCCTCTCAACCACCAATTGAACAAAATCTTGGTTTATTATTTTGGTAACATTTAAAAATGAAATAAATCAATCCACTAACTTAAAGAATGACAAATTATTGGTTCAGGTACGACATTACACCCTATAGGCGTATGCAGGACCTGAGCCGCTGCATCCGCATTAACAAACGCTGCAGAAATTTACATGTCGTTATTGTTTAAATCTACCCTTCACTGATAAACTGTTAAATTCAAGTTAAACTATGTATGGGTTATCAATAAAACACGTGATAAAAGAAGATTTCATGTTGTTGATATTTACAAATTAAAAGTTCTGAGCCTAAGTTTTTATTTTATTTATATCGTAAACATTTAGTTTTACAGACTATCACAGACTTATTTAAGTAAAACTGGTCCAGGAAAGGGATTGTTGTGTTTATATAGTGTATCGTAAAAAAACAGTCATTTATTGCATTCAATTTGTATTACTAATTACTTTGTAGAAAACCATTTGCTTAACCCAAACTGATGGGATAGTGTTAGTATGCCTTCTTTTAACTAGTTTATGCATAAATACTATTATCGTTTATACTTATACTGTAAATTGTATTGAATTTTAATGAAGAGAGAAAAATTCTACCGGTAACAGCGTATTGAGTGATTCCTCACAGCAATCACCAGTCCTGCATGCAGCAGTCAGCCACAAATGACTAACGACGACGCAGACAAGTTGCCCTCCCACGTCAGGATATTGACTTCAGCTGTTTCCTCGCCTCTCTGACGAGGCCTAATGTTCAAACTTAGCATGAACTCACGACTTTTTTCCTTTTTTGATATTTATAACTCAAAATTGTAATAAAGCAATACAGCCTTACACCTTTTAAGCACCCACAGTGTAAGCACGCGTTTATTTCATCTAATTGATTTCATTGCTGTTAATTCATACCAGATTAAATAAACGAAAATAAAGAAATTATGTATATTGTAGTAATAAAAAAAACTATGGAATTTTTTATTATTGTGTTAAGAGAACTTATGAATAAAATATCATAACGAACTATTTTGTTTAAAGATTTTAATCCGGTTTCATCAAAATCTGAGTAACCTCTTACTGAACCCCTTAACCTCTTCTACGATTTCAAGCACAGCAGTTATTATCTTTTAGCACTTTAACCGTAAAAGAATTGACCTAAACATATTTATATATTTATAATGTAGTGAATCTGTATAATTAAGTGAATTTTTTTGTAGTGTTTACGCCAATTGCGTTTATCAGGAGAGTTGCACAAACGCTCTTAAGGGAAAGCGGTCCAAACCCATAACATTTTAACCGCGAGTTATTGGATTTTATCAGAACTGACGGCAGTCTTGTTCTATTGTCACTAGAATCTATGAACCAGGTTCGATATATACCGAATGAAGCCAAAAGCATCCAAATTCACATGTAATCAGAATCAGAATCAGAATATTCTTTATTGCCGTAAAAACATATTTGCATGCATTGGCAAGCGTCAGAAATACAGATATTTCCTAAAACCTAAAAACATATTCTCTCACCTTATTTACATTATGAATAAAATAAAATTCTTTACTGGCTAAGATAGTCCTGGACACTGTTTAAAGGTCTTTTCGGAGAGAAATTGTCTAAGTTTCCATTTAAATTCAACAAAAGGCATTTCAATTTTCAGGCAAGCAGGCAGTGCATTGAAGAACCTAATGCTGTTGTATGATAGGTGATGCTGATAAAACGCTGTACCGTGTCTCTGAACTGGGATCTCTAAACGTGGCCGGAGTGAATATCCAGAGGAGGCGTTGTTATTGGTAATAGAGGGTGAATTTTGCTTGAAAAACAAAAGGGTCTCAAAGATGTAAAGGCAGGGGAAAGTTAGAATCTTATTACGAAAAAAAGTTGTCCTACATGATTCTCTCCTTCCAAGTCCAAAAATTATGCGGATTGCCTTTTTTTGGAGGCGAGAAATTGACTTAGTTCTTGAATTCTCATATCCCCAAATTGGAACGGCATATCTAAGGTGTGGGTAAAAGCAGCCAAAATAAAGAGTTAGTAGAACATCAGAGTTGGTAAAATGCGCCAATGTTCGAAGAGCGAACAGACAGGAGCTAAACCTCCCTGAAACTTTGTTGATGTGATCTTGAAAATTGAGATGTGCATCAAGTTTTAATCCGAGAAAGTTAACGGAATCGGCAGCGGTAATTTATCTTTCATCTAGAAGAAGCTGGGAAATCTCAGTTCCGCTATCCCTAATTGAAAAGTTGAGAAAATGAGTTTTATCCGTATTCACAACAAGGTCGTTTTCCTTAAATCATTGAAAGAGACAATTTGAATCTATAAAACCACTAATTTCCAAATCAGCCAAATTCGGTGCTCGAAAAAGAAGTGACGTATCATCTGTGAAAAGACAGAGTTCACCCACACTTACACTGGTTTGTATGTTATTAATGAAAACAAGGAACAGAATCGGTCCCAAAACCTAGCCCTGCGGCACACCCATTTTGGCAAACATCTCTTCTGGAGTTCTGCAGTTAATAATTACTATTGTAGTTTTAGCCAAAAGAGCCCACATGCAATGAATTGTTTTGATTTAAATTAGTCCTAGAAGATATAAGCCAGCGTATTTGTAAGATAAGTAGTGTTTTAATATGGCAAGATGTTAAAGGTAATTGGTTTTTGTATTTACTATTTATTGACAGTTACAATGCAATTTCATATTATTTTCGATTAATATGTAGAATTTGTTTCAATTTATTATCTTTGAATCCTACCATTTTTAATCCCGGTGTCAAGAGGGATTATAAGTGGATTGGAACCGAGCCCGGATCCTCGAGGGGGACCGTTTGGCACGTTTTCAAGTTTAAGGTGTGTCTTAATATTATGAGGGTAAATTTTTAATGATCCGTTCTCTTTTTACACATTATACATTAACAGAAATATTTCGTGTGCAGTTTTTTAAACCCCATAAATCTAAAGGAGAGAACCCTGTAACAGTAGTAGTGTATTTTTTCAAGAACATCAAATTGCCAAGATCTATGCAATTAATTACGAGTTTTCTTGTTTCATCCGACGAAAACCATAGCAACAAGTATACATGTGAAAAAAATTCAATGTATAAAATTCATACACTGTCAACGATGTAGAAGGGAGAGTATTGTAGGGAAAAATAAAACAAAACATTTACATCAATGGCTTTTGATTAGTATTGAATTAAGAGATGTAGACCAAGTAAACTATCTCAGTCAAAGCTTTTGAACTAAATCTCGTCATTAATATGTTCGTCCTAGACTATTGTTCAAACTAAGACAAAAAACTTAGACGTAAACATGTGAGAAACCCTTGATAAAATTGTGTTCGTGATTGAGTTATTTATTTAAATTAAAATGCATATGTAATTTTTCTTGATCATATATCCATTTGGTTTGAATTAATTGAAATTCACTTTTCATTAAGTCATATAGGTGGAGTCATTGAAATTCATATAGGTGGAGTGAAAAGAGTCGACACGAGCTTACGAGAAAATTACGAAAATTTTCAATACAACCAAAAACTTGATTTCATATCAAACATATCAACATTAATTAGGCTTAATACAGCTATATTACATGGAACTCTATAAATATATACCAAAGGGACGCCTTAACTAGATAGCTGTAGGTACACACATGAATGGACACTGCTCCATGTAGATAACCGATGCGAATGCATACAGTATAATCAATGCCTTATATATTAATAAGGGTCTCGATGCATTTGGAGAGGAAAAAGTATGTTTTATTGTAATTGTAAACATTAGTATTCTTATAGATTTTGTGTGGTATTTCCTCTATAGTTTATTTAATAGCCTGTAGGAGTATGTTTCCCTTTTGAACCATTTCAACGAGTACTATATGAGGAGGTTTCTATATTAGTTAATTTATTTTACAGTTATTGTTTCGTTTATATCATATATTAATATTTAATATTATTAATTTTTAAGCAGTATTTTGTGGTTTTTCCTCTCTACTTTATTTAATAGCCTGCAGGAGTATGTTTCCCTTTTGAACCATTACAGCGAGTACTATATGAGAAAACCTTCTATATTAGTTATTTTATTAACATTTATTTAATTTATATTATACATATATATGTAATATTATTTATTTTGTTAAAGCAATACTGTAGACCTAAGTTTTTGAAAGATTTGTTTCGGTATCCATGTTTTCAAATTAACTAACAATGAACCTTATGTATTTCAACCAATTGTATTCACCCCAATAGCTATGCGTTAACCTGAAACAAAATGTCGAAACTATTCCAAAAGACGCATACAATATATGATGGATTAAAACAAATACTTTTGTCAAGCGGCGTCATACTTTAACAGTATGATAAAAATTTTCTTTACAAAAATTGTCACTTGTAATTGTTACACCAATATTGAGAGTAGAAACATATAAAAATATACTCAAAAGCAATAAGTTAACCAAACTACATACTGGCAATCTTGAATATTTTTATAAAATGGATTTCCAAACACCCCTAAGAGGAGAGATCCCTTAGGCGGCAAAATCTCAATGCTTCTCCAATTTCAAGCTTGCAATATCATTGTAGAGGTTTTATTTACAAATAACAGTTAATCAAGCTAATTTATTTTGTATCATGAAAACATGTAAGAATACATACCGTGTGTCCCAAAAGTCCCACTCCCCTTGTAAGTCTTTATTAATAAAGATAAAAGGATAATATTCCGGGAACGTTTATATGATCAAAAAAGGAAGTTTTTGGTGTATGTAAATTTAACCCCCTCCCCCAAAAGAGGTAGTTTTGTGGGTAAGTCGAAATATTTAAATGTAAACCCCTATAGAGTTTTTCATAAATTTAAAGGTCTTGATCAAAGAAAAAGAATGGCGCAAACTATAGGTATTTACGTCAATCCTATCTAATGATATTTCAGTTCAAAGATTTAATCTTTTGAAAATCAAATGAAATCCTTACTTATGTAAATATTGAATAAATAATGATTATTCGTGTGAAAAGAGAAAAAATACCAAGATTAAATCTTACTGCGCAACAACAGTTAAATTATTCGAGCCCACAGGTTTGAAGCCTCAAGAGGTTCATTTTAACATTCAACACTTTTAAACTGAAATATATTCTGAATGTAATTTATAAGCTATAATTATTGCAATACATTAGAATCCTTTATTAAATTTAATTTCGTTACAACTTGTGTTAAGGCCTAGTTTTTGTAAGTTCTCTAAGACAAAGAAGAGAATGAAAAATAAGGCATCATATATTTTCATTCATAGCATTATGTTTTTTATTCATTGTCCCAGTTGTTTAACTTTGAGTAAATTAGCGTTGGAAAACGCCAGTTAAGAAACTAATTTGAGTGGTCAAAACAAAAAATTAAAACGAAACATAGTTCTTTCTTGTTCGCCTTCTTAATAGATAAACAACGGTTCAGCGAAGATCGAAACACGTACGCCCACCCAATTCAATGTCTGCACAGAGTTTCACTTGTTTAAACTACCTCTTGTGTTCCAATGGTCGAATGTATTCGGGAATTTTATGCTTGACTATGGATCTGATCAACTGATTAACTATTAATTCATTTAATAAGCTTGTAAAATTAAAAAACAAGGTACTCTATCTATTTATAGTGCTACTCTATTTTTTTCTAATCCCTTTTCTCTACTGACAACAAAGACTATTTTAGATTTATCATACGAAAGTTGGTGATCTATAAGAAAACTAATGTCAAACTTGTATGAACAGTTTCCTCATATTATCATCTGATGTAACCCGTTTTTGATATCGAGTAGCGTAGATCATTCACTCTCTACCATGAGAATTATTAATGATTAATTACAACGAGGAAACATACAAAATTAAATTGTATACAACCACCAATTACTTTATACTTGCATTTCTTAAAAGTAGGTAACACCATCTTTCCAAAAGGAGAATGAATAGCTGAAAGTCTATAAGAAAATAAGGATAATTAATTATATAATAATTTTTAGTATAAACGTATTTGAGAAATTATAAAACTTAATTATACTTTTAACTAAAATAAACACGTTTTTAAACTTCTAGGTCTATGAGGGATGCAAACAAAGGCGTCCGAACAATTCTCCATAATTTATTATGGAAAGGAACTGAGAGTTGAAACTAAACAGTTGAGGGAAACCTCTTTTGCTTTGATTATTTCGATGGTGTTCACTACAAAGAGTTTTATGTTCCACAAAACCCCAGCCCAGACACAAAAGGCATGAGAGGAGTTAAAGGCCTATTTGTATGCGGACGACTCCTAGTTGAGCCCGGGACAGTTATACTGCCGGAGGTTATATTCCATTACACCTGTGTTTGCTTCAGCCGACCTAACCTCTTATTAGGATAGGTGGAAACAAATTTTAACAGCTAAAGATAGATTGATTAAATCACCGATTGATAAAAAATTTTTAAATCTATAAGGCTTTAGACTAAAAAACTCGGTACCAATTAAATGTTGTTATGGGCTTTAGATGATTATGGATATTATATCGACTTTAAAATGTATGATTTTTTATAATTTCAAGTACTTTAAAAAAACGTCAAGGGATTTGGCTTATTACCTTTGACTTCAAAGTAAATTCTCATACGTTATAAAGATAATATTACTTGTTGATTTTCAAGATTTTATAATTACAGCATTAATTTTATTTTTAAGTTTCAGAAAAAACTTGAGGTGAGTTTTCCTTATAAATTCCGATTTGGTTTTACGCTCTTGTGATGAAAAGGTTTTAATTTCGTTATTCTTTCCGGTACTATCATTACACCATATGTGTTTTATTTCGAATATCAAATAAAAAATTGCCCATAAAATCACTTAGAATTGTTTTTATTTAATCTACTCGACTTTAAAAAAAAGTTTGGACCAGTTAGTTATGTTTAAGTTTTTTTAAACGTTATAGAAACGTCATCAGAACACTCTAAAATAAAAATTCTAATCAAACTTCCTTTATTAAATATTATATAAAAATTTGTAGATAACACTGCAGTAGTTGGAATGAAAATTAATTTGGTTAGTTGAATCTTGTAAATAGGAAATTACAAGATCCACTCTGCTGAAAACATGCCCTTTGCCGTGATTGGTCATAAGGCAGGGACCCATCATGTGATAACTCACTTTGAAACGACAGTGTGTTTGCTTTTAACAGAACGTGTGTTTTTTTTTTTTAATACATCACTTTAGAACATATTTCCAAAAAAATCCACTAAGTTGTGCTGAAGTCAACAGGTTAATTGATATATTGCTGATGACTGGTGACATTGGAAAATTCTAGTATTTAGTGGATAAATTTAATTTTTTTATTTGATCAGTATTTAAATTTATTTATATCTTAAGTTAATTCGATTAATAAATAAATCACAAACGTAACAAAAATAAGAACGTTATAGTAGACAAGATTAAAAAATTATTTATTTTTTTAGGTAATACTAGTTTTATAATTTTCAATACTACACTATTTAACAATAATAACTTTCTCATTCGTACTTTGAATGTCAGATTTCCTTTGTATATCAGTACAGTGTATTTTCCGTCACATATAAAAAGTATAGCATTTTCAAGCAGAAAGGGCTTTTTATAATTTAAAAAACATTGCTCGTTACAACCCACCAATGGATGAATTTAATCACACTTCACATGTGTCTATTCACAATATGATTGAATCAAATGTTCATGTTTGAATAGTAAAGATTAGGCATTTAGAATGATTTATCAGAAGTGTTATGGTCACCTAATATGATTACGTAGGCGCAAACCTCTGTACCGTAAAGTTCTATTATTCAGGCCGGAATTTTAAACCTAATTTGATTGTAGAAAATTACAAGGATATCCGAAAAGGAGACTTTTATGAGTTAAATATTATAATCATGTAAGTTTTCCAGGTGTTGGAAAATTCAGGATTTTTATAATGAAAATATATTAGATATAAATACGACGTATTAACGATAAATAACTAACAAGTGTTGTCTTACGTTTGGTCTGAAAACGAAAGATTAACCTGAAAATACGCCAAAATAATAATATTTGCTAAGCCAAATTAATTCTTGTTTTAAGCAAGCTAATTACCTATTAGTTAGATTTTTTGGCCAAACAACTCGGTATTCAGATGGAGATTTCCAAGTTTAGCCTTGTTGCAGGGCACTCACGAAGCGTTCTTGTGGGTAATGTGATCACCTGTACCTGGAAAATTTGTGATTTTTGTTTATTTATTTATTTTTTTTTATCTAGGCAGCAACATTAGAGCAACCTTTCAAACGTAAAGAACTGACTGTAATAATATGTTTTCAAAGCATTTTAAAAGCATTACAAGTAGCAATTTCAACACATTTGCACTAATTCGTTGCCAGAAAAAAACCTTTCATTTGTATTTTTTATGTATTCCTTTTTAAACATTCACAATATTACTAATTGTTTTAATTATTTACTTTATATATCAATATTAGTTACTATTGTAAAACTAAGTCTTTAAAGAGAAACTCTACTATCGTTCTGTCCGTTTTTTGGTAAACAATTTTTTTTATTTTTCTTATCCATCTTTTCTGATTTTAATTGAGACTAACATGTCAAAATTAGAATGTATAATATGAATATTTCTGCTATACACAAAGAAAATGTTAATAAACATATTAAATGTATATTTATCTACATTCTTTCTTCTACATGTGCAGAAATGTTATGGTCATATAGGGTTTTAAGGGTTGCTTGTGACCAGGATTTCGAAATTAGAAAGGTTAATTTACATTGAAACTTAGATTAAGAACAATATTTTTGCCACTATTTTATGGTTACAATAAACTGTAGGTCACTCAGGAGCGTTAAGCCTTTTTAGTTATGTAGGCCTGCTGACTACAGTATTACATAAAAAGATTTTGTTGACCTAGGTTTATCGTGCTTTTACTGCATTACACATATATTTCTTTGAGTCGATATTTAGGATTATAATTTTTAAATGATTATTTCTGATTCAAATTTTGTAGTTGTTTGGAATTGGTTATATTCATTATGAAGTAAAAATAAAGGCCACTATAATTTATTAGGATCAAAAGGCTTCGTCCCCTTTTGGATATAGTTTTCATTGAATTTTACATTTACTCCTTCTGGCAGGGTTATAGAATTACAACACCTATTGAAATTAAAAATTACAATTACACTTATTAAATAAAAAAAAACTTAAAAATTAATAATGTCAGCAGTTATTTTTAAAATGTCTTATACATGTTTATCAGAATTTTAATTAAATTTTATATATAAAAAAGACCAGGATTTTTTTAAGATGGCGGCCTAGATCACAAAAGAAATTTCCGGACAAACTCGACATTTTAACTAGGAAGGTTTTCTTAACATCTGCGCGATTTAGGGAGGTTTCCTTAACAGCTTGCTCTGGGTTTTTTAAATTCGATTCGCCTCATTCTGCATGATATTTTTGGGCTATTTTGTAATTTATAGAAACTGCAGGAAAAGTAACTGGTTTTAATCATAAAACTTACTTCTTTGTATCCAATAAAACAAAGTTTGGATCATAACGCAGCTTCTTTTAGGATCTAATTGATGGTTTGTGAGGACTGTATGCGAGTCGAAAAATTTGTTTTTACAAAATATTATTTTTTATATTTTTAACCGTTTTATAGTTATATTCTGCAATTAAGATATTAGGAGAAAACTCTAAATTGAGATGAAATGATAAGAAATGAAATGTTTATTCAGCAAAACAAATTTACAGTTTCATACATCTACAATAATAAAACACCGAAAATTGTTTCCCCACATGGGCATAATAAGCATGCGGGTAGGGAATGAGTTCAAAAAGCCTCTAAAAAATTATTGAATTAAAACGTGCTCATGTAAAATTAAATTAAAATCATTAACTGAAGGTAATGAATTGATTATATTTATTCAATATATTTTGTTTTCGAGAAAAACTTAATAGATTAAAATGAGATTAATAAATTTATAACCAACAAAGCTCAACATGAGTTTTGTGAAAGTAATTTGTTGTTAAATTTTATTTCCAAGTTGTGAAATGAGGTTATTTTATTTATGAATGTAGCAATGCGGATAGTACAACTATGTGTTTCAGGAAAAGCTGTAAACAAGTTGGAGGAGGAAGCAATTGCCAACTTGGCCAAACGGAAATTACCTGTCAGTTACTGCAGTTGTATCCACATGTTGACGGTGATGTCCGGTAGATAGATGCACTCGTGTGCTCTACTTACAGCTAAAATCACAGATTGTTTATTTATAGTTGAATACATGTGATGTTTTATTTTATAATTATCAATATGCAATTACTAGTAGATATACCCGCGGCTTCACTCGCTGAAAGGATAACAAATGTTTGGTTCAATTTTACGTAATTTTAAATGTATCATTTTTACAAATTTTCCAAATAGCCTGATGATTTTAATAATTTATCTGAACTTTAAGTTTTTAAACGCTTAATTACAAACTTAAGTTTGCATCTCCATCCCAGATTGACATGAGAAGATCAAACTTTCCTTGATGAATTTTCTTTTCCCCTCAAATGGTATGAATTGGCTACAATGTGCCAACATATTCTAATTTATCTGTCCAGCATTGAGGATACTGAAATGTCTTAGTTATATATTATTTAACCTATAAAATCGGGTTTCTAATAGTTTAAATAAAAGAGTATCCACTTCAGGGATTAAAACTCAGATCTTTCGTTGCACCGCACTGTCCCCTAAAACCTGTCAGCCAACTTACATAGAAGAATTAGAGCCATATCTATAACTGACGTAAGTACCGCATATTTAAATACCGTAAATGTAAATACCGCAAATAAACCTAACACTGGATTTAGTATGTTTATTAATATACCAACATTTTTACGGAAGAATATAAAACGAATGCGTAGACAAAAAAATAGGAAATCTAATTCCCAATATTTTTTTCAATCACATTGGAGATTGGATTAGTCGTTTAGAAGCTTGAGGGGGGAAATTACAGTAGAAATAGTATATTTGTTTGAACTTAGCCTAAATCGCTCTCGGCCAACACGCAAACCCTCCTAAAATGTTTAATTCTGAAAACCCCGAATTAACTCCAATCGGAGTTTCAAGATTGAAATTCGATTATTTCGGGGGATCCGTAAAACGCGAGTAGCCTAACAAATCTGACAAATATATAAGATAAGCGTAATAGTTTTGCACAGTTTATTCTTTTAGTGAAAGGAATTCCTACTTTTTGTCTCTTTAAAATATTCTAGAGACCTGCTATTTATATTTTGTACTCACATATTTAAGAACTGAAAAGGCGGCCATTTTGAATTTTTCAATTCACTTTATTATAGCTTTTCCAGAGAAAACATTTCGAAATCCTTCATTAATATGCATCTAGTGTATACAAAGAATATTTTATCCAAG
Organism: Flexamia atlantica; assembly: GCA_035578135.1. NCBI lineage: Eukaryota > Metazoa > Arthropoda > Insecta > Hemiptera > Cicadellidae > Flexamia > Flexamia atlantica. Next base: position 20,570,678 of record JAQJVK010000014.1, on the reverse strand, counting down.
ATTCATGGCACAAAGCCTTATATTGTTTTAGAAAAGAAGATTTGAAAACGAAAAATTGCCACTATTTTGAATTTTATTATATACTCTATTTTAGCCTCTTGAGAGAATACATTTTAAAATCCGTTCTTAGTACGCATCTAGAGCCTATAATGATCAATTGTGCCAAGTTTCATGGCCCAAAGCCTTATAGTTTTTGAGAAACTGTGATCAGTGAGTCAGTCAGTCAGTCAGTCAGTCAACCGTTTTTGGCTTTTATATATATAGATAATGATGATTTAAACAAATAAAGAAGAAAAAATCATATTATAGCTTTAATTACACGCCTGGTTATTATTTAATGGAAATAAAAGGTAATAAAATGCTGATAGTCGCAAAATAAATGATGAATTATAACTTTAACACAACCATTCATTTTGATTCAATAAGAAAGGTTGATGCTATGGACAGAATTAGATTTTTGAGGGCTTGTTCCTTTGCTCTTCTAACGTTGTTCTTTGGGCTGAAAATGTATGATCCGAACAAATGTATGAGGCGGTTTTTACAATACAACAATATTAATGTTTTTTATTTATCACATCCTTTAGTCGATCGTCAATTCAATCCAATTCAATAAAAGATTGATTTTAAATTTAATTATAAGTTTAAAAATATATATTATTACTGCAATTAATATTCTAATTAAGAAACAATGTTTAATAACTTTAAAGGGCAAACGGGCTGTGAAGTAATTCGTAACAGTCAAAAATAAATTATGAAAAAAATGTTAAATGAATATGATACTTCGTTGTCAACCGGCTATTCACAGGTTCACTCTTTTCATAACCAAATAAAAATCGAGAAAAATATCATTGCATTTTTTAAAAGTAATCTAGTCCCTTTGAGTATCTTTACGCATGTTTTAGATTTATAGACCCTTTGTTTCCTTGCTTGCAAACAATAAATTATTAAATTCGAAAACCTCATTGAAAAGTTGGTTATGAACCAAGAGTTCGCTAAAACAGTGTTTTTCGTATGGAAAAATCTATGTAAACGAACACTTGTTATATATTTTTTAAATAACATGTCCTAATCAAATAATTGTAAATCATTCATTTATCAATATACTGTTTTTATCGTATATATTTATTGAGTTCAAGGTTAGTTATATACATAGCTTTACTGGTCTAATACATTTCTTATTATGATACAAGAGGAATAGGCTGAACAAGGTAATAATGCACCTCAATACAAAGCAACCCAGCTGCACCTGTTGTTATTCTTGTAGGAATGTGGCGGCTGATTTCCCAAGCGGCCGAGTCGAATCTGATGTTTGCATTGCCTCAATGTTAATCATTCTGGCTCTTGAAATATTACTGAGTCTCCAGTCCCTGAGACAGGCACACTGTGATAGAATAACCGATTGCAGCAAAATATTAGTTTTAGTTTTCAAGACGGGAGACGTATATTTCCCCCCCCCCCCCCCCTATAAATACGTAACCATAGAAAACTACTTACATAGCTTAAGAAACTTATTCTCTAAGTAGTAATATATAAAAAAGGCAATTCTCGCAAGTTAGTATAAATAGGGGAGACATGAATTTGAATTTGAAGCAGTTAGCATAAAATAAATTGTGGAGGGAACCACAATTAAGTTGCGTGCACAATAAACTCAAACGAAAACAATTTGTCTACCACCCAACTCCCATATCGTTTAGTGTTCGCAAATATTGGAAAGACAATACATAATTAGCACGATAGCAAAAATTTTAATTTATTTATTGTGATAGCGTTTCTGCAACTCGGCGTCAGCTAGGTGTCATTGGTTTGAAATATTGTCTTTGATTGCAAAGTATGCGCAATAATTCCTTAAACGGTAATGAACTTATCAGGAGTCTTTCCTTATTGTAAATATTTTTCTTTAAAATCTTCGTATATTGATCTATATGTGGATATTACTTTTCACTCCATCATACATTAAGCATTAACTGAAGTGTTACATAGAAATGTAATTTATAATCAGGTTCACTATCAAATAAAAATAATATACCTATATTATTACATGCCTATCTACAAATTTTGTAAATAGCATAAAATAATTGTTAAGACATTACCGTTTTCCGAAAATAAAAATTAATCATATATTTAATTTCGTAAGGCTTTTCTTTGCTTCAAAATTGTGGGCGCCTGGTAAGTCGTAGAAAGATGGGAGAGGGCTCAAATTAAAGGTCTCTATTCCGTGATGGCGGGAAAAATACTGAAACTGCTTGAAATTCGCCAGAAATCGAGAAATAACGTAAAATATCTGCCATTTTAAAAGCATTGGGATCTAAAAACGTCTGCTTTGTTTACATTAAAACATGTGGTGCTGATGCTTGATTCAAAGACATATGCTAGATGTTGATATTTGTTTTTTTTTTTCGAAAGGAAGCTAACTATGTTCAATGTACTATAACAAATAAATATTTTAACTTAAGATTTTCAGACTTATAACTCCGGCTCTGAGTAAACTTATATAATTTAAAACTATAAAGAGTTAAGTGAGTTTGTTTAGTTTACGTTATAACGATGCCGATTTAATGCCGAATGGTCGATATAAATATATATGTAGGTGAACGTTTTGCGGCGAAATTGTAGGAGTTTGGCAAGTCGCAGGATAAGATAATGGGAGGGGGCTCAAACAGAAGGTCTTGATGCCAGGGACTCAGGAAAAATACGGAAATGTCTTTAAGTTTATCAGTAAATAAGATATAACGTTTAATACCTGCCATTAAAAAATCATTGTAATCTAAAAACTTCTGCTTTGTTTTCTTTTAAACATGTGTTGCTTATACTTGATTTAAAACCACATGCTAGATGTTGATATATGGTTTATTTAAAATCCACCAAAATAGGTTGAAGTACTATAACACATGATGTTTTTTTTACTTTTTATATTCCGTTTTTATAATTTAGGGATCTCAACTTTAAAAAGTAAGAGGAATTAAATACGACTGCTACTTTTACACTGGATCATGTAGTAGTATAGTAGCAGCTGATTCTCATTTAAAGCCAAGTGATTTGTAACATTTACACAATCGAATAAGCGCAGGCTATAGGTACAGAGAAGACCGACCTCATTCATCACTTTTAAGGCCCATACAGATCTGCCAGTCTTATGTGCGGTCGGAAATGGTCATAGTTTTGACTAAGTAGTGAGGAACAAACAGTGTGCTGCACTAAAAGCTATTGAGTGTAACACCAACTTTAAATTTGATCCTACCAAAAAAGTCCACCTTTGAATTTGGCTAATCAAAAGTATATTTAATCTTGAAGACAAAGCAGTATTTACTACCGGGCAACCATAAGAAATCCTCAATATTAACTATTTACTAAAATCATGGTCTCCAAACCAAACCTAACTAACTTCCTTATGAAGTGGACCTAAAGTCTCCAACGTGGAGCGTGGAGTCGTCAACGGGAGACCATTTTCTGATTTCATCGTTATTTATTTGCTTAGCTTTTAAAACATAAATGAAGTACTGCAGACTGCGGTTAACCTTAAGAATATCTTCAAACCATGTGCATATGTTTAACTGTAAACAAAGTAAGCTGAGTTTGTTTTGAAAACGACGGATGGCGCCACTGTTCCAAAAAATTTAGCCCTTTACTTAAGTAACGCCATTTCATAAAATTCTGATACGTACTAGCAAATGTCAAAATATCTTTAACATTACACTTTAAACGTTTAATTCCGTCAAACTGTCACCGAGTTGTGAGTGTGAAGGAAACATTAAATATCCAGTATTTGTATTTTATTTTTAGGGGCTTTTGCCCCTACAAGCCACTAGTAATTATTATAATGGTTTAAACTATTGATGCGGATTTAATGGGATTCAATAAGGTTACCTAGTAATAAAAAGTATTTAAGCACCAAAAGCCAAGAGCTTAGCCAAATCCAGTATGTTCTAGTAGAACTAAACTGGTTAGAAGATTTATACTGGACCAAAACGTTCTCCTAGTCCTTTTCAATTCATTTCTATCTTCTATAAAATATGTATACGTGAGTTATTGGATTTCAAAAATTGATTTGTTATAAATAAAACCGATAAACAGACATATTTAACTTTGGCAAAGCTTATTTTATTATCACAATTGTATCTCTAATTGTCATAAAAGTTTAAAAAGGAAATCCTTTTATAATATATTATTTTTTGTGTGGATGAGATTAATTTTGTTGTGAGTACATTTGAATATGTGAAACGAAAATTACGATAACTTAATTGAACAAACATTATAAGAAAACGTTAGTTCGAGCTACATTGACAATGATTAAGATTCATCGAGAGTGGTAAGCCTAACATTTAGTTACAGGATGAAAATAAAATTAATAGTGTCATTGGGTGTCACTAATATGATATCTGGTTTGACGAAAAAGGCAATTTGTCTTACTTTTAATACTATTTAATTTTTCCTCAACTTTTCCAAATCACTTTGGTTTCTTCATCAGTGGGGTTGTCGTCAACTCTAAAAAGTAAGAAAAAATGCCTAAAATTTATTGAAAATATAATAATTTTATAACGGCTTACTTTAATTTACTTACTGGAAAAAAGCACCAAGTCTGTTTGGAGTTTTAGTATCGATTGTAATAGCCTTTCTGTTGAGGAATTTCACAGAAAATAAATTATTAAACTAACTAGGCGTTTGTATGAATATAATAAGTATCTGAGAAAATTTGACCAGTTTGAGATATTAAAAAAGAGGATTGGGCAAAATTTCAAATAAGGAACATGTTAATGTTTTTCTTTTGTTTAATAATTCCAAGTCTAAAATAGGGGATCGTCCCTTGGCATGCAGAAATTCTGTTTTCCGTGCCTTAATGTTTATTATTGGGTCAAGTACAGAGTTGCACAGTTAGATTACATTTTTATCTGTATTTCATAAGTATAAAAAATATTTCAGAGTCTTGTCCATCTCTGCATATTTAATTATGCTTATAAACGCACACAACTTGCATCTAATTTTATTATGTAAGTCTAAAGACTCTTTCAAAGTATTAAATATAGCATACGTGATTTAGCATAGGTTTAAGAATCCTTCTTCAAAAAACTCAAACAAAATATATTGTAAAATATTAGAAAGTTATTCTTTTCCCTCTAGAGCGATTACATTATTAATAAGTAATATGTGGAAACAAGTGGTAAGCTAATAAATTGAAGAGCGTTAAGCTGGGAAGCTGACAAAGCGACGTTCACCAGGGAGTGCCAAGTTAGTGACGTCACTTGGCCCAGCGCAGTGTCACGGGACATTCAGTAAGCTGTCAGTAAGCGACGCCGTCTGTCAGTGCATGACGTCACATATCTGGAGACTTCTCAATGATGATGTGTTCGCTGGGGCGGAGTTGACTGATTGATTAGTTGATCTTGGTCGTCATAAATGTCACATGCAATCGAGCTTAATGCTTTTCAAGTCGAGATTGTCATTTTTCTAGATATTCCTTATCAAGGTTGTGAAATATGTTTAGACGTATTACTAGTAGTAGTAAGAGCAACAGCAGTTCAAATAAATAACTGTGATCCTTATATTCTTCTCTAAGAACAAATTTGTAAAGTATTTCTTTTCTTTTCTGCTTTTTAGGTGTACAATTTTCTTTATAGCTGGTTGAATACACAGCTATTTTTGTATTAAATGAGTTACAATAAGTGTTTCATATACTCTCTGGCTGCTTAACCGTGCGTTGTTAAGAGAAAATATATGTATGTATTTCAAGGAAACTTTATTCGGACAACAAACCGTGCATCTATCGATGTATACAAAAAACAATCGTGTTTAAAACGAAGATATCAATATACAGTTTATTACTACAATAGTCTTCAATATCCTTACAAATTTTAAATTGTATCTAATAATTCCGTTTTAAATATTAAAAAAAAAACTAAAATATATGATAAGTGTCTATAAACATTAACATCTAATATTATATTTGCCTAAAATCGTGAAGGAGCTGTTGACGAAAATTTAAGACTCGGAGCAACATTGTCCATTAAGAAAGGATTGCTTCGTAGACTGTGGTGTATCAAAGAAATTTCGTATTGATGAAATGGTATAGTGAATCACATCAAAGTGACTAAAATAAAACATTTTATTTGTGATATTGGTTTAACTCTTTTAGCTGTTTAAAAATATTACATGTGAAAGAACAAAAAGATGAAAAATTGAACAAAGCGTCGGTTGTTCCCAGGGTAAACTCTGGGTCAAAATTGCAAAATTCCTGCCCTCTCCAAATCCCAGTTCCGGCCTCAGTCTCTCTTGTGTTGAAGCACCTACTACTTACATATCTTCATAAGTGTAGAGGGCAGCATTATTTCTCCTACGATGGTTAAATTATAAGTATCTGGTTGCTGTAAATTTGTGATTTCGGCACAGAATTTTAGGTTTTTTATATATATAGTTACCACCTCATAGAGCAATATGAGAAAAGGCTAAATGTAAAAAAATAATTATAAAGGTTGATAAATAATTTTTTTCAGTATCATCTGAAACAACCCGAAAAGTCATAGGCCATCTAATATGAATGTAAAATAAATAGTTTCGTACTTTTTTGTATTATTAACGATTCCTACCCAAGTTAATGTCGTTATCTCCTTTTGACAGGAATAAAAATATTTATTGATAGTTAACCGTAAATGAATATCAAACACATTTTTATTATAATATATTGAGCAATTAAATTAGACTTATCAAGGAAAGACTAAAGGATTTCATAAGTCTCATGAGCGGAAACTCGTTTTATTCCATAAAAATTGAGCATATTTTGGCCTAACACCTGTAAGAGTAGAACAACATCAAAATGATACCTAAAAACAATATCAATGCTGTGTCAAAACAGTGTCCTTGACAGAATTTCCAAATACATGTATAGGGAGTTATTAAAAAATATTCAAGCTGTAAAAATGGGTTTCGAAAATAATGTGAACATTAGAAAGGTTTGTCATAGAAGATTTCTAAGGCAAAGTTTGTGAATGCAATGACAACAGACAGCCTATATACAGACTGACGACTTTCAAACAATGAGTGCCACTAAACCAACACTGCATGTTGACTGCGGTTTTTTAGGACCTGGGCGAGACAAAATAAATATTCAATATTTATATCCTCAACAACACATTTTATATTCATCAACCCCAACCAAAAAGATCTTTTTCCTCAGTAATGTTGATTTCCCTTACTTATGGTATTAACGTTCTCTGTATGAATATACATAGATATTCCATCATATTTACTATTATGTTCTAGAATCCAATGTTTACTGAGTAAATTGTAATATTCGGTGCACCCGACCTTACCAGTGGAAAGGCATTTCTATGGTCAAAGGTACTTCAATTTTTATCTGAAAGAAAAAACTTAAAAACTTGTTCTTGCTTCTGTTTAGTTTTTAGTTACATAGTTTTCACAGCTGTTCCCGTTCGAACTCAGTTACTCATATACTACAATAAAGATTTCAATTTGAATCTCAAGAAGCCCAAGGGTTGGAGTTCGAAGAAATTTTAAATACGGGAATAAGATAACACCTTCTCAAGTTACAGGCACCGTACTCAGAGCAGCTTCAAAAAGGTTCATTGCACGAGGACCGGCAGGACGGCACAAGGAATAGACAGATATTTATTGGATGTTTTATATATATGTAGGGCTGCCATACGTCCCGGTTTGACCAGGACAGTCCCGGTATTTTGCTCTTGTCCCGGTGTCCCGGCCAGTATTCCTGATGTCCCGGTCAGTTTTTAAATTGCGTAATATGTCATTAAATAATGAACTAAACCTGTAGTTTAACAAGTTTGCTGCGGCAAACGAAGAAAGAAGAAAATATTCTTATATAATATATGTACTTTTGTTTTTAAGTTGTATTTCATTCGCATAAAAAACATTGGTATTTCTCATTAAAGTAAAATAAATTAATTGTAAGTTTTGTTTCATGTAATGAATTATTATCACACTTTACCATGGTAAAAATTGCATTGTCACAACACAAAAAATAACAATAATTTTTTTCAAATCATTAAAATTCACAATTTTACTCTAAAACTTTTATAAATTTTTACCAGATTATAAGTTTGTTCAAAAGTAAATTTTACCTTAGTAGCCTACCTATATTTAGGCCTACCTAAAAACTTATTAGTTTGACTCAGTAATCTGGACACAAAATAGGCCTGCTTGAAGTTAATTTTTGCTGCAAAAATTAACTATAATTAACCCTTTTCCTCTAAAATTTCCAAAAATATCCGGGGGAGGCTCACCTTCCATGCCCCCCAAACCCCCCGGTGTGTCACACACTGGAGCATCCTTGGTTAGTTGTCCCGGATTGACCGCTTGAAAATTTGGCAGGCCTATATATATGGGTGTAGGTTTCAATATTATACGTATCATATAATATATAGGCTGCAAAAATTGATGACAATTAAGACATGAAAGTGTCAAAATATTTCCTTTATCTCAGATATTTTATCGTGAAACCCCTTATTTTTGTTGTTGACATATATTAGAAATATCTTTAAACAGTCTATTTATATTATAAGTACTGTAGATGACAGAAAAATAAATTCAAGAATAACCTTGATAGGACGACTAATTTCTTTACTTAGTAGCTTCTGTTAGGAGTTTATAAATTCAAACACTGTTGAACTATATTTGTAAAGTAAGTTGAACTTGAAACAGAATCAAGATATTTGTTTCCTTGTTTTAATTATCACCGTTTTTAGATTTTTAACAAAAAAAGTTTAAAAATGTTCTATAACGGAAACTACATTTCTCACTGACAACAGTCAGCTGTCAATAACTTCACAGCTTCCGGTGATCACGTGACTAGAAAACCGGAAACGATTCATCAAACACACGTGGGTTGTGCTTTTGTGTCTTTAAAGTAAAAGAATTGTGTGAACGAATTCTCGTTGACATAGCAATTAACAACAAAGCATAATGTAAAATAAAACAAAATGTAAACAAAATAATAGTAAAATAAATCATGATAGGCATTAACAATAAAGATATTTATTTCATTGATCTTTCCTAATGAACGTAACGCTAATTATATTTTAATATACTTTTTACAGCCTTTTAAGGTCGTGATGGTTGACATAATTTCTTGTCGGTGTCAGTAAATTATAATTTTTATAATAATAGTAATCATGGTTATAAAAACAAAATAAATCACAGATAGTGGTTTTAAAGTTCACACTCTTAAAAATTCTATATTTGATCAAGTATATATTATGATAATTACGCTCACTCTACCAATCGGAGCAGTGTGCTGAACTGTGGAAATGTAATACTTTATCATCAGTACACCACGCGGTGCAGGGCTGGCTGAACTTTCGAATGTAATAGTTATCCTCACTATACTCATACTTTAAATCATTTAATGTTTTTTATTCATCCCAATCTTAAAGAATTGGAATTATTATTTTTTTTAATTTAAATTTTGTAAATTAGATTGCCAATTTATTTCAATATAACTTTTTTTCATAAAATAAGTACCGTTATTTCGTATTCAACAGTTTACAGCTTTTTCTGTAATGTTGGCATATTACAGACATGAGTTTTCTTGAAACCACATTTTTTTTTATTTTATAGCAATTATTACTACAACCATAATGAGATTCGAAAGTTTGATTTTTCTAACCATTGTTCAAAATCAATTAAACATATATTTATAACATGTATGCTTGAAAAGAGCAACAAGAGTTTTTACTTAATGAGGTTAAATACGTGGGTTGACCACACATGAATAGCCACAACACAAACATATCCACTATCAATATTTTTACTAATCAAAGTAATAATAATATAAACCTATTTTAAAGCTCGTGTCATTACAATTCATAGTCGGACTGTTTACATTACGTTTACCATTTTTTTGTTTTTCAGTAGAACCAACATAGTTTCCGCTAACTTCTGATGTTTATATAAAGTTTATAAGAAATGTTTTTCTTTGTATTTAGTTTTTTCTTTGCTTAAACTAATTTGCCAGGTTATATAATATTATTGAAGTTTCACTACAATAACATTTACCTTGTGCAGAATTCCAAATTCATTTGAAAACTATCCTGAAAAGGCGTTAATCGTGTCCAAATAAAAAATGTTTCTCTATTATAAAAAAAAGAAAAGCATAACGTGTTCATGCCAAGTTTGAACATTGTGCTTCTTCACATATACGAGGAAACAGACTGAAGTCAATATCCTGACGTGGGAGGGCAACTTGTCTGCGTCGTCGTTAGTCATTCGTGGCTGACTGCTGCATGCAGGACTGGTGATTGCTGTGAGGAATCTCTCAGTATGTCGTTATCGGTAGTGTTTCTTTCTTCCTCAAAAATCAATATAATTGGCAGTGTTAATTCAATTCAGTTCAATTCAAATTTTTTATTCTCAGAAAAAAAGTTACAATAGTGGCCCTGTAAGTCAAAAACTGACTTATCAACAGTTAACTAGAAAAACAAATCAATACATATAATAGTTCGTGTTTGTATTCCATGTACGGCACAATCTGGGAATGAAACCATCAGAAAAACATACAATGTTATGTAAAGAGTTAACATTCACAATTATGTGTATGAAGAGCAGCCCCTGATGGTGGGATATTTGTCTTTCTGGCTAGGTTATGGTAACCCTGCATCTAAAAAGTTATTGAAACTTTAACCACTTGACATGAAGTTACTATATCATGAACATCGTTATCTCATGATACGTTATATCATGAACATCGGGTTCATGATATGTTATGTTATATCATGAACATCTCGACATTGCCGAGATGGTGAAAAAGAGAAAGTTATGTGGAGTCTAATCAATCAGAAATTTTCAGTTCATACTTCCTTTTTTCAATGTAAAAGTTCAGAGTAAATAAATATTATTGAATTCATCCCATATATCCCTGTGTCAGTAACAGCAGGTGTATTTACTAAAAATAAATGTGATAACAAACTACTTACCAATTTTCTGTGGCTCTATTGAGTTTCTAACTTTCATGTGAAAAATGTGCTAGTTATATTTTACTAAAACTTATGTGAATGTCTTCACAGGTATATGTTTTTGATATTAACAATAACCTATATTTACCAGTTTTATTGTCTAATGTTTGTAGGTAGGCATACCATTTCTGTAATGGCTAATCCCTAGGCCAGCTGATAGGCCTACTTATAAGATTCCAGAACTGCCTCTAAAAAAGACTAAATAGGCTGTCATATAGTTACCATTGATAGAATAACACTGATACTACTTAAATTTAACAGTCATAAATCAATTCAGACTTATATTGGTAGAATTAGGCTTAACTGTTTGATTTACAAGGGAATAAAACAAACTTAAATAGCAAATCATGTATTACTCAGTATTTACGCATAAACTAGTTAAAATCAAGGAAAAACTACACTATCCTACGATTGTGGGTTTTGCAGTTAAGCAATTGGTTTTCTACAAAGTAATTAATAATTCAAAATAGAATGTAATTGATTTCTGTTATGTTTATGATTCAACATTCGAACACAAATAGTATATTTCATTACTAGGACCTAAAGTGACGCTTTTCGTACAAGGTCAAGTTTTACGACCGAGGCTGTAAGCCGAGGCTGGAAAATGACCGAATAACGAAAAGCAGCTTTAGGTCCATGTGATGAACTATATTTTGCGTTATATCGCTCAATACAATACGCAAAATACTTGAGAAAACCAAAATGTTATAGCTTGTTTACCTTTAAAGATACCTCCCAAAGATGCTTCCATCTTGTTCCTACTGTTTGAAGCAATCAGCTGATTGTTTCATGTATGTTAGGTTAGACTGACAGCAATAGACGTATCGAACGCATGCAATAATCGATTGGTGAAATAAGCGAGTTTCACAAATCGATTAAACCGATATCGATTAATTGGATATAATACGATTTCCACTCCGGATGCAATCGATAGCTCGCCATCGACGCTGACGTAAAATAAAGATGAATGTATCGATTATTTGTAATCGGATGAAGATTGTTCGATTATTTACCTCGAAAGAAAGTTATCATCAACAATGATCTTTTTGGTCTTAGGAAAATAATAATCATCAAATCATATGTTATTATCCAATGACTCAGAAGAACAGCTTTTGAATCCCAACGCATGTGTCAAAAGCAGCTGTTTTTGAAGAAGTATGACGAAAAATCCTTTTCTTAGCCAAATTTCATTTTAATGTGGACTGTGGTAGTCTAAAACTGAATGTCTACGATGTAAATCCCATAACCGTAGACTCTGAACTTTTTATTTCCAGTAGTTTATATGAACAACATCAAGTATTTTCATCATGTGTTTTGTAGATTCATCATATCTAGGGTAACTTCAATCAACATTTTATCAGAGTGGAAGAGATTTAAAACGTTAACGACAAGTAAATTTCTGCAACCGTTGTCACTGCAATAGCAGCGGGACAAGCCCTGCATACGACTATTGGGAGTAACATGATATAGAAAAAAGTAATTTGTAATTTCTATTATGATTTAATTGATTTTGTTATTCCAACTTCAAATGTTACCTTGATAATGAGCATAAGAAGCTCTTAGTTCAATGTGTGGTTGTGAGAGGGCTCTCGGTGTTTTACCCGGAACCCGGCAAAGAAAATAAAACTAGTTTTAACAGTTAATAACAAACTCAAACACTACTAGGTTTAGTAAGGAAAATGCTATTGTTTGTTTATTACTGGAAAACTTTTAGCTAAGAGATATTTGAAAATAATAATATGCAAGAAATTTTAGCTTGCAAGTTAGAAGTTAAGAGGTGTAGATGATGTAAAAAAGATAAATTATTCTGTTACTTTCTTAATTAATAACTCCTGTACAAAGTTGTGATTAGAAGTTAACTTACATGCATATTTTACAAGTAAACTAGTAAGCTGTATGTGAATGGAAATATTGTCACAGAGTAAAAAATTATTAAATTTAGGTATTTTATAATCATTTAACTAACTTAAAATTGCAAAACGTAAAATTTCCGAAATATAAAGTTAAACTTATTTACTTTCTCATTATAAATATAGAATATATATGATTATATTTTTTAATTGATTTAATATTAGGGAATTTTCCATGTCATGTTGAAAATCATAATGTTTGGTAATTATGATCTTAAGATAGGTTTAGTTGAAACTGGAGTTTAAATATGAAACAAATTATTTTCCTTGGAATCCCACAGATTTTTTGCCAACAATAATTATTGAGAAATCCAATAAACTTTTTAAACACGATCACTGTAATATAATAAAGCTTCCAATGTATTGATAGTTTATACTTAAGTCTTGAGCTATAACTTTCTTCGGTGAAAACACTACTGCTTCTGCTGTCCGATAGAAAACCCCTTCTCCTTTATATATATATAGATGATAATCCATAATGTTGTATCAATGGATACTAGTATATTCATTACTGTATTTTTCACTCTGCACAAAAACCGCCGTTTTTTGTTTCTTTATAAGACCGCAAAATCGAACTTTTTGTCCTCGGACAAAAAAAAAACGCTTTCACTGTTTTCGGTTCGGCAACCTCGAACCACGGAGAAAGGAATTCCTCCCTTTGTGCTCGAACGTTCTTTTTGTCTTATTCAAAAGTGCAAGCTAAAGCCGGGTCCGTAACATTTAAAGTTTTATTAAAAAAAAACTGATATATAGACAGTGAACTACCATAAGGTAAGGATTGAAAAGGTTATGAGCTTATTTTCACTGTCTGATAAAATAGAAAAAAAGTATTATTCACATGGAGCGAAAGTGTCTCCTGGGTACTAGATTTTTTTTTAATAGATCGTAAAACACGATTTGAAAAAGTAGATACATTAGTTGAAAAGGCGACCTACCCATGTAGGCATTTTAAGCATGAATGACAGATGAGTGAAGTAGCTCTTTTATACTTTTTAGGACATTAAATACTTTCGATAACCTTAAAAAGGGCTTATACTGTATTTATAACTATTCGCCATTTGAAGTCCACGCCAGAAAACATTTTTATATTTCTTCGTCTTACTTACCTATATACAAGAGAAAAACTTGATGAAACTCGAGTAGCCACAAATGCTATAAATTACAAATTAGGCAATAATTGATTTATACAACATTTACGAGCTTAAAGGCCATCGGTAACCAGGCCGGCCGCAAGGGATAAGGGCCGGCCAGTGGTCTATATCTCATTAAAACTTCATCTCGGACCTTGAGGCACGAACTTGTATCTACCTAATGGGAGATTAACACATTAGGCACCTTTTTTCTAATTTTGTTATTTTTGGTTGCTTTTTGCTCAATATGGGGTTTAAATTAGTTTTACATGCGTACAATTTAATTGTACATTGTAGGCAGCGATTGTCTGAGAGATAATTGGCTTTACTCATTACTTATAAGTTCTGCATTAGAGAAGTAGGCCTACACAGTTATTATTATATAGGGTTTAAGGATAATCAGGGAATTCAAGTATTCGTTTAGTTAATTATTCAACACACACAAAATATTATTTACGTATCTAAATTCAGAGATTTTTAATATAATATATGATTTGTTAAAGTTATTTCTTAATATAAAGTAAATTATTAAGTTATTTATTTTACTATTGAAGGATTTAGTTATGAAAAGTTTGTAAATAATATAAGTTATAAATATATGATCACATGAAGAACAATAAAAAAAAATCTTAAATCTTAAATCTTAAAATCTTAAATCTTATTAAGAACATACTTTCAATATTTCATTCAGTAAAACCCCATCTTAAAAAATGTAATCCCGAAAAAAAACTGAATTGGCTAGAATTAAGTGCCTTGTCAGGCTGAAAAAACAGCAAACTATAAGTTGTTAGTGATTGTCCGACATTTTGTGAATTGAAAAATGATTAAAGCGGATCATTGTAAGCTTACCCGACGTAAGAGTATGCAGAGTGTACATTAGACACACGTCTTACCTTTACAGTCCAAATCAAGTTTAGACTATCATGATTGACAACAAAATGAGGCTTAAAGCAATTATGCCCTGCACATGATTAAGGATATAAACATTTTGATTAATCACTTGCCTAGCAAAAATAACCAAACAAACAGAAAATCTGTATAATCTGGGTGCCACATATGCAGAAATATCTGATTGCTTATAAAAGAGAGGCCGCAATAATTTTTGAACATTTATCACCAAGAAATGTGAAAAATATTTAACGTTTGCATATTTCTGAACTTATTTATAACTTAGGTTTTTGAACTGTTTTGCTGCTATGAAACTAGCTTGTGATTAACATTTTATTTTATCGAATAAAATACAAAATCATATTTGCTTATTTACTGCGTAAAAGTAAAATAGTACTAAGGCTATTCAAAAAGATATTCCTTAATGAATGCAGTAAACCGGGTATAAAAAAGATACAAAAATTAATATAGTCATAAGAAAGGGGACACCAATTTTTTTAACTAAAGATGTTCTACGGGACCAACGGGTCACACGACAGATATCAGTTCTATAGTCAAGTTTTGACAATTTATACTGTCATAAATTGTGCAAATGAGGTCACTGGCACATTCTAATTGAACATGGTAAGTGAATGGCGTATTTCGACACTAGGTGAAAGTAGAAATTACCACATATTGGTTTGAGATGGAGCTAACCGGTGGGGCTCATATAGAACATCCTTAACTTGTTAACAAACCTTTGAAAGACCTTCTTTCTAATGACATAATTACATTTTTCTGTTAATTAGGCGAGATAAACTGTATTCATAAAAAGTGAATACTTTTTTCAACCCTATGTTTAAAAGAAAATTAGGTTTTTTATATTCTCGATTATGTACATTTTTTTGAAACTTTATTTAATGTATCTACGCAATACAATGTAATACTCAGATTGTCCTTATATTTTTACAAATCGTTTGAATGTTCTTTGTTTTTGTTGATAAATTTCCGTTCCAACATACAGGATATAGTTTAATAAAAGCCGCGTTGGCTTTCCTAATGCGACTCTTTACATCCTCCTTTGCACCTCCTTCCGCTGTGACAATGCTCCCGAGATACTGGAACGAGGTAACCTCTTCCACTATTCTCCCATTTAATTCCAAGGCATCATTTATTAAGCCAGACATTCAGGGGACAAATTGTAATTCTGCATTAATAACGTAAAAGAGTATTAACTATGTAGTGGATTGTACAGGATTAATTTTGGTTGAGACTGTACCGGACATGGCTTCATATCCTGTATCGTTACTGCTTACAATAGGGTCAATCTTCACTGTAAATCCCTTCACAGCAACAACTACCAAATTAAATACTTTAATAGTTGTTCAACTTTGCTTCTAAAAGAATGTTTTCTTAACGGTTTAAAATTGTGCAGTATTTATACAAATGGTAAAATGTTTGCTTTAATTTTTCATTACATGTTTTTACTGAAAAATAACAGGTTGATACAGTAATTGTTAAGAATATTGATTACATAATGAGTGCAAAAACATTTTTACTGTCAATTTTTATAGAGTATTTGTTAGGCATTTTTTGAATCGAAAAAACCGTTCACTCTAAAATCAAATTTTGTTTCTAAATGTATATATTATATTTTACTTCAAAACTTTAATGTAATGAAATAAATATGTTTTATTATTTTTTAATCCTTTGAGAATTTCAATATATTTCATAACTACTATTCATAAAAAGAGAAACCTTATAGTGCTACCTTTTTACTACCAAAAACGTAGAATAAATTTAAACCTTGATAACCGGCCTAGACATTACCTCAATTATCTCCTCCTTGAGGTTTGAAATGAGATCATACCAAATCATTAATCATATCAGGTGACCTACTGAATTGGACAGAATATTGTCTCATTAGATTGATTACCCTTAAACAGCGTGTACATGATTGGGAGAGCGTTAAAAGCTTGAACTTGTGAAAATGACTAACTTAAATATTTTTTTATATTTAAATAAATTAGGCCTCTAGTGTAACTTTAAAATTTTATATTCAGAAATACGTTTTGAAATAAGTTTTAAGTTAAATAAGTATTAATATGAAGCATTCTTTGGCTCGGAGGACTGAGAGGGGATTTTACTCATTCAGCATTCTTATGTTTATTTTAATGAGACTTAGTAATATTAATAACCAGCTGTATTATCCATAGTTAAAAATTGTTATTTGAATCACGAGAAGAAGATAACATTTCTCAGCCAGCCATGATGTTAAGATGCCTACATATACGGAACAAACAAAAGACTAATGATCACCATCTAGTATTGAGTGTCAAAGCTCTTTCCAGCTTAGATCTTGATGTATTTCGACGTTAAGATATTCATGAAATGAAATACCCTCATTCATCCTGCAGCTAACAAGATGCTTAGGATCATTTTGATCCTTCGTGCTGTTTCTCATCAAACAACTTGATGTAATGTTTAGATTAAAATTTAAAGATTCTCAAAAATTTACTGATGAAAGTGTATTTAATATAACGTACAAACTCAACTTTTTCAGGATTTTATCGGCTTTCTTTTAAAAATAAACTTTGTTTTCATTCTTTCATTTTCTGACTTTAAAACTATTTTAAGTGTTCTACACTCTTTTTCCTCTTGCCTTAACATATTTTCTACCCGTTAAAATAGTTTCTAGTACAGTAATAAGTTACAGTCGTGATAGATGATTCATTTTATCATAACCTTAAATCAAAATATTTTATTTAATCGATTGGATTTTTAGATTTAGTTCGAAGAAAATTAAAATAATCCGATTGTATTCTGGCTGTTTCTGTTGATATTTTTCCGGGATCAAATACCAACGTGCATGAACATCAGGATGAAAAAGAAACATATTTTTAATTACAGGCATTTGGTAGTGCCTGTTAATGTGAACTATTAATAACTGATTAAACCAGGTTTGTTGAATTTTCTTCAATCTACAATTGCTTTAGACAGGATAGTAATCCAGAACCATATTGCTAACGTGTCATCTCCGCTTGTACAGTAACGTATGAATGACGTCATCTCCTGACACATCAGGACGGCACGTGACGTCACGGACTTTGCTGCTGTCACAGGCAATCCACGTCCCGCTACAACTGCAGCGACAAATGTTGCTCCTCTTAATGTAAAAAAATCAGAAGTACTTCTGTGAATTACCTTTTGTGACAATCTCAAATAAAATGTTTATATTTTTAATTTTTTTCGTTTTTGAACATTTAAAACAAAATATTATTTAACTTACAGAGATAAATCTGAATTTGAATCATTACTTTTGAAAATGTTGCGTACAAAAACATGCTGGTAGTCTTTCAAACTCAAGCCCACATTAACTTATTTGGTGAACAAAACATATTTACATTGTATATCATAAAAAGATTCAATGTGCATTTTATTGTTTAAATATTTTTTTGTGTGTCTGGATGTAACAACTGTAAATTATTACCAACCAAAAAGCTATTGGTCATATCAATTTTGTATTTTTAATAATAACTGTTTTTATTTTTGAGACTTTTGCACTAAATTTTTTTTAATTTAACCTTTAGGCAGTAATAATTATAAATACTGTAAACATGCACATTTTAACTTTTTAAACTATATGGGAGCTTAAGGGACATATACATTCATTGATAATCCCTTGATAAAAGTTCTGTAAAATCGCAGCTAATTTAATAGAATCACGCATTGCATATGGATCTTAATTGCTGCAGAATATTGCATGTAAAGCAGCATTACATATTCAGATGTATGAAAATTGAGTTAAGATATTTCATGTACTCGATAAAAAACCTGATTTATATTGCTTCGAATTGACTCGATTAATAAGTAATTTGTTTTATTAGAATTTAAGTCAATAATATAAAATTCAATTGGTATAGTTCAGGGTTACCATATTCTTATTAAGAATATATTTCGTGATTTATAATATGAATTAAATCCTTAATTGAGGTTCAAAGGATGAATTATTTTATGTACGAAATTAAAGAAAACATTATGAAGCCCTGAGTCAAGAACCACATCAAGCAACACAAAATGTTAGTCTGTAAAGTAGAATATGTAAGCATTTAAGGATGCACCGATTCCAATGACTAAAAGACTTACTGGTATGACGATTATAGTATGAAATGTTTTAAAATAATGCAGTAACCAAAATAATACGGAATATAAATATACAGTAAAGTGCATATTGTGCATACACATAATATAATGTCGATTATTTGTGTATATTTAACTTGCGTAGCTGTTGTAAAGGCATGGACATATTTTACACTGTAAATATATTTTTACATGAGGGACAATAACATATTAAAATATAGAGTCGGCATTTTATTTGTTAACAATCCTGTCATAAATAAATTTATTCCCCAAAAATTCTGCACTGACTAAAATTAAGTGTTTTTCAAGCTGAAGTACCCGCGATTTGTAAATTGTTTGTCATTGCGAACTAAGAAAATGTTTTATGGAGAACTCATTGAAAATGAACCCAAAGTAAGAGTGTGCCCTACAAAAACTTACTTACATTTCAAGGGTAGTTAAAGTTTAGTTTAGACTATCATGACTGATAGCCAAACAAGGTTGAAACCTATTATCCCCTCTGGTGAGGTGTGAAACAATATTAACCTAAACCGATAATAACACCAGGCAGGTCACAAACTTGCACAGGTTTTGGGATGCAAACAATTTGATTGATTACTTAGGTAACGAAAATACCCAAAGAAACAGGAACCTTATTTGAGTGCCTTGGAATCTGGAAAATTTATTTTTTACTGTAAAAGAGAGGTCGCAATAATTATAAAAACCTGATTCTAAGAAATATGGCTCGGTCTTTTTGTTGGTTTTTGAGATGACATATTTGAGACTTGGGATTTTCAACAGTGTTGCTACTGTGGGACTTTCTTGTAAATAACATAATTCTTTATGACATAAAATTTGAAATCATACGCTCATTTGATGTGATAACAGTAAAGATTATTGTCTTTTACATCGACAAATACGATTTTTTATTCTTATTGGTTTTAACTTTTAAATATTCATTTTTAATTCTTAATTTAATAGACCTATGCAATATAAGCTAATCCCCAGAGTGTTATGACTTTACTTTGTAAATTATTTGAATATCCTATTTATGGAATTTATTTTAACATCGCTTTCTAATAAAAGATGTTGGCCACATTTATTTGGAAATAAATTATATATACTGTACTAGCAGAATTGTGTTAATTTATTCAGCCAGTCATCCAGAGGAGAAACTTTAACTCTGCAATATTAACAAAGAAGAGTATTTCCTATGTATTGGACTACACAGGATGAATTTTGGTTGAGATCATAACGGGCATTGCTAATCTCCTGTATCATCACTGCTTACGAAAGTGTTTATCTTGATTGTAAATCCCTTCACTGCTATCGGATGAAATTCTCAATTAATTATTAAACATTACTTCAAAAATAATTTAAATGGTTTGAAACTATGTAGTAAAACCGCATATATAGTTATCCATACAAATGACAAAGTGTTTGCTTACAGTTTACATGTAATATTAATCTACATAATAAGTTAATAATTGTACGAAATAACGACAAAAAAATAGTGCAAAAATCATTATTGTTAATCATTCTCGAGTATTTCTGAGGTTTTTATGAACCTGCAAATACGTTTTCCTTCAAATTACTTCATGTTTTTGATTTATTGAGAAAGAATTGATATATAAGAATAAATAAATTAAATAATTTTTATGAACCACCACGTATTAAAATATTTTTTTAACGGTCATGCATACAATAAAATATTTAACAGTGTTGAAATAATAGTAGGGTTTTACTTTTTCCTGTTTAATAAATTAGACATTGCCTCAATTATCTTCTCCGTTGAGCTGTGAAATGCTATCATACCCAATCATTAATCATATCAGGTGACTTCCTTAAGTGGACGGAATATTGTCTCATTAGATTTATTATCCTTAAATAATTTAGACATGGTTGGAAGAGCGTTAACAAGCTTGAATTTATGAAAATTCCAAACTTAAATATTTTTATTCATATTTACACACTATATATTTAGTACTATATAAACTTTAAAATTTTCTATCAGGATATGCGATTGGAGATGCATTTTAAGCTTAATATTGTAAGCTAATGAAGCATTCACTAGCTCGAAAGAGGGGAGGGGATTTTGCTTATTCAATATTTTTATGGGTATTTTGATGAGACTTAGTATTTATTAAATCCGCTGTATTATCCATAATTTAAAATATTTGTGTCACAAGAAGAAAAAGCGAAATTTCTCAGCCAACCATTTTCAAATGTCAAGATGCCTACATATACGGAACAAACGAAAGAGCAATGATCACCATCTAGTATTGAGTGTCAAAGCTCTTTCCAGCTTAGAGCTTGACGTATTTCGACGTTAAGATATTCATGAAATGAAACATACCCTCATTCATCCTGCAGCTAACAAGATGCTTAGGATCATGTCGATCCTTCGTGTTGTTTTTCATCAAATAATGTTCAAATCAACGTGGTTTAAGATCTTTAAAATACTTCTCTACTATCATACAATAATACTTTGTACAGGTTTAACTCACAAACTAAAGTTTTTTAAGCTTATTATTTGTTTTCTTTCAAAAATAAAACTAATTTCTTTTCTTTTATTTCATATTTTGATGTTATAAAGTGTTCTGCGTTTATTTTTCCACTTGCCAAAAAAAATCTTCTGGCTGCAAAATATGTTCTCATAATAATTTAAATACTAATAGATTTTTTTTATATTTTACTATGACCTTAAATCAGAATATTATATTTAATTAACTGGGTTTTTTTAGATCGTTTCGAAATGTTTTAAAATAATTGAATTTAATTTTGGCTGCTTTTTTAGTTTATATTTTGACATCATTGTTTGAAGATGTTCCTGCAATGTTTTAAATACAACGTGCATGAATATCAGAATGAAAAAAGAAACATAATTTTGATTACTGGCATTTGAACTAATGTTTTAATGTAAATACTAAACATTTTATTATAATTGTTTTTTTTTCATTAAATGAACTTTCTTTTCACAGGACACGAATCCAGAACCATATTGCTAACGTGTCACCTCCGCTTGTACAGTAATGTATGAATGACGTCATCTCCTGTCACATCAGGACGGCACGTGACGTCACGGACTTTGCTGCAGTCACATGCAAGTCATGTCCCGCTACAACTGCAACGACAAATGTTGCTCCTGTTAATGGAAGACAATCAGAATTGTGAGTGACCCTCTGTTTCAATCTCAAACCAAATCTTTATGTTTTTTTTAATATTTTAAAGTTTTTAGCGAATTTCCTCTATAGGGATTAGCGAATTTCCTCTATAGGGAAGAAGCTGTTACCGTAGGTCTCATGGTAAGACCTAAGCCTAAAACCATCATGACTTTTCTTTTTGAGGTCCTCAGATGCCAAAAACACCACTCGTTCACTTTCATAAATATATATGTGTGTCTTTGAGCACGATAACTTGCGCAAAAATGGTCCAATCGTAATGAAACTTGGCATAGACGTGTAGAGTAGTAATTATTCGGACGAGTTCGTAAACCAGCCTGATCGGACCACCGGAAAGGGGGGTAAAGGGGGGTAAACCCCCCCAAAAATGGGTTTTTTGAGATTTTTACATAGAAAAATAAAATTTTTCAAATGTTTATCGACACCATTTAATTTAGCCCAAAAAAACAAACAATTTAGTATTTTGAATCATGGCTCTATGTCCATTGGTTGCCGAAATATTGAAAGTGGTAAACACAGTACGTTCTCCCAATGTTAACCTTATGGGAAATAAGTAAAATTCTATATCTCGCTTATTCCTCAACATATCTTGATAAAACTTGGCAAATGGCTTCTTCTATTTCAGATCTACTAAATATTGAATTAAAACCATGCAGTTTTAATATACCTGTAGCAGCAAACCTCCATAATCATTCCCCATGTTATTCTTATGGAGCTTACAAAAACATGTCAAATCTCGCTATGTTGGATCGAAATATGTTGTTTTGCACTTGAAATTCGCTGAGTATGCAGGTCTGCTGCAACTGGGGTATTTATCATTTTAAATCCATTATAATTAATTACTTCATTTTGCCATGACACAATTGTTTGTATGATATTTTGTTTGTGAAAATGCTTAGTATCAAATCATGTTGGAAATCTTAAATACCTAAGCCTAGTTACACTAAGAAAGTGAACTAAATATTTGAAGGGAATATTAGAATAATGTTCCTATACTACAACAGATCAATGTGTGCGTTAATGTTTTCAATTAAGAGGTTCAAAATCATGCCAACGGATAACTTTTTGTGTGTCTTCGTATGACAGCAATACATTATGCCAAAAAAATTTAAATATAAATATATTTTTATATGATGGACAAGCTAATATTGGAAGCTTTGCACAAACATATTATTTTAAACTTTATTAAATGACATTATAAATACAGTAAAAAATACACATATTTACTTGCTTAATATATGATAGTTAACTTAAGAGACATAAATATTCATGGACATTCCTGAAATAAAAGTCCTGTAAATATCCAGTTTAATTTGATAGCATCACGCACTGCGGATGAACCTTAATTGTTGCTGCGTATTGCATGTAAATTTAAAGCATCATAACATATTCAGATTTATGTAAATTGTGTATGGGTATTTTATATACTCTATAAAGTTTTTTTTATTCTGTCAAATTGAATCAATGAATGCTTCATGAAATATAAATGTTTTGTTTAGTTTGAATTGACCCACTTCAAGTAAGCAATTTAGACAGTTAATATTTCAACTCAGCAGTTTATTGTAAATTAAATTAAATTATTTGTATACATAATTATGTTGAAAATTATATATTGAACATAAATGCGTAATTCATAATGCGTAGCGAGCTAATTGCAGCGTGTCAGGAGAGAATAATGTGCAATGAATATTCCAAAAATGATTTGTGTAGACACAAAGTTTAGTGCTAAATATTATGGAAAGTGGTGAATTTCAGAATCCAGATATCAATAAGAACTTTATTACTAAAAGGCCAGTATCAAGTTTTTAAATAATTCTGGCCTTTTTGAAAATTTTTTGTTCCAGACTTAAAAATGCAGGTTGTCGCAAAGTCACTCTGTGGCATTTTGATTGTGTAGTCATCACGACACCAGCTTCTAGCTTAATATCATGCATTTATTTATTTATGAAGATCAAAAATAACAATAGTTCTGTCAAAAGAAAAGTAACATATACTTTTAGTATTAATAAACTATGTTTTGCTTCAACTTCGATCATCTTAAAATAATAAACTTATAATTGCACGTGTTTTTTTTAACTTGATTATGCATCTCTTATTATAAAAATGTTGTTTTATAAGTTTTATGCTTAATAATTTTATTTATTCTTTATTTTATTTCCACACGACTCGATTGAGCTTAAGTAGACCTAGTGGACGTAGTTATTCATGTATTGATAGTTAATTTATTTGAAAACTGTTAGATTAAAAATTATTTAAGCTGACATTGTTATCAACTAATTTAGAGCATAAAACCTTTTTCTCGACGAGTTATTTCCCTTTTTTGAATTCAATCTACAAGTAAAAGGAATATCAATACACAACTTGAGGTCCTAAATCAACTGGTGGTCGTTTCCACTAGATGGTCTGACCCTAACATTGCCAACTAAATCCTCTTACACAGCGGGCTAATCCTGCCTCCCTGGAGATTTGGATTGTTTAACTTTCTCAAAACACAAGCTGGTGCTATGGCTACAATAGAAGTACTTGAAAGAGTAAGTCATACATGAGAACTTTAAAATGATTTCTACCTAAACTATAAAACATCCTACTATAATATTATAAATGTAAAAGTTTAGATGTTTGTGTGAATATCTGCCTTTCAACCACGTGAAAAATACTGGACAAACTGAGCTCAAACTTTGCAGGAATAGAGCCACTATATCAGAAAAAGGCAAAGGCCTATTCACTTCCTTAAAATCCCCTCGGGCTGCGCCCCGTGAATGTCCTTAGCTTCAATGTTTTCATTTTATAAGGATGTAAACATTCAAATAGGTACTGGATTGTAAACAGCTGTGAATACAAAATTTGACAGTTCAAAGAGTAAGTTTAAATCCCTTTTATTAAAAAAGCACAAAAAAAAATAAAAAAATAATTTTTAAAGTATTGAAAATATTCAACATAAATATCGTAAAGATTAACATAAAAAGATCTCAAATAAAAATTAATTTCAGCAGTTTAATTCAAAAGATTTGGTACAGTGCTTGTAATTATATGAAATGCACACTTCGTCTACACAACCAAAATGCGTCTTATACGCATGAGAATTTAAAACGTTTTGATTCTTACATTTGTCTATCATATAATTTTTATTTTTTATCAACATGAATAAGATAATAATTTAAAAGGTTTTTACTAAAATATTGTTAATAGTAAAAAATTCCATAAGCGATATAATATATTTATATACATCTTTTACAAACAGCTAAAAATTTGTCTTAACAGAAACAGAATCAGTTTTCATGTATGTATTTTGTCGTGCTACACTATAAATCTATTGCGTTCCATATGTCTCCTCACGTTGTAATGTGACAATCTTCTTCCCTTAGAACATATTTATTTATTTATTGATATCGCTTTCATGTTTGTGTTACACAGTATAATTGAGTGAGAAGATCAATGGCATTTTAATTCACACTTAGGAAATATATTTATCAGATTTCAAGGTTTTTTATCATTATATTTTTTTTATATAATTTTTGTGTTTCACATTGTTTATATTACTGGGAATGATTTTCGAATATTGTTTTATAACAGGACCACTAGCCAGTATCTTTGTTATTATAGTATTAATTTGTAAATTGTATTGTTTTCAAAATAAGAGATTATATGACTTTATTTTCTACCATTAAATCCCAAATCAAGCCATGGTATACTAACTCGAGTTTCTCATATGTAACAGAGATCTGATAACCTAATTATAACTTTCGTCATTTTGAAACACTTCATGTGGCTTTTTTAATTTTTTTCGTTTACTTTAATTAATCATTTTTAGGTTAGTGAATGCTCTTAAAGCAGTTTTAGAATGTCGTTTACTTGCTGAACACTATTATCCTGCTCTTACGTCAACCGTACAACATTATTGAAATTAATTTCTTTGTAATAGAATTAATTAATATCTAATTATCTGTAAAACCATTATGCTTTACTGGGTGGTAAAACATATTTTGAGAATTAATTGTTGTCATGATAAACATTTTCGTAAGCACATTAAATGAAATTGATAAATTAAAATACATATATATTTTAATTTCATTGACTTCAAGATTCATTCGGCAACGACTCACAATTATGGATTCATTGTACTGTGTAATGGTGTTGATGATCCAATAATGTTACATACATCCTAATACATCATTGTATTTAGTGACTGTGTTGATTGACCTGCCGTGTTAAAGATACCTTAGCTGTAATATGTCATTACAAGTATGGAACATACCAGTTCTTAAACATAAAGTTACGTGATAGTGAATTTTAGTTGATAATTCCTCTTGTTCTTTTAAGGAATCCTGCATTATTTCGACGTTGGAAGAAATGTTCACTCTTAAATTTAACATTGGATGTATAAATTCTTAATGAGGGTTATTGATTTCCCTTCATTTCAATACTTATTTATTCTAATATTAATTGAAAACCATCCTTTTTGTTAACATTTTGGAATTTTAATAATCAGCTATATGCTTTGTAATTTATGGCATTAATAACTTCATAGGCATTTAAAAATATTTAACATCATAGAAATTGCATAGGAATCATCATTCGTAAGATTTATCATAGAAATTGTATGTATATTAGTAAAATATCAAATATTTTTCAATCCAAATAATTAATTAAGAGAAAGATTTTGTGATAGGATCACGAGATTGAAATAACAAGACGGCTCGTGTGCCGTCGTCCTGGCATCACGCTGCCGTTTACTGTGGGTTACAACAACAACAACAACAACAACGCCGTCTAAGTGTATACATGTTATCCTGATAACTTAGTGTTACGCTATCAAATCTTTGAATGAGTTAAAATCTATGATATTTTAGCGCCCTGCAAAATATGTAGAAGAAAGTAGTTTTATATAATTTAATAATCAGAATAAATAACAGTCGTTGTAGAAATATTATAAAACTTTTCCTCACTGAAAATTGATTTGGTAATTTAAACGTTAAGAGTAGGAAACTTTAAGTAACAGGACTCAGGTACTGTATCTAGGGAGTAAAAATACTTATAGCTTGAGTATCAGTTAACCAGTGCAATTATATTGCGGTTGAGATTCTCCCCTTTATTTTGTTTTTCATAATATGCGTACATGTTTGTTTAAGTCTAGAATATCGATTCGAGCCGAATGTTAGCATGTTATCCTGCTAACTTAGTGTTAAGCTTTCTAGTCTTTGAATCATTTGATGTGATTTTAGCGCCTTGCAAAATAACTTAAAAATAGTTTTATATAATTTCATAACCAGGAAAATAACAGTCAGTTGTAATAACATTATACAACTTTTTCTCATTGCAAATTGATGTGGCAGTTTAATGTTGAGAGTAGGAAGCTTTAAGAATTGGGACTCAATGTACCGTACTGAATTTAGGGAGTAAAAACGCTGAAGCTTAAGCTCAGTACTCAGCTTGCTTGGTGCTCAGCTTACTTAATACTTAAGCTTGAGTCTCAGTTCACCAGTGAAATTATATTGGGGATAGGATTCTCCCATTTATTTTGGTTTCAAAAATTGGCTTACATGATTGATTGAGTCAAGAATATTGTTTCGACCTGGCAAAACTAAGGCTAATAATGAAAAGCCTGAGGTAATTTTAGCTTTGACATTGAAGTTTTCAGCCGATGAGTAAAGGTAGGCTGAGATTAGGTGGGCATAGATTTGGTATTGGATTTTCTTTTATTCGATGAGTGAGCACATTTGGAGTAATGAATGCATAATCGTTACTGGATGTCGTTGAAAAAAGGAGCCGCTATTTAAAATAACGTTAGCTTAATGACCCCTTTTGACGTATTATTTTATTTTATTTACATGCTTCAAAACAGGTATAGCCCAATTGCAACGAAGCAGTTCACGTAATAAACATAATGATTGTTGAGGTTGAGTTTCTTTTAG
Source organism: Flexamia atlantica (assembly GCA_035578135.1). Taxonomy (NCBI): domain Eukaryota; kingdom Metazoa; phylum Arthropoda; class Insecta; order Hemiptera; family Cicadellidae; genus Flexamia; species Flexamia atlantica. Next base: position 20,542,582 of record JAQJVK010000014.1, on the reverse strand, counting down.
TCCATAATCTTCTGCTTCCTTTTAAGAGCAACATTGAACCAGCACCGAATATATAATACAATATTTATATATTTGTATGATATATAATTTTTAAAACTTACTTTTTTCAATTTATAAAGTGTTTTAAAGCTTTGTTTGTACTCCGATTGTTCTATGGCATAATTGAATAAACTATCATAAGTAATCAAATACTATTTTCTTTCAGGCCGGTATTGTTGGTTTCGCATAATATAAAAACTCCAAGATAAGAGTAAACTTAATTTTTTAAGGCTAAGATAGAACACTAAAAAAGTATCAGTTTTTTATAATTCGTGTTTTTTACACTTTAGTATAAAGTCATTTAATAAAGTCAATTAGCTAAAATTTTAAGGAGTTCATTCAATAGGTAGTCGTCTTATGACGTAGTCCCCATGAATAAGGATCGTTAATCCTAATCACGTTTCACACGTCGACACGTGCGATAATTGGGTTTCTACCTGACTGGAACATCGTCTTTTAGACTGTAAAGATTGTGGTGAAAAAAAGGAATGGAAGTAGACTTAACTTATTTTAATACCATGGCATTAAGAATTTAGTAGTATAGAATAGACTGTAAGACAAAAAATATAATTATCTTTTGAATCCTAAAAAATACTTAAGTTAAAATTATTAATGAAATTAATCTGAAAGAAACATAGTTTCATTATCAATAGTTGTATTTTTGAAACGGCATTTCTTCTATGTTATAAGCTAATAAAAATAATCAGGAGATGGTTGTAAACCATTTCAAAACTTCTTGTGATGAAAATCTTTTAAAACCGTCTCTCAGGTTTAGACATGGTAGTAAAACGTGGTTATGCCAAAACTTCCCGGCCGTGTAACATAGGATATTTTCCATCATACTACGCAGAAAAACACATACATTCAATCGTAACGAAGTCCTTTCATAAACATACGTTTCTCAATGTTTCTCAATCCTTCAACCCTAACCTATAACAAACAGAACAAACATTTGCCACGGATGCAGTGCTGCCACTACATTCCTCTAAAAAGTAACCAAAAAACAAGCATTTAACGTCGGTTTGCTGCAAATCAGCTGATTGTTCAATTCCTTTTTATCCGGCCTAGGCCCCGGGGACGGCAATGGGTACCTTTCAAGCTAATAAATTCGAGAAAACAAACAGGCCAGTTCAATGCATGACAGGATCGAAACTGGGTTCAGTTGTCATTTGTCATTGGGCTGTGAATTAATGATGCTATGTAACAAAAGGTCACCGTTAGATAGTAACAAGACCCGGGTTTGGACCGTTCCCGATCAAAACGTTAAAGAATGCCACTGGCGTTGAAATACACAACATAAAAATAAAATAAAATAAAAGGAACTGATAACAGATGTTTTTGTGTCAGTATGATGAAAATGTTTTAATTTATTTTTGGTTTTTAACTATTTCCATTATTTGTTGTCTGCCGCAGCAGTCTCAGTATCGCCAATGACACTGGTTAGTCGGTTTTATTCACTCCAGGCAGTGTCGTTATCGCGGCAGGAGATGATGGGTGAACCATTAATCTGAGTCAGGCTCAAGCTGCCGGGTGACGTTGTTTGTCTAGCGGGTGACGAGATTGAGGACAGCGGAAAAATATTAATGTGAAATTTGATTTGTCGGTTGGCTCACTTTATATTTACAGAATCGAATTCTTTATTATTCGTTATACATGAGAAATATTTAGCGATCGATTGGTTATTTTTAAATGACATTTTGAAGTTGCTATATAACAGAATCAGATCACTTTTTACCAATATTTCTAAAAGTGTACATTTTGGATTTTTATTAAATAATATTAAATACAAGACTGACTTGTCATAACTTTCTAATATTGAACACTAAAGTTCTATTACAAATTCAGTGAAATGGACACAATTGATTGAGGTTGTTTTAGTTATAGCGCTACAATTGTTTAACATATAAATTAAGAAATAAATACGAGACGTGACGGAGTCTAGGCAGTGCAGTCAGGTGTTGGCTTTTATTTTATTTGCTTTCGGCCTCCCTTTCCTTTTATTAAGAAATCACATTCAATTACGATTTTGAGAATTGTCATACGTATTGATCTCTTATTGTTTCCTGTATACCCCGGTATCTATTTTCTATGAAATTACAATGTAACAAAAAATTGGATTTGTAGCGATTTTCGGAAACCATAATTTTATTGTTTTTAAAATTTCTATCGGTAATTATCTTAAATTTGTAAACTGTTTATGAGAACAAAATACGAGTATATATTACATAAACAGGACTGGGCAAAAATGAGAGTACCTCCTCTTGAACATTAATACCTACCCGTGTCCTGAACAGTATATGATCTCAGTATCCTCCAATGTATTGTAAATTGTTTTTATAAGTACCGTTACTTAAGCGAAATTAAGTAGCAAAGTTTAAATCATCTGGAGAAAACAGTGACATTTTATATAAAAGTTAAAGTTCAGCGATGGTAAGGCATAAAGCTAAGTAATCGTTAAGGCGCATTTACATTGGTTTTGAGGTTAACCAAGTGTATCTATGGCTAAATGTGGACATTGCAAGAAGACACAAAGCAAAGACGTAATGAATGCTACAAGATACAATGGAGTTGACAAAGGCCGGCCATTACAGTCTCCATTGACCTAACTACATTACCATCGCTACTTTGTCCGTTGATTTGTAATGAAAATCGCTTTCGTCTGTAGTCATATTAGCCCTCGATAAATCTTGTATAAACCCCAGGCAAAAAGTATGTTAGTAGTAAAACCATTCCGTAGGAGATTGAACGTTCTTGTCATGAAACAAAAACGTTGTTGAATATGTGTTGTAAGTTTTAAAAACTTACAAGTGTTGTTATAATTTTATTACTTTGAAAATGATTCAGTATAAATGTGTAGCGCAAACTTATTTAATGTGTGATCAAAACACATGATTTCATTTATTTTTTTTAAATGAGTTGATTTTATAGTTTTTTATGTACAAACTATAACGTAATATTCACACTGTTATATGAATCCAATTAAAAAGAAAGATTTATTGAATTAATATTGCATTCTCTTCTATATTTTTTGAATACAACTTTCTCTGAACCAGGATTGAAAGTATCGCGAATTTGTATTACATTCCAGGAATCTAATGGAAGGAATTCAATGATTAAACCGAAAAATCTACTTAATTTTGACGTATTTGATAACATTGCAATTTGTTATCATTCGCATGGGTCTTGAAGTGTTATAAAGCAAAAAACAAACAAAGTGTTTTCTCCCACAGTTACAAGTAGTGCAATAGTGGGGCTGCTGGCCCAATCAAACTTTGACAGGCAGTCAATTTTTTGACAGCTACTTCCGGTCACGTGACCGGAAGTGACGTCATCAGCTGTGACGTAGCTGTGACGTGTTTTTGGTGGGTATTTAAAGTTTAAATGCCCTGCTGTGCTGGGTATTTAAATTTTAAATGGCCGGAAGTGTGTCAAGGTCTTTTGGGGGTGTTTTTAAAAAAGATCTTGCATTTTCGGAAAATCCGAAAATGCAAGATAATTTTTGTTTCTTTTTACAAACTGTTGTTTTGTTGATTTTCACGTCTGTTAAAATACCATGTAAAAAATGGAATTGACAAATTAACAAGAAAATATCCTGCTACAAAGTATCCAAATAAAGATGCAATTACATAAACATAAACTTTAAAATATAGCGAATGTTCTTCCTTTTTATCTGTTAGCATTTCCTGAACAAGGTAACCAAAATTGTAACCACATAAAAATGAAAGTAGGCAAATAATAAATTTCGACGGGTTCACAAAAACCAAGTTGTAAAGTAGCGAATTTCTTTCTTCTTCCATTGTTGAATTTTTAGTCGAAACCAATTAATGATAACATTATTGCTTGCGCATCAGAACTAACAGTTGATGAAATTTCATTTACTTGTAGACTTGTAGTAGTTTCATTTGTAGTAGGTAATTGTTCGGAAGTTGGTGTAGATGTAGAAGAAACAGTATTATATTGAAGCTCAGAGTCCATGTGTGCTCGGGTAAAGAGCTGAAGCTTTAATGACGTGTGGTAGCCGTGTCCTACTGTGCATCAGGAGTTGTTGGTGGTGGGGGGTCGTTTGTTTCTTGCACTGAAATGTAGATGGAATCATAACTTTCTGGAGGATGTACTAAAATTTGTTGTATAGGATCTGCATCAATAGGAAAACTTTGCGTTTCAATGCAAAGTCCATCTTTAATAAAAGAAACATATAAAACAGAACTCATGTTTATTTAGATGTTTACTCTGCCGGTTCTACTAGCAAACTGATGTGTCAGTATCGGCGTTGCAACCTCCCTTGACATGTGCAGCTCGGAACATCTGCCCTCCCCCCACCACCATGAGAGACTCCTCGCAATTTTTGGATTTGTAGTGTTAGTTCTAACGTAGGTGTTGTAGGGTGAACATCTCAGTACTAAACAATTGTTTTTAACATTTGGCTTAAAATACTTATTTAACTTTGTACAAGTTACAATATTTTTAAAGATGCTACTTTATTATATTACTTTAATACTTAGCTATAATATTTAGTTAAAGAAATCGAAACTGTAGTTGCGATTAAAATAGAAACATGGTTTCTTAACATTTGCCTTAAAAAGATTTGTAACAAAATATCGTAAGAAAATTTTTACAACATATTTGAATTAATATGTTTGCAAACCCTATCATGCGAGTTTTAAAAGATAAACGAGACCGAGTGGGCCGGGTTTGACCTCGCATGCTTTCGCTTGTTGCCGACCAGTTAGCAATACAACTGGTTGACCTTGCGCCGCACTTTCGCTTGCGGCCGGCCGGCGAATACAGGTCGTCGTCCTTGTTGCATCACCCGGCACACCTGTCCTTGATTGCTTAACACACTCTACACTCTACACTCGACAAGTTATTCTTTCCTTTGCCACCGTCCTAACAACACCTACTTCAATTTCACAATGAACCGCTCCGAGTATACCGAGATTTGGTATAACTGGTTTTCCTATCTTCAACTGCTTGGGGTACGAATTATTCAATCGAACAACAATCGTGATTGGTATGATGTTACAACCACTATTGCTCGAAAACCTTTTCAGCAAGTTTGGAAAAACATTCTTACCGGCACCAAAATTCGCACCGAACCACCCAAAATTCGCACCAAACCACCTATATCACCTGTATCTTCAAACGTACCCCAGCAAAAATTTCATCTAAAAAAACTGAAACTTAACCGAAAATATGAAATCCTAAGACATTTATCTTCTTCTATTTTCATTTTTAATTCTGAAAAAACCAAAATTTATGTCATTGACATTCCCAAAAAAATTCCTATTCCCCTTAACCCTCGACACTTGATAATAAATAAAAAAGGTGCCAAGTTAAACATAAATATTACCGAGTAAAACCTTTTCCCACCTCCAAAGTCCACCCTGGTGGCAAAAAAAGGCCCTTCTAAGGGCCGACCTAAGACTTTCAAATTTAGGCTTAAGTTTAAGCCTCAACCCTTGGTGACTAACAAGGGGTGGTTTGTGAAAGCCTCTATGGGACTTAGAGGTACACGGACCTCTTGTTAGTCACCAAACGTTAAGGCTTTAGCGAAAGCTCCCCGCTATTGACTCAACCTTTGGGACTTAGAGTTATGTGAACCGCTTGTTAGTCACCAAGGGTTGAGGCTTTAGCGTCCAACCCTTTGTGACTTAGTGGTACACAGACCACTTGTTAGTCACCAAGGGTTGAGGCTTTAGCGAAAGCCCCCCGCTATTGACTCAACCTTTGGGACTTAGAGGTATATGAACCGCTTGTAGTCACCAAGGGTTGAGGCCCTAACTTAAGCCTAAATTTGAAAGTCTTAGGTGGCCCTTAGAAGGGCCGATTTTGCCACCAGGGTGGACTTTGATTGAGGAGGGGAAGGAATATAAGGTTTAATTTAATATATTTATTCTCAATTTTCCACCCTCCGCTGTTACTAGTAAAAATTTTGGATCTGTTGGGACAAGTGGTGGTTTGGTTTTTGGAGTTGTGAGGATATAAATTTTCGTCCTCTCCTCGTTGTAGATATAAATTTTGTTTTCTTCAATTCTGTACAGATTATATTTTTTGTTTAAAATAGTTTAATGATATTTAATAAAATAATATATTGTAAATAGAAAAGAACAATACTGTTAATGAAAACGTACCCAGTCACATAGGGCACATATTTTCTCGCCATCTGCCAATTGAAACCAAATTTTGGTTTTAAATATACAACGTTTCTTGTGCTCAGTAATGAGCTCGCTTTGCAAGATTTGCGGCAGCGGCTCTGACACCTCCCTAATTTGCCGAAGCATAGGGTTGTCTGAGCAGATCCGCTGCAAACATAACTCGTACAAGGAGCTCATTGTTATGGGCTGACTATGCTCACCTCACAGCCTTAAATACGTACCAATCACCTTGATGGCAAAGGACAACGCCCTCCATTGGGTTAACCAGGTCGCCATAGGAGGCCGCCGCCTTGGACCGACAGTATATATAAGGTGTGCTGCAGTCTTGTGGTTATATTTGCCATGGAATCCCTCATGATCTTTGGTGCTGTGCACAACTTTGTTGAAGCCAAAAGAGTACTATGGTACATAAAAACGTATCATAGCAATCTGAATTGCATCAGTGGAGTACTTGAAGCTGTTAAAGCAGACGGTACAAAAATCTGTTGCACTTCGGATTCTATGGATTACGAAGGACTTGAATCATGGGTCCTTTATTATGTACAATTTTGTACAAAACTTTACATCAAAGTTGACACGGACTAAGGGGGTTTTCTAGGAGGAAAGAAAAGAATAGATACCAACAATGCATGTTGGTAGCTATTCTTTTCATTCTTCCGCTAAGATTTAAATGACCTTGACCTCGTTATGGACTTAGAAAATTTTTGTTAAGTTACAATAAACCTTCAAAATAACTAGGTCAAGGTCATCTGAACATACCCTATGAACGGGGAACAGAGCAGTAAGTGGTTAAACCACAAGCTGCTCTGTTCCCCGCTCCTATTTAATTTCTTCTATTGATATGTGTTTATAAACACATACATTTAATATCATATTGCTCCAGAGGAAACCAACCACAAAGATGACAATATTCTTGCGTTATTGGCGTCTTCAATTTGTATCCTACATTTTCAGATGCATGTTTCAGGTATCTGTACAGTTCTTGATCCGGATTCGCACCAGGAAGCCGCTAAAAAAAAATATTAATTTAAAGAAAATTAATAAAATAATATATTGTAAATAGAAAAAACAATTCAGTTAATGAAAACGTACCATGTGACATAGGCCGCATATTTTTTTGCCAGCATTTGGCATTTCCCACCAAATTTTAGTTTTAGAAACATACCGTTTTTTGTGCTCATAAATGAGCTCGCCTTGCAAGATTTGCAGCAGCGGCTCTGACACCACCCTAATTTGCCGAAGCATAGGGTTGTCTGAGCAGATACGCTGCAAACACAACTCGTACAAGGAGCTCATGGTTATGGTCTGGCTATGCAAACCTCAAAGCTTTAAATACGTACCAATCACCTTGATGGCGAAGGTGATTCCCCCTCCCCCGGGTTTCCACTATATATTGAGCGGATAGAATTAATAGTTTGCTACATTTTGAATCAACAAAACGTTATGGAATCTTTCCAAAAATACCCGATTGATCAAAGATTAAGTAGAAACCGAAGGGAACAAAGAAGACAACACAGATTAAAAAAAGCTTTTGAAAAATTAAAATTAGTTGTACCGGAAAGTCAAAAACAAAAAAAAATTAACAGACAATCTATAGTTCAAAATGCAATAGATTACATTAAAAAATTGGAAGAAGACTTGAAATCACCAACATTTAACTTAGAACAACAAGAATTTGAACAATCCGAACAGACATTTTTACAGGATATAGAAGAATTCCAACAATTCGAACAGAAATTTGTACAGGAAATAGAAGAATATCTTCAAACTTCGCAAAATTTAAATCAAGACATTTATGAAATTTTGTATCAACCTTTTGAAACTGTTTCCTTGCCAGTGTTAGAAAGCTTGGATGAATATTTTTTGACGTCGAAAAGTAGAGGGGGTAAATGGGTGGGGAGCTGTTATAAAGGCAGGGTAAACAGAGTAATCTTTACTTTCTTAGGATCCGGCGCTATGGCAGGCACTTCGTCTTCGTCCAGGTCTTCTTCCTCGTCATCAAGAACATCATCATCATCATCATCATCTGTTGTTTCTATTGTGAAACAAAAATCTCCTTCTCCAAAAAAATCTTCACCGAAAAAATCTCCTTCTCCAAAAAAATGTTCACCAAAAAAATCTCCTAAGAAAATTTCTGAAAAACTTCAAAAACTTCAAAAATTAAGAAAATCCTGTTTTAAGAAAGAACAATGTGCTCATATTTTAAAAAAAGGAGCGAACAAAGGTGAAAGGTGTGTGAAGTTGTGTAGTGTAGGTGAAAAATTGTGTAATTTGCATAACAAACGTGAACCTTCCGAAAAAGTCAAAATTCAACCTTCTAAAAAAGTCAAAATTGAACCTTCCAAAAGTGAATTGCCAGAAAAAATTGAAAACTATAAAAGAATTAAAATCAACAGATTGAAATTAAACCACAAATATGTTTTTGTAAAAAAGATCAGTAACAGGGATGTTGTTCTTAGATGTTGTGATGAACTCTACTTGCTCAAATTACCAGTAAATCTTCAAATTCCAAATATCAGTAATGTTCATTATTATTTAGTAAGAAAATCTCCATCTGATAAAGTTAAATGGTCAAATTAAACACAAGACAAAAAAAAATGGAGCGGGGGAATAGACCACTTTGTAATTCCAAAAGAATTACTTAGCGGTCTATTCCCCCGTTCATAGGGTATTTTTTGGTGACCTTGACCTACTTTTTACACTTATAAATTTTCGCTAACTGCTATTGACCTTGAAAATAAATAGGTCAAGGTCATTCAATAATTAAAAAGAAAATGGAGGTGTACGGTTTTACAGAACCGTACACCTCAGAAACCTAACAGAAGAAAAGCTAAATCTACCTATATATAAATGACCTTGAGACTTAGAAATTTTCGCTAAGTCTTTTTGTTGACCTTGAAAATAACTAGGTCAAGGTCATTCGATAACTAAAAAGAAAATGGGGGTGTACGGTTTTACAGAACCGTACACCCCCGGAAACCTAAAAGAAGAAAAGCTAATTTACAATACAATCTGCCTAGAGTTTAAGAATTAATAAAAATAAAAAAATAAAGAAATAAAATTTAGTTTAAAAAAAAATAGCTAGACAGCCCAGCGCTGCACATCATGATTACAGTGTGATCATCACGTAAGCGAACTCACACACCTCACCATAAGCGCACAACGCTAAGCTAAAACAAAAATGTTATTTTGAAATAGCAAGTTGCTTAATTAAATTTAGGAAAAAATGTTATACAAATATGTTTTTTATTTCCTAACACTAAAGGAGCCAGTGTCTCGCCATTAGCGACGCAGAACAACTGAGGTCTAGCGAAACTCCGGAGGTAGGCGAACTACCCATCCAGCACGTATAGAGGTTGTAAGTGACCCGCTTTGGTGAGCGTAATCACTACAAAAGCGGTAGCCGGTTTTACCATTATTGGTTTTACCATGCAAAAGATGGAAGGAAAAAAGGAAAGGAAATTGGAATTGAAAGGTGTCCCTAACTAAAAAGGAGTACAAGACAAGAGAGGGAATGCCCTCAACAAGCTTGTTGGAAAAAGGAAATTGGAATAGAAAGGTATTAAAAACATATCATATAACATTCCTAAAAACAAAAATTTTACTTTAAATTTAAACATTCCAGGCAGAAATATATTGTAAGTAAAAGAAAGATTTTAAAATAATACTAACTACCAAACCAGCAAATTAAAAACAAACTACAAACCCTAGGGTATCTACAAGCACAAACAACTACCATGCCTTAAAATTAATCAGTCCTACGTCAAGATGTTATTATACAAATAACACCAAGATATTTTCACCAAACAGCAAAAATGATAAAATGTTCAGGGCGCCTTCTGAACATGTTACCACCTCACTGTCTAGCGAGCAACTGATGCCGAACCACACGCGCAGATCCCGGACCCCAACTCGGCTTGAGGTCATCCCCCCTCCTCGCTTACCCCCTCCCAAACCACAGGACCCTTACTGCGGGTTTGGTTTCCATCATTCTTTTGCCATTGTTCCAACAGGCAACAACATTTCTTTCTTTACTTTACATTGGATTTGTAAATATTTTAAGTGTTAAAACTTCTCAATATTTTTAATATTTTAGGACTTTGAAAAATTTTCAAACCTATCATTCTTTTGCAACTGTTTAAACAGGCAACAACACTTCTTTCTTTATTTTTACTTTACATTGGACTTGTAAAACTTCCTAATAATTAATACTTTCGGACTTAGAAAAATTTTCAAACATTTGCTTCAACATTTATTTTACAATATCAAGTTTCTTTTATAATGCCTCCAACAGACAACAATTTTCCTTTTGGATGTACAATTTGTGAAAAAATATATAAAATAGTTGAACCAGAAGACTTAACGGATGACGAAAGTATTTTTGAAAATAGTTTGATTCCAGTAGAAGATACATCTGATGCTACATCTGATGCTACATCCGATGCTACATCCGATGCTACGTCTGATGCTACAAGTGATGAAGAAAATATTTTGGAAGTACCAGTAGCAATAGGCGAAGAAACACCGTTAACACATGTTGTAACAATTAACTATGATCCAGTACAATATATACATGCTCTTGTTCGGCGACGTTTGTTTCCGGCATCGGACATGGAGGAAGATGAAAGCGATAACGATTTGGAAATAACATATTTAAACAACAGCAATGATGATCACACTTACGACGCATAATATATGTATTATTTTGAACTTAAATTATTTGACGTTGGCACTTAGATTTTTTTAAAACTTCCATTATTTGACCTTGAGACTTAGAATTTTTTTAAAACTTCCATTATTTGACCTTGAGACTTAGATTTTTTCTAAAACTTTCATTATTTGACCTTGACACTTAGATTTTTTTATATTTGCATTATTTGACACTTAGATGTTTTTTTTAAACTTGCATTATTTGACCTTGAAACTTAGGAGTTTTGAAATATAAGAAATTTAACTGTTATTAACACTTTTTGTGTTTAATACAGAAAAAGTGGTGGGGGTAGTCTATAAATAGGGGTAGTTTAAGAGTGGTTCTTATTATTACTGCAACTTTTGTGGAGAGCACACCTACGTCATGTATTACTGCATCAGTTGTGAAGAATCTTTTGAAAATGAAAACTTACTACAAATACACAAAGAAGTGTACCATAACAACGAAACAAGAAACAATGCAGAAGAAGACGATTTAGAAGAATTAGATCAAATGCTGGCTACCCATCAACAACAACTAAATTCAAGACCAAGTGTTATTCAATACGCACCCGGACCATCTTTGGATGTGGAATTATACGCCCGAGCTTTACCAGGCAGTGTAGTAACTCATTTTAAGATTGACAATGCTCAATTGCAACTAGCACAATTTATATTGAAAGCAAAAACATTAGTAACAGAAACATTGAAGAATGAACTAAGAAGATTAAATTTTATAAAGTTTGGAATATTATTAGATACTGTATTTACAAATGTTCAGAATGAAACATCACCAAGAGGATTTTTAACTAAAAACAAAACCATCATGTTTGCATCGGATATAAGCTCAATTGTGGATGATTGTTTTGAAGAACTTTTAACAAAATTACAAGAACATGAAGGAAGAGGTTCTGGATGGAGTTTGTTAAGTATAACAAGCTTAGATGTGAGAGTTCATAAACATGGATATGGAATGAGAGGTAGTAGTTATATTGCTTTGCCAAGGAAGATTCGAGTAACCAAATCTTGTGTTAATGTACAAAATGAAAATGCTGAATGTTTCAAGTATGCAATGCTTGCAAAATATGTAGAAGATCATGTGGAACGACCGAGTAGAGCATACGATGAGGTTTCCTATATGTATAACTTTCAAGGCATGACTTATCCTGTTTCAATTCAAGACATATCAAAATTTGAAAAGAAAAATCCTTTTGCATCTGTAAACATCTTTGGCTTAGATTCATCCAACAATGTCTATCCCTTACGTATAACACCCACCGAACGCAGAGATCATACCGATTTATTATTAATAACAAAAGGTGATATTTCACATTATGTATATATTAAAGATTTCGAAGCTCTAGTTTGCAAACTGTTATCAAAACATAAAGTAGAAAAAACCACTTGTAAAAGATGTTTTTGTTTTGTAAACAAACCATTAAGAAGAGGTGGTTCAGAATGGTTGATGGAACATCAAAAATTATGCAATGGAAACTATGAAGTAAGAATTAAATTACCACACCCTAGCAGATCACAAGTAAAATTTGATAAAGTTATCCAACAATACAGAATTCCCGTTGTAGTGTATGCAGATTTTGAATCTTCATTGCTTCCACTTGAACAAGAAGAAGGAGAGGAAATTACAAGCAGAACAAAGTATCAACTTCACAAACCAAACAGCTACTGTTTAATAGTAAAATCCACTCTGCCTGAAGAACATCTTCAAGAATATGGTTTGACATCTACACCAAAGATTTATCGTGGAGAAGAAGCAGCTCGATACTTTGTTGATGATTTATACGACATCGCTGGGAAAGTGGAAGCAATGTATAGCAATGTGGTTCCTATGTCACCTATGACACCGGAAGAAATTTATCTTTATGATTCGACAACAACATGCTATTTGTGTAACAATCAATTTACAGAAACTAAAGTTAATGTTCGCGACCATGACCATCTGACAGGAGCCTACAGAGGTGCAGCTTGCAACGGATGTAACATCAACTACAAACTACCATCTTTTATTCCCGTGGTTTTTCACAATCTTAGCGGATACTATGGACATTTTATCATTCCCGAATTAGCAAGAGACAACGGTGAAATAGACGTTATAGCACAAACTATGGAAAAATTTATAAGCTTTTCAAAAAAGGTGGGCAAAATTAAACTTAGATTTGTTGATTCTTTTCGATTTATGCCTTCCAGTCTTATGAAACTTTCTGAAAATGTAAGAAGACAAAATTTAATAGAAACAAGCAAAATTGTACCTGCAGAAAAAATGGATTTGGTTCTTCGGAAAGGAGTTTTCCCGTATGATTACATCGATGGACTACATAAATTTCAAGAAACGTCACTTCCTCCACCAGAAGCTTTCAAAAGTAAACTTACCGATTTGGACATTTCACCTGAAGACTATCAACACGCATGCAGAGTTTGGGACGAATTGGAAATGAACACTCTGGGAGATTATTCTGACTTTTATGTAAAACTTGATGTGACCCTTCTCTGCGATGTGATGGAAGAATTTAGAAACACCTGCTTTGAAGCTTACGGATTAGACCCTCTTCATTCTTATACTTCTCCAGGACTAGCTTGGCAAGCTATGCTAAAAGAAACAAAGTGCAACCTTCAATTATTAACAGATATTGACATGGTGTTGATGATCGAATCGGGCGTTAGAGGTGGATTGACCCAAAGTGTTACTAGACATGTTAAAGCTAACAACAAATATCTTCCAAACTACGATAAAGAAAAACCATCAGTGTTCTTAGGATATTTCGATGCCAACAATTTATACGGATGGGCCATGTCTAATCCACTTCCTTTTGGAAACTTTGAATGGGTTAATCCAGACTCTATTGGTGATATTTCGCAAATTTCAAAAGACGGAGACACCGGATACATATTGGACTGTGACTTTGAATATCCAGAACACTTGCATGATTTTCATTACGATCTTCCGCTCCTTGCAAAAACAGAAGTTTCACCAATTGGCAAACATCCAAAATTAATGATGACTCTTGAAAATAAACAAAGATACGTAGCTCACTTTTGGGTTGTTCAACAAGCACTCCAATTGGGTTTACGTATAACCAAAATTCATAGAGTTTTAAAATTTTCCCAATCTTGCTGGTTAAAACCGTACATTGATTCAAACACCAGAAGAAGAGCAGCTGCAACATCAACATTTCAAAAGGACTTTTTTAAATTAATGAATAATGCGATATTTGGAAAAACATTGGAAAACAAAAGAAAACACAAAAATGTTAAATTAATTACAGATCCTATAAAACTAGAAAAACTTGTACAAAAACCAAACTTTGAAACATCCGTTATCATCAATGAAAACCTTGTGGCAGTATCTATGAAGAAGACAAGCGTGAAAATGGATCGTCCGTTGTACGTTGGAATGTCAATCTTGGATATTTCCAAAACCCACATGTACGATTTCCACTACAACAAAATGGTCGCCTTCTACGGTAGAGATAACATCGGAATCGCCTACATGGACACGGACGCTTTCATCTACTGGATTCTTACTGAAGATATGTATTTGGATCTTCGAACATTTGTTCACAAAAATGAATTTGATTTTAGTGACTATCCAAAAGATCATTTAAATTATGACAATGATCGGAACAAAAAGAAACTTGGAAAATTTAAAGACGAAGCAAATGGAATTTTACTGAAAGAACTTATTGCACTAATGTCAAAATTGTATTCACTACAATTGCATAAAGAAGAAAACAATATTATTAAAAAAGCTAAGGGAGTAAAAAGTTTGTATCTTAAGAAGAATGTAAATTTTGAACACTACAAGCAATGCTTATTTGAAGAAACGACTATAACTGCAAAATTCAACACCATCAGAAGTTTCAACCATCAACTGTACAGCGTAACAGAAGTGAAAAAAGCACTCTGCTCCAATGATGACAAACGACACATTCTTCCAGACAAAATTCACACTCTACCATTCGGCCACTAATCTCTCAATCCTATCAATGAGTAAAAAGAAAAATAAAAAAATAAAAAAATAAAAAAAATAAAAAAAATAAAAAAATAAAAAAGAAAAAAGAAAAAAAGGGGAAATCACAGCATGCTCGCTGTGATTTCCCCTTTTTTTTAAAATATGTTGAAATGACCTTGAACTATAAAAGCGGATGCAGAAAAAGAAACACTCAATACTAACTTGACTTTGTTAGTAAAATCATCATGACAGACTTAAAGGAAAAGATTGTTAATGAACTTCATAAACCTGCAAGAATAAAGTTTCCACGACGAAATACTGTTGTAAAAGGAATAAATGATTTATATCAAGCAGATTTAATTGAAATGCAACCGCATAGTAAAATAAATAAAGGATTTAAATACATACTTACGATTATTAATTGTTTTACTAAAGTTGCAGATGCTTTGCCATTAAAAGACAAAACTGGTAACAGCATAACAAAAGCTATGCAAGTAGCTATAAAAAGAGATAAAAATAAAATTAAACATTTACAAACTGATGATGGGAAAGAATTTTTTAATAAACATTTTGCCTTGTTAATGAAAAAATATAACATAAATCATTATTCCACAAATTCTGAGAAAAAGGCAGCTATAATTGAAAGATTTAATAGAACCTTAAAGGGTGCAATGTATAAAATGTTTTCGAAAAGAGGTTCTTACGTATGGGTTGATATCTTACCAAAATTAATAAGCGATTACAACAACAAGTTTCATAGAACTATCGGTATAGCACCTAACAAAGTGAATAAGAAAAACGCTAAACTAGTTTTACAACGAATTAAAAAAAATACACAGCCAAAAGCGGAACAAAGAAAACCAAGAAAATTTAATGTAAATGATAAAGTTCGAATTAGTAAATACAAAGGAGTGTTTACTAAAAAATACCTGCCCAATTGGACAAACGAAGTTTTTACAGTGTATAAGGTACAACCTACTGTACCGGAAACTTATATTTTAAAAGATAACAAAGGAAATTTGTTACAAGGCGGTTTTTACGGACATGAATTGTTAAAGTCAACAGTAGGCGATGTTTATCTTGTTGAAAAGGTGTTGCAAAGGAAAAAAGACCAAGTTAAAGTACGTTGGTTGGGGTTTGATAAAACTGAAGATTCGTGGATACCTATAAAAGATTTGATTTAGTTTTAAATCAACTTATTTACTCTTCTGCCTTTGAATAAGATGGAGATTGTTCACCATAAAGATAAATTTAATATTAATAACATTGATGATTTAACCGTAGATAACGTTAAAATCAACAATGGTAAACACGGCAGTTTATTTCCAAACACTGTACGATGTATAGTCAGCGGTCCTTCAAACTGTGGCAAAACTAACGTTGTGTTTAACTTAATTACAAACACAAAAGGATTGCGATTTAATAACCTATATATTTTTTCAAAGTCCTTACATCAACCAAAGTATCAATTGTTGGAAAAGATCCTGACTGATGTGCCCGATGTTAACTATTACAAATTTAATGCTAGTGACAGTGTTATGCAACCAGACCAGGCTAAGCCGTATTCTGTATTTGTATTTGATGATGTATCTAGTGAAAATCATGATACTATTAGAAACTATTTTGCCATGGGAAGACATAATAATATTGATAGCATATATATCGGACAAACATATAGCAAAATTCCAAAACAACTAATTAGAGACAATGCAAATATTTTAGTTTTATTCAAACAAGACGATACAAACCTAAAACATATATACAACGATCATGTAAATGCTGGTATGTCATTTGATAAATTCAAAGAGCTTTGTGGAAAAGCTTGGGCGGAAAAATATGGATTTTTGGTAATTATGAAAGATAAAGCTATAACAGATGGTCGTTACCGCATAGGTTTTGATAAATTTGTTTTAATACATTAATTAACAACATTATCGTACAAGTCTTCATGGTGTAAACATGGTTAATCAGGAAAAGCTATTAAAAGAAATAAAATCACTTAGTGATTCTATTAGACATAAAAACAGAGCGTTAAGATTAGGAATAAGTGAAAGAGAGAAATTTCTGGAATCAACATTTAAACCTATTACTGAGCCATTAAAACAATTAGGACAAAATGTTAAACATTCAACATTTAATTTTTCCGGAGATGCTATTTTACCCATTTCAAAATTTGAACAAAAAGAAGAATATGAAAGTGATACAAGTTTTACACAACAAGGAGAAACAACTGAAGAAGAAAGCGAACTAGGTGAAGAAACGGATGTTTTAACAGAAAAAGAAGGTCTTTCTACAAGCGAAGAACAACAAGAAGAAGAAGAGCCTATTAATCCATCCAACTTGAGCAAATTGGGCTCGGATATCGCGTATAAAGGGCCGCTTGCAAGACAATTTGTATTAAAAATGTTACATTCTGCACAACCAACTCGAAAATATCATACTTTTGGTGCTAGAATAGAAGAAAATGGGCTAATGATTGGAGATAGCAAACTTGATGTAGACGAACATGACAATATTATTATAAATAATAAACAATACAAGGGTACAAAAGGATTGTTTGAACTTATTTTTAAGCCGAAACCTAATAAATATACTAAAAAGGATTTAAACATTTTTAAACAAATATTGGAGGATACAAATGCGCATAAGAAAAATTATTCTAAAAATTTTAATGTTCATAGAAATGCATCAGAAAAATATAAAACTATTATTGCTAAACTTTTCCCACCAAAAAGAAGGGAACCCATAAAAAGAAAATCATTATCTTCTGCTGAAATAAATATTTTACATAAAAGAAGAAAAACAAATCAATCAAGTTTATCAGGAAAAGGATTATTAAAAAACTTGTATGATACTAATATAATATACTACAACGATATAAACAAATTGGTTGACAGAATGAAGTTGATATATGAAGCTAAACAAGCCGGACATAGTGGTTTAGAAAATGAATGGGTAGCTTTGGTCGGCGAATTGCGAAATCGAGGAGTAATTGCATAAAAATATGAGTATATAGAATACAAGCATAACCGATTAAACATTCAGTATAACCATGAGTGTGGATAAGTTTGGACGGTATTCCGAAACTGGAAGCAAATCAGGATCTTATGGAAAAAGAGGTGGTTTACCACTAACATCCGATGGAGATTATGATATAAGTAACAAACGTTTAAAGTTTGTAAATGATCCAAAAGATGATAATGATGCAGTAAATTTCAAAACTTTAAAAAGTGAAACATTACCTAGCTTAAAGCTTCAAAATGAAGTGTATAACGCTAATTTTTATAGAATTGCAAATCTTCCAAAACCAATAGATAAGAATGATTCGGTAAATAAAGAATATTTAATGTGGTACATAAACCAAACCTTAAGATATGATCCTAAAAGTAATAATAAAGCATATGATGCAAAAGATCTTAGAATAGCCAATATAGCAGATCCTGTTAATGATCAAGATTCAGTTACCAAAAAGTATTTACATTCAGTCATACCTGAAAAAACAGATAAATTTTCCTTTTACAACTTTGTAATACACGATATTGGAGACCCTAAAGATATGAAAGATGCGGTAAACCTTCAATATGTTACAGATCATTGTATTACACATGATATTAAGTCAATTGATTGCAAAAATAAAGTGTTAACTAACGTTAAGGAGGGAACTGCAAAATCAGATGCAGCTACAATAAGTCAAATAATGAAATTAAACAATAACAAATGGGATGCGGATGCAAAAATAATTACTAATGTTAAAGAAGGGTTGAATGATGTTGATGTAGCAACAATTGGACAAGTTCCTGCATTAAAAGAAATTTCATCAAGACTTGGTCAACAAGGCTTTGATTGTAAAGAAAGACCACTATTTAATGTTGGAATGGGAGTAAATGACAGTGATGCAGTTAGAGTAAAAGAATGGCGTGAAAGATGCTTAAGAACAGAAAAACACAAAAAGTTTTTTCATTGTAAAAACTTGCGATTGACTAGCTTAGATGACCCTATTGATATTGTTGATGCTGTTAATGTAAATTACATTATAAGACTCTTAAGTGTAGTGTTATATGATGTTTATAATACGATAAAGCCCATAAAAGCTGATCAAAAACTACATTGGGTTAAGAAAAATGTTATAGAAAAATATTTTTTAAATATGAAAACTGGAAATTTAAGATTTGCTCAAGTTGATGTTGATAAAAAGGATACAATCCTACCAAAAGACTGGGTAAAAGTTTATTACCCATAAACAAAATACATGTTTATTATAAATAAACAATGTCAAAGGATAAGTGCATCATTCATTATAAAGAATTTATAAAATAAACAAGTATTGGCATTTCCTTTCACTATAAAAACCATGTTGAAAGTTCAACGCATCAGTCATAATCGACACGTTATAAAGAGAGGAAGAGGAATAGCATCAACAGCACTTTCTCTTATTACTAAGCCGGTTGGAGCTATAGTTAACAAAGCTATCGATTTATTACCTGTAGAACTACATTTACCAGGAGGTTATCAATATTGTGGTCCAGGAACAAAATTGAAAAAAAGACTTGCTAGAGGAGATCTTGGAATAAATAAACTTGATCAAGCCTGCAAACAACACGATATAGCATATTCAAAGTTTGCAGATACTAAAAATAGATCAATAGCGGATAGAGCACTTGCTGAAAAAGCTTGGCAAAGAGTAACATCCAGTGACGCTAGTATCGGTGAAAAAGCAGCAGCTTTAGCGGTATCAGCAGCAATGAAGGGTAAAACGATGTTTGGAGGTGGAAAGAAGAAAGGAGGTGGAAAAAGGAGAAGAAAACCTGCAAAGAAACGTGGAGGAAATATAAGAAGAAAACGACGATCCACCGCAGGTAAAAATAAAAAGAAACAAACAATATGGTCAATGATAAAAAAAGGAGGAGGATTATACCTAAGACCGTATCGTGTGTATTAAACAGAAAAAAACAATTACTAATTCCAAATAAAGAATTAACAGATAAAGAATTAATTACTTATGTTTCTTGTTTAAAAATTCCATTTTTTAGAGGAGTGTTTATGAAAGATGCATTACCTGTTAAAATATGGAAAAATGAAACCGGAATAGTAAATTTAGATAATAGTAAAGGATCAGGCACTCATTGGGTATGTTATAAGAAACTAGGATCAACTATTTACTACTTTGATAGTTTTGGTAATCTCCCACCACCAAAAGAACTACAATATTACTTTAAAACAGCTAAAAATGTACTATACAATTATAAAAGAGAGCAACCTGATGATACGGTAATCTGTGGACATTTATGTTTAGATTTTTTAACAAAAAGCGTTAGTCAACTTTAAGATGTCTTCCTATACAGTATCATTAACTGGAACTTCATCTACTTTGCGAAGTGTTCTTTTCCCTGCGTTACGTTTTGAAAAAGATAAATTATGGGAAGCCGCATTATTAGATATAACAACTTATAATTCTATTCCCAACGTTACTGAAAATGTTAATGACAAAATACATTATTACAAAACAAAAGATAAAAATACAAACAAATATTCAGATATACAAGTATTTAGTTTACCCACTGGAGCATATGAAATTGATGATATAAATGAAGCGATACAAAATCATATGGGAAAAGATAATATAACAATAAAAGGAAATAACAATACTATGAAAGCTGAAATTAAATCTAAATATTATATAGATTTTAGCAAAGAACATTCAATTGGTAGTTTATTAGGATTTCCTAAAACAACAAAAATTTTAGAACCTAATATTAACCATTCAGGTGCTAGAACTGTAACAATAATGAAAGTTAACAGTATAGATATTACATGTAATATTATACATGGTTCTTATAGAGATGGTGAAAATACTCATATATTGCACACATTCTATCCAACGGTCGCTCCGGGTTTTAAAATTGTGGAAAAGCCACAAAACTTGGTGTAACTACCGTTAAACACCAGTTTTATTTCAGACATTGTGGTGAACATACTAGATCAAGACGGAAATCATATTGATTTTAGAGACGAACCTATAACTATACGAATACATATAAAATCAACCGTATAACAATGGGGTTATCATTTAAAAAGAAAGAGCTGACTGGTAAACAAGTCAGTAGCACTTCAGCTATAGAAGGATTAACAAGTGATAACATTCGTTTTCTAGAAGAAATTGGATTAAAACTTATTAATAATGGAAATATTGGATATAGCGCAGGGTCCGACATTCGACGAAACCTTATGGGAAAAGGAATATCATACGCACAACCCTTACGCTTCATCAAAATTAAATAATAATGATGAAATTAGAATTCCCATACAACAACAGGATATTTATACACTTCCATGTGAAAGTTATTTGTATATCGAAGGAAGAGTAACAAAAAGAGATGGAAGCACTGCAAGTACTGTTCCGTTCATAAATAACCCCATGGCATATTTGTTTGATGAAATAAGATATGAAATTTCCGGAGTTACAGTAGATTCAACAAAAAAGGTGGGAATTACAAGTACATTAAAAGGATTAGCATCTTTAACACCGAGTGAAAAAAATATGCTGGCCGCCGCAGGATGGGTAGCACCCGATTCCAGTACAATCACTCCAAACACTTCAGGCAATTTTGACTTTTACATTCCTTTAAGATTACTTTTAGGCTTTGCCGAAGATTACCGAAAAATAATAATAAACGTAAAACAAGAATTAGTTTTGTTAAGATC
This sequence comes from Flexamia atlantica, assembly GCA_035578135.1. Taxonomy (NCBI): domain Eukaryota; kingdom Metazoa; phylum Arthropoda; class Insecta; order Hemiptera; family Cicadellidae; genus Flexamia; species Flexamia atlantica. Next base: position 20,521,030 of record JAQJVK010000014.1, on the reverse strand, counting down.
ATCAAACGACAAAGATATTATTCAAGCAACTGATGGAACAACGGAAGCTACTTTAGAATGGAAAATGCAATTAGACAAGATTGTTTGGAGAGTACCGCATGTACGGTTAAACGATCAGAATAGAATTTCATTATTAAGAACTTTAAAATCAGATCGTGATATCGTAATACCATTTAGAAGTTGGGAGTTTCATGAATATCCGGTTTTACCGGAAACACAACGTCATACATGGACTGTAAAAACTTCTACCCATTTGGAAAAGGCAAGATATGTAATATTTGGATTACAAACAAAAAGAAGAAATGAAATAACTAAACATGCTGGTGAATTTGATCATTGCAAACTTACAAATTTTAAGGTGTTTCTAAACTCTCAATTCTTTCCATACGACAACTTTAACATAAACTTTACAAAAGACAGGTTTAGCGTTTTGTACGATATGTACGCAAGATTCCAAAATTCATATTATGGAAAAACAAACACACCTTTATTAACGCCAAACCAATTTAAATCTAACTATCCGATTGTTGTAGTTGATTGTTCAAAACAAAACGAATCTGTAAAATCTTCCAGTGTAGATATAAAAATAGAAATGGAATTTGAACAAAATGTACCCAAAGATACATCTGCTTATTGTTTAATTTTACATGACAAAATTGTTACATATACACCTTTAACAGGAATTGTAAAAGCAGTTTTGTAACATGAAAAGGAAAAAAAAATACCCCCACCACTCGGTTATAAAAGCAGGAGCGGGAACGAAAATTGTTTAGTTTACTGTCTACAGTTGTATGGGTAACATCGTCTACAGCATTATAAACAAAATGAGTTCTTTATCAGTTGTACAAGACGTTTCCGAAACAGCACCTTTATTGGAAAATGATGATAAACATTTTGAAGAAAATATTGTAAAGGAAATTGATGACTTTTTAAAGTTTGGAAAACAAAATAAAAAGTTGGAAAATAATAAAACAAACGTGAGAAAGAAAAGAAAACTTGAAGAAAATATTCCCCCAAACATTTTAACTGAAGTTTTCCTTCGCATCTTTTATCCTATTTCATCTTGCATGAGTAAAAGTGTGTCGATAGGATTGGTAAAATCATTAGACTACTCTCCCGCAGTAATCCTAAGCCATGGAACAAAGATGGTTTTATTTTCAGAAAATGCTTGGGATTCCTTTTTAAAACATCTACATCTTATTGAATGTTATTTAGCCAACAGTTTCTTTGGAAGAAAAACTAACATTCGACTTTTGGATTGTGACAATGAAATTGACATTATTAAACATCGTGGTCAACAACAAGTAAGAATTAGAGACTCGACACAATTTGAAAATAAAATTCTTCTAACACGTGAAGAATTTTACATTTTAAACTATGCAACATCACCTATTACCAGGTATATGAAACAATTAGTATTTTCAAGCTCTGTTATTAAGGAATATCTGGTAGATGCATGCGAAAAACAACCAGAAAGCACTTTACAATACGGACCAATAGATACATCCATCTTTAATAGAATACCTCACGAAGTGGAAATGTGGAGGCAGTTAAGAAACTTTGAACCTTTTACTGAAGTTGCAACGGAGGCTACAGAAGAAGAAACCAACAACAACAACAGTACAGAAGAAGAAACCAACAACAACAATAATACAGAAGAAGAAACTTTGCTAGGTTAAAACTACAATGTAATTTAACAAAAGAATAAACCGTGGGGTAGGCCTACTGGGGATGGTGCCCACGTTAAACATACACCAACGCGCCTACAACTGTACGGCCTGGTTTATATATATCTAACCTACCGTGGTGTGGAAAACAGTTGATCAGCAGACACCATGATGAGCAGACAGGATGAAGAAATGGCAGCAAAACCTTGTGTAATTGAATTTCAAGCATTTCGCGGAAACGATGATAGATTTATCATAAAAGAATTGGTAATTTTGGATTTGCTTACACAAGTAGCATACCCGTTTTTATTTGAAGCACCGTGTTCTGTCCATGAACTAAAGTCAAAAGCTAAAATAACAAACAGATGGCTAACAAATAATTTTCATCATATCCATTGGTATGAAGGTTTCCTACCGTACAACAATGTACACAAAATTATGTTTCATTTTTGCAAACAATTTACACACATATATACCAGAGGATTGGAAAAAAAGAATTGGATACGACAGTACACAAACAAAGAAGTTTTAAACTTAAAAGTGGACAAAACATTTCACTTTGATGCTAGAAATATTTGTGTTTCTACAATAAATCCGAAACACAACCAATCTCAATGCGCATTACAAAACGCGTATCACTTGGCTGCTTACTTACAACAACAAACGGAAGAATGTAGTGGGGGTTCCGAAGGTTATATAAACGAAGAGGCAACACACCCCGAGTATCAGTCTAACTCCATACTCCGAACAGACAACATCTCCTGTGAAGGATGGCATCACAACAGTTTCTCCAATGTTTAGTTGAACAATTCAACTTGCATTCAAAATCAAATACTCTAATTATCAAGAAATGTTCAGAATTAAAAGAACAGAAACATTATATTGTTCATGAAATGAAGAAAATTGATACAACGCATGGATACGCAGTCGTCGCATCTTTATCCGATGCACCATATACACCGGGTGATGAACCAAAGTTTCAAGTATATCTTCCAAAACGATTCGTCCAGTTGCTGCAAAATGAAGATCTGCGGGAAATTCAACCAGGATCATTATATTTGGTGTCACACGGAATGAGCGGAAACAACTCTACGGAACTAACTCTGCACATCGCACAAAAATAACATTGTAAAAAAATGTTTTAAATAAAAAGATAAAAAAACAACATATCAGTATATGTTTTTATATACTGATATGTTGTATTTTTTTAAAACCTCAAACGGATGACCTTGAACTTTTAATCGATAGTATTATTCGATTATTTTATTCGATAGTATTATTCGATTATTTTATTCGATAGTTTTATTCGAATACTTTACATAAATACGAAACTTTAACGTTAAGAGGCTCAGTTCTGTTTAAGACAAGCTACAACCAACATGTCATCCAAAAGAAATAATCTAACACTTATAACTTATTGTTGCAAAGAAAAATGTTTTAGAATACCTGAAGATCAAGTTGACGGAAAAGCTTGTACAAAATGTAATTCTTTCAGCTATTGTAAATGTAGTTGCAAAACATATCAAAAGAACCGGTTGGATAAACTAGAAGAATTGCAACATCGACTCGGTCTATTGTGGCAACGATTAAATTTAAAGTGATGAAACAAACACCTGCCATTACCCCCACCACTACCCCCACTACCATCGGAGGTACCTGCAGCACCGGCTTTGCAATAGTCATTCCTGCTACACCTCTCGTCGAGTAAACAACTCTAGTCATGTCTCTCAACATTCGCGGGATTCACTACAACACTATCAATCTTACAACCTACAAGGATTTGGAAATTTTTAGTGAAGAACTAAAACAACTTATAACCACTGGGTTTGGTTTATCTTTAGAACTTTATGCAACAAACAATCAAAACGAAAAAAATGTGTTTTTGCCAACTTACAACAACAAGAAGAATGAAAATAAACAAGAAATTTCAGCACCGACAACAACTTACTTTTCAAATTTGGGAGCAAACTTTACTAACTTGTAAAATAATACTTTTGTAAAAAACAAATAAATAAAAAAAAGAAAATATCTTGCATTTTCGGATTTTCCGAAAATGCAAGATCTTTTTTAAAAACACCCCCAAAAGACCTTGACACACTTCCGGCCATTTAAAATTTAAATACCCAGCACAGCAGGGCATTTAAACTTTAAATACCCACCAAAAACACGTCACAGCTACGTCACAGCTGATGACGTCACTTCCGGTCACGTGACCGGAAGTAGCTGTCAAAAAATTGACTGCCTGTCAAAGTTTGATTGGGCCAGCAGCCCCACTATTGCACTACTGTTACAATTCTACTTTGTTGGTAATTTATTTTTTCGGCATATCTCTTACTCAGAAAAAATATTGTAAACAAATCATTTTCCACTACTAAAAGGTGTTGATAAAGCTATTCTTAATAGGCGTACAAGTTTCTACTAACCGTTCTCTTTAGTATATTAACCGTACGCTATCCATGATTTATCTTGCCCTCACGTAGCTGGCGGAACGTTTCTGTCAAAGCCTTTGACAAACCTTGGTTTATGGTGCGGAAACGTAGATGGGAGATCACCCTCGGAATAACAATCATTCGATCAAGTTAGCTGGAATTTCTAAATGAAATATCTATTCTGTTCGTTCGCTTGAGTTTCATAATTTTTTTTGTTTTATTTCTAATTGCAAATTTAAATTGTCATTGCATATATAAACATATTTCATATGGGACTATTTTGCCCTCCCTCCATTCACCTGCTTTAGCAACTATATAATTAAATATAAGTAAATAATTCGTACAGAAGTAAAGTCGATTCAAACCTTGGATAAGATAGAGAAATTATTACTGTTCTAACTACGGACGTTTGGTAGGTAAAATTATGCTAAAACAATGTAGCTTAAGCTCTTTTCAGAAACGAAATAAAATTAAGGAATGTTTTTCCAAACGTTAAACAACTAAGGATTATCACACAATCGCATAAACTGACTCATTAAACAAATAAATCTTTATTGGCCAACTATCAATTAATTTTCACTTGTTGTTTCGATTAGTCTGTATGTGTAATGTTAGCCTCGTCCGCCTATAATAAGAACACTAGGAATTATGTTTAAACCTATTGACCTCAACAAATGCTCCAAATAATATAAACAGTCGTTTGCGTTAAACATCAATAAAAATTTACAAGTTAAATCAATATTATTTCCTTAGAAAACTTAAAGTCTAAATGAGCAAGCAGAAAATCATACCCATAAAATCAGCATAAAAACATTTTAATGCAGTAATAATTTTTTTTAAGCCTAATTTTATTTATTCTTATTCTTAAACCAAAAAAATATACTCTCATACAATTTTGATAGTTATTTCAGTTGTCATTTGTATTACCGAAGAATGAATGATTATATAACTTGACGAAAGTACTAATTTGAAAGGGGTTTTCAGCAATAATATATTTTTTTCCAAGTATTAAAGTTTTTGAAGTGTAATAAGGTTATTATGGACTTTTTACCTATATAAAAATTTGGCATGTTGATAAAGAGATTTATATAAAAAAAAGGTATATATGGCAATTTTGATTCATATTTATTGGCCAGGGGACCCCGTAAGGAATAGGACCTATGACCCTTACTGTAGAAATCTAAGTTTGAATATGTTCAAATATTTCTTATTTAATACACTTTTCTACCACCAAAAAAAGGTCCTCGGGGTTAAACTACCTTGACAAAATATGGCACCCAACAAGCTTAAAAACACATAAAGAAAACCATTGCTCCAATACTTAGAAAGAGAGCTGTTCAAATAAGCTGTGCTACCTTACCTAAAAAGAATACCCCCGTTGCAGCAGACCTGCATACTCAGCGAATTTCAAATGCAAAACAACGTATTTCAATCCAACATAGCGAGATTTGACATGTTTTGGTTAGCTCCATAAGAATAACATGGGGAATGAGTATGCAGGTCTGCTGCTACAGGTATATTAAAACTGGATGGTTTTGATTCAATATTTAGTAGATCTGAACTAGAAGAAGCTATTTACCAAGTTTTATTAAGATATGTTGAGAAATAACCAAGATATAGAATTTTACTTATTTCCCATAAGGTTAACATTGGGACAACGTACTGTGTTTACCACTTTCAATATCTCGGTAACCCATGGACATAGAGCAGTGGTTCAAAATACTAAATTGTTTGTTTTTTGAGCTGAATTCAATGGTGCCAACAAAAATTCGATAAATTTTATTTTTCTGTGAAAAAACTCAAAAAACCTATTTTTGAGGGGGTTTATCCCCCTTTACCCCCCCCTTTCGATGGTCCGGTCGGGCTGGTTCACGAACTCATCCGAAACTACGTTACACGCCTGTGCAAAATTTCATTCCGATTGGACCATTTTTGCGAGTGCTATCGTGCTTACAGACATATATATATATATATATATATATATATATATATATATATATCTAGAAATTTGAACGAATGGTGTTTTTTGCTTCTGGGGGCCCCAAAAAGAAAAGTTATCATGGTCTTGGGCTTAGGTCTTACCATGAGACCTACGTTAATAGCTTCTTCCCTATAGGGGAAATTCGCTAAAAACAATACATTTTTACAACAACTATAGGTATAATAAACTCTTATTTGTAAACAAAGGTACAATATTGAAAAGCGAATGTAGCTGACTTAGCAGCGATCAACTAAAACCCGCTAAGATATAGCCTTTAGTAGTATTTTAAAATGGGGAAATAGCTATTAAAATGTTTTAATGCTTCTCACTATGCAACATGGGATGCATATATTAGATTATGACGGGCAGTTTACCTGAGCAAGACTTTCTGTTGAATTACTTTTAATAAGTTGAGATATGTCATGAAACTTCCCTGGCTATGTTATACAGTTATGTTTGAAATTACTATGTTTTTATCTGATAAAGTTGCTTTCCACTAAAATTTATTAAAGCATAAATAAAATAAGCATCTAAATTCTTCTTCGTATTCAATTTACTCAAAAAATAGTTTAAATAACTTAAATTAATTTTACCAAGCCTGTTGAAGACGTGTAGCGATTTTTGGTCGTTTATTTCAGACTTAGGCGAGCCTTAATTCTGATACCCAATGAAATTAATTACGAATTGCTGCTCTGTTAATAACTAAGGATTTAATTTTATATAATTACACTATTCACCATGATATAAAAATTTTATATTGTAATTAGTTTTGTATTTGTATACATAAATATAACAATGTTTACAAACTTCAAATACCAACATTATAAATTTCTATGAAACATCGTTCCTTACTTATCTGTTTAGGCTGGAGCTAATTAATATTCTTATAATGAGAATCATTTAGTTTTTAAATCGATAGAAACATAAAATTCAGTAGGACCTGTTGATCCTTTACAGTGTGGGGTTAAGCACTTGATCATGAGGTTATCCAGATTAATGAATATTCGAATGTTTTAGATACCACCACTTACAGAATGAGGGTCCTACCAAAGGCAAACCATACCGGCAACAATAACTGAACTGTGGAGTGACTTCAGTCATCGAGCAGGATTATCATCGTTGATGCTAAAGTAGAACATAGTGCAGACAAGTGTTTCAAAACAAATCTGAATATATTTACATTGGAATGGGGACCTTAATGGCTTATAGTGGTCGCCTTCCTGAATAAATTGGGGGTACTACACCGGTCTTAAGAAAGAAAAGCCTATAGTTTTTTTTTATGATTAACTATAAACCCAGATTATGTTCAGTCTACATTACTCTTGTAGATGTCTTACAGTGTTGAGTTTTTAAGACGCAGAAGGTTATAGTGTAAGTTATAGAAGTTATAACTGAGCTTTGAAGTAAATATCATATCAATAAAATCGGAATTTTGTCAACGTTAAGGCAAAATTAGGAAAACATCTCACTCTCGTAACATGCAGGAAATTATCTTAATCCAAGTTTCCTATGTGATTCAGAACGGTATTTATACACTATATTGTATATCTAACCTTAGTTTTCCCACGTTTAAGATTAACTCTTCACAGCTGGTATGCCTATTGTCAGATGAATTTATTTAGCTATAACTCTAAGAAAAAAATCACAAGCATTATGACTGAAAATATTTAGATAAAAAATCTATTATGAATTAGAGTATTAATTGTCTAAACAGGGTAGTAACATAACTCTCGTAGGCTTATACAATGATAACAGTCCCCAACCTAAGGGATGTCACAACAGTTTAATCAATGGTTCTCGGTAAGTGGTTCTGTGCACCTGCCTAACAATTCAACTCAGAATCTGAAACCAATGGTGCAATTGATTTGAAATATGCGTGGGAATTAATGTACTAATTTTGATTAGTCGATTTTAAACTAAATTGTCTGTATCTCATTTTTGTTACGATTGGATGTATTCTAAAATGTATTAATTTATTTCTTAAAGTTGATTGTTTTCCTTCTTACACGCATCTCAATCACCACATATTTTAACTTAAAACATTCAGATTAATAATATTAATAATGTAAATTCATGAGGGATCCAAAAATACAACCGAGCTTTCTTTAAGAACGTCTTGCAGGTAAAAAGATGAATTTGTTTTCTCCGTAGTTATATTCTGCGATTTATTAAATCTGCTCTAAATATATCATTTCTGCAACCATGCATAGCATGGGTTTATTGTACTCTAATTTATTCCTACCAATATTATCTCGTTTTAAATGTAATAATAATATGAGCATTGAATTTTTACCCAACGTTCTATTTTATGTTAATTCCTATAATTCTATCTTAAGCTATAATAATAGTAATGAAATTTAATGCATAGTGTCAAAAAATCTTATGGGGAGAATAATAAATTGCTCACACATGTGTAGCATATGTAGTAGTTCAAACACGAAATCCGTAATAAAAATTCAGGATATTAAAACAACCATTTCCTGAAACAAAATTATTTTACCAAAACTATTATTTTTTTTTCAAGAATAACGTAATCATTATATATATTATAATATTAATTAATATTAATGACTTAAATAACCTTATAGTACAGTAAAAACTAACTTTGCCTGAAAAAAATTGGCCCCAGCATGAAACTTGCTATATAGGCCATCTTTACTCTCTAGTTGAAGAATCCAATGAGTCCATACAAATTCAGGGGGTGGAAGGCCCCCTTTTCGAGGGGGAAGGTTGTATTTTTTGTAAATGCAATAGTTCCTGTGAAAATGATCCGATCCAAATAAAAATTGGTGTGGGCATTTAAAACTGTACATTTTATCCCTACATGAAAAATAAATTCAATCGTGGCGTCCTAATGGGTCCAAAAGGGGGATTTATTACCTCGAAAATGGGGTTTTTAAATTTTTTGGTATCCAAAAATTAAAATTATGAAAATTTCGTTTTCTTTTTTGAATTAAGTTCAAAAAATCAAACAATTTTGTATTTTGTTTTCTCACATCTCGGAATTCATGCAAAGTTGGACGTAAAACAGAGTAAATCACAAAGTCAAGGGGAAACAAAGCTGGAGTGATAAATACTCGGTCAGAGAGACCGGATGACGTCACGGACAGGAAGGATCCGCCGCTGTAATGTCGTCAACTTTATGGCCATACATGGAGCTTGGACTTTTGTGGACTAGATAAATCACTTAAGAGGAATAAACACTTTAAATACTGTTATGGTAGATTAAAAAGGTTTATTCAATTCTCTATTTGTTTGATTTCCTTGCAGTATAAATTTATTGTATAAAATTACTGGAAAGATTAGAGTAATGGGTGACAGTCATGGGCGGATTTAGGTCATAATATTTGGGGGTGCCAGCTCACCAAATGTTTCAGTGTTGTATGCTCAAATTAGAACATCAAAACTCTTATTTAAATGATCCATTTTGAGGCCTATTCCAAGCAGTTACTTATTTTATTTAACAACAACAATTTGTAATTTATGGAAATACCACAATCAAATCTATGTTGAAAACATGTTCCCCCTTCACTGCCAGCAAATCCACCAAATATCAGGCGGTGCCAGGCACCCCCCGGCACCCTCAGAAATCCGCCCATGGTGACAGTCCCAAAGCAATATTCTCAATATCAAAGCTTATTGGGGAACAAACTAAAGCGCAAATTGGCACAAGGTACTTCATTGTGTATTTTGTTACAGCTGGACTAATTGGAGATATTCGTCACAATTTATATCCCATTAATTTTTCACAACTTCAATTGTTTACAAGCAACTCTTACTGCACAATTCACAACACAGCGATACTACGTCACCAGGATATCGTATCAAATTATAAATCACCTACTTTGAATTAAAAAAAAACAGATTATTCAAGCTTTTCTTTGGGTATTAGTTATATTTTTAAATATTAAAAATATTTAAAATTTTCTTTAATATTATATATTTTTAAATATTAAAAATATAACTTCTTGATTAGTATGATACGTGTTGTTGTATTAACTATATGTAAATCAAAATAAATAAAAAAATCTTACAACACTGAAAAGATTAAAAATATGTAATCATAGACGCAATCCTAAGATTATAAGTAATCAGCATTTTACAATCCCAATGCTCATTTACATCATTCTACCGCACTCTGTCTTATTATAGCTCTTTCGTCATGTTTCGTAACCCTTAAATCATTTATTAAAATATATCGAACTTACCAAAAAAACATAATATATTCAAAAGCGATATTGCTAAAGTCAACTCGTTAATGGCGCTGTTCACAAGATAATGACGCTAATCGTCTTACAAAGTAGTCTGATAAAATGACTCTCTAACTCCGTGCCCAACACTCTGTAACAATAATTGGACTTCAACCTCAGTTACCCTGAATATTTTATGTTCATCTCTTTTAAATATTGAAGACAACAATTTAAAAATTTTAAATCAGCAGTGCCTTGTTAATTTATCCACTGCTACTCTGTACTTAATGACCAATGACTGACGGACAAATTTTAAAATTAATTGCCATTTTAGTTTTTTGCAACATATTTATTGTTGACTACGTAAGTAGAAGACGGTTGTTATTTATTCGTTGCTTTTATATTTTTGCTTCTTTCCAAAGTATATTAGATTCTACTCAACAGGTAAAAATAACAAATTGTAATTGACAATTTACTAACGAAATGAAATGTACCTTTAAACGTCTTATTAACAATAGAACTGATATAATTATGAAGCAGGAGAGGGAGTGTAATTTACAATGTAAATTTTACATAATTATCATTCGTCAACGACAGACCAACCCCACGGTGGTAGACGAAGGTAAACGAGAAATTCCTGATTTTCTAAAAGGTGAACAGTCTGTCTCTACCATCACTACGTTGTGGAGATCAATAAAACGTTATGAACGAGAAATAAAACCAAATTAACAATCCATTAGGAAGTGACGGCGAGATAAAAAATACTCCATCCAATTATATATTTGGCGGGATCTTGCAAAATATACTCGTTGGTTTTCGTTTGTTTACGTGAGGGACACGCCTGTCGCTGGCGAAAGATATGAGAAAGTTCCTTCCCTCTCTCGCTTCATAGTTGTATTTTAATTCTAGTATAAGAGTTAAAAAGAATTTTTTTTACTGTCCTCCCTTCGCATCCCAGGACGCTATACCTGGCCCGGAACCGTTTTACACATTACTTCAGGCCAGGTCTAGTGGGTCACGGCATTATCACATAGCGAAAATGCCATTGGTGATTGGCGGGATTTGAACCCGGGCCTCCGAGATCGAAAGCCCGCGCTCTAACCACTATGCCAGGCCGCTCCCCACTAAAAAAAAAATAAAAAAATAATTTAAAATATGTTACTTCAGCACATATACAGGGTGTCAGTAAAGTCCGTCACCAAACTCCATAACTTTGTTTATTGGGTCAAAATAAGCCAAAACGTTCCTGTGAAGGTATGTCCTAAAATTCATATTCACCCAGATATCCGCCATTTTGTATTTTTTACAAAATATTTTTTATCTCCGAGGTTTGTGAATAGATTTTTTTTTAAACTTGGTATGTCCCTATAACTAGTCAAGGTTAGTCTATGAACAAATAATAAGCATGATCGAATGGTAAATTTCAAAATGGCGGCCGTTTAAAATGTTTGATTTGAAATACCGGAATAACGTTACGTAGTACAAAAAATATGAAGAATTACAATTTTTAGAACATTTAGTTTTTAGTCTAATGACACCAGAATTAAGAAAATCGGTTAATAAATAACTGAGTTATGGTCAAATTTATCTACTGAGGCAGCGTAATTGACCTATGTCAGCGCATGACTCAATGCAACAATGGCCCATTCTCCTTCCAATTTATGCTGCCTCGTTGGATTAATTCGACCATAACTCAGTTATTTATTAACTGATTTTCATCATCCTGGTGTCATTAGACTGTAAATTAAATTTTCTAAAGATTTTAGTTCTTCATATTTTTTTCTAAGTAATGTTTTTCCGGTATTTCAAATTAAACATTTTAAACAGCCGCCATTTTGAAATTTACCATTCGATCATTCTGATTATTTTTTCATAAACTAACCTTGACTAGTTATAGCTACATACTAAGTTTCAAAAAAATCGATTCACAAACTTTGGAGATAAAAAATATTTGGTGAAAAATACAAAATGGCGGATATCTGGGTAAATATGCATTTTAGGATATACCTTCATAGGAACTTTTTTGCTTATTTTGACCCAATAAATCAATTTATGTAGTTTGGTGGCGGACTTTACAGACACCCTGTATATGAGTGATTAATGCTTTCGTTTTGATGATTTGTGTAGTTTGATCCTTTGTTTTAGGTTGCTTATTTTGGTTATAGTTTCAATAAGACACTGACGTAATGCACCCTACAATTTTTCTTTGGAAAAAAACATTCATTAAACTTACTTACAAGTAAATACATGTATTACCCCGTCACATTATCACACTGTTTTTTTTGTTTTTTTTAAGCAATATGAAATAGGCCTACATTTAATTTTTGAAACGACGAAAGATTTCTTTTCTTTTTTTTGTGAGGACGTTTAGTATTCCGGGCTCAAAAGAAAATCGATGTTTCCAGTCCATATAACAAGGCCTATCACGGTCTTTGACAGAAGTGCTGGGAGGACGTGCCCCGATAAACTGAGGATTCGCCCTCTAGCTTAATCCTCAACATAAACCAAAAAACTTTTATCATTTAAATCACCATTTTTGTTTTAGGTAATTACCTTAACCTATGAGCGTTATCCTTGATTCAGTTTTCACTGGGTTTTTAAAAACAATTAATTAGTTTCTCATTGTTGTATTGTTGTTGAATTGTGGCGATAAAAGAACCCATATGTTGCCAGAAATAGAATCAAGCAGCTTCGATAATGTAACGAGGTAATACATGTATTTACTTCTCATCAAATCAAATCAAAATATCTTTATTCAATCATACACAGAAAATGTACATGAATGCGTTCAACCTAATTATATAAAGATACAACCAAGTTAAAGAATAATACAGATTTGTTTTTTTATAACTACGTATATACTCCCATACATAATTTATCTCTTTAATAGACTATAAAAATCATTTATACAATAATATGAGTGGGCTGTTAATTAATCCGTAAGTATTCTTTTATTTTATAAAATGTTTTTCATTACCCTATCTGGGAGGTAGGTAACAAATTTTCCCCCACTGTAAGATGTACTTTGCTTATACTTTTATTTTTTACGTTTTGTTTATAATAAAAATCAATCTACTCTTTATCCTTATTGAAATAATGAACATATTAGTTTGTTGTTGTTGCCTGGCTTCATCGGAACACACTTTTATAATCGCTTTTATTTCGTGTTCAACTGTTAAATTCAATATTCATTGAACTTCAAATTAATAACGATAGTTTGATGTTTAATAACTTATGAACATTCCCTTAGGTGTTTTGGACGGATTTTTAAACTATGTAAAAAGACCTAATCGTTTTTTTTACATGTACGACTCTCAGTAATCTTGATGGACAAATGTTAATGTTGTACGGTAATTTTGTTGGGCTCTATATTGTTTTTAAAATCACGCCTAAACAATATTAAATACGTAACATACGTTGACATATTACGAGTTTCAATCAATCGATTGACATTTAAACCATTCAATAAAAAACTATACCCTTTTGCTTGTTAGTTAATTGTGCGTGTACTAACGCAACATTCAAATATAAACGTTACATTCAGCACTGATTTGAAACTTACCAAAGCAGTAATCAGCGTTGATACAATGCAACAGCCCTAGTTGACCTCATCAGTCTGACAATCCTGTGGTCACTGTGCCGTTATAATTCAGTCACCTGTCCTGATTATAACACCGTATTCCCGGATTTGGATTTTTATGGGGTTTCCCGAGTTAAATTCATGACTGGACAGGGATTATACACTCCGGCACTCATTAAATGGTATGAATTATAACTCAGTACGCAATACATTTTTAAACTGTTTACCAACCATTTCTCCTTGTAATATTTAAATTATTTTTATAGTGGAAGTATTTATTCGAATAAACAGGTTCATAGTTAGAACTTTTTAATATTTTTTGTAAAGAAAATATTAAAAAGTTATTTTTATGTTTGAAAACATAAAAATAAATAATATAAACTGTTATTTCATGTTAAAAAAACATAGTGTTGGTCTTGTTACAAGCTCATTTATATCTGTCACTTCAACAGCAGCACAAACCGGGGTTCGAAATTTCTAATCTAGTTTAACGAATAGTTGTTTTAACTGATATCTGCATACTGTGAAGTTAGTGTTCTTTCCATTTGTTTTCGAAAATAATTTAATATCTCAAGCTGATTTTCAATCTTCTTAATAACAACTGATGCAAGTCATATTATTTGTATAAAAGAGGTAAATAGAAACATAAATAGAAACAATTCCAGTTTTAATTTTTTTTCCTACGAGACGGAAGGACGTGTTCGATTCGTACCTAGGCAATTTTATGCGTCAGTAGTACCTAAGTGCCTTGCAAAGAGTATTTTCTCAATGTTTAGAAGGTGCAGCTAAAGTTTAAGTACCTACACAATAATTGTAACCATGTTTTTGGGACCTAATGTTTTATTTCGATTAAATCTCTTATAATTATTGTTTATTAACCAACCTATCATACAGATAAACATCTTTTTTGCTTTAGTTATTGTTTCGATGATGGTATCGAAATGTTGTTTTGGTGACCATAATCGGGATTATAAACATTAAAAGATATCGATTCTTTGATTTTAACGGTGGAGACGGATTCTAAGCTTTCGCCTTGCAGAGAGCTGTAGGACCTAGAGGAGCGGGGAACGGTTCACGTGTAACGGCGTGATATCACTCATAACGGCAACGCATGACGGAAATGGGGTACCTTCTTCGATGTTGATATTTGGTCTAATTATTTTTTGTAGCACGTCCCGAATACTCCTACAAAGTTTTACCATTTGTTTATGTAACATTACTTATTTTCATCTCAAAGAGAACATTGATTTTGTTATGAACAACCATGGGAAGGTATTAAACAGTATTGTGTTGTTATTCTTGCCTAGAGGTTTATGGACGTGTGAGGTTAAATTATTACTTTAATTAAACTTTTTATATGAGTTTCGTAAAAAAAACTCAGGTTTGAAAGTAATCAAGGAGCAATTTTACTAATTAGGTTTAACGATATGGTTTTGTCTGATGAATATTGTATCTCAATTCAGTACTTTAAGCTTTAAATCAATTTTTTATTATGAAAAAAAATTTAATTTTAAAAATATACCTATTGGTAATTTTTTTGTTCTGAAAGTAAAATAGCTACATGACTTAACATTACAATGCCACAAAAGAGGGGGCAAGTTAAAATTAAAGCCTTCTTCATTAAAACCCCGACCAAATATGCCAGGAAAACGGTGAAACAAGTTTATTTATTTAATAAAAGATTTTATTTCCAGTAAGTTATTGCTCGCTCTATAAAACTCGAACCGCCATTATAAAAGAGAGTATTCCTCCAGGGCAATTACATATTGCATAAGTTCCTTCGCCGTGGCGTTTATTGCTTCGGGTGGTTACAACAGTTTTTATTTTCTGTTTGAAATTAATTATTTTCTGATTAATTAAATTTAATGGTGTTTTTTATGCCGCTCTTTATGTTGCATTTAAGTGTTTCAGTTTCTGATCAATATCAGCTATTATTAGTTCATAATTAAGCTCTGTAAAACTAAATAAATCCACAAAAGGTGTCAAGAGAGTTGTAAAACACCCTATGTGGTTATTTGTTGAGCTGCTTATAAATGATCCAACGATAATTGATGCAAACAGTGCAATGTTAGTTATCTGGAATCTATAACAAGGCTGACAGATAGTCTTAACATCTGAATGATTCCAGATTATGCGAATTATTACCAATAATAAAACGAAATAAATAATATTTGTAACTAACATTGACTTCTTGAATGTGAAAATACTGTTAATGAATTCCATTGCCTAATCCAAAGGTGATTTTTATCTCGTTCATTTTCATCCTCGTCCATTGTTTTCAAATATAACAACTTGCTATGAATAATTCAAAATAAAAATGGTTTCTGGTTCATAACATATATTTATTAATCAGCTTAATTCAGAAAATGAACAAAAAATTTTTTACTTCCCCTATTAATGACGGTAAAGAAAGAACAACTGTTGGTCTGAATATATACATTATAAAAAAAAACTGATTTTTAAACCAGAACACGTTTTATGAAGTGGCCTAGGGAGATAAGCTATATAAATCTGCAGAACGCAATATATGAGCTAAACAAAAAAACTATAATAAGAAGTAAAAGGGGAAGTAATAATTATGAGAAATAAAAAAGTATATGATAGTTCACCAGTTTTATGTATGCTAGTAAGTGTTTCTTTCGACTGTCAGCAGTTCTGATGTACGCTTTATTTCATCAGAACATGTTTGTTAGTTATTGTGTCAACTGTAAACAACTGATCGTAGCCCCTCAGTAATCTTTCATATATATAGAACCCACCCAACTGACTCAATTAGAGACAACGTATCTGATTAGAAAAATGTAATATTAAAACAGATTTATTCGTTGATATATCTTTATTATATTCATAATTAATAATAACTATTTAATTAGATTATGTATACTTGTTGGCTTCATTTAAATGTTTAGTCAGTAAATAGTAAGTGTTAGGTAAATAATCAAATATCAGTTTTCGTTGAGCTATTAAAATAGCAATATCTGTGGGCTTGCGCGTCAACACTCCTGTGAACGTGAATGGATGCAGTTGATTGTTACGTGTAAACAATAACATGCAGGTGTATTGAAGTACTAGATACAATGTTTTCAATCTTGATATAACGGGCTGTTTTTTCATATCTCAGCGTTAATAGCAATTTCTACGTTTTCATGTCTATTCACTATATCACTCGTATTTATTTGGAGAAAATTTTCCTTATTCAGGGGTTTAAACTTGAAATATGGCTACTTTTAGTGTATTTAAGTCTACTGAATATTTACTTAAAACCTACTGTTTTCATTTATTTGTAGATGTTAACATGCACTCTCATTTCTCATGTTATTCTTATATTTAATATTTCTGCGTGTTTATTAATGGACATAAGTTAATATTACTTGACATAAAAATTCATTTCAACTGTTTCTTTAGTAAGTAAAATGTCCTGAGCAAAAAGGTCTGATTCCCTAGGGTTGATAGATAGATGTAAAAGTTCATACTTGGGATTCTTGGGAATTTCATAAAATTTGAAATTTGTTTCATAAATTAATTTTATTTAACTTTCTACGAAATTGAAATACTGAAATATAAATTCAACCACTTGGAATGTTAATAACGAATAACAAAAATGACAGGAAACCGCATTCTAAAATGACAGAAAATTTGACTAATGTATAAAACGTGTGATCTAGTTTCATTTATAAATGCAACTGTTTAGTTAGGATTGCACTAGATACTCATAATGTTATCTCTAAAGTCAGCTATCAGTTAATTGTCAATGACATAAAATGACGATGAAGGAAGATGTAATGATTATAGTTATATCTTACCCAATTTGTGTGGGAAATGCTAGGTATTTCTTCAAGATTATTAAAGTATAAGTATCATTAACGTAATGAATATAGTCACATTAATTTGAAAAGTACTTCGGCTGCCTACTTTTATCGGTAAATCGAAAAATTTATTAAAATAAATCCATTGCGCATTTACCTGCCTCAAAATAATAATTGTTTTTAACCTGTTTCAGGGATTGTATTTATCAGGTTTTGATGGTTGTCATAAAATTTTAAGGTTTTTGCATAGTTTAATGTTGCAACGAAAGCTCCTATATTTGAAATGACACAAAGAAATTAAAAGATTTCACAGCCAACTGAAGTCATTTGTAAGGGATGCTCAAGGCAGATTAAACAGTCACCTGATTTTTAAGTACATACTCGCCTCTTGAGTAGTACAGGACCATAGGGAGCCGTGGGAATCATTGCACATGCAACAGGAAACATTGCACGTGAAATGAAAAAAACAGCGCACTTTTGTATATGAGACACGGGTCTGAAATATACCTGTCGTTCAGATAGTGTTTGGTCTAACAATTGCTAAATTATGTGGTCCAAGTTATGGGTTAAGAAATATCACAATATACATAAATTGTGTTTAAATTTCATGTAAAATATGGAATCTATTTGTGTTTTTACAGTTTGAATTAATACCCAATTTAAGGTTTATTTAAAATCACTTTTAAAAGCTCTAACATTATTTCGTGCAAAATGATAAATGCTCTTTCTTATATATCTTGATCTTACCTCAAAAGAACTTGTATACATTCATGATTGCCATCTTCTATTAGCAGCCTGCTGGATTTAGATATACTAAATTTAATTAAAAGAAACATTTACACCGCTATATAATTATAATAATGTTTTGTAATCATAATAGTGGAGATTCGCGCCTAGAGTGGTTATCCCACACATGACAAATTGTTCCACTATGTCATTTATCTCCAGCCGGATTTCTCTTTAAAGGCTAAATTTTATGCTGCTTATTGATGTGGTGGATTATTTCTTACAAATCAGAATAATGATTTTGGGAAGGGAATGCCGTGATCAGCAATATTTTACAAAATTTACAATCGTAAATGTAAATTATTTTATGCATTTTGTTTGATACCCAAAGACATTTTATAATCAATCATCAAGAACAGGATTTCAAGAATAGGTTTCAAAATTTCAGGAATTATGTTTCGTTTAAAGAGCACGGTGACGAGACCCAAAATGTACTAGTGCCCGACTTAAAGGAAAAGCTCTAGAAAACATTTAAGTGGTTTGACATTTCTCCATAAGATTTACTGTTGGTATAGGAATTGCTTATAAACTAAGAACGGAATAATCACAATCGTCCACCAAAGGAATATGTTACTATTGGAATTGATACAATGAGACATAATTTACACTGAGGCAGACTTTATAAATCCATTTAAAAGTGAAGGGAAAGTGAATAATGTTTAATAGTGGATATTGCCCCTACAGGCTATAAGTTATTATAATATAGCCAATTTAACATCGATATACAATAAATATTCACACAATGTCTCAATTCATACATAGTAGGAAATTTTTAAGTAACTTAGAAAAAACTGGTAGAGTAAACTAATAAGGTCAATGCTAACATAAAATGTCTTAAAAGTATGTCATAATCTTACAGGATTCATTATATCGGTTGCTGAATATTCGGTCGACAATGAAATGAAATACGATACTCCTAAGGCCGGTACAATATCTTCCTGAATGTGAAGGAGTAATAGGATTTACATTGACGGAACTCCAAAATCTGATAAACACCGTTTACATATGGAACTGACAGCTAAATCCAGTTGCTTTTTGATAAATACTACTGAGTAAACAGCTCAACCTTGCATAACTTATTTTATCATTCAACATGTAATGTCACATTGTATGTCTTATCATGTTGTAGTTAAGAATAGGGACAGTCAAGAGGTATTGCATTTAGTAAATTGCCATAGTTACCAGTACTTGAAATAGAACGTTTAAGCTACAAATCAGTATTCATCTAATATTAATATTAACTTTTTTCATTTAAATCCAGTGATATGTTACAAAAATGATTTGATATGAAACTTTTCCTATAATGACATTACAAAGTTGACTAATATTTCTAATCACAAAATACTTGTACTGTACTATATTGTTTCTGATTCTTCAAAATAATCACCTGCTCGTGCCGAGATAAACTGTAATAAATAGTTTTATCGCAATATTCTTAATAAATAATTCATCAATTACACCCTCAAGGAGGCTAGGTATTATATTGTATTAAGACAATAATAATAATAATTCCGTTTAATTCTTGCCTATATATTGTGTCAGAGTTTTCAGGTAGCACTCTTGCCTCTTACATGACCCAGTGACCTCCACTGTAGAAGGGACCAACGGCTTAACGTTCCTCCTTATGCACGTTGGGTCAGTCTGTGAATTAATTGGGATGTGTCGTGATCGGGAACTGAACCCGGGACTTTTGGGTGGTAGGCCATCGCTCAGCTATGTCAGCCACACTACATTAAGGTAACGCTTGATAGCATTTCTGCGGCCCTCTAATATCGTAAGGTCGGCATGATGAAGGGAAGGGGAATTTTGTAGTTGCTTTACTAAACAAAGAATGATCTACTCAGTAACGGGATAAAACGATTTTTCATTGATGGAGCGTAAAATGATATATTTATTGATGTATTTATTAATTATGTTCATCAAGCATCATCACTGATTCTTGTAAAAATGTCATGTAAATAGCTTTGTCGGTAAATAAATAAATAAATGAACCCGTTTTCAAAAATATACTACTATACTAAATTGGTAGTCTTGTTGACTTACTTCAGTGTAAGAACATTTGCAGAAAATTACTTAGATTATAATCTCTATGGCATTTCTGTCATTTTTTAAATAAGCGTTTCGAATATTTAATCGTTCGCGTAAGATTATAATACTTATACTTTCTTAAAAGATTTAATAAAAAGCTTGATGTTTAAGCTAAATATAAAAAGTATTCCCATACAAAAATACGCAGTTACTTGGACAACTTTTCTTCGCCTTTAGTTTTTTAGATGTATCCGTGTGGACTGTAACTAAACACGAGTGTTCATCATTTGTCTTGAAAATCTATTTGATTGAGAATTTCCTGCTGAAATTTATTTGATTAAAATATTTCTTAGGTTAAAGGTTTTTTTATTTTCTTGCTTAAAAACGACCCAAAAATTGAGAGGCGTTAACGACAAAGCCTAATAAAGATCGAGAGTATTTTCTTATAAAATACAATCTGTAACATTTTGCAGCGCAATTAGGCAAATTACTGTTTTTTACCATCTATTGTACCCTTCCAATATTTCCAGGAGTAGTAATTATTAATTTAAAATTATTTTAACCGGTAATATGATGTGAATCATCATATGAAAAAGTTGGGATTACTGCCCATGGATATAAAAAAATAGTACTAAGTAATTAACTAGGATGATTTGTAATACGATTTTCATAATAATCACTTATTATTACTTACTATCAAAGTATAAACAGAAAAAAAATAATAGCGAGTTTTAAATAAAATAATCTATATAGCATCAATATAATTGATACATTTTTAAATAATAAAAAAATACGTTACACAATATCTGGAACCATCACTATTGTTTTCTTACACAAGTTCTGCCGTGCAACACATAGATTACGATCCATGTGTTTACTTTCTGTGTTATCCGGCTTAGGCACGCCTAGTCTTGTTTATATAAAATCAACTCAAACATAACCAATGTTATTTTTAATAAAATGATTTCGCTGGTGAAATTCTTTCTTTATTGATATGTGAATTAAATTCCTACAGCAGAACATTGAAACAAATTTCAAATTAAAATTTAAGTTTACCTTACAAATAAGCGGTCTTTAAAGACGATTCTAATATTATAGAACCATACAAATATTATAGTTACTACCGAGATTCTGTTACACACATTAGAGTTGACTTTTTGGTTTGTTTTATTTGGTAGAAATTAGGGCCTGACAAATGTAAGCTATACATAAAATATCTCACCTTAGTGTAAAATTTTAACTTTATCATGGCTTAACACAGACTCCTTTAAATCCTTGTAATCGATATTAATCTCTCTGTGATTTTATTCGCCTAAAAATAAAAAATAACACTGCAAAATGTTTATTATAAGCTATGTAAGTGTATTTTATGAATTTGTGAACGTAGGATGAAGATGTTAAGTGAAATTGAACTCGATGGAATATTTCACATAAAATAAATGTATCGAATAAATGATTCCACTAGAACAATCACTTATTGGAATTAAAATTAATAGAAAAAACTATAACAGTTAAATAATGTTTTGTGTCTAGAGTTTAAATCCACGACATTTAAAGTGTTAAATGTGAAAAACCTATCCAGTCATGAAATTACGTCCCTAAAACCTTTAAAAACCCAAACCACATGAAATACAATGATAGAATCAGGACAGGTGACTGAATTATAACGGAGCAGTGACCACAAGATTATCAGACTGATGAGGTCCACTGTGCCTGCTGTGTCGCATCAACGCTGATTACTGCTTTGGTAAGCTTCAAATCAGTGTTGAATGAGACGGTTTGGGTTTGAGTGTTACATTAATACACATGTAACTCACAAACATAATATGTTGTTATTAAAATACTTCAAAATGGTATTTATTTTATGTAATTTAACTCTGCCTAGCGATTTCAACAACAAAAATCTTGTAGTACCTCTGAACTCAGTTCAACCACGTCTTTCAGTATGGAATATCCATAAGCTGGTTATTTAAAATGGAATTTAAAATTTACTAGCCAAATTACGTTACACTCAGCTAATGATGTCATAACATGTTGTTTTTGATATAACAAACAAACATACCCAGCAAAGGTAATAAAATATCTATCTCCCTTAAGGCCTGTACTGAATGGTGAACGAGGAATCGAGTATAATTTAAGAATTATACTAAAAACAAATAAACAAATGGATTTTTCATAGGTAGATCAAAACTTCAATAAAACACTATTAAGGAATGTTCATCAGAGGTAAATCATTAAAATATTACTGTTAACTTTAAGCTAGTTGAATATCAAACAGAAATACTGTATTAAAAAAAATAAAAGTAACTATACCTATAGTCATAAATACTGATGAAAATATGTGATTAAAAAACGGAAAATTTAAAAAGTTTATTTTTTTAAAGAATAGAGTGGATTAACAAAAATTAATATTATGTCCTTGCAATACTGGACCAGCTTGGGTGGTGTTTTTGCAACATATCAATTTTTCATATAAAGCTCAAAACAACAACATTCCTAGTTAAACAATTGTTAATGGAAACCCCTTGAAATCAAAATCTTGGATATAATTTTCTTCGGCTGACTTTTTGATCAGTAACAAATTTGGTGATTTTAGATATAAAATGTTTAGAATTTAACCTAAGGATTAAGTCAAAGTACAATTCCTCAGTTTATCAGGGCAGTCCTCCCAGCACTTCTGTCAAAGACCGTGATAGCCCTTGTTATATGGACTGGAAACATCGATTTTCGTTTGAGCCCGGAATACTAAACGTCCTCAAGATAAAGAAAAGAATTACGAATGTGTCTTATATCGTTTAGAAATATTAAATGTAAAAAATATTACATTTGAAAAACGGTATTTTTTAATTTTGTCATTTGTAAGTAATTTCAATTAAAATGTATTCTAAAAACTAACTAGGATGAGATACGACGATGTCTTAATAACTGAACCAT
This sequence comes from Flexamia atlantica, assembly GCA_035578135.1. Taxonomy (NCBI): domain Eukaryota; kingdom Metazoa; phylum Arthropoda; class Insecta; order Hemiptera; family Cicadellidae; genus Flexamia; species Flexamia atlantica. Next base: position 20,497,629 of record JAQJVK010000014.1, on the reverse strand, counting down.
AAAAAATATAGATCTAAAAAACTCCAAAATCGTTTGGAGTATAAAAAGACTTTTTTTATTGTATATTTGCGCTCAGTAGAAATATTGCAATTTTATATTGTTTGATTTAGAAATGTTAAGTTATATTTTTTCAGGTATATTTATTTCATTATGAAATAATATTTCAATATAATTCGTTTTATCAAGTTTTGTAGAATCTAATAACTTGGAAGAGGTTTAAAATTTAAAGATCGATGTAAAACGCCAGTCGGATTCTACTTATATGTTTTCATCAATAAATATATTTAATATTTGAATGTCACATGCTTTATCATAGAATTCATTTTCCGTTATAGGAATGTAACGGTTATGTTATATAGGGTGTTTCAAGAACTCCCTACCAATATTGTAGGGCATTGTTCCTGGACAAGAGACATATCTAAATATCATATTTAAACTGTCCGGAAGTCCTTAGTTACTCACACAGCCGGCATTTTGTTTTTTTCACTTATTAATTTATTTCTAAAAAATGGTTAAACATACGAGCTTGAAACTTTGCACAATCATTTATGACAACTAGACAAAGCTACAAAAAATTATGAAAATTTTTCAAATTCATAAAACAAAATGGCGGCCATTTAAAATTGTGTTTCTTAAATAACTAAAAACACTGTTGATTTAAAAAAAATGTTACAAGAATAACTTTTTTTAGTTAATTTAATTACAAATCGATTAACTCCTAATTTTTGAGATTGGACGAATATTAACTGAGATATGGCAGCTTTAGTGATACGTGACCGCTGGAGGTTATTTGCTGTGCATGCCGAGGCATGCAGCTTAAGTCTGCCACAACAATGCAACAGTCTCCGACCGCTTTGCATGTTATTTATAAGCGATATTAGATTATTTCAAACAATAATAAAATACTACACAACCCCAAAATTAGCCTTTTTATCAATTATCTATCATTAGGATGGCTTAAAAATTACTCTCCTTTTTACTGTCTTTAAAATTCACACAAAACACCCAAAGTTTTTATATCAGCTGTGGTGAAAGTTAACGTACTTGTTTACAAACTAATCAGCTGCTTTTATTGTTGCCTGAAAATGTTATTATTTATTCAATGTAGTTTTTCAATGTTATTCAATTTAATGTAGATATTCAATAATCACATTTTCAAGCAACAATAGAATCAGCTGATTAGTCTTTAAACAAGTACGTCGACTTTCACCACAGCTGATATAAAATGTTTGGGTGTTTTGTGTGAATTTTAAAGGCAGTAAAAAGGAGAGACATTTTTAAGCCATCCTAATGATAGATAATTGATAAAAAGGCTAATTTTTGGGTTGTGTAGTATTTTATTATTGTTTTAAATAATCTAATATCGCTTATAAATAACATGCAAAGCGGACGGAGACTGTTGCATTGTTGTGACATACTTAAGCTGCATGCCTCGGCGTGCACAGCAAATAACCTCCAGCGGTCACGTATCACTAAAGCTGCCATATCTCAGTTAATATTCGTCCAATCTTAAAAAATAAGGTGTCAATCGATTTGTAATTAAATTAACTAAAAAAAGTTATTCTTGTAGCATTTTTGTAAAATAAACAGTTTTTTAGTTATTTAAGAAACACAATTTTAAATGGCCGCCTTTTTGTTTTATGAATTTGAAAAGTTTTCATAATTATTTTGTGGCTTTGTCTAGTTGTTATAAATGATTGTGCAAAGTTTCAAGCTCGTATGTTTAACCATTTTTTAGAAATAAATTAATAAGTTAAAAAAAAAACAAAATGGCGGATGTGCGAGTAGATAAGGACTTCCGGACAACTTAAATATGATATTTAGATATGTTTCTTGCCCAGAAACAATGCCCTACAATATTGGTAGGGAGTTCTGAAACACCCTGTATGTACAGGATTGAAGTGGTGAAATTAAAATACATTTTCAAATTGTTGCCTTCAATATTTTAATATAGATTAACGAAAAATATTCTGCAGAAAGCAGCTTAAAGTACAGAAAGTATAGAACAGAAAGTCCAATTATTGTTTTAAAGTGTTAATTACGTTACTGTAGAGTCGTTTGTGTGAGCCTACTATGTAAGACTATTACGTCATTATATTGTAAACAGCCCTATAAAAAGTTCAGTTAGGTGACTTCACATTATCACTTTTAAAAATACTATGTGATTTGGTTAAATTCCATAAACGGTTGGAAATGATTTAAAGGTTAAGAAAAAATTAATTACGAGTTACAATAGAAAATGAGCAAATGGTAATTCCAAATATTTCTACTTATAACCTCACTTTTGCGTCAATGATTATGACTTGTTTATATTCAAACATACAATGAAAACCCTTGAAGAACAGCTCGATTACATTTCTTTTATCATGTTTTGAAGATAGGTGTCTTTAATTTTCATATCGTATCCTGTGTATGGTTCATATCCTGTTTTCCCTAAGTTGTGTAGTAAATGTTAGACTTGTAAAAGTTGTGGATAAGTAAATTGGTATTAGTTATAAAGAATATAAGCAAATATTATTGTTTTTTTTTTTTTAAGCAATAAATATCTTCAAGTCAATTTGCATTCTTAGTTTGTCTCACAAGCAGGTATAATATTGAGAGTGTTGTCTTGGGGCTGGTCTCTTAGTCTACTCTTTCTGGTAGCTTTCTTATAAAAATTTCATAAATTAATTATTATAAAGATGTAACCTAAGAAAATAAAAAGTAGAGAATTAAAAAAATCAACGTAGGGTATCATAACAGTATTTAAAGTTTTCGCCCCCTTTCGTGATTTATCTAGTCCACAAAAGTCCAAACTCCATGTGGGGCCATAAAGTTGACGACATTACAACGGCGGATCCTTCCTGTCCGTGACGTCATCCGGTCACTCTGACCGAGTATTTATCACTTCAGCTTTGTTTCCTCTTAACTTTGTGATTTACTCTGTTTTACGGCTAAATGAATTCCGTGATGTAGAGAGAAACAAGATTATTTTAGGCAATAAAACATTTTTTAATATTCATACAGTTCTTGGTAATATAGGTGTATTTACTTTCCGAGTTTTAATCATGCTTATAGTGTTTAAGATGTCACATAAACTACAAATGAGAAGGCAAATATTCTTCATTAAAATATTTTGTACACTATGCGTTTAATGCAAATACTAATAATATAGGGTAAAGTATATCTGCAATCGTGTAAACGGAAATAGAACGTTGAGTGCAAATGCATTAGTAATTCAGATTCCTTTTAATTTCATTATCAGGTGAACTGTCGGTAAACATAATTACACATAACAATAAACACTTTGTTTGGCATGGTTATAGCAATAACATTTTAGAGCAGCTTTTTATAAATATCGTAAGTGTATCAATGAATATATACAATCATTTAGATTGCTAATAATTTACTATGCTGCTATTTTAAAGACAGCCTATCACCTTTTTAAGACCAAAATACTTAATGAGGCTACTAAGGAGTCTTTGATGTATTTTTGGATCCCTTCTACATTAATAGTTGAACTGACATTAATCATGTTTATTTAGCGCAATAATTTAAAATAAAATGCGGGGTGATCGAGAGTTGTACTAGTAAGAAAACAATTAATAAGCTTTAAGTTAATCGCTATTTAGGTTTTCTCCAATAAACCGTCTGTCAGAACTATGATCGTTTCCTTTTTAAGTCTTTTTAACTTACATTTTGCCACCTTACCAGATCCCTTACTCGAGTAGTGTTATTACCATGGTTAGAACTTTCGCCATTATTTTAAATACTAGGTGAAAATTTAGTCTTTTTAAAATATTCGTCTATCAGTCTTTAATTGTCAATGGTTGTCTGATACAAATACATTATGTTATGTGCAAATATTTCACGTTAACTGAAATAATTTTCAAATATTTGAATTAATTAATTATAATATACATTTGAAATAATTTTCAAATGTATATTATAACCAGTCGCAACTATAAATATTAATACAGTTTCATCTTGTATTTTCCAAACAAAATTACAACATAATTTCTCATGCAAGATTAATATGAACTTGATATGTATTAGATACTCAGTTGAATTGCTAGGCAGATGCATAAACAATCACCGAGAACCAATGATAACATTGTTTTGACATTGTGTGGGCTGGAAACTATTACCATTGTATAAACCCTATGAGAGGTATATCACCACCTGTTTAGACAACAATTATTCTACTTTTTTTGTAACTTATCCAAATATTTTCAGCCATAAGGCTAGTGAATATTTTTACTTTAAGTCTTAGTGAACTAAATCTTTAAAATAAGCATACTGGTTGAAAAGTGTTTAGCTTACAAGTAGGTAAACTATAATTAGATCCGCAGTGGTGTATAAATCGTTCTACAGGTTCTACATTACATTACACTACATTTCAAATCTTGATTTGGAATGTTTCCTCGATGAATGAAGATTAACTGGTAAAATAATAAGATTAGTAAACGTTCAGTATTACAGCGGATCAGCAGGGATTGTATTGAAACTGTTCAGTAGTTGCTCATTAGTGATAGACTTACATTGCCAAGTTACAGAATAAAAAGCTTAAGCCTGTGTGATGAGTTATATTTTTTGTAGTGTTGCTTAATATGTAAAGCTAATTACTCTTAAAACAAAGATTTTACGGCTTGTTATTTTAACAATTTGTCTTCATCATGGATTATTCTAGTACTTCTATTAGAAATAAGCAGCTGTTGCATCTGCGTTATAAGTGTTGTGTTAGGCTAGGTTAACATTTGGGTAATCAAACATTTAATAGTATCAATTACTGAAATAACAATATTTCATTGTCAATGCCGATAAATTACCACTTTTCGTTCCATAGCTTTCATACTATCAACAAGTTTGATCGTTGTGTCGACTATTTGCAATCACAATGTTCTCAGCACCAGCTGATTCTTTAACTCCCTAGGGTGGGAAAGGGCTTCTTTCGTTCCGTATTACATATATTGAAAACTGACGTTTCACAGCGGCATGACGAAAGATAATGATATTATTCCTAATTGCCTGGCTGCTACTTGATTATTACAAGTACTTTTAAAGCTTTCAGGATATTAGCTTTAAGAGTCAAAAGGTAATAATGATTTTCAATTACATGCCTTTAAATTTACTAGGTATTTTATCATAAGCGGTATTTTAGCTAAGGTTTAGAAGGTTTATCATTCATTCTTTTTCAAATGATGGTTCCAAGATTGCTTAACCAATAATATTTTGATTTTTGACCAATAATAACAGCCTTAGCAATCCAATATAGTTGATGATTTGAAGCATTTCACAACTTATGGTATCCTCAACGAAATTCACCTTGCGGATCGTTTAAGTTGTAAAATTCGCAATGAACACATTTATTTAAAACGAACAAAGCTATGACTAGCATTATACTGGGAGCTCCCGTATTTTATGTGCAGCAATTGAGGCTAATGCAGGAACATGATAGCTCCTGCGTGAGCAAGGAATGGTAGTTCCAGGATTTGTTAATGAACAACAAATAGTTCCTATATGACCCTCAACTACTCCACATCAAATACGGGAGCTCCTAGTAAAATGCCAGTGGTAACTTTGTTTGTTTTCAATAAATGTGCTCATTGTGATTTTTACAACTTTAACGATCCGCAAGGTGAATTTCGTGTGATGAACAAATAGCTAGTGCATAATGAGTGATGTCTGAGGATACCATAAGTGGTGAAACAAGTCACATCATTAACTACATTTGATTGCTAAGGCTGTACGTAGATCAAAATGTTATTACTCTTAACAAACCTATTTTATAACATAACAAGTTTTGCTGTGAGATCTTTGGTATTCCTGTAAATTGTTAATATTGAATACAATATCAGTCTATTTGTCTGATGAAACAGATTAAACAGCATTTTGTGCCTAAATAAGCTTGATATAAAAACAAAATGTTAAGTAGACCTATTCAAGTTGTCTTCCTTCAGTTTTACTGCATCTCTAAGGTCTTAAGAAGTCGAATGATCAACAAAACACATATTTGGGGTTTATATTTTTCGTTAAATTTATACTCATTCCTAACTAAGCATTTTAATAAACAATTTAAACGACTATGGCAATTGAATATCCACATAAAAACGATGGTACGGTGGTTTTATTTACTTTGAATAGAAGATATCGGATACTGCGAGATAATATTGAACTACATTAAAATGAAGCCTCCTTTACAGATTCGTCAATTCATGAATGAGGTAAGACATATTTATTTAAAGAATTAATTTTAATTTTCATTACATAAAATTCCGTAATTTTGTAGCCAATTTAGAATAGTGGAATATATATTTTCCCGCGCGTTTAGTTACCGTTGAAAGTTTTATATCTTATAGCCTAAAAGCTCATAGTAGATAGCATAAACTATAAATTCAAAGTGTTATTGAAAACAAAATATTTTACAAGTATGCAAAGTATAATTTAAGAATAACTCAAAAAAATCGGCTGGTGAATCTATACGAGGGGTTATTGTAGTGAGGAAAACTAATGTAATAGTTAAGAATTTGTTTAGAGAGGTAGAAGTTCAGTCTTCCAAGAGTGTGATGCACAAGGTAATGTACATTTTCTACCAAAACTTTCCTTTCATAAGTGAGGCTCCTTCAAGCAGAACGTTTGCAAGATGAGTGAATTTAGTTTCTTTAAGGGAAAAAGATCCTTACCTAGACTACCTGAAAAACGCAAATATTACATGAAAAATGTACAAACATTATTCATACCCTACAACTTTTTTTTAATGTCATGTCAATATACACTATGTGCTACTTACGTATGCTGCCCAAAATTGATTGTACTATCGTAATAACTCATGCTTTTAAAAAGATCTGTAATCAATTTAGGACCATTGATTTTATAAACATTGTAATAGAGTATTCCAAATTATTCTTATTTATATTTCGTTTTGACCGGGTTCAGAATTTATTAGGACATATCCATCTAAAAATTAAATACTATTCTGGAAAATATGAAACTGATAACAATCATTTTGATATCACAATACAACTAATTTAGTTGAATGAATTTTGAAAACGCATATGAAGGGATAAAGAAATACAAAGACCTTTTTAGCTACCCGTAATTAAGAAAAGTACCGACCATAAAAGGTACAGTCAAATCTCTTTAATTATCTTTGCAGATGTATATAAATAAATATCATACACGTTTGATGTACGAAGTTGTAATTTCTTAACGTTTCTCATCCAAGTGAATTTCAATGGTATGAAAAATTAATTAAAAATTCAATTTATTGTTATACCAAGACGTTTTCTTTCATACTACCAGCTATTCTTGGTGACTATAAAGGTCGGCACAGCAAATGCATGAGTTATTATCTAAATCAATACTGTATGACTCAGTAGTACATTTGTATTTGAATATTTAAGATGTTTTAAACAATTTTTACTGTTCCGAAACACTGTTCAGTTCTGAGCTAAAAATTTAAAGCACAGCAGATATTGTCGCTTCAATTCATATACATACATTGTATGGTTTTATTTAATTTACTATATTCATGTTACTATGCACTTATATTGTAGCAAGGTCCTATTGTTTAATGTCAAGGTGACCCCTTATGGGCATTTGCCTAGGGGAACTAAATTATTCATTAGGGTTTTATTGAATTTCTGTTTTAATTTAAGAAAAAATATATATTATATATATTTATTTTTAATTATAGAATAAATGTAAAACTGTAACAATGGTGAATAAAGTTATTGTTTATTTATTACTTATTTATTTATTTAGAACATTACATATTAAAAGAAGACTTTAGCTCCGAATATTGGTAAGAAGAAAATAAATACATATGAAATACATACGAAAATCTAAATATTCATATAAATAATTTCTTTAGTTTTTAGAGCTTGATTTTTCCCAAACTCTCTATAAGTGTTAAAAGTAGTAGAGTGGTAGACTTTGTCTTGTTACAAGCTCATTTATATCTGTCACTTTAACGGGCATTGCAAACCGGGGTTTGAAATCTCTAATCTTCCTTAATGATTTGTTGTTTTAACTGCTTATCCGCAGACACTAAAATTAGTGTTCTTTCCATTTGTTTAGAAATGTAATTTAATCCTTTTTTAATCTCTAGTTGGGTTGAAAGCTAAGTATCCATTAATGAAAGTTTTTTTTTTTTTTTAGTAGGATCAAATTTCAACTTCATGTTTCTTCTTTAGTAATACAATTTTTTACAAATTTATTTTGATATTATCTTACCTTCCTGTGTTTTACAAAATAACATCTCATAAATAAAATGATGTATTTAAAGTAAGTTATGTTAAAAATCACTGACTTTTAAACTTACTAACTATAATATTTTGATTGTGAAACATTTTGTAGTAAAAAAGCCATGTACAATAATATCAATGGTAATCGTAGATTATCAATCACGGTCAAAACGTATATTGTTTATTTAAGTTTAATAGTTCATTTTTAAATTACCTTCAAACTATTTCCAAACCTTGAAAGCTTTTTTTGAATACCTTTAAAGATCTTCCTTAAAGGTACTCTTAAAAAGAGTTACCAGACCAAGACGTCTGGTAAAAATGTCTGGAAAAAAGCAAAATTTCTATTATTTTTACCAATTTTTTTATTCGTTCCTTCAGAAGTATCACCAAGACACCAAGACAACGAAACTCAATATCAAATGAAGAAGTAACAAACAACATAACGTTATAGATACGATCAAAAGTTGGCCAAACTGATCTACAAGTAAACAAGAGCTTATTTTGTGTCAGTAATATTTATTTTGGCCCAATTTGTACTATTCCTGGTATACCCATTAGTATCTATCTGAAATTCCTTCGGTCAAGGCCCAATAAACTAAGCATTTCAAAACAGACAAGGCGGAGCTGGACACTACAATTTACGTAAGTAACTCTTACTGCTACAGATGACTATGAGATGAGCCAACCAACACCAAAGAACGCAGGTAAAGATGTATACCCACACTTCTCACCTGCTGCACACTTTACAGGTCCGCAGAGAGCTGTGGAAGCTAGTAACGCAAGGAAACATTTCACATGTAACAACGCGGTTCGTATATGACAACATGTGACGGGAATGGGGTACCTTCTGTGATATTGAGCCTTGGTGTAATTACTTTTACTAGTAAGCTCCAAATATAGTTTAAAATCTTAATCTATACATGTGTATTACTACCTTTTCTTGCGTATAACAATACAAAAGCATCGGAGAAAAAATTGTTTTCTCATACACAATCATGGGATGGTATTTATCAGTATTGTGTTGTTATTCTCTTTCACTGGTTGATTAATTTGTGTGGGTAAAAACTTGTTCCTGAATTACTTTGATTTTAAATTTCCATCCTTGCCTACAAATGATTCATGTCCCCTTTTACTTTAAACATACTTTTTATATGCATTTCCTAAACTAATGCACACATCAGCATTAGTATTACTAGCAATAACTAAAAAAGTTTATTTGTTAGTCAGATTTTGTTTTGTGTTTTTAATAGGGGATACTAAGAGTTTATAGTTTTCAAGATATTTAGGAAAACCCTAAAAATTGTACCTTCAGAACCTCCTTCCTCCCCCAACTCAAGGGCTACGGGCGGGGACTTTTGATATGTTCATCTCCTAACTAGTCAAAACAAAGCTGCAAAGTCAAAAATTGAGTATCATGCATTTCCCTCTTTACCTTTTTTGAGCATTCGTTGATTGGACTACTAACAAATAAAAAACTGTTGGTAATATGTTTTATTTAGTTCTTGAAAAAGTTTACATAGCGTATCAGTACATTACCACGCAAGAGGGAGCAGAATAAAATTTCTCTCCTAAAAAGTCTTCTTAATTAAAAACCCAATAAAATAAGCCATGAACAAGTTTATTTGGTTAATACAAGATTTTATTTCCTACAAGTTATTGCTCGCTCTATAAAACTCGAACCACCATTATAAAAGAGAGCCTTCCTCCAGGGCAATTACACATTGCATAACTTCCTCCGCTGAGGCGTTTATTGTTTCGAATGTTTGCAACAGACTTTATCTTCTGTTTGAAATTGATTATTTGCAGATCAATCAGTTTTAGCGGTGTTGTAAAGCTACTATTTACGATATATCATAGAATTTCTGAATCTGATCGATTACCAACTACCATTAGTTCATAGTTAAGTTTCTTTAAATGAACAAATCCATAAGAGGTGACAAGAGAGAATGAAAGCACCCTAAATGCACTACACGTAACCGAATCAAGTACTGACCGTGGACTATTTTAGCTAATTAATACCAGCTATTTTAATTGCCAGACTAATTTAGTTAATTAATAGCTAATTGAAGCAAACGGCCTAACGCTATTTGATGCAATCAGCCCAATGCTAGCAATTTACCTGCAGTCTATGCAGGTTGACACATATCCTAAACATTCGATAAGTACCAGCTGATCCTTAGTATTGCAAAAAATAAAATAAAAGAAAAATTATTTCATTAAAATAATTTAAAAACTTTGAGATTACTTGCAATAAATTCCAGTACTAAAGATGATTTTTTCTCGTTCATTTTTACCATTGCCCAAAATTTTTAATATATTGCTATAAACTATGTAAAATAAAAAGATTATTATATAATAACCTTCATTTATTGAACATCTTAATTAATTAATAAAAAAATCTTCCTACCCTGAAGGTTAGGAGGAAGGTTCAGAGGATGTACTACAGCTTCTGAACTTCTCCAGACACTTCGTCGTCTGCTGTTAGATTAATGTTTCTGTTGGATTAATCTACCTTGTTGTCAAAGGTAACGAGGCTGTTGTTGAGAACGTAAATCGGTAGGAGGATCTGGACTTTAAATAATGCTTATTTGGTGCTGAACAGTTGTCAGTTGGCAATCTCTCCTTAGTACATTGTATGTATTTAAATATGAAACTTCCTGTAGAATTAATATATCACTAAGAAAATTTGTTTTCATACTGAACGGAGGTTGATAAAATATGCCTTACTACTAAAATAGATGACGTAAAACAGTTAGTATCAGTATATCACAGTTCTGTAGGATAAAATGAATAAGTATAAAATTAATTGTGTTGTATAAATTTTTAGTGACCAATATACGTATTAAATTTTACATTTAGCCTTGATCGGCAATGTTGTTAAAACCCTACACGAGTGCTTAACACATTTTTCTTTCAAAACAGATTTTTATAAGATGAAACAAGCTGATTTCGTACAGAGAACTAGTAATTTTTTTTAATTCTATCCAAGCCTTTGATTTTCTTTTTTTTTACTGTGTGTAAAAAGCTAAAATAATGATTTTTAAATTTGTTCAGAAAGGTTTTAATTAAATTTATAAATATGGGGTTGACTGTAATAAAATCATGATATGGTAAAAAATAAGATTAAACCACACATGATAAATGAGCCTCAAATAGGGCATTACAGCTTTGGTAGTTAATCATAAATATATATATTTCAATTATCAAATTGGTTATATAGGCATGCAATATTATGATATTTAATTTTTAAATTAAACTAATCTTCGTTCTTAAGATCGGATTATAAAAATATTGTTGCAAACAAATTTGTAACAAACCTGCTGAAGGATATAAAATTCACATTCATCCCTTAATTATTTTCTCCTGTTCTTATATGAAAGCTGAGGCATTTTAGAGCGTAGAGAACACTTCAGTGTGAGAGTTCAGACGTGGCTTATATTCTAGGCTGTGCCTCTTGTGTAAGTGACAAATACAAATTGCCGTTATAAAGGCGCCCTTTAAACTCTCACCTCCTCCTTGTGGGTTGAACATGGTTTTGACGTTGTTCTAGTACATACTCGTGAGAATATGTAATTGGTACTTTAAAACCTAGCTTTGAACAAAACCCGATAACAATTTTCGCTCCATAATTTTTGTTCAAACTAATACTAATAAGGTATTATTATATACAAATGGAATACATATTGAAGAAATAAGACACTGTTAAGATCATTTTTACAACAATAATATAACTCCTGTAAAACAGGATTTATGGATACGAAATACCTTATCAATTCCATAAAAACCCTCATTTTTATATCAGTACGAGTTATGAAATAACTTAGGGGAATAAAGCTCAATAGATCTACCGAAGGCAATATTGAAGTACTATAAGTAATAAGGCCATGGTAATAGTTTTAGCTATGGTAATAACTATAATCTATAAAAAGTGTATATCATCCTACATTCCACCCTTCACTCATGTTTGCCTTTAAATAACCCTTAATGGTGGTCGGCGTCTTAATGGTTATCTAATCTATATCATCGGTCACCAGTTTTAGCTATGGTAGGAAGTGTTACCATCGACTGTCCGCAGTTTTAATGTGAGCTTTAGTTCATCAGAACATATTGGTCAGTTTAAACAAAATACGAAAAAAAACTTAAAAAAAAGTTTTTTACAGTTTTTTTACAGTTTTAACTATAAAAAAACTGATCGTAGTCCCTTAGTAATCTGTAATAAATAAGATCCACCAGACTGAGTGATGTTGATGAGATTGCTTAAACCTAGGTTTATTTATTTAGGCTTTGAGATCTAAGTAATTCCAGAGCCTCTACGAGTAAACCTAGCAAATCATATGATGAGCATATGCAGGTATTTAATTTGCTAAGAAATATAAAGCTAGTAGAGGTCATAAAAAAGTAATACATATATTAAAATGACAGTTTTATACAGTAAATTATATTTATGTTTACATTTTTCGCCTCCTGAATCATAAATAAACTATCTATTTCACTAGGTTTGTTTCTAAATTATAATTGTATATTCACTTCTCATTGATTCCTTGATATAACTAACTACTAGATCTTCAGTGTTATTTACAGTCTGTCCTGCCAGATTTTAATGGTGGCTGGATTAGCCGCAACCTTTGAGATTGGAAAACTGTAATATTTTTTTAATATATCTATTCATATATATAGCTTTATTCTATTCTTCAGGAATGATAACTAATTAATTATATTACTTATACTTATTGGTTGCACGTGAATGTTTAGTCAGTAAATAGTAAGTGTTATATGATTAATCAAATATCAGCATTGGGCTGCCAAAATAACAACATCGGAGTGATGGCACGTCAACACTGCTGAGTAGGTGAATGAACACGGTTGATGTCGCGCGTCAACAATGATATGCAGGTGTATTGAAGTCGATACAGTGTTTTATAATTTTGATATATCTAGCGGCTGTTGTTTCATCTCCCAGCGTTACTAGCTCTTGTTACGTTTTCATGAGTTTTTATTCACTATAATTTAATTTTAGAAAATTTACCCTTTGGGGGAAGAAACTTCTAGAGGTGAATGTGACTTCTTCTGCTGTGTTTAGGTCTACTGAATATTGACCTAAACCTTCCTATGTATATATATATATACATATATATATATGGGTGTAAATATGCACTCTAATTTTTCGTGTTAGGCTATTCTTATATTAAATATTCTAGAATGCTTGTTGATGGGTATAAGTTAATATTACTTGATTTACAGATTCATTTTAATGGTTTTCTCAAAATAAGTAAAATGTGCTGAGTATGTTGGTCTGATTCAATGATTCAATAGGGTTATTAAGTAGTTATAAATATTCATGCTTGGAAATGTCAGAAAACTGAACATCGGTTTAATAAATTTAGTTTTATTTAACTTTCTACTTGAACAGCACAAATGTTTCCAGGTTGAAATACTGAGACGAAAATGTTTTTAAGAATGTTGATAGCGAGGATTAACAATGACAGGAAACAAATCAAGTGTTTTTTAGTGACAGGAAATTTTCTAATCTATAAATATTTTGATGTTGTTATTCTTAAATGGGTCTGTTTGGTTTCTTATGCACGAGGTACTTTTAATGTTATATATGAAGCTAGCTAACAATTGGCAATGACATAAAAAAATATGAGGGAAGATGTAACGGTTATAATTTATCATAATTTATTAATTATAATTTACCCAATTTTATTGCTTAAAGATTACAGGAGGGTATGTTCTTTAAGATTATTAAAGCATAAGCATTATTAAAGTTAATTAATATGATAATATTCATTAGATAATGTTATCCCCTCCTACTATTATCGGAAAATCTAATAATTTCCTTAACTAAATCCATTGTGCATTTACACTCCTTAAAAAATAATTAATATTTTATCTGTTTCAAGGGTTTTATTTACTGGATTATGATGTTTGATGTTTAATTTTAAGGTTTGTGTACAATTTAATGTTGTATCTGAGGCCCCTTTGTTTCAAGCGATACATGATACACAAAGAAATCAAGATATTAAACAGTCTCCTGAAGTCATAAGGATCATTCAAGTAAGAGTGAAACAGCCACCAGGTTTTCAAGTATAAACTCGCTTCTTGTGTAGTACAGGTCCGCAGGGAGCCGTGGGAAACACTGCACATGCAACGGTGCACTGTCGTAAGTGGAAACACAGGACTGGAACATGACATGTCACATCCAGTGATGTCAGAGTTTATCTAAGAATTGCTAAATTATGTGGTCTACATACATTGTAGATTTTAATATCACATTATAAATATTTTTCGAATTGTCACTTTAAAATGTACAATTTGATAATTTTTTGTTTAAGTCTGTATCTTCTTAAACAAGAGATCGGCGTCAAACTTCGCAAGACGCCATATTTATTAGGGCCGGGCTAAAGGAAGAGCCCTAGGAATCACTTAAATTTTGTTATTTCTGCATAAGATTTAACGTTGGTATAGAAACTGATAAAGCAAGAGGATGAGTAAGCACAGTCTTCCAGCAAAGTTATATGTTACTATTGTTGGAAATGATAGAATTAAACATGATATACGCTGAATCGGAATTTATAAACCCATTTAAATGCGAATAGATATTGAATATTTACTTGATAGGGATATCACCCCTGCAGGTTATAAGTTAATATAAATATATTCAATTCAACTGTCATATCCTTACTATAAATATTCACAAAGGGCATCAAGTCATATTTTAGGAAACTCTTAAGTAATTTCAAAATCTCATGATGGCTAAAATACTATAAAATGCAGTAATCTTCAATCGTGAGCCTTGATCTTACAAGATTTATGGAATCAGCTGCTGAATATTTTCTCAACAATAAAACCAATACGATATCACCGAAACCGCTTCGGTTGCTTCCTGAATGTGAAGGAGTAATAGGATTTACATTGACAGAACTCCAAAATCTGATAAACACCGTTTGCATTTGGAACTGGCAGCTAAATCCTGTAGCTTTTTGATAAATATATCTGAGTAAATAGCTCAACCTTGCTTATCTTATTTTATCTTGCAAAAAGAAATGTTACGTTGTATCTCATAATGTTTTTGTTTTAACAGCATAGATAGATAGATAGAGTTTGAATTTAATAAATTGCAACGATTACCATTACTCGAAACAGAACGTCATAGCTAAAGATTTGTATTAATCTAACTTAAATAGCTTTTTCCACTGCGCCTAGAACCAAGCGTATGAATCTTAGGAACAGCTCTGTTTCCGTAATAATTCTATTATATTTTTTTCTGCATCTTCAAAGATATTAACCATTACTGCTGCTAGATACTATAATAAATAGTTTGTACTATTGAAATGGGCTCTAAATAGATAATTCCTCATTTAAACCGACAAGGAGGATCTACGCTGAATTTCTGGAGGTTACGCGTTAGTTTATTTCTGCGACCCCCAGATTTTGTCTGTTTAGAAATTCTTTCTTTGCATTGCTAAACCACAACCGGTCGATTAGTTATAAAAGTACAGAAATTCGATTGATCAATCATGAAAACTTAATATTTTAAAATTCTCGACGATATGAAATTGATTTGGTCGTGTTCTCTTGCTTAAATTTAAGAAAATGCAAAGAACATTTTAAAATTATAAATCTTTATAGCATTTCTGTGATGTTTTAGAGAACTGATTCGAATCGTTAGTCGTTTTCGTAAGATTTCAATCATTCCCGATTTCCGTTCAAAGAAGGCAATTCGTTACCAAATTAATATATTACTTCCCCTTTATATTGCCAGTCTGGCGAAACCAATTGCTGCTTTTTAATCGACGGATGCGTTATAACATCTCCAGTAATGACTCTAACCTCCTTGTGCACCGACTGAGGACTCAGCCACAGGCAGTTTGGGATTGTGTCCGAGGGTCGGTTGGCTGCCTGCGAGAGATTAGCAACAGCAGGTGACAGCCGGTAATGTTGGCGATTAGGGGCTCCAACAGCCTCCAACCGTGACCCATCATTCCCGCCTGCCCGATGTCAAGTGATTTCATTTTCTGACCATTAAATTTTGATTCATTCCAATGAACTAAAATGTTATTTTAATTCTTGGGTAACACCCACCTTAAATTAAACGATGTGTTGATTCTCTGCTGAATTGTATAATGTTGTCACATACAATTACTCACTGTTCCCCCGCCCGAGAATTTCCATATCGTTTCCATCAAGAATTAAAACTTTGTTTCCGGATTTATTTAATAATCGCTACGCATTTCTTTACGATAAGGTTTACCCATGTTAATATGTAATCATGTTAAATGGTGTGTTAAATGAATATATTACGGGTGTTCATAATGACCGTGTAGATAAAGATTTACTTTTGAAATTCTTTCAATAATGAGAAAAATAATTGTTTATATAAACTGTTATGTGAATTAAAAACTTATATTTTATTAATTATTTATTAGTTCAAGCGTGACGAATTTTCAATTTTATTTAACCTAAATTCTATTATACTTAATGGATATATTATGCATTTCCTGGTGCCTCCCTACAAAAGGTGACATAACAATATCATAAAAACTTTAATTTTCCAGTAATTGTACCATTATTAAAAATTTTACTATGCTATATAATCGTTTAATACAATATAATTATTTATTGAACCTTATTACAAAGAAGATACTAAATTGCTACTAAAAGAAATCTAAAGTGTATCAAGATTCGCTGTTTAGCTTCGCTTTTGCCTTACTTGAGAGGAAATTCCTCAAAACATTTAAACCAATAAGCCGTTTTTTTTTCGACATGTGAATGATCTAACTCTACAAATGGGGGAAAACAAATTTTATCTCCATCTCATTTTTGTGAGGGAAAAAGTCATTAGACTTTCTAAAATTACTTAGGAATCTCCTACAATATGACTTGATACCTTTAAAGTACTCATACCTATAAATTTGTGAATATTTATATGAATGACATAACTATGTTAAATTGAATATGTATTTATATTAACTTATGACATTACATAATTGTTAGAGGTTGACTACACCATGCAATTCAGTCTTTAAAAAAATATTGAATGATAGATTATTGGAAACAAAGCATTGTTTTAAGGACTCATAGATTTCGTATTTTAACAAGGAATATGAGGAATAGTGCAGGACTCCTATGACATTATATTTCGATGGAAAAGACATATAAATCAATAATCAAACCGAATTCTCGGAATTACTTAAACTCACTTAATTTTAGGATATTTATTATTAAAAGAATTTTATTGATGAGAGTATTTAAATCATGCTTACAATATGTAATTTAATGGGAAAATTAAGTAAAGATCACGATTACAACCAACATTAATTAAAAATGCTTACATAAGAAAATGCATTCTTAAACAAGTCGGAACTTTGACGGCGATGTTACCTCTCCAGTCTGATTACCTGCACTTCAGGATCGTCAACGCACAACGGCGTTTGAGTCAAAGCCAACCGTTATTTCTGTAGTTAACCACGACTCAAGAAAATTATGTAACCAATCAATTTTTCTAATACGACTTAATTACCGCTCTTGAATATCGCACTAGAATTTATCTCATTGTAAAGCAAGTTTATTTCATATAATTCGTACAATCTAATTTTCTCAGAAATAAATTAACAGAATTAACAGTAAAAATAACTATTAATTAGTATCTGAAGTAATTTTTTTATCCGCAACATGTGTGTATATTAAACATCAACTCTTCAAATAAACAACAATACATAGTGATTTGTATCATTTATTAACAAATATTAAAAAAATAATATATACACAGTATTTAGCATAAAGCATTCTTAATTACACGAATAAAAGTACGAATGTATAAAAGTCCATCATTCCATTAATAACAAATAGGTAACAACTCGGTAAACAAAGTAGCAGCTTTTCCTTACGAATAACGATTCAATAAATTACTACGCAGTGACTCGAGCCGGGCCGAATGTGACACTGATGTGACTGAGGATACTTCTGGAGTAGTTGCACAATTGGTTGCTGCACGGCGGCGACCACCACGGGGGCGGACTCGGCGGGCACGGACTTGGCGAGGACTTCGCCGGCAGCTTCGACGAGCACGCGAGCGTTAGCGTGGGAAGTGGTGTCATCTGAGTCGTGGCTACCTCCGTGGACCCCGTTATCAGGGGCGGAGTGGTGATGCGCGTGATGGCTGTGCCCGTGACCGAAGTGACCTTCGTGTTGATGTCCGTGTTGAGCAGATCCTTGGTGCTTGTGCCAATGACCGAAGTGCCCCTCGTGTTGATGTCCGTGTTGAGCATGTCCTTGGTGCTCGTGTCCGTGACCGAAGTGCCCTTCGTGTTGATGTCCGTGTTGAGCAGATCCTTGGTGTTTGTGCCCATGACCGAAGTGCCCTTCGTGTTGATGTCCGTGTTGAGCATGTCCTTGGTGCTTGTGTCCGTGACCGAAGTGGCCTTCGTGTTGATGTCCGTGTTGAGCAGATCCTTGGTGTTTGTGCCCGTGACCGAAGTGCCCTTCGTGTTGATGTCCGTGTTGAGCAGATCCTTGGTGTTTGTGCCCATGACCGAAGTGCCCTTCGTGTTGATGTCCGTGTTGAGCAGATCCTTGGTGCTTGTGCCCATGACCAAAGTGCCCTTCGTGTTGATGTCCGTGTTGAGCAGATCCTTGGTGTTTGTGCCCATGACCGAAGTGCCCTTCGTGTTGATGCCCGTGTTGAGCATGTCCTTGGTGCTCGTGTCCGTGACCGAAGTGCCCTTCGTGTTGATGTCCGTGTTGAGTATGTCCTTGGTGCTCGTGTCCGTGACCGAAGTGCCCTTCGTGTTGATGTTCGTGTTGAGCATGTCCTTGGTGCTCGTGTCCGTGACCGAAGTGCCCTTCGTGTTGATGTCCGTGTTGAGCAGATCCTTGGTGCTTGTGCCCATGACCGAAGTGCCCTTCGTGTTGATGTCCGTGTTGAGAAGATCCTTGGTGTTTGTGCCCATGACCGAAGTGCCCTTCGTGTTGATGTTCGTGTTGAGCATGTCCTTGGTGCTCGTGTCCGTGACCGAAGTGCCCTTCGTGTTGATGTCCGTGTTGAGCATGTCCTTGGTGCTCGTGTCCGTGACCGAAGTGCCCTTCGTGTTGATGTCCGTGTTGAGCAGATCCTTGGTGTTTGTGCCCATGACCGAAGTGCCCTTCGTGTTGATGTCCGTGTTGAGCATGTCCTTGGTGCTCGTGTCCGTGACCGAAATGCCCTTCGTGTTGATGTCCGTGTTGAGCAGATCCTTGGTGCTTGTGTGCGTGACCGAAGTGCCCTTCGTGTTGATGTCCGTGTTGAGCATGTCCTTGGTGCTTGTGTCCGTGACCGAAGTGGCCTTCGTGTTGATGTCCGTGTTGAGCAGATCCTTGGTGTTTGTGCCCGTGACCGAAGTGCCCTTCGTGTTGATGTCCGTGTTGAGCAGATCCTTGGTGTTTGTGCCCATGACCGAAGTGCCCTTCGTGTTGATGTCCGTGTTGAGCAGATCCTTGGTGCTTGTGCCCATGACCAAAGTGCCCTTCGTGTTGATGTCCGTGTTGAGCAGATCCTTGGTGTTTGTGCCCATGACCGAAGTGCCCTTCGTGTTGATGCCCGTGTTGAGCATGTCCTTGGTGCTCGTGTCCGTGACCGAAGTGCCCTTCGTGTTGATGTCCGTGTTGAGTATGTCCTTGGTGCTCGTGTCCGTGACCGACGTGCCCTTCGTGTTGATGTCCGTGTTGAGCAGATCCTTGGTGCTTGTGTGCGTGACCGAAGTGCCCTTCGTGTTGATGTCCGTGTTGAGCGTGTCCTTGGTGCTTGTGCCCGTGACCGAAGTGACCTTCATGTTGATGTCCATGTTGAGCAGATCCTTGGTGCTTGTGCCCATGACCGAATTGACCTTCGTGTTGATGTCCATGTTCAGCATGGCCTTGGTGCTCGTGTCCGTGACCGAATTTACCTTCGTGTTGATGCTCGTGCTCTGCATGCCCATGATGTTTGTGATCATGCTCAGCGTGACCGTGGTGTTCGTGCCCATGACCGAACTCTCCGTGGTGTTCGTGACCGTGACCGAACTCTCCGTGATGCTCGTGTCCGTGCTCGTAGTGACCGTGATGCTCATGCTTGTGCTCGGCGTGCCCCTCGTGGTAGTGGTGGTGAACGAAGGTCTCGCTCCCTGTCGTGTCTTTCACACCCTCTTCCCTCCTCTCCGCTTGCACCTCTGCGGTCAACGCTAAGTCTGACGAGGGTCCGGTCGTTTGATCTTCCGCAAGTATACCGTCTATCACAGGTCTAGAAGAGAGAAATGCATTAGTTTCTTATTTAGTCTAAGCACATTTTTGATTCAAAACCATGGATAACAGCAAATTATGTAAGTGTAAGTGAAACAACGTTTTTAGGGTATTTCGACCCCCCTCTCTGAATACGAATCTGCTTGTTGCCAAACCGAATTTTGGACCGTAAGTTCTGTATCAGAGATGGGGGCCAAAATTTTGTTACCTCATATCTTCCTTGTTTATTCATGTAAATAACGATATAAACGTCTACCTAATTTTTTGTGTCGACGAACAGGTTGAAATGCTTAGAATTAAAAAAGTCTTACTACAAGTTTCAAGTGAAAAAATACAAAATTTCTAAAATTATTTGTTACTATTAGATCTATTTATGAAGTTCGAAATAAATCTCAATGATCATTCTGATCTTCAATCATTCAGCTGATCGTTGGCTTTCATTTGAGCTATTAATCATGTAAATCAGATTGTTTGAAAAATAATTATAGTTCTTCAAAAACAAAAACGTTTATAAGAAAGTTCATGAATTACTGAGCAATCTAAGATGTAAAGTACTTTCGTATCTTGCTTAAAACTTAAGATATAACACTTTAAATCAATTTGCAGGGAAAATAAATGTTTGATCTTTAAAGAAGGGTCTGATATACTTGACCAATTGCTCAAATGAACGCCAACAATATATTGAGTGATTTAAGACCATAATGAGCATTGGGACTAATTTAGATCATATATGAATATTTTAGTAAAAATAAATTAAAAAAATAAAGTTTATGTCGAATAGATAGTTCAACTCTGACCTGTCAAATTAGACGACCAGTGATTTAAATTGAAACCTTTAATTCACTAACTCTTTAGGACCAAAACCAACCCCCTACTGTGATTAAAAACGGCAATGTAAGATAAACAATTATAAAAAAAATATTTTTCGAATTGCTCTTAATGTATATACAGTAAGAAACTTTCATTTGAGTTTATCTCGACAACAAAAATACTTCAGTAATCGGATTGTGGCATTTTAATCAGCGTGAGAATATAACTCGTAATGATGAGTCATAACACTGCCTTAACATTAAAAATAAAAACATTTAACCAAATATGGTGGGCCCAAGATTGCGACCTAAAATCAGTACCTAGATAAAATTAAGAATTTGCCACCCAAAATGATCGCTCCATGGTCATCAAGTCAACATCTCGGGACATGTTTGTTTGGATACCATACATACGATATTTCCTCCATTGCACTTAGACTCTCCGCCAGCTCCCATCCCCATAAAATTCTACTTCCACCCTCGCACCCTCTCAACCAATAAATACTATTTTTATTGATAGTTTACATGGAATAGAACGGTGATGCAAGGTTTTATAACCGGAATATTTTTTACATTTTTAAAAAGTTAGGTGTGGATATACAGTGTGTCAAACGTTGTGCCACCATTTCATAAAAAACTGATTTAGAAAAAAACTTTAAATAGGGGACTTCACATGCCATTTTAGACAATCAAAAAATATCAATTCCATTTTATTGTAAATTGCCATCTTTTACCAATGCGGTGAATTTATCTTACGGGACACCCCGTATTTTATGGCATTCTCGGATTCTGCACCTAATTTTGAGAACTTTCTGATCTTTGACTTTTTCCTTAATCTTAATAGTTAAGGAGATATGAGCAGTTAAAGTTTGATTTATGATCCCCTTAGTAATGCATTGGAAAATTGCCGGTAGTCTGAATGACGCAAATGAATGCGTCAAATAAAATATAGCAAAGAATGAAAGTACCCAAAATGTGGGTTTATACGAGATTCAAACATAGAAATATTTTTAGTCACGATTCACTCGTGAAAATTTATGAATATTCATATAGCCTACTCCATGAGTAATACTTGGTATTTCACAGATGAATTGGACACAATGCATTTCAAATGGGGAAAAATCCAACTTGCTCATATCTATTCAACTATTTGGTTTAATAAAGAAAGTCAAAAAAAGTTCTTAAACAAGTTCATAAAACTAAGGATCCAAAAATGTATAAAATCAGGTTGTTATATAAGAAAACCCAAAGTTGTTAGCCTTACTGTTAAAATGGTGGTCAATTAAAATAAGATTGAATTTATGATCTTGGTTGTTTAAGAAATTAGGTGAAGTCCCCCATTTAGTTCTTTCTCTAAGTCTCATAGTTTCTGAAATTCTAATGGTTGCATGGTTAAGCTGGACACCTTGTCTAAATAAGTAGACATATTTTTTTGTGTACTAAGATATTTCGTTAATCTGTCTTACACATTAAATGATAACATTTTTGGAAATTTAAGCGAAGGACACGTTTCTTTACTACATTTTGTGAGAGCTCTGCAGTGAACGTGAATGTAAAATTTGATGCAGTTGTATTTCAGTACATTTTCTGTATGTTTGAAATAATTTCATAATTACTTTTTAAGAAACAAAAGCCATATATCGACTGCATACTTACGCTATAGGCAAGGGGTCTGACGTTGCTATGTGTAAACAGAGTATCGCTGCTAAAATAGCTATAGTTTTTGAAGTCTGAAAAAGAAAACAATGTCAAAAAATCTGATTAATCGTTCCTTTCTTAAGAACATACTCCCTAAACTGATGTTTCTAAGATGTGCTGTAACGTGGTATAATATACTTTTCTTATCATAAATTAATTTATATGTTTTATTATGAGAATATAAACTAAAATTTACATATTTTTGCTTATTATTATTATTGTTATTTACTCTTATTCGTTTAGCTGCCGTTGTTGGTGACTTAAAACTGGTAATTAAAATTGGGTTTGAAGGATGGGAACCTTAAAATGTATGTATGTTAAACTATTTTTGAAGGGGTAAAGTTTTGCTTCAGATTACTTATTACATACATATTGTCGAGCCTTTCATTTTACTACTAACATATTAAATCGTGATTCATTTTCTTCAAAATGCCTACTATTCACCCAATAACGATTGAAACGGAAGTTATTAGACTTAACGTAGCAAAAACTGTATTCTCAATCTAACTCAAAAAATGCGAAGTGGTTCATAATTAAATAACGGAATAATTTAATTTGAACAATTTACTGTACCATTGTCACAAATTTTAAAGTGGTTACACCTTGGGTATCCTCTTGGCTAGAAAACTTGTTCTTCGTCCATTTTATGACAAAACCTTATCTTACAGCCGCACTCGTCACAAGATATTACTGTGCAAGGAATGCGGCATTCACCGCAAACTACAAACCACTGGTTGGCGGCGTTTACAATCGACCATCTGGTTTATGGTGTGCCGAAGTAGTGCCGCGTAGGGACGTTCCGATACTTGCGATACTAGTATGTATCGATACTTTTTTTATCGATTTTTTTTTCGATATCCACAGTATTGGTATCGCATCGAATCATCCGATACTATCGTGGTATCGAAAGAAAGTTTGGAATATCGGATCAAACGTATCGAATTGTATATAAATTATTAAACGCGTCAAGGGAGGAAAAATTTATATGATTATCCGGCCCAACATTTAGAAATTTAAGTAATCTTCCACGTCGTGTTTTTCGTCCCTATAGTTTATTGTTTATTTAGGGCCTATTACGTTATTATTTATACTTCATTACTATTATGTTTTAAAGTAAAATTATACTGTTTTATAATTGACTTGTATATAATTGTTGTTACCCTACCTATTTCTTTATAAACTAATAGACAATAGACAATCTTTAATAATCCGGAAAAAGTCATAAGATCGTAATTGG
Source organism: Flexamia atlantica (assembly GCA_035578135.1). Lineage (NCBI taxonomy): Eukaryota > Metazoa > Arthropoda > Insecta > Hemiptera > Cicadellidae > Flexamia > Flexamia atlantica. The sequence continues at coordinate 20,473,405 of JAQJVK010000014.1, read as the reverse complement.
ACATGTCATGCACATAGAAAGAATTTTTATAAAGATAGTTACATAAAATAAATGAGCAAATTAAAGTTTAAAAGTACAATTTTTCTAATAACATGTAGTAATGTTAAGTGTATCAGTTATTAAATATCGTTAATTTGTTTTAACATTCCGTAATAATAATCAAAACAACCTTTAATGACGAACTTATTGATTTTTTTGTTTTTTTTCATGGTATCTTATGATCCGATACCGACACCCATACTCTCGGAATCGATACTTTGGATCCGATTATATCGGGGTATCGATACTTTTCTTTCGATACTGATTCGATACCAAATATCGGATCGAAGTCGGTATCGGAACCGACTAGTGCCGCGCCACAGACCCAATCACTGCAAGAAGTGGCGCGCCGGACATTACCGGTCTCAAACAATTGTTTGAGCACGGCTGTTAAACAAGGAGAAGTAATTCGATAATAAAACGATAATATCCGGCTGAATACCCACGGGTTTTGCCTCCACATAAGAAATGTAACACCACAGACGGTACTTCATGAAAAGTGAAAGCATTACATAATGGTAATAGACGTCTTCCTAGAGTAAGCCCCTGCAAGGTTCTGACTGGCCTGCTGCTTTGTCGCTGGTTTAGAAATGGTTTTGAAAACTTACTGCATTGGGTCGGTTTTGTTTTTTATTTATTCTCAACTATTCTCTTCTTGCGTTAGAGAGTGATCATAGAATTATGGTTACAGTAGGTAAACACGGTATGATTATTATTGTAGGTACGATTTTACAAAATTTAATTTAATTAGGGCTGGCGATCCGAAAACAAATGTACGTTTCACTTCAATAAGTGTATTTGGACATTTGAATTTTTATTTATTTATCCTTAGTGTCATCGTAGAATTTTACTCAATAATGTTGAGCCCCGATTAAATACAGAAAGAATTACTTTATATGAAATGAATATTCTCATTAATTTAAAAAACAAAAACTGATTTCAAACTGAAACGGTAATTTTCTCCTTGTTTATTGCTATACTTTGAGAAGTAGACCTATACGTAAAGCCGGTTTCCATGTAGAGTTTATTTTTGAAATACAATCTAAACTTCTTCTGACTAACCGTGGCTAGTAGGCTTTTTGATGATGTTTTTCATAAAAATAAAAGTAAACGAACCTATATGTCATTAAGTTCAACATCTAAAAGAGGTCCTATAGTATTCATAGTGTTGCTATTATTGCTGATTAAATGATATATTGACATGATTTGCAGGTCAGCTGGAGGTGTCAGCTAAAGACACCAACTCAAAAAAGGGTATTATTGTACAATTATAATACTCAAATGTAGAATATAATGCTTATAAAAACTAATACTATGATAAATATTAACGTACCTAAATATATGACTTTTGGAATGAACCCGTTTAAAGGTAACTCAGCCATTCAAGAATAGATGAGCCTCAGAGTAGGAATATTAAAATCAGGTTTATTTAATTGAAAAGGCCTTAAAAAATAGTAATCCTAGCTCAATCAACGTAAGAAAACTATCAACGTTTCAATTTAAATGATTTTTTTAGTCAACCAACTTAAACCTGAACATTAAATATTTATTTTTGTTTATTTTCATTGATCTGTCCCTAGTTTTGAGACCAAATAAGGTTATTCTTAAGAATAACAATTTTGTATGTAATGTGAGAACATTGCATAAACTTTAACTCAAAATACTCAAAAATAAGTTTTTAATTTGGTATGATTAATGAAATTACAATACCCGTACTTTATAACATAAAAATTACTTGATTTGAAACCTCTGTTCACACGAGTCCTGTACGGAATCTTTACATGTCCCATACGAAACTTGGAAACTTCAATATAATTCTGAAGTAACCATCGAACAACATTAAAAATTAGTCTAAAGAGGTTAAGAAATATGTCTTTCATTGCACTTTATATTTTAAAAATTTCTTTCACAAATAGAATAAAAGATTTTATCAAAACTATGATGACATGTAATTTTACGGTGTCCCGTACGGACTAGCGTTCTGTTAATTTTTCCAAGAAAGAAAGTGTTTGCATAGTTTCCAAAACATATAACATACCAATTGACAAATCGACACACAAGTAGGAGGATATTTCAACCTGTAAAACCATTTTAAATACTTTTTAAAGTCCAAAAACTCTATGTGAACGTGGTCTAACTGTCCCTGGCTGAACTGCTTTTAATTAAAACATAAAAGATTGACTTTAATATTTTACTTGTATTAATAAATGAGTTTTTTTATTGTTGTATAAATATTACAACTAACTAATATGTAATAACATATATTAAACATATAATAAAAAACTATCTCGAATTTATAGCTATAGTGGTTTCCATACAATAACATAGCACTAAGGGTCCCCTTTCTTCAGATTGAAAGGGTTAGTAAAAAATGGTTTAACCATGATACAGATTAAATTCAATTATGAGGGGGGCCAAATATTGTTTGGAAACACATATAGAGTAAGACACAACAAAATCTGAATATTTTCTTCAACCCTAACCTCTAACACTTGTTCTCCTGTAAAATTTAGTTCGGGAAGATAAGGTCCCTTTTCCCTTGGTGGGTCTCACATTATACTAAATAAATAATAAATAAAAATTTAAAAGATAAACTGATAAACTAGCCACTGAATTGAACCATTTTTATGAAATAAAATAAGTCTTATTGGATACGGTATTTTACAAACTACTTTTGAATATCTTACCCATTTTGTACACATTTTTCAAAAATTCAAAGAATAACTAAAATTTAAAACAACATTTCTCAATATCTTAGCCATTTTGTACAAATTTTTCAAAACATTCTAAGACGAACTAAAATTTAAAAGAACGTTTCTCATTATAAAAAGCGTTTTCAATGACCCAAACTTAAAACTATTTATTATCTAAAAATATTTTAAGGCTAAGAGAGTTAGTGTTATGTGGTACTAACCATGGCCACTGGTGCACTGGTGACTGCGCCGCGCACTCGTCGCTCGGCCGAGTCCCGTCGACGCTGTCAACTATATATATAAATCACACGACGGTTTGGTTGCGCCTCTCGCCATATTAGTTTGAGGTACCAGAAAAAGGGCCTTTCCTTTCCCCCCGAACGGATGTCCCGCTCTGTGGACCGGCGCCGGCGCTGGTATATTGGCGGATTTTATTTTATAGTTCATAAATCTTGATTAAAACCCATGTTTCTCAACCGGTGGTACGCGAAGCACTGATGATAGGTGTTGGCGTTTCAGGTGGTCAGAGATTGAAGAAGTAGTACAAAATAAAATACTAGGTTTACAAACGGACGCTGTACCGTCGAACAGTAGAGTCGCTCTTATGCCTTAACTTTTTTAGTATTTGTTTTGGCCATATGTCAATTTCGTATCGTATTTCAGAAAATATTGTTAATCTTTCATTTTAAGAGTAATTCTTTTTTACAAAACATTTTGGCAATAAAAAATGTTCTTTTCATTTAAAAATATTACCAGTTTTATAGTGTTAATTCTGTGGTATTACTATATTTGTTGTAAAATTTACCAACAAAATGTTTTTTTTCTATTTTTTGGAACGCAGAGTTTAGTTTTGTCAATCCGTTGTCTAAATTATTGTAATATGTCTGAATGTAAGGTCATTGTTAAAAATACATTACACTTAGAATGACTATAAATTGTTTATTTATTTAAATTTTTCAATATAAAACATAAAAAATATGTAAAGTTCCAGATAACAGGCAGAGATTATTTTTCCCTCTGTACCTAGACATTTTTTCTCACTGATGAAATTTATATTCAAACCCATACTGTTTTTCACCAAATTGACTACAAAGTTATTGAGCAGAGCTAAGGTGAACATATAATTTGCTAAAATATCCTTACAATCAAAATAGGATCTAAAAATGTACATTGCCGAGTAAAATGAAATAAATTTAACAGGCAAAACAAAACCGCCAAAAGGGTTACTATATGCATTGTTGGAGGGGATCCCTTAGTAATGGGAGGAAGGGGGATAGTACGCCAAAATATTGTAAATGTGGCAGGTGGTACGCGAGCTCCAAAAGGTCGAGAAACACTGATTTAAACTAAGTGCTATTAAAGAATTATTTGAAACGTTATAGTAAACTTTACATAATTTTTTTAATATAAAACTTTTAAGAGCAGATTAACTTTCAAAACATTTTATAATTTTTCAAAATATACATATTATCACATAAAACAACTTACTAACTCCAGATTAAAAGCCCAAATCATAAAACATTTCCTTTATTTTGACTAGCAAATTTTATACATTGGCTACCGGTTCTCGAGGAAATTTTATTTAGACATTAGCTTCGAATAAATACTGATCAATTCAAGTAATAAATAAGAATCTGAGTTTAAGTTTAAAATTGAAATTATGACTATAATTTTAAACTAACCGAGTTCAAAATATACTATCTGTAGACATTTTTCCGTACTATAAAATGGATGAAAAAAGACAACCTACAACATTTATAATATATTTAAGCTTATACTGTACACATATATAAGATTGTAAATATATATCTCATGGTGATAATTGGTATGACCAATTGAAATCGAGCGCCATTTTTAATCTTTTATCTACATTGACCGTCTCGTATACGAGTACCATATAAGTGTTAATATATTTTAAGTGTTGTAAAACGTCTTTATTTACAAAAAGAATATAGAACAACGCGTATCATTATAATCAACAAGTTATATAGTAAAAGTCATATAAAATAAATATTGAAAATAATATAGATACAACAAACAGATGAAAAATTATAAATTCTGAAAAACCTAAGAGGAACTACGAGGTTCATTAAAAGGTTTTTAATTAATAACGTGACCATACTACAAACAATAAATATCTCCAAGAAGCAATTGGCAAAAGTAATCGAAAATACATCTTGTCGAATGTTCATATTATTATTATAATTACAAATATTTAGCCTAACCAACGTCATTTCATTATTTTTAATTTATAATTTATCACCGTTTTGTCATCTTAATTCCTAATTGTATTATGCGAAACTGTTGAAATATAATTGTTCTTATAGTACAAATAAAAACTAAATAATATAAGAATACAAATAAAAAATTAGTGAAGGAAGTATGGCTAATCCCTATCAGATGTAAGTTAACTTAGTGATGAATAAAAGAACCGGTAAGTGGATGTATACTCTTCATTTTATAAACCCTTTTTATACATCAGTTGACTTTTCAAATTATTTGACTATATGATTTTTCAAGGCAGAAAGAAAGGAGGGAAGTTTTAAAACACTTTCCTTTTACTAATTTGTTGTTTTTTGGATCTCAAAATTAAAATTACTATTACTAGATAAACATTTTTTAGGATTATGTGACAGGTGGTATGCTGCGTTTATTCTTAATCCCTTATACATAATATATTTTGTTCCATTTCACAAACACTTTATATTAATGTAGAGGATATTATTATGAATCACATAAGACCTTTCAGTCTTAAAATAATCTAGTTATCATGTGTTTTATGTCATTACAGAGGGTGTCCCAGAAGGAAATGCACTTTTAAAACAAAGAGAACAGAAAAATTACTTTTCATCATACTGTGCCGAAAACACCTGTTTGTAGTTCTCTAAATCGTACGCAAAATGATCGGTTTTGGATCACGTCGAATAGGAGTACTGAAAAAACATATGGTAAATTTTGCCATACTCTAATGTCAAAATTTGTTTATGTTACGTTTAAAAGGTTGAACGACTTCTTAACTTGAGTTTGTAAACAACTAACAGATGTGTAAATGACGATGACTATTTTGGATAACTTCAAAATTATGTAGTCTAATTTTTTAATGATTAAATGGTTGTTTATACATAATGTTGAAAATAGTTGTTCATCACACGGAGCTAAAATGTCTCCTTGGTACTCGATCGCATTCCCAAGCTCAGCCACTTTTCCAAAAAGAGCCACTTTCGCTCCTAGTAATATAAACTACTATTATTTAAAGAAATGTTTACAAGATTACCTGGTGGTACACTTAGGGGATTTATTTTTGAATGATTCCATCATCCAGATGTAGAACCCTTCGGCACCGGCACTCCGCCTAACAAAACCTTATGTCTGCGAAGACTACAGCAAAGTTCTAAAAGGATGGCTTAGTTTCCTCACGAATAATTTGCTTCAGCTGATCGAGGATAGCAGGAGGGTAATTGTAGACCAAATTCTTTAGACACCCCCATAAAATGTCTAGTGGAGTAAGGTCAGGCCTCTTCGGAAGAAAGAGTGTTACCAAATCCGGAAATGACATCCCTCGAAGCAGCTGCCTTTTTGCTTTCATAGAATCTCCTGTTGTATAACACGTAGATCCGCCCTGTTGAAACCACAATCATCGCCGGTCAGCCCGAGGTAACGACTGCAGGAACTGCTGTAAATGACCATTAATCGTTGTAATCTACCGTAGGGAATTCAATAACTGATCTCTTACTGATCGATGTGGATTATCTCACATCATTTCAAACACACGCTCGACGTTTTCTTCAGAACGCACTTCTCTATTGCAGCCGATCGGACGAGGGTTCATTCATAGTTGATCCTGTGGTTTGAAAATTGATCACCCAGCATTTTGTTTTAACTTATGGCGTTTGGTTGAGATCATGAAGTGTGTATCGAGCGCGAAAGTCCCGTCGAACTGTTACACAAGAAAGCGTTTGATAACACTCGCGTACACGAAAACGTACTACTCACTGGTAAAGCGATCCATGGCAAATGACTTTCCACGGGCATGGCTACAAAGCTTTGATAAGCTCCTTATCTAATCTCTCTTGGACATTGAGATTTCCCTGAAATAATAGTGCATTATTTTCTGGGACACACTGTATTTATGTCCAATCATTACATATAATTTCATGCGGTACAATATTTGCTTAAGGATATAGAGCGTGATTTCCGTCCTTACACTGAGTTGTAATGGTTTTTGTACCAAGAGAATTATAGATGTGTTCGTAGCTCAGAAAGCCTAAAATTTCATTAACTTCACGGTATCATTACACAAGGCCGGCAACATTAGACTTAGTATTCGTGAGATACTATTATAAGTTACTCGTCCCAAACCAATAAGAAAACTATGAATAAACACATAAAGCATTTAGATAACTTGATAATAACTTTTAGTCGGCATTAGCTTGAGTACGACTGCTAATAATGCTTTTTACATCGTTCACCCCATCACCATGAATATTTAAAATTGGTGTTTTATAATACGCCTAAAGATGTAAGCCTCATTGTGTTCTTATACGCCTTTAAGATTACACTACTTGAGCATTTTCATCTCTTCGTCTGTAATTTGTTTCATAAAAAATATGTACACAAACTTGCAATAATGTTGAATAAACTGTACTAAACGAGAGATTGCAAAGATTGGTAAATATTAGCGCTTGCTTTCCCCGTCCGCCGTGCAACCTTATCGGTCCAGCTTATCAAATAATTTTTTCTAAAAGCACCGTCTCATGTGGACCAGAAGACAATATTTTATAAAACTTCGTTAATAAGAGATGCTCTATAAACTGTACTATAAGGGAGACTTTGGCTCTGGCGTGGTATTTATATATAAAAAACGAATTACGTTTATACTAGAAAACATTTGTTCACTAGAAATCCTTTAATCACTATTAAAGGTATTTGGGCTAAAAAAGTGAGTGGGCTAAAAACTCTTATACATCGTTATTGACATTTTACATTTGACTAAGATGCTATGTTAGGTGGTATGCGGGTTGCTGTAAGTTTTAAATCTTCGTCTGCTCACCCAGCAAAGGGTGTTTAAATTATCATGTTTTTTAAACATTCATAAAAACATAGATAATCTAAATAAATAATAATATAGCGTTATGCATAAAATTAATACATTTTTTCTCCACTGCGGAAGGCAACCAATATGATTAAATATGTAATTACGTCAATAAAATTTAATGACCTTTTTTACATAGGCCTGATTTCATTAAATCATATTTCGGCTTTTTTTATTACATCCGGATTTATGATGGCATAACAGTCGAAAAACGTTATTATCAATGATTAATGGAAAAGTGTATTTAATTTGTTTATGAAATAGTTTAACATTTCATGAATTTAAAACTTCGGAGCAATGAAACATTGAAAAATAAACTTGTAGTCTGAATTGTATTCATCAACTGGGAAATTTGAACTGTATCATTCAGCTGTGCTCACTAATACTATCCAGAACCTATAACATTCAATTAGTATCAAATTTATTGTTACTAAACATAACAATTGTATTATTTATTGTTTAGGATTATTTTAAGAGTCAGTATGGAGGTTGAGAACTTTAGTATGATGTAATGTTCAATCACTACGTGTTATAATCCCCGTGTTGGGCCGGGACAGAATGTCCAACAGTATCCCCTGCTTGTCGTAAGAGCCGACTAAAAGGGGAGGGGAGCGCACTGGTCCTTTTTTCGCGTCTCCTTTTCATAACTCCATTCTCCGGTTCATTTCAATAGCCCGGTTGTTTTTTCTAAATCATTCCGGCCTATTTGCTGGGGTGACTCTGTGTTCTTCAGCCTCCATTGCGCTGGAGGTCTAGGACGAGCAGAGGGTACAGCTTAAAAACTGGGTTCTGCACCTCCCAGGCTGCCGGATAGTACAGGGGCCCGGGTCAGCCCAGCCAGCTGACCTGGCTGCCCTATCAGCCGGCGAAAATCCCTTTGGCCGTGGCGCTGCCGGTTGGCGACCGGATAGGGCCCTGCTGCGGTCACGGGGGGGCTCTGCCGAGGCCACTGCTCGTCTGGGACCGCCAGTGTTTTGGAGGCGGTCGAACACGGATATAGTTTCTCTGGTGATGGGTCGGTCTGACTTTCTCATCGGGGTACTATTGGGGGGTCAATGCCCAGTCTCGGGGGCTAAGCCAGACACTATGGACAGCACTGAAGGAAAAGAGACTCAAAAGGTGCAAGAATCAAAACGGGGTACCCTAACCCCACAAAGTAACCAGTCGCATAACCGCTCTTCACTGAGCGGGCCCGGTGACAAGGTGGCAAGCCCCTTCGAAAGAAGGTCGCGCATTGGAAGATCGCCGCCGAGCCGTGTCGTGACACCTGCCTCATCGGGGGCCAAAACACCTGTGGCCATCGATGAGACACCCACTGTAAATGAGCGGATGGATGATGGGTCGTCTCCCTTCGAGGCGGTCATCGCGCTCGCCAGGCAGCAGGAGGAGGAGCACATCAAAAAGTGCTTCGACACCCTCGCTGTGATGAAGGCCGCGACCACCCGGCAGAAGAACATCAGTCAGGATGTGAAGGATGGCATCGTCCAATTGGAGGCCAGCCTTCACCACATAATCCAGCTGAGGAGGTCGTGGCAGTCATGTGAGTCGGTGACTGCGTCGACGCAGACGACCCCATCACTGCGGGTTAAGGCTCAGCCGGCCGGTGGGAAGCGGGCTGCTTCCAGCCCCGCCCAACCGGAGGCTGAGAAGAAACCGAGAGGTGACGGTCCAGGGGAGACATCGGACCCCGAAAAATGGACGGACGTCGTTAGGAAACGACGGAAGAAGAGAGACCCTCCCCAGGAGCCTGGAAGCCAGCTCGGCGGACAAGAGAAGAAGAAGGCGCCAAAGAAGAGGCCCCGCAAGCAGCGGCCGGACGCTCTTCTCATCAAGCCGTCGGAGGGGAAATCTTACGCCGACGTGCTGGGCGAAATTCGCAGCAAAGCGAAGCCCGATGAGAAGGGCGCCGTCATCAAGGGCATGAGAAAGACTCGAGCCGGCGATCTTCTGGTCGAACTCGGGGACGCCTCCAGCGAGGACTTGAGGACTCTTCTGGGAGCGAACGCAACCGTCCGCGTTCTCGAACCAAAGACGACGCTGGAGGTGCGAGACCTCGACGAGCTGACGACCGAGGCGGAAGTGACCGCTGCCGTCAAAGCCGTTCTCGGAGAATCCGTCGAGGTAAAAACCTTCCTCTCAAAGGCGAATGCTCGGGGACAGAAGGTGGCGATCCTGACGCTGGGAGCCAGAGCTGCCGCGAAGCTCCTGGAGAAGGGCCACCTCAAAGTCTGGTATGTGAGCTGTCGGGTGCGCGAGAAGCTCGTGGCCTCCAGATGTTTTAAATGTCTGGGGTTCGGTCACGTAGCTAATCGCTGCCCTGGACCCGATAGAAGCAAGCTCTGCTTCAAGTGCGGCGGCCAGGACCACAGGGCCAGCGCGTGCAATGCAGTGTTGTCCTGTGTCCTGTGTACAGAAGCCGGCTTGAAGGGCGACCAGGTCAAGCATTCCGCTGGTTCTGGTCGTTGCGGGCAGTACAGGCGGGCCATCCAGGAGCTTCGCCAGAAACAACAGAAATGATCAGTGTTCTGCAACTTAATATGCAGAGGAGCAGGACAGCAAACGACTTGCTGTTCCAATTCGCCACGGAGCAGGGTGCTGACCTACTGCTTCTCAGTGAGCAGTACCAGAACCGACGCTCCGCGCAGTGGTTCTCGGATCCCTCCGGCACTGCGGCAATATGGATCTTGGACCTCGGGAAGGTGCCTGTTCTCGATTCCGGATCGGGCAACGGCTTCGTTTGGGTGAGGAGCAGGGGTTTCACCGTCTTCTCCTGTTACCTCACGCCAAACCAACCGATCGGAGACTACCGCCACATGGTCGATTCCATTGAGGATGAGATCATGAAAATCTCTGGCGGGGTCATAGTGGGTGGCGATTTTAACGCAAAAGCCGTGGAATGGGGTTCCCCGCGGACCGACACTCGAGGTCGTTACGTCCTCGAGTCGGCTGCCAGGTCGGGCCTCTGTATCCTTAATACAGGCGGCATTTCCACCTTTCGCCGTCCGGGGTGCAGAGAGACGATCCCTGACATATCCCTTGCCTCTGAAGGGATTGTCCAGCGGATCTCCGACTGGCGTGTCTGCGAGGAGTATTCCTCTAGCGACCACCAGGGGATCCTCTTCAAGGTCCTTCCCGAGGGTGCGCGCTTGCGCGCTGAACCTGCTCCTCTGGCTCGACGCTGGAATACCAGTCGTCTGAGCAAAGACACCTTTAAAGAAGTAATCAAAGGCCAGAGCATTGTGAATTTCACAGGTGCCGAAGATCTGGCAGCATCGACGATGCGTCTCATCGCGACCGCGTGTGAGCAGTCGATGCCCGGAGTTTCCCGCCGCCACAGGAAGAAGCCGGTTTACTGGTGGACGCCTGAAATCGCGGAACTCCGGAGGAGATGCCTTGGTCTCCGACGAGCTGCGCAGCGAGCCAGGAACCGCCCTGATGCAAATGCCAGATCGGCTGAGCACAGAGCGGCCCGCCGAGAGCTCCGCGGTGCCATCAACCGGAGTAAAGTCAGGTGCTGGAAGCAGCTGTGTCAGGATATCGACGACGACCCCTGGGGGATGGGCTACAAACTTGTAACCCAGAAGCTAGGGGCTCGCTCACCACCTGCGGTCATGGAACCACAAGCCATGGCCGTCGTCGTCGATACACTGTTTCCCAGCCACCCAGTTCGGCCAGTCAGGGAATTCGGAGAGGTAGGCGCCTTCCCAGTTTTCCGGGAAGAGGAACTCACCGCCGCCGTCCGATCCCTACGACCCAGAAGAGCGCCCGGTCCCGATGGCATTCCGGCGGAGGTGCTCAAGCTCGCTGCGGAGGTGAATCCCAGGCTTCTGCTCGATATGTTCAACGCGTGTCTGGCGGAAGGCGTTTTCTTTTCTTCGTGGAAGGTTGCCCGCCTTGTTCTTATCCCGAAGGCGAAGAGTACACCGGGGACCCCTTCTTCTTTCCGACCCCTGTGTATGCTCGACACGGCCGGAAAAGTGCTTGAAAAGCTCTTGCGCGTCAGGCTGACCGAGGCCATCGTCTCTGCGGGGGACTTGTCCCCGCAGCAGTACGGCTTCAGATCCGGTCGCTCTACCATCGACGCTATCCAGGAGGTAGTTGAGGCAGTGCGGAGGGCGGAGGACCACAACCACTGGTCGCGCCGCGTGGTCCTTCTCGTCACGCTCGACGTGAAGAACGCCTTCAACTCCGCCAGGTGGAGCGATATGCTGTGGGCGCTTGAGCATACGTTCCAAGTTCCCTCTTACCTCCTGCGTATGATCGAGGCGTATTTGTCAGACCGTGTTCTTTTGTACGACACGACCGAAGGCCAGCGGCGCATTCCCATCACTTCCGGGGCTGCGCAGGGGTCCATTCTCGGACCAGATCTCTGGAACGTGTCTTACGACAGTTTGCTGAGGCTAGACATGCCCGATGAGACCCGCCTCGTTGGCTGTGCTGACGACGTCGCTGCCTTGATCGCTGCGAGGAACGTCGAGCAGGCAAAACTGAGGCTCAGCGTGGTAATGGCCAAGGTCAACGGGTGGATGCGAGATCACGGCTTGTCCCTGGCTGTCAGTAAGACGGAGATCGTCGTCCTCACCAAAAAGAGGATTAACACCGTGTTCCCGGTGCAGATAGGTGACGTCACACTCGAGACTAAGCCTGCTGCAAAGTACCTGGGAGTCATGGTCGACAGCAGACTGTCTTTCGGCGAGCAGATCCGGCGCGCCGCCGACAAAGCCGCTAAGGGTGTCGCTGCCCTTGGTAGGCTTATGCCCAATGTCGGCGGTCCTCGCTCCTGCAAGCGCCGCCTGCTCATGACTGCCGTCCAGTCAGTCTTGCTGTACGGGGCGGAGGTATGGGCTCACGCACTCGAGAAGCGAGTCTTTCGAGATCGGCTTGCCCGAGTCCAGCGCCGAGGAGCTCTGCGGGTCGCTTCAGCCTACCGGACAGTCTCCGAGCCTGCTGTGATGGTGATCGCCGGAGTCATTCCCGTCCTCTTCCTCGCGAGGGAGAGGCAGGCGATTTACCGGAGGAGGCCTGAAGTGGGCCGGGAAACAGCTGCCAGGGAAGAGCGCGATCGCAGCTTCGACTCCTGGCAGCGCGACTGGGAAGCCGAGCCGAGGGGACGTTGGACCTTCAAGCTCGTACCTTCCGTCCGACCATGGGTGGAACGGCAGCACGGCGAGGTCGATTACTACGTGACCCAGTTTCTTTCTGGGCACGGGTACTTCCGAGCCTATCTGCACCGGATGGGCAAAGTCGCCAGCCCGGACTGTCTGTATTGCCCCGGCATCCCAGACACGTCCGAGTACACCTTCTTTCAGTGCGACCGTTGGCACGTACGCCGAGCCTCGCTTTCATCTGAGATCGGCGTGATCGTCAGCCCAAACAACATCGTCGGAGCTATGCTCCAGGGAGAGGGCAACTGGAACTGTGTCAAGCACTACGTCCAGGCCATTCTTCGGGCGAAAAAGGTCGACCTCGATCGGCCTTAATCCTCAGCATTTCCCCACGGAGGTTGCCCTAGCGGCGTAATATCAAAGGCCTAGCCCGAAGTAATGTGTGAAACAGTTCCAGGCTAGTGTCCTCGGTGCCGAGGGAGGTGGTTTAGTCGGTAGTTCACGGGACATCGAGCTCGTGGGAGTCCGACACTACTGAGGGGACAACGAGCCCCTCAGTGTGCGTAAACGCATTCCACCTCCTACCCAAAAAAAAAAAAAAAAAAAAAAAAAAAAAAAAAAAAACTACGTGTTATAATCACAGATAAACAGATAATCACAGATAAAAGTTGCATTTAAACTCAAGTGCAAGTTTTCATTTTTCTACTTTATTAAGTTTTTTTAGATGTTTTGAAACGTCCTGTAAAAATTAATTACGGACATTATAAAATTGGAACAGTTTTAATTGCCTCTTTATTGTGTTGCAAAGAATAATATTATGGCTATTTTTTTTTTGTAAGTTCATTAGATACTTGAATTCTCAATAACAACTGTTTGGTGTGAATGCGACAACTTATCATCTGGCATTACTTACATAGTTGTGTTATTATCTTACATAGATTAATCAAACACATACTTTATCACTTTTGCCACATGCAGCCTCATTTTTAAACTGTTTAAGAAAATAAGCTACCATGTGAAGCTCAAATGCAGTTGTCTGTGTGAGCAGTAGAAAAACAAATTACTGACAAACAAATAACTTTTTTTATGAAAAAATAAATTTATAACTGGTAACTTTTTGGTAACAATTCATGACAGGAGCGATGGTTAGTTTATAGACTACATAACATGGGAAAAAATGTATATTTCATAGTAGTCGAGTAAAACCAGAATCACAATACGATTTTACCTAGACGTAACTGAAATATAAAGTTGAATGGTTGTATAAAGGGTGTTGTATACATCCTATACTCTTATACGAGCAGTGTTATCTTGTATGTATGCTTGCTTGCTTGCTTGCACAACAATTTCAAAAACGGCTCCGAGAATTTCCTTCAAAGTCTGGAAATAAGTAATTTATGACTCAAAAATGTAATTTATGCAGATTACTTGGCCAGAGAAAATCTAATAACGTAATAAATCGAATTTTAAAGTTGTAAAATTTTAACATTGGCCTTATGGGTTGCCGTGATAGCAACGAAAATAAACAAGGAAAGTGTAAACAAATGAAGTAATCATAACAGCTGTTTGGAATCTACAGCCATTAAGGGAAAATACAGCAAGTGGGATGAAGAGTCCATGGAGCAATAAAAAAGGTTTCTATTTATCAATTTTATGACATTGAAATATTTTATAGTTACTGGATGAACTGCTAAATATGAAATAACACCGAGCAATGCTCGGTCCACCAGGTACTATATCATAATGAAAAAACATGGTAAACACGATGGAACATACTCTACTGATATGCGTCCCTGGGTTCAGCCACCAACATGAAAGAAAAATCTTAAAATAAACTTTTTTAACGTTTCAAAAATTCAAAAGCGAAGATGTTGATTTGAAATTATTTAACATTTTCGATAGACCGGCACTTAATGATTATTTCAATATATCAGAGAACAAAATCGTTTAACACTGTTAACGCGGCATTAAAATAATGTTTCACTCTTATTATTCATATCAGACTGAACGATAACAGTGAGGAGCAATATTTGGAAATCGTGTATTGTTTTAAGGCCGCTAAATACATATTCCCATCATCTGGCAATGCAGGGGTAGGTTCACAGAATTCTATACACATATACTGGATATACAAATCGCCATTTTCCCACTATGTTAGCTTCGAGTAAATATTTTCCTTTTTTATTCCCGTTACTCACAGAGATTCTGGCTTCGTATTTTCATTAACATATGGTAAAACCTCCTAAATAACATTAAAAGACCATTAACTACAAACATAAGTATACATCGTTAACCATTATGTTATATGAACCGATTTCTTATAAAAACGCCAATATCTTATTGCACGGTTATTATATTATTACAAATAAAACTCTTTTCATCGGTAGTTTTGATGGAGACTTTACTTTGTAACACATGTTTTTAATATTTTCCTACGTGTACATATAAAAAGGTACACATACTTAATTTTCATTTGTATAAACATTTTACGTATACATAATTTACATGACCGTAAATTTGTTTAACATTCAGGAAGTTGTACTCAAAGCAAACAATTTCATGTGCATTTAAAATCCATCCAAGCTAACTCTGCGGTTGTATTGTATGGTCCAGTGACTGTGTAAAGGAGCAGAATAAGCATATCAAAACAATGTAAGGATTTTCCAGATTACTAACCCGCATACTGGCTTACCTTGCTCGGTGGACTGGACTTGTATTGGGGTTTTGCTGAGTTATTTTACCAAAATTGGCTTTCCTAATATAGAGTAACAACCTAGTTTGATGTTTTAGTTCGATATTTTTACGTCCAAGAATCAAGTTTGTGTATGCTGTTGCGAGTAAACGGAAACTAAAAAATGTTTAATTAATACACACATTTTGCTCTACAGAAATTAAATTGATTAAAATATCTAGTAAAATGTTCAATTACCATAACGTATTAGTTGATATTTATTCGTAAAAGAAGCCAATACATCTTTAATTAACAAAGCCAAACGTGTTTACATTGATTGTAACTAAACGGGCTGTAAGTCTACATTTTATGTCCCTTTTTTCCTCCAGTTAGAGTTAACATGAATTTTCCATGACTTCCTGCTGGTAACATATTTAGCCATTGCTGCCAACTATCACTACAAAACTGATCGGGGCCTACATAAGACACACGCTAAAATATATTTGGGTTCTAAAAGAAAAGTTTCTATCCAACAGTTAAGCTACATATTGGTAAGAATGGTAATTTTAAAAATTGCTTTTCAAAGTTATTCCGTCATTAACTTATGAGCACAAAATCTAAAAACCTAGCCGAAAAGGCTGAATAAAATATGTTCTTGGTAACAGTACTTTCCCCTTCAAAATAGCAGTTTATGCAGCGACTGTATTATGAACACCTTCAAGCCACGAGTGCGATATATGTTAAAACATGAGTGAAGCGAGGGTTCTAAAAGTAGCTTAAATGCTGAGAAATGGCTGCTTACCCTTCTTAAGAGTCCTCCCTACCCACGGCAGTTTTCGTTTTTCTGCGACACCAGCGGCGAATTTTGGAACTTTGACTCCATAAGAGCCCATGCTAAATCAGTGCATATTTTGGGATTTAAGGTTTCATACGGACCCATTTAGCGCCCATATTTTTTAACATATCCATACTATGTTAATTAAAAAAAATGTTAATTAACATTATGTTAATGATAAATAATACACGATGTTATTTAAATAAATAATACACTAAACTACTGGAATTGCTTTTTTATTTTTTTGAAAAAGGTCATTCTATGCGTTATATTAATGTCCAAAGTTTATTATTTTGAATTGATTATAGAAAAAAAAACAATCGAAGTTTTCGAAATTCCAAAAAGCAATTAATTCTAGCGGTTTGGACATTTCCCGTTACAACTGTATTGAATTTAAAATTTCCCTTACCTCATGGGGTGTCTGTATGTGTCCGCGTGAGAGCTGCTTTTGAACATTTTTGGCTGGGTAGGGAGGACTCTTAACCTTCGACCAACAACATAAAATAATCCCTCATTAGTTAACATAACTCATCACTTTCACTTATGATGAAAAAAGTTAACACAGATTTAGGTAAGGCACACTAGCAAACTGAAACATGAATCGTATTGGAACCATTAAATGATGTGCGTACAGCGTAGTTTATATCCTAATACTATTTTTTTCCAATCATCGAGCTCATTGGTCAAAAACCGTATGATAAAAAATGACTCCTAAATCATTAGTTTATGCAACGGTAGGATCTTTTCCGTTATACGTATACCACCATTCCAAATTTATCCTTCTAGCTTGATTTTTGACCGAGCATCATAAATTAGGTCAAATAATAGTTATTAATCGTTTTTAAGTGGAAATTCCTTCTAAGAATATTTTACTTGCGGTTTCGTTATCTTACCTACCGTTAAGCCAGCGTCTGGCCGTCATTTTATTTAGGTTACCTAACCTAACCTATCCTAGCCTAACTTACCAAAATCAAGCTTGAAAAACAAACCCGAAACAGTGGTATACGTATAACGGAAAAGATCCCAACGGGAATGTATTTGGTTTAATAATACACATCTTTATTACGTTACTTGTAATATTATTGGTGCTTCTTGCATTGGTCGTATATTATGGTAGTTTTCCCAAGCTCATAAAGAATCCATTTGTACTTATGTATGAACAGACGATGCATATACATGTGGCACGTATCATGCAATTAAAATCGGGACTCATGTGTAAAGAGAGTTTAGTTAAATATTTACATTAATTATATCAAAGCTATTAAAAAACATCATATGTTCAAGAGCTTAAAAACATCAATAATTTCAAGTTTATTAGGACATTGATAGGGACATGCTTGTTTAAATCAGGTAATAGACGTAAACATTTGTCTTGAATTTAGATGTAAGCAATATTACCAGCTTATTTTGCAAAGGGGAGCATTGTAAGGGATTTCCACAACATTAACCCTACATGTTGGCTTAGTCTTGTGGTTAGCAAGAAGGCGAGTTCAGGTCGGTTGTGAGTGTAACAACAATCCAAGCTTAAAGTTACTTGCCTTACGTGTTTTAAAATTATCTTATCGTCACATGTATTTATTATTCAACTGTGTTTTATTGTTTGTATTTAAACTTTGGGCATACGCTGAGTATAGCATGGAAATTCTAATGGTTTTCCATATTTTGATATGGGAATAAGCAGCATATTTTTATTGCCTGAAATTATCGGCATACAATCTGTTCTGGCTAAACTTGAGTTTATATTTAAAATTAGTTTATTGTTATGAAAAAGTGAGGTCGTTGTGTGGGTCATGAACAAACTTTACAGCTATAAAGTGATAAAAATTGACAATTTAAAGTTAATGGCTTACAAACAAGGATCTACGCGAAACGGTTGACCCACAATACAATTTCTTAAATTATATTGTTTATTATTTTGCGTTTTATTTTATACACCTAAAAAATATTAAATTCGCATTATTATACAAAACAATACAGATATTGTAGAAGATTAAATTCCTGGTGTCAGCCCAGTGATTCTGTGAAATCTGTGATTAGATTACGCGTTTCGGCGTAAATTATGCCATCTTCAGATCATCACAAAAACTTGAGTTCCTTATTCATTTGGTGAATACGTCATACTTTAAAACGAACAAAAACATTTAATAACATTTTAAATACGAAACGAAAAACAAAAGACATGTAGGCCCGACACTCGCTGTGCATGCTACATTTTGTCCCAGTTCGGAAAGTAAAATAAGTAGGCCTACACATGTTTTGTTTGTTCGTTTCTTATTTTAAATACTATTAAATGTTTTTGTGTTCGTTTTAAAGTATGTCGTATCCTCCAAATAAATGGGGAATTCAAGTGTTTGTGATGGTCGAAGATGGCATAATTTATGCCAAAACGCGTAATATAATCACAGATTACACAGAATCACTGGGCTGACACGCAGGTAAAGATACTGATATTGTTCTCTTTACTCGACAGAAATTTTAGATTCACTTATGATAAGACACCTTATCATTTTTCTGCCTCCTTCGGCTTTTACCAAATCCAGATCACATGGCTCACCTGGAGAAGATGAAAAGTGATAAAACTTAAGAATTGTTCCCTTTGCGAAGATCGTGAAGTTAAAAGAGTGGGTTAAATTAAATTAAATTAAAAGTGAAGTTAAAAGTAATAAAAACTATTTCTCACGTGTTTCAACTCTCATCCATAAATTAAAGTATTATTGCAGAACATAGTATTATTGGCAGAATTTTATGAGTAGTTTTAATAAAACATATGTTATTAAAATGTTCTGTAGAGCAGAAAATTTATTAAAAGTTTTGCAATGGTATTTTAGTTATTTAAAATTAAATTTATGATCTAAATGTGGGATGAGAAACATTTTTGGATGATAATGAATAGCGATATACATATATGCATACAAATTTCAAAAGTAACACCTACTACCAATAATACCAGCAAAGTATAACATTTAAAATCTGTAATTTTTTTTTAAATTTTCAAATGGAAAACTTTTGTCCTTTTTTATACGTAAAATGTTTGTAATTTATTAAAATAATGTTTTATTATTTTTAATGTAAATTTTACAAATTTATGTTTATGAAATCAATCACTTTTCTGAATATGCATTTTAGTTTATAAAATAGTTTTCTATTCTAATAGAGAAATTATTTGTCGTTGAGTTTACAATTTTATGATGCATCCTCTGCGCACAAAATATGTAAATTCATCGTTATTTATTTAATAAATAGTTGAAACAAAACATAACCTTTAATCATTCCATGATCAAAACCTATAATCAGAGCGTTCCATTTCCAGTCAAGATGTCGGTCAGGTCTATTCGCCATCCGTGTAGTGGTTGTGATAAAACTGCTAATAAAAGTTATCCAGGCGTTCAGTGCGGTGGATTATGTGATCAAGAGTTTCCTTTTTGATTGTGCGGGATTAAGAAGTAATAATTTTCAAGTGATTGTAGAGCTAGGAAAAAATCAAGTGGTTATGTGATCTTTGAAGTGGTTATGTAGCGAGAGGTTGGCCTCAATGAAGGAATGAATGAATGAATGGATTGTTTTTATTTCCTTGAATATACAGAAGACATAGAAAAATATATATACAGTATTATATTGGAAATATTTCCCACAAAGGTAAACCTGTGCGTGGGAAATGAGTTCATTATCAGTTGAGTCTTCCACAAGCACTTCATCACTTTCATAAAAGAACTAAAACTATGTAAATTAAAAAAAAGACTTAAAAATATATTAATTAAACTAAAAATATCAAGATGCATGCAAGCATAAAGCATTCACGCCGAAAGACAAAGGAAAACAAACACCTGCAACAATATGTAGGATGATGAGTCAACAGAGACCTGGACCAACACTCTCTCACACACACACACTCACTCACACGCACGCACGTACGCCCGCACACGCACATACAAATCACAGACGCGCGCTCGCTCACAAAAAACCCTTATCTCTATCCAAGGAAACTATGCGTAAATTGATATGAAAAAACGATTTATTTGTTCACGGCCGACTCTAACAATCCACTTATTTACCAGACGCTTATATTTAAGATAACTGCACGGCTCAGGATATTTTAATTCATCTGGAAGTTTTGAAAAAATAATGCTAGCAATATAATGAGAAGAGGTTTTGTTAATAGTTTTCATGACTTTCGGGAACTGAATTTCTGTATTTATAACTAATCTAGTCGGAAAATTATGGGCGGGATGGTCGAAAATAGATAATTTATTCTTAAAAATGTAAACTATTAGCGACCTTACATAAAGCTGTGAAATATTCAAAACTTTAAATTCATCAAAAAGAAGATTCGTTGGATAGCGAAGAGGTTTGCGTAGAGCAACTTTTAATATAGTTTTTTGCATTATTTCTATAGGTGCAAGAATGCTTTTATAACCTCCGCCCCAAGCCAAATTCCCATATTGCAAAATAGACTGAATATACGCGTAATAAATATTTTTTAAGAGTTTAAATGGTATAACTTTCCTCAGATTTGCAAAAATGAAAACGAATTTCCGCAATTTAACCCTAATTTGATTGACATGACTAGTCCACTTAAATCTATGGTCAAAAACAACACCAAGATATTTATACTCATTCACACACTCAATCGTTTCACAACTACTACATTCACTCTCGGCGCCACAACTGTGTAACTTAATTACAAGATCTGAGGGATCAAAGTCAAATCTAAGTGAAATTGGCAAGTATTTTGTTTTAGAAAGATTGACAGTTAGTTTATTCTGATCAAACCATCGCTTGACGGTGAGGAGGCCGTGCTCAGCATTGCTAAACGCGTCCCTCCAGCTGTCTCCCTCGAATAACAAAGCGGTGTCATCAGCATAAAGAAATAACTGACCATTACCTATATCAATTCTACCAAGATTGTTAATGTAAATTAAGAACAACAAAGGTCCCAAGGTCGAGCCTTGAATAACCCCATAATCTATCTTTTTGGAGAACTGTTTTTACCAAGAACTGAAACAATCTGATACCGATCGCGAAAATAATTTTTAAACCAATCCAAAGTCGAGTTACTGAAGCCAATACATTCTAATTTATGAATAAGAAGTTCCCGGTCGATTGTGTCAAAAGCTTTTGCTAAATCTATAAAAACTAAAATGGGCTTCTTATTTCTCCCTAGAATTTCGTGAACGCTCTTGGTAAGTAAAAATAAATCGTCATTTAAATTTTTATCACTACGAAATCCAAATTGTTTATCAGTAAGAATGTTGTTGTTCATTAAATATTTTTCCAGCTGACACCTAACACATTTTTCAATCAGTTTAGCAAGTACACTAGCTAAAGTAATAGGTCTGAAATTACTAAAAAGGTTTTTCTGACCCCCTTTGAAAATTGGAATGACCTTCCCCGTTTTCAAAACATTTGGAAATATGCCTTGGGAAAAACTGCTATTAATAATGTGCAAAAGAGAGAGTTTTAGTTCGAACAAATTATTTTTTACAATATTTGCGGGTATATCATCCACGCCGGGAGCAGAACCGTCAGCAGGAGCAGGAGGCCGTTGTCAGTGCGGATGACTATTGTAATATTTTTCAATCTGTTGGAAAGCTATGGAAATCGGTTGAAAACGTCGTGAATGACAATTTTAACATCAATAGTAAATTATCTGCCGTATCTGATGATATTATTAGATACATTAGATACATTAGCTGAAATGGCGACCTACCCAGGTAGGTATTTTAAGCCAAGTATGAATGACAGATGAGTGAAGGATGATTGTGGCGCGATCTTGTAGTCTTGTTACTGACTAAGGCCGACATATTTAGGTTGAAAGAACATGCGACCCGATCGGAAGTTAGATATTGTGACGTAGTTAGTGCAAGAAATTACGATATTTCCAGTTCGACACAAACCGATGATCGTAGTAATGACGTATTGGTTGGCGAGTTACAGAATTGCAATGTTACAGACATGCGTGTTGGCAACAGTGGTGGTACGTCATCATCGAGCTAAATCAAGAGTGACCCTGACAGTGACGTGATCCAAAATGGTGAAACTGGCGAAAGTAATGTTCCGAGTCTGGTGTTGATCAGCAATGAAAAGTTTTAGGAAAATATTTTGATCCATCGGATTTCCCTTTCGCTAGCTCTAATAAATGAAAGGAAGTGAATTATAAGAAAAAGCTTCACTACAGTGCATTAAATTCTGCTAGATCACCTCCGGAAAATAGTAAAAACAGTGGTTCGGCTCCCAGCCTTACTCGCGCCCTTATAAGAAACATCATAAAACTTTCAATAAACCAATTATCGGAAAGTCAAAAGCATCTGGGGCTTTTATGGTGCCTCCGGCCATTTGAGCCTAGCAGGATCAACACGTAGGAAGTTCCGCTCAGGTCGATATTGTTGCGTGTTCATAAATTTGTTAATGCCTTGAAAATACGAAATTAAAAATTAATTTCTTCAAAATAACCTTCCTATGAACTCATAATATTTCTTTTCTTGCAATTCTTGAAGATATTGAGTGATTCTTGAAGTTTCCTTTGAGATTCCATTTTCTGAAAGTTTATTATGCAACATTCGATCTCTCTGATTTGTTTTTGTTTTCCGATACGATATGTTGTTCTTGGGTATCTTAATGAAATAAACAGATGCCCAATGCAAAAAAAAGTTATCACAGTCGCTACAGTTGAACTTGTATATTTCGGGTGTGTCGAATCTGTTGCAATCTTCTATTTTTAAATTTTATATTCTGCTCATATTGTTTTTTAAAAGCTATTTAGACGCCATATGTCTTGAATTTGTCTGTTACTTTCTGTATATTTGCTGCTATTAAGTCAAATACTGCTGATTTCTTTGTTGTTTTTCTTATCCATTTAATGTGGTTGTTGAACGGAGTTTTTCTTGGTTCTTCATTTTTCGTTGTATTTTCTCCCCGATATCATCAGTCACATTACTTGGAATTCGATTTCCTCTAGCAAAGATTTTATTGTGATACTCGCGGGTTTTGGTCATACATATAATTTTGATTTTTGGATAGTTTGGCTTCACACTATTTCTTAGGCTTTTTTACTGAGGTAGATATCGGCGATTTTTATGTGGATCTGTTTTTGGCATCTCTGTAAGATACTTCTGATTTTGCCTATCTGTAACACTGAATTACTTCTTGATTAGGATGATGCGTGTCATTCGTTTCCATCGTCATTTTCCATTTTTAATGTATATTAGGCCTACCGTATTGTATGTGGAAGCAGTTTAAGTACAATTAATTATAGGTGTTGTAAGAGTATTTTATTTGAATCCAATATATAAAATTTGTAAACTAACCAACATAATGCAGATTTTTTATCTCATTTCCCATTTCGTTACAATTTCTAGCAACTGTTTTCAGTACTATATAACATAGTCAATCTTGAAAATTTTTAATCTTCAGTTAAAATTTAATCTTCAGTTAGCACCAAACTGAAGTAATTCATTTATGTAAAACAGTAACACATTCCTTAAAAAAAGGTAAAACTGTTGTGAGAAGAATGGTTGACTTGACTTCAAAGTTAAGACTTTATCATTCAATTTGGAAGAAAAAAGAAATAGAGAATTTGTTTTACTGAGTTATTTTGACCTGGTTTGGAATTAAAAAGATCCTTAGAACAAACGGCTAACAATCACAACCGATATGCGCTGTGCTTCAGCCTCTAAAAAACTCAGTTTTTTCACAAAGGAAGTTTAGTTCATTGGTTTACATAAGGGTGTTTATATGAAACAAAATAAATATTTATTTATGAGTGATCCTAAATTAAAAATACAAGGTACAACCAAAAAGTTCTCGGAATTAATTTTTTTAGACAGTTAGCGCGATCGCCGGCGGGAAATCTGCCTTGCCTGCAGAGGGCATATCGGTAATGTGGGTATAGCTGACTTGCCGTAGTTCAGCGTTGAAAAACGCTTTTTGTGTACCTGCAAGTCCACCTTGTCGATTTTGTTTGCTAAGCGAGCAAATTCGATGCAAGTTTAAATCATCATGAAGGATGAAGTGAACACTTCCATGTGATAAATTTACCTGAAGTGTAATTTCATCGATCGTTGATTTCCGAGTTTCACGCACAACTTGTTGTACTCGCTCAATGTTTTCGTCACTGATTGATATTTAAGGTCGTCCATTACGAGGGTGATCCTCAATGCTTTCACGGCCTTCACGGAATCGTTTGTGACCTTCATTAACTTGACTTTTTTTCATC
Organism: Flexamia atlantica; assembly: GCA_035578135.1. NCBI lineage: Eukaryota > Metazoa > Arthropoda > Insecta > Hemiptera > Cicadellidae > Flexamia > Flexamia atlantica. The sequence continues at coordinate 20,448,758 of JAQJVK010000014.1, read as the reverse complement.
GCCTCTTCTACATAACCTTGAGCTAACAACTCAAGAGTCTCACTATGTAATTTTTAAGTAAAATATATAAATTGTGTTCGCGCGCTGGTAATGAAATGCCATTTTTCAAAAAGCAACGATGTGGGGGCTTTCGTGTTCAAAAAGCGAACGCGAAAAGGGCTTTCCAGTCCTGCACTACGGAAAGTTAGCTACACCCCCACTACCGTTATACCCTCTCCAGGAGTCGTACCAACTACTGCAAGACGAATTTCCTGCTGGCGATCGCGCTTAATGTTTACAAAGATTCATTCCGGGAACTATTTGACTGTACCTTACAATTTTAAAAGGTTTTAGTACTTAAATATCCAGTATCAATATGCCACTATATTTCCATAAAATATTTATTCTTTAACAGTATAATAAAACGTATTTTCTTAATCAGAGTCATTAAAACCTAGAGATAACTTATGGTTTCAGTTTTTAGTTATTAACTTTACTTATAACGTGGGTATAAGCGTATGTAGTATAAGTTTACTTATACTACATCAAATTCATGCAGTATATTCTTCCTCCGAAACCATGATTAACAAAACAAGTTTAAATAAGAGGGTGTTTCCCAAGGGGGTCAGTATCTCAAGGCTGTGGGCAAATTGGTTGTCAGCAACAAGAAACAACTGGTCAAGTTGGGGCTCTGGTGGGCTGACTGACAGAAATTGGGAAAAACAACGGTTTTTGTTGCCTTTCATTTAATTTTCGTCAACAAAATAAAACACATCCACCCTGTAATTATTAGATTTTGTTTGATTGATTGGAGTGCGGGGCTAGACATCAAGGTCTCAGCAAGTCAACCGAAGCTTATTGTGCTCCCCTAATCTGCTAGATTTAAAACCTGTAATTGTGCACCTATAACTGTGCTTTCAACGAGGCTTAAGAGATTTTTCCCAATACTAGCATCTGATTCGTCACCTCGCTGTTTGAGACTAAAAAGGGCTCTTCTCCTTACCCCCAGACCCTCACAATCAAAGATGATGTGACTTGTAGTCTCGACAGAGTTGCCGCAGAGTCTGCACTCTGGATCATCATGGGCGATACCAAGAGTGAAGAGATGTTTCTTGAAATGGCCGTGTCCAATGACTAAGGCAATTACCCGCCTGACCTGACACCTGCCCAGGCAGCAGCCAACTGGTAAACCGAGCCGAAGATTCAGGAAGCAGCTTTATGCCTAATATTGGCCAGAATAGTTGCACCATCGATGGCGGCGCTGTTCCTCAGCCCAGTTATCAATGGCAGAGTGTCACAGCATGGCTCAGGGCCATAGAATGGCATGTTCGCTCCCGCTTTGGCTAGTTTGTCTGCACTCTCGTTGCCCCCAATGTCTGCGGGGCCTGGTACCCAACCGAGAAACAGTAGTTGCTTACCCAAATCGAAGAGGGCGTTAGAGCACTCCAACACGAGTTTTGAGGTGATCTCATTTGAGTCCAGCGCCTTGAGAGAAGCCTGAATGTCTGAGAGGACCACAATGTGTTTGCCTTGAAGGCCCCTGGTTAGCCTACCTTGGCGCATACCAGAATGCCATAAGATGTATGTTTGAAGTATGCCCCCAGACATGCTGAAATCGCTGACTAGATTTTGATTCGTTGTGAGGGCTCATTTATTCAAGAATTTTAGTTACAAATTTAAAATTATGAATATTTCTTAAAAATCCTTCAAATAATTAAATAATGCAAGGTATAAAAAATTAAATTATTATGGAATATTACGATAAACAAAAATAATGCAAAGCAATATTGTAAATCGCTATTGATATCACAATTCCTTCAAGCTTTATATTTTTTGTGTTGGGATTAAATAAAAATGGTAGAAAGTCCCATTACATAAAACGTTAAACCTTAAATGACATTCAGCCATTTAGTATTGATATCGTATTGTTACATCCTTGAGTACTATGAAAATGTGAAACCGTTTTTACAGCTACATAACTGCATAAAGGGAGAACAAACTATTAAGAACAAACATATTTAAGTTTGAAAGGGTGCATGATATGAAATTATGTTTACATAAAGTAAATGTGCAAACGTAAGTCATACAGTTGTTAAAGTTTGCAATTTTATTCTTATTACAAGTATGTATGTACTCTTACAATGATCCTATTTTTAAATATAATTTACCTACTAAAGCTTTATCAATATGCTCGAGATATATGAAGCTTATATTGTTAAAATGTTTAAAAATGCAATATATTGAAAAAGGCGTAGGATCGGAAACAAAACTAGTCGACCAGAAGTGAATAAAACGTCCATCCGGAAATCGAAAGCGATAATGAGGAACAATTAGCTGTGTTAGCAAACATTGCTGAAATAGAGAATAACGGTACAAAAAATCTCATATTGTTCTTTATATAATTAATGTGGTAAATAAATGATTGGCATACATTTTCATATTTAATCTGATAATATGAATCACTTCAGTGACTTTAAAATGAATAAGTTATACATCACCAAAATATTAAGATATATTTTTATTTGAGTTTGACGAAATTCATACTACTATCCTACTGTGATAGAATCTTTATTAAACTTTAATCCGTATGCTTATTCTACTTTACTTGCCTACTGAACTTATTAAATTCTTTTGATAAACTTAAGAAATATTCCACCGGATTCATTGAAACCTTAGTAGAAATTAAATAACAAATTTGAAAAAGTAACATTCTGATGATTTGATACTAAAATACACATAAAAATAAATATCTTGGAGACCAATGGATAAATTACTTAAAATGCCAAAGTGTTTGTCTTTTTGAGCTAAATCCAATGGTGAGAACAATGATTGCATAAATATAATTTTTCAATCTGAAAACTAAAAAAAAAAACATTTTCGGGGGGTAAAATGGAGTCTTTAACCTACTTTGGATATGTCGATCTGGCTGGTTTACGAACTCGTCCAAAAGAACATAGTTTTCACATAAATACTAATATGACTGCTGAGGTTACCCTGATCAAATATTTTTTGCCCATTCTGTTACAGAAATGGAAATAGCTTATTCCAGAGGAAAGTTCCTAAACTAGGTTTTTTGAGTTTTTATGTAAAGAAATATATTAAATGGTGAAATAATTTTGATTCACACCATTAAATTCTGTAAAAAAAAACATCTGTTATTTTGAAGCATTGCACTATGTCCACTGGTTCCTGAGATATTGAAAACAATACACCAAGTAAATTGTCCCTATTTTACCCTCTATGGGAAATAATAATAATTCTCTATCTCGATTATTTCTAATCATATATTAATTAAACTTGATTTGTGGCTTCCTGTAATTGATATGTATTTTATTATAGTATAAAATTACAAATTTTAACACTTATTTGGCAGAAAACCTGCACTCTTATTCTCCATAATATCGTCATGGGAAATAAAAAAATATCTCCCTTTTTTCTTGACGAATCAAATTTTGACTGCTTTGATACCACCCGGTGTGTGGCTTCGAATAGGTCAGAAGACTGATTATTGATTTAAGGCCTCGCAATTGTTAAACAACTGATGCAGAAGACCTGAATAATTATTCCCCATATTGATCTTTGTGGGCATTAAAAAATATGTTTTGTCTTGCTTATGTTAGATTAAAATATGTCGTATGAATTTTAAATTGGCTAAGATGCAGGGTTGCTGTAACTGAGGTATTTTACATTTGAATTTAGTCCAATAAATAATAATAGTAGTAATAATAATAATAATAATAATAATAATAATAGATAGTAGTCTAGGCTGAGATTGGGAACAGGGAATCCCCAAAGTTTCCCGCCAAAATGTCACCGAAAACAAGATGGCGGCGTCTTTTCCCGCCAAAATGGTGGACATAACCTCACTTTTGGTTCCCGCCAAAACTCATAACCTCACTTTTGGTTCCCGCTAAAATGTGGCGGGAAACAAGCAAGATGGCGGTGCCAAAAACCTGAAAAAGTGCGCCAAAACGGAAAAAAGCCCGCCAAACAGTGTTGCCAACAGCATAGAGTAAAAAGCATATACTATAACATACTATGTCACGCTACCCCTATTACATACGTATTTACATACGTACATACTATGTCATTCTACTATATATTATACATTTATATATGTATAACGGTATATTATAATGGTTTATGGGTGGACATAACCTCACTTTTTCCCGCCGGCGGAGACATAACCTCACTTTTGGTTTCCGCCAAAATGTGGCGGGAAACAAGCAAGATGGCGGCTGTGGCCCGTTATCATGGTGGAAGGAATATCAATATACTATTGAATAAGGTGTGATACTCAGCTGAACGAGTTTTGAACCGTTCTGCGCATGTCGATCAGCTGTTGCGTCGTGACGTCATATGGGGGCTAACGGCGATGTCAAAAACATGGCGAGATATTGGACAAACGCGACGTGCGCTGCTTCGAAATGAAATTGTGACCTAATTAAAACCTCCATCTCGTTTACCGAGTTCATTTTTCAAATTAAATAAAATTCTCTATCGATTAGTGTTATTTGTTTTTAGTAATACTCTTTTTTATTCATCATTATAGACGACCAAAGGTAGAAGAGTTATCCTTAGGTATGAAAATGCCACCACTCGATTTACGTTGTTTTGAAAAATAGGAAGCTTTTCCTTCTAAAGAAACTATTTATTCTTGTTTCTTAAGAGTTGCTCGTAATATCAATGCAAAAATTTACCATTTTTATTGAAAAATACATCAAACGCAATTTTAAAAACAATTTGTTTTGAATGCAGTTAAATACTAGTTTACTAAAATTAGGCTAATAGTAAATTAAAAGTCTGGCGATATGAATATTTGTTTGTATCTTATGTTACACTTGGACTCTCAATACAATTTTTCGCTTGTTTTTAAGATGTTTGTGAGTGAAGGAAACAATTATTATAGGACAATTTTCAAAAAATAGGCCTATGGCAAGTCGCGCATACTTCATTACATTTGCGTCCATTATAATCTAATTAAACAATAAAAGTAAAGGATTGTCTCGCCCATTATGCTCAAACTTTTAATACTACATTAGCAAATATTTAAATAATTAATATCTCCAAATAATTAAACTCCCTAGAGCTAAGCAATGACAAATTAAAGAACCTAGTTCCTTTAACAAATGAGTTTTAAACCAACTTTTGTATAGGGTGCTAGAAAACAAACATATCCCTTTTTGCAGGACAACCTTTTTTGCCAAAAATTTCAACATAACCTTTTCTGAATAAGTTATTACTAGAAGAAAGCACTTGAATTTTCAACAAAGTCAATAGGCCTTAGTTTAAATAAATTTCTAAATTCACTATGAATTAAAATGTAAAATAGTAGTATTGAAATATTACCAAAATACCTGTTTGGATTTACAATAAAATACAGGTTCAATTTTAAAACATCAACTCATTTTATTTGTTGTGATAGGCCCTATCATTAAAACAAATGTGATTTCTCTGATTGAACATATCAGTGTCTCCAAATTGTAAGGTAGCACATTTAGCTTAGAGGTTCGCTTAGAATTAACTAGATAACAAATGCATCCGTTTGTTGTCCAAATTTTCTCAAGAGAAGCTTTTTAAATTATATCCAAAATTCAAATTTTATAAGGTTATTTTTAATTATTTTTTTACTTTCCTTGTTTATTATTAAAGAGAATACATTATAAATTTATTGCTTGCCAGCCTATTTGTTAATACTTGATTTGGGGCCTACAAAAGCTAGCTTGATTAAGGCTTTATCATGTTATGGATAAGTTATAATTTACACAAAAACTTACCTAATTAGTCAAAATTCCAGTTACTCCACTCATGCATCATAATTGATTGCTAGATAAAACCCAAGCAATTTAGATATTCTGAGAAAATTTTGCAAAAGTTCAAATCTGGACACAGCTACCATCGATTAATAGGCTATTAATTAATAACCCTGCAAATGATCGAATCAGCTGGTTTATCATACATTCTGTCATAATCTCTTTATATTCATATTCACCTTAAAACATCCCTACTGGGTTTTATGAATTAAATGTAATTCATTCCATCCTCACTTTTTTAAGGAGATTCTGTAAATGCTGTTTAGGTCTGATGTAGCCTACTTAACAGGCCTGATATAAGTATAGGTCTGATGTGTATGTTGAGGTCTGAACACCATACTTGGACACATAGGTGTGCTTAGGTCTGATGCAAAAGGTGGTGGTCCACAATTTCTCAAAACTTTAAGTTGTGCAGAGAAATAACTTTTTTTCATTTAACACATACAATTTGTATATACTGTTCACACAATTATTTACATACTAGTTAACCCACTTACTTTATAACACCGTTTATAAAGATAACCACAATCAAACCAAACCTTAATATGTTGTATTGTAGCATGACTATACTGATATTTTATCAACCTTGTTTTAGCCATGCTTATTTCATGGTGGGGTGAATATATTTAAAATATATGTGGTTTGACTTATGTCACTAACAGAGTTTGCTATTGTAAACTATTTCATTGTGTTATTTATAAAGGTTTGCTATGCCAATAATAGGGCTACTAAACTCTCACCAAAATACCCTCCACCACTTGTATTATCCCCTCTTTAGAGCATAATTCAAGGTTGGGGGGAGAGGGCAGAATGCTCTGTTGCCTCTTTTTATCTTGTTTGCAAAAGAAATGCAAAACTAATCAGGTAGTACATCAATTAAACGGCTATAGAAAGTCAATCCACTTCAATATTTAAATAAAGTATTTCAGTGGCTGGCACCCTCATAAAAACAAGAAATATAATAAATTCCACTTTATTAAAATTAATTCCACCTGGTACCTACATACAAAGTTTTTTTTTAGCGCAACCCTAATTTTATTTATCAGTAAAGGGATTACACCCCCCAAGGTCCCCGGATTTGACCCCACTAGATTAATTTCTTTGGGGATACATAAAAAGTAAGGCCTATGAAAACAACCCACAGGATATTCAGGAGCTGAAAATAAACATAACAAATTTAATACAAGATACTGAAAGACATACTTGGCAAAATTGTTCAAGTATTTAGTGAAGAGAGCACAACTTTGTTCGTCCATGCGGATTGTTTGGGCACCTAGTGTAACCTAAATGTGATACAACCTGAAATAGTTGGTTGTATAAAGTGTAAAAATTAACAAAACAATTATTTCAACTGCATATGTGCACCATTCAATTTTAAACTTGGGTTGCGTAAAAACACCCTGAAGTAAAGGTGGTGCCTCCCAGTATTACTCCTTATACCGATTTGGATTATACCGATTTGGATTCGTATCGTCAGAGTTCTACTGTAATGTACATCAGATAGATATTGAATAATTTGCACATTATATCTGCGGCTATGGCCAAATTAGCTGATAGCAAGACACAGGGAGGAGAGGTGGTACACTTTTCTACAAACATTGTTCTACATTCCAGGTGCATGTCTTATGTTGTATTTACCAATATCAAAATTATGCTAACCGTTTGGGTGTTTTGATCCGGTTAGTAGTGCAGGAGCCATAGCGCAGATGTAATGCACAAATTGTAATTTTTAGAGCTGTCTCTATTTTGTTGTGTCTCTGGGATCAAGACCTTTAATTTGAGCCTTCTCCCATTATTCTGGGACCCCCAAATTGGTTGTATCAGTTACATAATTGAACCGTGTATATGTATGAATGGTTATAAACATAAATAACATAAATGTTTATGAACTGTGTATATATATGAATGGATGTATGTTAATTGTTTTGCTGATGAAAATGATAATGCTGTATTCAACTGTTTTAGTTTAATTTTAATTTTATTTTTTTTATTTTTTTTAATGACAAATATGGAGGAATACTAAACTTTAGGGGCCGGGATGAAGGCTTTTCACCCTTCTTACCTTGAAAAATGTTAAATCTTACAACATTCCCACTCCAGACTCTTGCCTATCACATCTAAAATCTAAAAAAACCTTAAAGTAATTATATGGAACACTGAAATTATTAAAATCTCTCCAAAAATATAGGAGGAGGCTTGATCATAACAAATGCCTATTTTTAAATTCATATAATATATTAAATTTATTAATATACAAAATCTTTCACATAATTTACAGTCTTCAAAGAAATTATTTTTTACCCTGCAGTATTTTGATTTGGATTTAAGATATTAAAAATAACTAGTAGGCCTACATAATCAGTTAAACAATACATAACCAGTAAATAATCCAGAATATTTTCCAAGTTTATGTACGGTTCAAAAATTAATCAACTATTCTAAAAATAAATTTATAAAATTAAAGTAAATAAAATACCCCCGTTGCAGCAGACCTGCATACTCAGCGAATTTCAAATGCAAAACAACATATTTTAATCAAACATAGCAAGATTTGACATGTTTTGGTAAGCTCCATAAGAATAACATGGGGAATGAGTATACAGGTTTGCTGCTACAGGTCTATTTAAACTGGGTGGTTTTAATTCAATATTTAGTAGATCTGAACTAGAAGAAGCTATTTACCAAGTTTTAACAGGATATGTTGAGAAATAACCGAGATATAGAATTTTACTTATTTCCCATAAGGATTGGGGCAACATACTGTGTAAAGTACTTTAAATGTCTCGGTAACCAATGGATATAGTGGTTCAAAATACTGAATTGTTTGTTATTTCGAGCTGAATTCGAAAAAGTTTTTTCGGTGCAAACAAAATTGGGTAATTTTCATTTTTCTTTGTAAAAACTAAAATAACCCGTATTGAAGAGGGGGTTATCCGCTCCCTATGCGAAATTCGCTAAAAATACAAAATGGTGGATTACGGCAAAAATAAACTAAAAATATAAAATATAATTCTGCTTTTAGCGAATTTTCCCATAGGGAAGAAGCTGTTACCGTAGGTCTCATAGTAAGACCTAAGCCCGAGACCATCATAACTTTTCTTTTTTAGGTCCCCAGATGCCAAAAACACTATTCGTCCATTTTCATAAATATATATATATATATATATATATATATATATATATTTATATATATATATGTGTCCTTAAGCACGTTAACTCGCGTAAAAATGGTCCGATCTTAATGAAATTTGGCATGGACGTGTAAAGTAGTAATTATTCGGACGAGTTCGTAAACCAGCCCGATCGGACTTCCGGAAGGGGGGGTAAAGGGGGTGAACCCCCCCAAAAATGGTTTTTTTGAGTTTTTTACATATAAAAATAAAAATTATCAAATTTTTGTTAGCCCCATTGAATTCAGCTCAAAAAAACAAACAATTTAGTATCTTGAATCACTGCTCTATGTCCATTTGTTACCGAGATATTGAAAGTGGTAAACACAGTACGTTGTTCTAATGTTAACCTTATGGGAAAATAAGAAAAATTCTATATCTCGCTTATTTCTCAACATATCTTGGTAAAACGTGGTAAATGGCTTCTTCTAGGTCAGATCTACTAAATATTGAATTAAAACCACCTAGTTTTAATATACCCGTAGCAGCAAACCTGCATACTCATTCCCCATGTTATTCTTATGGGGCTTACAAAAACATGCCAAATCTCGCTACGTGGGATCGAAATCTGTTGTTTTGCATTTGAAATTCGCTGAGTATGCAGGTCTGCTGCAACGGTGGTATTTTAGTTATTTTTTCGCACAGAATCCGAATATGCATAGCCAGCAATGCTTTTTAGGAATGTCCTGGTTATTTGTATAACGAGTAATGTGATTTCACTTTTGTGTATTTTTATAACATACTGCAAGAAAATAGCCCTAACACAAAAGTTTAAGTCCAAGTTTCAAAATTCATCGAGATGAAAGCATGTAATAATTAAATATTTCCATTAAAAATAGGTCCATTTTGTCCAATTTAAAAACATCTACTGATTTCATTGGTTGTCATTTGATTAGGGGCAATATAGACTATTTATAAGTACGTACCATTGTCTAATTTCGATTTAGTAATAAATTTAGCTTGGTCGGTGGCGTTATACTAATTGAAATTTTGCCGGACCTGGGTTTCAATCTTTCACATCTTTCATTGGGTAAACTATCAAATTGTGTATGACTCTTTAAAGTCAAATCATTTATGATTTAAGAACAAGTAAGCTTATTTAGCTTAGTAGTGTGAACTTTATCAGTATAGTGCCAGGATGTTTTCGGTAGGGGGGGAAATCATTGATTTACGTCCACACTTCACCTATTTTGACATTATATTCAACACATTTTAGGGTTTCGGTGAAGAAGAGGGGTATATTATTCCGATATCTCCCCCCCCCCAAACTTAACTGATTGAACCAACACAGCCAACACAAATCAGCCATCACACACTTCAAAATTCGCTAAACTTATTAAAAATTCAAGCATTTAATCGGCGACGCAGTCCTTTACTTTATATTGTTTTCATTCGAGTATAACGGACGCAAATGTAATTAAGTTTGCGCATCTTGGTATATTCTTTGAAAAGTTTCCTATCATAATTGTTTGCCTTACACATAAATATTTTAAAGCTATAGAGAAAAAAATGCATTGAAAGTCCGATTGTACCTTAAGATACAAGAACAACATATTTATTTTGCCATACTCTTATTGCATTTTTGCCGTTGGCCTATTTTAGTAAACTAATACAGTATTTAATTGCATTAAAAAGAATTTTTTTAATTTGTATTTTATGTATTATTTAATAAAAAAGGCTAAATTTAGCATTGATATTACGGGAACTTCTTAAGAAACAAGAATAAATAGTTTTTTTAAGGAAACACTTTCTATTTTTCCAAAAATAACGTAATGGAGTGGTGGTATTTTCATAATCAATGATAACTCTTCTACCTTTGGTCGTCTATAATAATTAATAAAAAAGACTATATGTAAAAACAAATCATACCAATCGATAAAGAATTTTATTTTCTTTGAAAAATGCACTCGGTGGACGAGATGGAAGTTGTGGTTTGGCCATAATTTAAATTCGAAGCAGCGCGCGTCGAGTTCGCCCAATCTCTCGCCATGTTTTTGTCGTAGCCGTTAGCCCCCACTTGACGTCATGACAACAGCTGGCCCGACAATCAGCTGACGCTGGATGCGCAGTAGCACACCTTACTAATTCCACCAAGGCCCGTTATGACACCGTGGTGCCCCGCCCCCAGTGTTGGCAACTGTAGATGGTGAAAACATTATATCCCGCTATAGTGTTACTATATAAAGTGCATAGAGTATAAAAAAGACATACGGGAAGTATGTCGTCATTGTCCCCCGTCCCCCGCCCCCCTGTACTGTAACCAGTGTTGGCAACTGTAGACAGTGAAAACATTCATATTTATATAAATAACACTATATGTTATGTCACATTATCCCCCTAAAGTGTTACTATATAAAGTGTAGTTAATCACATAGAGAATAAAAAGACATATGTATATTTTATGATATGCCGGGTATGTTACATTAGTTCTTTGTAATGTTATAATATTATATGAAATTCTACTTAAAATTAAATAACTTTGGAATGGGTTAGTTAATATAGCTAAAATTTGGTATTTGGGTACTTCTTAACCTCTTCCACCTTTTCCATAAACTTATACCCCCCTCTTACTCCACCCACCCCCCTTTTTCTTCTTTTTCTTCTCAAATTTGACAAAAAATATATAAAATCGTTGATATCTCGAATATGGTTGGTCCTAGAGCAATTTTGGGCTCAAAAATCGACCCTCCGGGCATCCGACATCATGGGGCATATGACCATACCAAAAAACTTAACATTTGTAATGTGGTTTGCATTTACCAAAAATGAAGGGGTAAATACCATGTAAAAATTTAAAATTAAATAACTTTGGAATGGCTTGGTCAATTTAGATAGAATTTGGTATTTGGGTACTTCTTAACCTCTTCCACCTTTTCCATAAACTTATACCCCCCTCTTACACCACCCACCCCCTCTTTTTCTTCTTTTTCTTCTCAAATTTGACAAAAAATATATAAAATCGTCGATATCTCGAAAACGGTTGGTCCTAGAGCAATTTTGGGCTCAAACATCGATCCTCCGGGCATCTGACCTCTAGGGGATTATGACCATACTAAGAAAACTTAACATTTGTAATGTGTTTTACATCGACCAAAAATGAAGAGGCAATTATCATGTAAAAATGTAAAGTTTAATAACTCAAAAACTGCTAGTCCGAATGCAATAAAATTTTGTACTTAGGTACTTCTTAACCTCTTCCACCTTTTCCATAAACTTATACCCCCCTCTTACTCCACCCACCCCCCTTTTTCTTCTTTTTCTTCTCAAATTCGACAAAAAATATATAAAATCGTTGATATCTCGAATATGGTTGGTCCTAGAGCAAATTTGGGCTCAAAAATCGACCCTCCGGGTATCCGACTTTATGGGGAATATGACCATACCAAAAAAAACTTAACATTTGTAATGTGGTTTGCATCGACCAAAAATGAAGGGGCAATTATCATGTAAAAATTTAAAATTTCATAACTCAGGAACTACTTGACCGAATTTAATGAAACTTGGTATGTGGATACTTGTTAACTTCTGCTACAATTTGAATCATACTTATACCCTGTAATGCGGGTGAGTATCTAGATAATTGAAGGGGCTATATTAAAAAATTTAATATCTTAAGAACTAGGTGATGGATATTGATGTAACTTGATGTATAGGTACATGTCAACTTTTGCTAAGGCTTAAACCGGGTGATGCGGGTTGCATTACAGAAATTGAAGGGGCAAAAAATAAAATGCTATATCTTAGGAACTAATTATTGGATTTTATTTAAAACTTGTATATAGGTATATTTGAGTTTCTACTACCTTAGTCTGTACCTTTTTTTATCATATATTGAGGTATTAAGTCATTAATTTAAATACTAATGGGAAAATTAACATTTATAGTCCATAAAGGAAATGGATATTTAATAATTAACTTTGCTCTTGTAGCTTTTAATGGTTGTTCTTTTGATTTAAGTAGCTAGCTTATATGCATTGACATGCACATCTGTATTTTTCACTCATGTAGTCAACCTTCTTGTATTAACATATACAGTTAGTCTGAATCATCTAAGGTTGGTGTATTTGCTTGATTTTATTAATAGTAGTATTTGTTTTTACTAACTTTAAATTAAAATAATGCAGTATGTTTCTAAGAAGTGTTCTCCAACTAACGAACCAATTATTTTTATTGGCGAAGAACAGACTTATAATAGAAAATTTAGACTTTATGGACTTAGTACTACTTTTAAGGTTACTAAGCCCCCTAAAGGTGTATCTGAATTTGACTGGATCCGTAAAGGGCTTGACCAAATTGTTGAAAGAGAAAAATCTAAAGCTTCCCCTACAGACTATCTTGGCTTTAAATTAATGTCTATTAATTTGAAAAGTAAGGAGCCAGGGTATACTGACATGTGGCTAGCTTCTGAAGTAACTAGTAACGACATTTGGCAGATCTTTGGGGGAATACTTCAAAGTATTTCTGAAAATATTACTTCATCAGACACTTTTAGAATAGATGTTTCAAGGGTAAATGTCCCTGTTGGAAAAGGTAGAGTAAGGCTTGGTCTCTATAATAGTTTTGATGAAGAATGTAATGCTAGAAAAGGGATTGTAGTAATTAATAACAAAGATAACCTATGTCTCCCTAGAGCTTTAGTGGTAGGCAAGGCTTATGCTAAAAATGATCCTCAATACAAGGCTATTCGTCAGGATGATGGTATGAGGCAGACTTTGAGAGCTAAGAAACTCATGGCTAAGACTTGTGTAGAAATCCCTGAGGGTGGGGCAGGTATCCCTGAATTGGAAAAGTTCCAGGCTTTGTTGAAAGATTTTAAAATCACTGTATATAACTATGACAACAAAGGCGGGTAAACATAGATGCTCTAACATTTGCCCCTACTGCCAAACCATCTCGCCTCCCTGTAAGGAGGAGCATGGGGGAATAACTTGCCCGAAATGTAATCTGACTATGAGAAACCAGCAGTGTTTCATTGCCCACAAAATCGACCGTTGTACTAATGTTAAAAAGTGTTTGGATTGTGGGAAACTCATCTGGGTGAAAGAGAGATCAACTCCTCACAAGTGTGGAGAAGTATACTGTAAGCCTTGTGGAACGTATGTAGATCCTAACCATCAGTGTTTTATGAAATGTAACATGGGAAAGCCTAAAACTAAAGACTATGTTTTCATTTTCTTTGACTTGGAAACAAGGCAGGATGAGGCTATGTCCTCAGACCCTGATAAACATGTCCATAAAGTAAACTTGTGTGTTTCTCAACAGTTTTGCTACCAGTGTATCGATGGAAAATTTTATATGGCTTGCCAGAACCGTACAAGAGTCTTCAACTTTAATCCGGTTCAACAATTTATGAACTATGTGATGCAGGTACGTAGACAACTTAAACATGTTTGTGTGATCGCCCACAATGGCCAAGGCTTTGATTTTCAGTTTTTACTAAAGTATGCGCTTGAGGAAACAAAATTCACTCCTGAACTAGTCATGAGGGGAACTAAAATTATTTTGATGGAATTGGACAATGTGAGGTTTGTGGACTCACTAAGCTATTTCCCCATGGCCCTCTCTGCTCTCCCTAAAAAGCCTTTGACCTACCTCCTGAGAGGAAGAAGGGCTACTTCCCCCATTTGTTAAACACCCTAGCAAACCAGAACTATGTGAGCCCTATGCCTGACAAACAGTACTACTGCCCCGAGACCATATTTGAAAAAAATCACAATGACTTTTAGAAATGGTATGATGAAAGAGTAGCAGAAAACTATGTATTCGACTTTCAAAAAGAAATCCTGGAGTACTGCATCTCAGATGTGGAAATCCTAGCCCAAGCTTGTCTTAAATTTAGATCAATATTCCTCCAAGAGTGCAATGTTGATCCCTTCCTTGAGGCTGTGACCATTGCTAGTGCATGTAACCTGGCCTTCCGCCGAAACTTTTTAAAACCAAACACAATCGGTCTAATCCCAAAAGACGGGTACAGACTGACCGACAATCAATCAAAAGTAGCCCTTCAGTGGTTGTCGTGGGAAGAGGAAAAGCGAGGTGTGAGGATAGAGCATGCAGGCAGAGAGAAAGAAGTAAAAATCAATGGAATGAAAGTTAATGGGTTTGACGGGGAGAATGTGTATGAATTTCAAGGGTGTTATTGGCATGGCTGTCCAGAATGCTTCCCCTACAACAGAGAGGCTCCTCTGAAGGAGGATCCCTCTGATGAGGTTCTCTTCATCTGAGGTATGATAGGACTTTGAAAAAAATGGTAAAGATCAGTGAGTACGAAGTAATACAAATGTGGGAGTGTGAGTTTAGGGCCTTGAAAAAAGAAAACAAACTGAAACATCTTGACAGTTTGCCCATCCTCAACACCCTTCCCCTTGACCCCAGGAAATCATTCTTTGGAGGTAGGTCTGGAAATTCTAAAACATACTACAAATGTGAAGGGGGAGAGTCCATACAGTATGTGGATGTATGTTCTCTATACCCTTATGTTTGTAAGTACGGAAAGTATCCAATTGGTCACCCTACAATTTACAATCAACAAGATTGAACAGGAAGCATCGGGGTACCCAGAATGGTACCCCGATTCAAACCTAACTTAACCTGACCTATTTTAAACCTAACTCAACCTGACCTCTTTTAACCTAACCCAACCTGACCTCTTTTAACCTAACTCAGCCTGACCTCTTTTAACCTAACTCAACCTGACCTATTTTAACCTAACTTAACCTGACCTATTTTATCCTAACTTAACCTGACTATTGGACTTTATTTAAAACATTTATTTATTATAGATAAATTATTTTATACTATACTACTTAGAGGCAAAACTCCATTGGCAACTCATATGAGCCAGGTTCTTTAGCAAGTACTGTATGAGATTAGATATTCAAAGAGAGCACCGATTCGGTGCTCTCTACTTCCAGTCTATTGCCTTATACCTTTGGCTTTAACCATGGACTACTTTTACCATCAAATAGGGCTCAAATAAGGTTTGGTTGGTTACTAACGAACTGAATAAATCAACTTGATTTTACTAAAACTTTTAGCTTAATATCCACTTACTTTGAAGAAATTCCTGTGCACACCTAACATATACCATTCAAAAGTAAAACGTCATAAGCAGATAGTCTCATACAAGCCGGGTTCAATAACAAACACTGTAAAATATACAATAGTCAAAGGGAGCACCGAAACACAATGACTACCGGTTGGCCGCCATGACATAATCCGAGTTAGACACGAACTCGTACGAAGATTACCGAACTTACACGAACTCGGATCCTAACGAGTCAACAAGTCGGAAAACTGCAACCCTATTGGTTCAGTTCGAGTCAGAAACGAACTCGTCTGGGGATGGATGAAAACATTAAGTGACAACACAAGTAAGGTCCATTAATAAATAAATATATTTGATAGTTCAAAGGGGAATGATATTTTTCTCCTTTACATGATCATAAATTGACAATAGACAATTTTTCATTATCTCTCAACCCCGTCTGATACATGGGGTTTTCATGGTCAAGTTAGGTAAAAATAAACGCAAAGCATACGTAAAGCAAACGCAAAGCACACAAACGCATCACACAAACGCAAACGCACATACAAACGCATATTCAAACACATATGTAATCGCAAACACACACATATGCAAACTCAAATGCAAACATAAACACACATGCAAACGCATATGCGAACGCAAACATGCAAACGCAAACGCATATGCAAACACACATTGAAGAGAGCACCGTTTCAGTGCTCTTTTCAGAAAAGCAATATCTAAAGCCATCCCACAATAACTTTAGCTCAACACTTCTAAGTCAACAAATTTTTAGGGCCCACGTTTCCACACCACGGTAAGCCTTTATGGCTATGCCGTAGGGGCCTCGGCGCGCTCTTTTTGTTAACCCAGAGCATCCCCTGTAGGCCTAACCTCTGGGGTGAGGATAGAACTGCTACAAGCTCTATCTCTCACACTAATAGATTTTTTGGTCCTCTGTTGGTCTGTTCATTATGTATGAGGTATTTAGCCATTTACTTGGACTATGTCCTTTCATTTTGGCTAATAACCCCTCCATTTACTTAGACAAACAGAGGATTTTTATATTTTTTGACTCAAACAATTGATTTTACATTCTATAACCCTAACACAGCTTAGTAAGAGAGCTATTCATTATCTTTGAAATCTAACAATATCCCACCGGGCATATTAATTGAATGACCCAGAATTTTTAAAGTTCTGAGCCAGACTATTAACTTTGCCCTACATTCACACGCCATTCAGGTTTACGGGTTTTTACACCGCGCCAGGGACCTTCATTCAAGGTTTACGGGCTTTTACACCACACCTGGGACCTCCATACACACCGGACTTCAAGTCCTTGTCTGTGGCAGACGCAATAAATCATTTTCTACGGTAACTAAGCCAACTTGCCATCCACATATGGACTCACCAGGGGTTAGCCCAACCAGAATGTGGGTGTCTGTCCACAGAACAGAAGCTTTCAAGACTCAGCCTTACTAGCTTCTCACATACACACTCACATTCACACAGTGGGTTTTTTTTATATTACTCATGATCTAATACATGTTCAATAATATTTACAAAGTTATGAGAGGTAAGGATACAATTATATGCAGAGTCATAGTACATACCATATCTGCACATTACTTCCTTAGCTCTGTTCAAGATATTTATACTATTAGGTACATTTTCTCTAAAAAACACATCTCAAACCCTTCTTCCTTTTTTTCAAAGCATAATTAAAGTTTCTTTTTTCAGTACAAATACATTTGTATTCGCACACTCCATACATGTCAAGAAGAGTATCTTTAACAAGTACACAAAATACATGCTTTAACTCGTCATCCTCAGGCATCACCGCAATGCGTGGTGTCTGTTCAGACAGAGATTGTCTCAAAGTTTCATTAATAGTTTCTAGCTCAACTTTACTATCTTCTAGCTGGTTATTTGCAAGAGCTAGCTGTTGGTTATTTTCAATAGCCTTTACAAATAGCTGAGATAGTTGAGTGTTTTCATTTTTCAAAGTTTGGATTTCAGAAACTAATTTGTACTCACCATGTTTTCTAATAGAAGGTAAAACCTCTTTTGTTACCCATTTTTCAATTCCTTTGCCTCAGGCTTTCATTAATAAAAATTGATGTTTTTTCATTATAAGTCAGACCCATCTGGAAGACGGGTCTAATATTTTCAAAAGTAAGCGTATCATCTTTATCAACATTTTTTCTAATTGCTTGATTTGTATCTAAATATTCTAGTATTTTAGCTACTTCTTTTGCTTTAAACCATGGGCTATTTTCACAATCAAAGAGGACAGTAACTGGTCGGTTATTAAACACATAAGCAGTAAGACTAGACATTTTCAAGTATAAAAGTTAGGTTTTGCAATATCAAAGAGCAAAGTAACACAGGGGCGTATTACCGGCACAGGAGCAAGTAAGAGAATGAGTTGAGGGAAAAAGTTTTAAGACCTCAAATCTCTCAGCCAATCAGACCCGTCTGGGGGACGGGTCTGACTTTCAGCTGACAAAACAAGAATGAGACTCCAAAACAACTTAGCCCTAGTTAAAAGTCAGTTACCCAATCCTGCCCTGGTCTTGGTTGAAAGTTAACCACCTCCTGGCTCCGCCCGCTGTTAAGTGAGGGAGCCAAAGGGAGAGCAGCGGTAGCCTCTACAGTGATGAGATTTTATTAGTTTTCGTATAAGGGACAATTGAAGCTATACAAACAATTGTATAGAATTGAGTGGTAGGATGATTGAGTGGTAGGATTAGGTGGTGAGTTTTTGTAATTTATAACCAAACGGCACTGTATCGTTGTCTTCAACTAGTTTCCCCTTGGGTCCAGTGATTTTAAATATTTTTGTTTCACTGATAGTTACAATGTCTCTGTCTTTAGTCCTCCTAATTCTTATTTCCTCAATTTCCAATGTTTGCTTTGCTTCACTTAAAACCATTTCTTTTAGTTTTTCAAAGTTTAGGGTGTTGGAAGTTTTACAATTTAATGTAAGTCCTTTTATTTTACAGACTGAGACAAGGGCTTGCTTGTTAGTTGACCAGACTACGTAGGCATAGGTTTTAGGTCCCCCAGACACAAACTCTACAATATACGAACCTGGACCGTACTCTACTAGTTCATCAGTCATTTCACCCAGGTAATCCCCTGTAGGCACTCTGTATAATCCGAACCGGAAGTAGTAGACCACACTGTCAGTGTCGTGGTAGCACACCTGACACCCCAAAGCATCCAGATGTTCATACAATTTTAACCTCGCTTGGGCCGTGGTAAAGACTGCTACTACAACATTGACATTGCTGAGGGGCTCCCCAACCTCTTCATTATACTGCCAATTTACAATGACTACTTCTTCATTTACAAATCGGACTCGGTTAACTTCAATTTCCGGACTAATAATCATGTCGAATAGAATTATGGATTCCCTGATGATTGTCGCTTTAGTCTGGTTCTCCCACTGCCCAAATCTTCCCCAAAAACTGTTCAAAATCAACTTGCCCAATGATCTCAAACCCCCCATTCCTAGCAATTTTGTCCTTCTCCAATTGAATCCCTTCATGTTGAAAATAGTCTGCAATGTACTTGTCTTTGTCCTCCTCAGTCTTACACCATTCTGGGTACCCCGATGCTTCCTGTTCAATCTTTAAAAATTTATTGATGAATTCAGTAAACAGACCTCCCTTCTCATACATAGCTACCTCATACTCCCACAACTCATACACATCAAGAATACCATATCCCTTTTCAACTGCTTTTCTCAGCTCATCCATAGTCCAGGTCCCAACTAAAGCATTCTCTTCACTTTCATGTTCACAAATGCCCTGATTTTGACTTTCACCACAGGTCCTACACAAAACAAACATCAATTTATCATTCATTTTTGCTGGGAGTACAGGGTGGTAAAGATCCCTGGGGGGCAGGACTTTACATTTCAGCAAACCATCTACTTCCATACCTCTCTGTCTATATTCCCTATCACCAACATAGATTTTAGGGTGACCAATTGGATACTTTCCGTACTTACAAACATAAGGGTATAGAGAACATACATCCACATACTGTATGGACTCTCCCCCTTCACATTTGTAGTATGTTTTAGAATTTCCAGACCTACCTCCAAAGAATGATTGCCTGGGGTCAAGGGGAAGGGTGTTGAGGATGGGCAAACTGTCAAGATGTTTCAGTTTGTTTTCTTTTTTCAAGGCCCTAAACTCACACTCCCACATTTGTATTACTTCGTACTCACTGATCTTTACCATTTTTTTCAAAGTCCTATCATACCTCAGATGAAGAGAACCTCATCAGAGGGATCCTCCTTCAGAGGAGCCTCTCTGTTGTAGGGGAAGCATTCTGGACAGCCATGCCAATAACACCCTTGAAATTCATACACATTCTCCCCGTCAAACCCATTAACTTTCATTCCATTGATTTTTACTTCTTTCTCTCTGCCTGCATGCTCTATCCTCACACCTCGCTTTTCCTCTTCCCACGACAACCACTGAAGGGCTAC
The DNA here is from genome assembly GCA_035578135.1 of Flexamia atlantica. Lineage (NCBI taxonomy): Eukaryota > Metazoa > Arthropoda > Insecta > Hemiptera > Cicadellidae > Flexamia > Flexamia atlantica. The sequence continues at coordinate 20,428,262 of JAQJVK010000014.1, read as the reverse complement.
TTTTGATTGATTGTCGGTCAGTCTGTACCCGTCTTTTGGGATTAGACCGATTGTGTTTGGTTTTAAAAAGTTTCGGCGGAAGGCCAGGTTACATGCACTAGCAATGGTCACAGCCTCAAGGAAGGGATCAACATTGCACTCTTGGAGGAATATTGATCTAAATTTAAGACAAGCTTGGGCTAGGATTTCCACATCTGAGATGCAGTACTCCAGGATTTCTTTTTGAAAGTCGAATACATAGTTTTCTGCTACTCTTTCATCATACCATTTCTAAAAGTCATTGTGATTTTTTTCAAATATGGTCTCGGGGCAGTAGTACTGTTTGTCAGGCATAGGGCTCACATAGTTCTGGTTTGCTAGGGTGTTTAACAAATGGGGGAAGTAGCCCTTCTTCCTCTCAGGAGGTAGGTCAAAGGCTTTTTAGGGAGAGCAGAGAGGGCCATGGGGAAATAGCTTAGTGAGTCCACAAACCTCACATTGTCCAATTCCATCAAAATAATTTTAGTTCCCCTCATGACTAGTTCAGGAGTGAATTTTGTTTCCTCAAGCGCATACTTTAGTAAAAACTGAAAATCAAAGCCTTGGCCATTGTGGGCGATCACACAAACATGTTTAAGTTGTCTACGTACCTGCATCACATAGTTCATAAATTGTTGAACCGGATTAAAGTTGAAGACTCTTGTACGGTTCTGGCAAGCCATATAAAATTTTCCATCGATACACTGGTAGCAAAACTGTTGAGAAACACACAAGTTTACTTTATGGACATGTTTATCAGGGTCTGAGGACATAGCCTCATCCTGCCTTGTTTCCAAGTCAAAGAAAATGAAAACATAGTCTTTAGTTTTAGGCTTTCCCATGTTACATTTCATAAAACACTGATGGTTAGGATCTACATACGTTCCACAAGGCTTACAGTATACTTCTCCACACTTGTGAGGAGTTGATCTCTCTTTCACCCAGATGAGTTTCCCACAATCCAAACACTTTTTAACATTAGTACAACGGTCGATTTTGTGGGCAATGAAACACTGCTGGTTTCTCATAGTCAGATTACATTTCGGGCAAGTTATTCCCCCATGCTCCTCCTTACAGGGAGGCGAGATGGTTTGGCAGTAGGGGCAAATGTTAGAGCATCTATGTTTACCCGCCTTTGTTGTCATAGTTATATACAGTGATTTTAAAATCTTTCAACAAAGCCTGGAACTTTTCCAATTCAGGGATACCTGCCCCACCCTCAGGGATTTCTACACAAGTCTTAGCCATGAGTTTCTTAGCTCTCAAAGTCTGCCTCATACCATCATCCTGACGAATAGCCTTGTATTGAGGATCATTTTTAGCATAAGCCTTGCCTACCACTAAAGCTCTAGGGAGACATAGGTTATCTTTGTTATTAATTACTACAATCCCTTTTCTAGCATTACATTCTTCATCAAAACTATTATAGAGACCAAGCCTTACTCTACCTTTTCCAACAGGGACATTTACCCTTGAAACATCTATTCTAAAAGTGTCTGATGAAGTAATATTTTCAGAAATACTTTGAAGTATTCCCCCAAAGATCTGCCAAATGTCGTTACTAGTTACTTCAGAAGCTAGCCACATGTCAGTATACCCTGGCTCCTTACTTTTCAAATTAATAGACATTAATTTAAAGCCAAGATAGTCTGTAGGGGAAGCTTTAGATTTTTCTCTTTCAACAATTTGGTCAAGCCCTTTACGGATCCAGTCAAATTCAGATACACCTTTAGGGGGCTTAGTAACCTTAAAAGTAGTACTAAGTCCATAAAGTCTAAATTTTCTATTATAAGTCTGTTCTTCGCCAATAAAAATAATTGGTTCCTTAGTTGGAGAACACTTCTTAGAAACATACTGCATTATTTTAATTTAAAGTTAGTAAAAACAAATACTACTATTAATAAAATCAAGCAAATACACCAACCTTAGATGATTCAGACTAACTGTATATGTTAATACAAGAAGGTTGACTACATGAGTGAAAAATACAGATGTGCATGTCAATGCATATAAGCTAGCTACTTAAATCAAAAGAACAACCATTAAAAGCTACAAGAGCAAAGTTAATTATTAAATATCCATTTCCTTTATGGACAATAAATGTTAAAATATCCCATTAGTATTTAAATTAATGACTTAATACCACAATATATGATAAAAAAGGTACAGACTAAGGTAGTAGAAACTCAAATATACCCATATACAAGTTTTAAATAAAATCCAATAATTAGTTCCTAAGATATAGCATTTTATTTTTTGCCCCTTCAATTTCTGTAATGCAACCCGCATCACCCGGTTTAAGCCTTAGCAAAAGTTGACATGTACCTATACATCAAGTTACATCAATATCCATCACCTAGTTCTTAAGATATTAAATTTTTTAATATAGACCCTTCAATTATCTAGATACTCACCCGCATTACAGGGTATAAGTATGATTCAAATTGTAGCAGAAGTTAACAAGTATCCACATACCAAGTTTCATTAAATTCGGTCAAGTAGTTCCTGAGTTATGAAATTTTAAATTTTTACATGATAATTGCCCCTTCATTTTTGGTCGATGCAAACCACATTACAAATGTTAAGTTTTTTTGGTATGGTCATATTCCCCATAAAGTCGGATACCCGGAGGGTCGATTTTTAAGCCCCAAATTGCTCTAGGACCAACCGTTTTCGAGATATCGACAATTTTATATATTTTTAGCCATATTTGAGAAGAAAAAGAACAAAAAGAGGGGGTGGATGGGTTTAGCGGGGGGGGGGTAAGTTTATGGAAAAGGTTGAAGAGGTTAAGAAGTACCTAAGTACCAAATTTTATTGCATTCGGACTAGCAGTTTTTGAGTTATTAAACTTTACATTTTTACATGATAATTGCCCCTTCATTTTTGGTCGATGTAAAACACATTACAAATGTTAAGTTTTCTTAGTATGGTCATAATCCCCATGAGGTCGGATGCCCGAAGGGTCGATTTTTGGGCCCAAAATTGCTCTAGGACCAACCATATTCGAGATATCGACGATTTTATATATTTTTTGTCAAATTTGAGAAGAAAAAGAAGAAAAAGAGGGGGTGAGTGGAGTAAGAGGGGGGTATAAGTTTATGGAAAAGGTGGAAGAGGTTAAGAAGTACCCAAATACCAAATTTTAGCTATATTAACTAACCCATTCCAAAGTTATTTAATTTTAAGTAGAATTTCATATAATATTATAACATTACAAAGAACTAATGTAACATAACCGGCATATCATAAAATATACATATGTCTTTTTATTCTCTATGTGATTAACTACACTTTATATAGTAACACTTTAGGGGGATAATGTGACATAACATATAGTGTTATTTATATAAATATGAATGTTTTCACTGTCTACAGTTGCCAACACTGGTTACAGTACAGGGGGGCGGGGGACGGGGGACAATGACGACATACTTCCCGTATGTCTTTTTTATACTCTATGCACTTTATATAGTAGCACTATAGCGGGATATAATGTTTTCACCATCTACAGTTGCCAACACTGGGGGCGGGGCACCACGGTGTCACAGCGGGCCACAGCCGCCATCTTGCTTGTTTCCCGCCACATTTTAGCGGAAACCAAAAGTGAGGTTATGTCTCCGCCGGCGGGAAAAAGTGAGGTTATGTCCACCCATAAACCATTATAATATACCGTTGTACATATATAAATGTATAATATATAGTAGAATGACATAGTATGTACGTATGTAAATACGTATGTAATAGGGGTAGCGTGACATAGTATGTTATAGTATATGCTTTTTACTCTATGCTGTTGGCAACACTGTTTGGCGGGCTTATTTCCGTTTTGGCGCACTTTTCAGGTTTTTGGCACCGCCATCTTGCTTGTTTCCCGCCACATTTTAGCGGGAACCAAAAGTGAGGTTATGAGTTTTGGCGGGAACCAAAAGTGAGGTTATGTCCACCATTTTGGCGGGAAAAGACGCCGCCATCTTGTTTTCGGTGACATTTTGGCGGGAAACTTTGGGGATTCCCTGTTCCCAATCTCAGCCTAGACTACTATAGATATTAACCAAACAAGTATAATATTGAAAATTGGATAGTATGCCAATTAGCGGTTAGGCCTTGCATTAAAACCAATGTCATATTTCATACTATAACGATACTGCAGTATACATATTCTGTATTTGCAGTTACAGTATAATTTATAGCACGATTTCTTTTCAAATTCGCACAGCTGTATAATTTGTACCAATTAGAGCTCGCCATTCTCTATCATTTCACATTACTTCTCTGTTTAACCAACTGTTTTAGTAATTATTCTTATATAACCATAACTTCAGTCGAACATTCATTTCATAACTGTTCAGGATGGCTTCATCAAATGTGATAGTCCTAGCAGCTTTGTTTCTTCTGCTCATCGTGGTACGTATATCGCGCTTTATTTTCATTTTCAAATGACATTCTGTAGGAAGCCTTATGTTTATATCATTTATTTTAGATAGGAATATAAAGGTGTAGTATCAAAGTCTTATTCTCATACCTAAATATCACAGATAAATGTTAGTACCCGATAAACCGAGCATTATTTGGTAAAATTAAATTTTCAACAGTTCATCTCATTATTGATAGTATTAGTAACATTATATCTATGCATATTATATGAATTTCTCAAGCAACCTTCATTCCAAACGCTCAAACAAGCATATTATTCATGATTTATTATGTAGTTTTTAATTGAAATTCGTAAATCTGAAATATCTACCTCATTTAATTTTGTCTTTCAAGAATTATGTTTTATGAATAAACAAATTCGTTTGAGTATAAAGACTCCCGTTTGCCAATGTTGACAACTCATATTTCAAGTGATACTTTCATTGTTTTAAACCAAGTAATACCCAAACTGATTATAAAGAGTATTTTACTGTTTCACATTTTAACGGTTCTAAATAGCACAATCTATTACAATTTGTCTGTTTCATGGGTGTTTGGCCGTGAGGTAGCTCTGGCGGCGAGCCGCGGTAGTTCCCCAATCCGCCTCGCGCGCCACTAGGAAGACAATCCAAAGCCAGCGATCTCTATAATACAACAGGATCGCGCGCTGTAATGCCCAGAACAAGGCTCATTTCGGTCCGGCCGCTCTAACGGGTGAGCCTCGCCGCGCGGCCCACACACTTCATACGGGGCTACCGTGTTTTCATTGATATAAACTAAAGTAACTTTGTTGATACTTACTCAATTTAAATGGGGGTTTCACCAATGTACTCCTTATGAAATTGCGGAGGTGGTTGTGTAGTTTTACGTTATTACAAACACCATTGCTAGGATATAAATAGAAGAAAAAGGTGTGACTTGGTATTTTCTCTAGGTTTTTGTTTGTGAAATATTACCAGTTCAACTGAAACTTCCACGATATAAAACAATTATTGCATGGGCCTAATGCTTCCATATGAGTAGAACAAAGAGTAGATTTTGTCCCGATCTGCTGTACGTATATAGAAAGAGATATTTACAAATATCAGCCCGTGCGTAGCAAGTTAGTGAACAAAATCACTCAAAGGAGGTAATTCAAGTCTCGACTATCGATGTAAATATATTCCGATGGTCTCGACTTGTCTGTTTCTAACTCCACCCTTTATTAATCCTTCGTCCACCTTCTGAAATTCAGTTCTGATTTTACCACAAGAAAAATAAATGGGAAAGCAAAACTATATAATTGAGGGGGGATACTGTATGACCTTGTATTACCTTGAGCGAAGCCATGGGTTCATCTAGTAACCTATATACTATAATTTCAAATTTTTTACTTATTTCAACAAAAATATAATTTTTAAAATTAATTTTTAGACCCAGCACCCTTATTTTGTGGTATGGGAATCGTTTACACAAGAAGCAGTTGGAGTGGAGTGAAAGGCAACAGAACGTCTCAATTGATCTCAGAAGTCGTGCTAGCCTGACATGTTCACATTGTCTAACAGCTGTTTATTTATATCTTTTCTATTATTTGTAAACAAACACAGTTAATGTTTATTGAAATTAATATTTATATTGTTTACTGCCCCTGATAATTAAGAGTAATTAAGAGTTTGACGGGGTAGGCCACGGCTCAAGATAACACGGAGAACCATAAAATTACTTAAAGAAAACAATTGTTTTCCCCAGGAAAGAGGTCTGGGTAAAGGTAATAATCTATACTATTATAAAGAAGAGGTGGTTTTTGTAAGTATGTTTAGATGTGAGCGCAAAAAATACTGAACCGAGTGGGTTGAAATTTCACACAGAGGTAAACCTTAAACCTGGGAAACACATAGGCCTATTCACTTCCTTAAAACCCCTCAGGCTACGCCCCGTTGTAATCCTCAGTTTCAATGTTTACATTTTATAAGGATGTAAACTTTCAATTATAGAAATGTAAACAGCTGTGCGTACTAATTTGACAGTTCTATACTCAATTCCACATTCATCTTTCAGTATAGCATTTTCATGGCGTTTTAAATCACAATTTAGGCTGTACTACCCATATGAAGTAATAATCAGCTGATTATTTTACCATCACATTATACGGATTCAGGAAACAAATACACCCAGCAAAGGTATTAGAATAGCTATCTCCCATAAGGCCTGCACTGAAAGATGAACGTGGAATTGAGTGTAAGAGCAGTGGCAATATCAGCTGTTTGAAGATATCCATTGTAAGCGAAGCCACGGGCAACTGCTAGTAAATTTCAATAATAAACACATCCTGTAATAAAATTTCAAGTTACAATGGTAAATCAAAATAATTATCGAATCAATTGTATGATTAAATGGTTCATTCGATTATTAATGGTTTTTTAGTTTGATATTCTCATTAGATGGTATCATGGTTACTAGAAAATAGATACCGTGGGTAGTATTATTGTAGACCGCATTCGAAATGCATCCCAAGTAATTGGGTACAAACTTTATGTTGTAGGTAATCTCGGTGGTGGACTCATGCGACACCAAATGGAGATTTGATTATCTGAATGGTCCCCAACCCTCTCCTGGCAAGCCCTACGAGTCAAGGGAGCACGGAGAATCCGAGAACTTCGGCCGGTCCAGCACCAGCGGTAAGAGGGAGTTATCCAGTTTGGTCAATGATAGGGTCAATAATAACCGGTGCTATTGTCAGTTTTCAGTGCCGTACTGAACACAAATAATGAAGAAACCGGTTAGATTGGTTTTTGCTCTTTTGCGAAGAAATAATAGGAATAAACCCTTTATTTGAGCTCAATTTTTTATCCTAACACAAATGGCACTGAGCTGTCATATAACTGCTGGATGGCTAAAATAGTTTAAGTTTTCAAACAAAAATATGAGACGGTCAATTTTATTGTAATCGGACAGAAGATAACCTTCCTCAATATCGAAACGATTTGAAAGCACATGCTGTAACAACACTGTAACATTCCGGACTTGACAAGGTCCAGTTGAACCCCTATACCCTCCAAAGGATCGACAGTAATTCGCTCTGGAACGTTTTGACCACTGATTAGTGTTAAAATATTGTCCTTCTTTATAACATTTTTAAATAATTTGTATTTTCAATATAGTATTAATTTTCTGCTAAATCATGATCAATGGACTCGAACTATTCAAAATAAAGACAAATAAATATACATCTGAAAATTTAATCATATGTTCGTAGTTTTATTACAACAATTCCCTACATTAGGGTAATTGTATTAATTTAGAGTAATTATTGTGCAACTTTTGAGTATTTTCCATACAAACAGGGTAATTATAATTTTTTTAGTGAAAAATAAAAAACTTTATTAGACAACGTACTGAGTTTAACACATCCAATATCTAAGTAACGGATTGATGTAGATTAATAATTTAAAATGCTTAATAGTTTATTTTTTAAACTGAATCCAATTTATACGATTAAATTGACATAAAATTAACAAAAAGTATTATATCCTAAGAATACATTTTATTATTTTATAAAAACCTTCCATAAATTTAACCAATTGTAATGGTTATCGAACTCGAAGTAATATTTGTCGCTCTTTACACATATGTGGCAAATTTCATCGCAATCGGATCTTTTTACGAAAGCTACAGGACAGGTACACGTAAATATAATCTAAAATTACTAGAATTACAGGGTCATACTTGTTATATAACAGTAGCAGTCAATTAATGTCACTTGCGAATATATATATGCGGTAAATATATTTTCCGTAAAAGGTACATCAATAGCTGGGTGGTTAACGATTCTTCAAATAAAAAATCCGGAGGAAACGTTCTCTCAATGTCGTTTACTAAATCGTACATCAGAAACCCTCCAGAGAGCAGCAGTAGCTGATTCCCACATAGAAGCCAATTTGGATAAACCTTTGTGGAATAGCTCGCCGAAAGGATGCCATTAAATTTTGAAGCGATACCTATAAATTCCTATAGACCCTACCTATAAATCCCTCCTTCCCGACCCACCACGGTCCCGACGGAACCGTAGGAAGTGGGGAAAAGGGGACCCCCAAACACGGGTCCATGAGTTTTACCTAGAAAAATAAAAATAATCCAATTTTTGTCTGCACCATTGAATTCAGCTCAAAAAGCAATCAATTCAGTATTTTGAATCATTACAGCAATGATACAAAATATTGATTGTCCATTGGTTACCGAGATATTGAAAGTGTAAGCACAGTAAGTTGTCCCAATGTCAACCTTATAGGAAATAAGTAAAATTTTATTTATCGTTTATTTCTCAACATATCTTAATAAATTTTTTAAATAAATAAAAAACATAATACAACTTTATAAATTACATAATAAAACATTAACTTAATAAAACACTGTATGTCAATATAAATATACAGTGATGTACAAACCCTCTAGCCCGATGTGTTTTAGACATGTATTTGTCATAAATACATAACGTTAATATTAAAATGTCAAAATAATTATCTTTTTTTCTCTTTTTACTAATCATTGAAGCTCCTACAATATTACCAGTTTTTTCCGAATGCATCAGTTCAATTCCTCATGATTATAATGATAAAACCGTGTAAAAAGGTACGTAATATTTTTTCACTGTGAAATTTAATTAATGTAACGTTTATGTTGTAGGGCATAAAAGAGGAAGCTATTTGACTGCTGGAGAAGAGGGCTTTTGCCAGCCGGTCAAAGGAAATGCCTAAATGTAAGGAGTTCTCCTGGTAACGTTTTCTTTAGGGCGTAAATGAACCAATGTCTGTGTAAAATTTAAAGTAAAAATAATTAAATTAATACATATATATATTTGTTTCGATAAAAAAAGATATCCAGTGAATAAAACCAATTCAAGAGATAATCTGAAATTTAATACCTATAGCCTTACGCATAATACTAAAAAAGAAAAATTAAACCAAAATTCTGGCCTTTAAGGAATTTTGTTGAATGAGTTCAGTCGAATTTTTTGAAAAAAAATTATTTTTACTATTATTAAATGTTTATATCAGGAACTAAAGAAGTCTGGCATCTCTAACGTCAATACACAGTGGTCAGTAGTAAAATAAAATAATCTAAGACAATCACTGTTTTTCTCATGATAAAATAATGTTTCGTTCTTCAGGACTACGTCAGGTCTTTATGTATGCAGCCAGATAAATCAAATTATCATTACATAGTGGCAAGTAATTTTTTTGAATAGTAGGACACACTTAGTTTATTTTGAAAATGTTAAGTTTTTAAAACTGTACCTAAAAACTCCACAAATCAACAGTTTTTAGCAAGTTATAACAATGGTGATTTAGGAAAAAATAATCTTACTAGTAAAAACAATATAAAAGGAATTAATTTAATATAGCTGTCAATTTAGGCACAAATAAAACAAAAATTGATTGATGAACGAACGAAATGAAGTGAATTTATGTATTTGCGGAGTCAAAGATTCGTTGTCCGTCACTGTGTGACTTTGTGACTGCGTGGCTGTGTACGTAACGCGATAGCTCAAAAAGGGTTGCACCGATCATTTTCAAATTTTGTAGAAACGTTTAATGGCTCGCCGAAAGGATTCCATTAATTTTTAAAGCGATTCTCTTGAACCGTTTTATGGCAATTCGATTTTAAGCATTAGAAAAATTGTCATTAAATTAGCATTGGCGAAAAATTGCGTTTATTAATCAACGGGATGCAAATGAAGATAATTTGAAATAAAAAATTGCGAATATAAATACGGCAAATATATTTTCCGTTAAAGTTACATCAAACGCTTGGTGGTTAACGATTCTTCAATTACTTTGAAAACAGTTTCATGATTATTACTTGTCGAAAACCCAAATTTCACACGCGGAAAATCCAGAGGAAACGTTCTCTCAATGTATTTTACTAAATCGTACATAAGAAACCCGCCAGAGAGCAGCAGTAGCTGATTCCTACCGTATTATAGAAGCCAATTTAAATAAACTTTTGTCGTAGAAAGTAATTTTTCATTTAGCTGCAAAAATTGCTTTGGATATATGAAAACAATATCAGTTGTATGGTTACTTTGTGAAATTATGGATAGCGGTAAACTTAGAGTTTCAGAACCGTAAACCATGTTTCCACGTCAAGTGAAGGGGACATTGACTACGATTCATCACCGACTCTTGACAAATTAGAAGATTAGTTTAAACATTGATTTGTTTAGACTACAAACTAGTAAATTAATCAACGCTCGTACATCGAGCAGTCTATTCATTAAAACTAGTTGTATTAAGCAATTACCAAATAAAAAACCTTAGTTACGGTCGCTGAAATTTAAGGGTTAACATTGCAGAATCTCATTGTAACGTATCTAATTTCTTAGAAAATATCATTTATAAAGTAGAAACACGTTTGCAAAAACAATTTAATATCATTTCATAAGTTAAATCTAGTTTACATTGCCTCAGTTCCCAGCCACACAGACAAAAAAGCAACAGGCGACGCTGAACCGACCAAGTCGACAGTTCACTGTTCTCGTTCTTCTACTAATTGCTTTGTGAGATTATTTCAAAAGTGTTTGTGTGTGCTCTAAGGATGGTAGGGTATTGGGCTGATGGTGATCTTTATGATTAAAATAGATTTGACGATAGACGACCGGTATTAGGCAAATTACCGTAATTTGTGCTCTTTACCATAGCTCCTAAACTTTTTTTTTTGAGTAGTAGGTCATCAGAAAGATGTTTAGAAACTACTAAAATCGAGATCAAATACCATTTTATATTTTAAATTTGCCAAAATAATTGAGTATTAGAACTAGATTTTGAATGAATACTTTGGTGAAACTATAACAAAGTAGTAAAATAGATTTCGTTACCACTAGACCAGGCTGTGACTTGCTTACGTCAGGCAAAATAATTACACACAGGTGGACCAACTGTGGAATCATGTAGATTCGCAATTTGTACGGTTGAAACTTCATAATTTGACTTTAAATTTCTAATCATAAAAATTTATTTCATAGAAATTGAAATTTTCAGGAATATTGATTAACCTAATAAGATGAAAAATTTTCTCATAATAAAATTACTTATCATTATTATTTTAAACCATCGTCATGCTTTTGTTTTTTTTTTGTTTCTTTAATGATTTTGTTGTTGATTTTAAAAATCCAACAATTGATACAACCTAATTAGAAGATGAAAGATGTTATCATTTATTTTCATATAGGTCAGAATTGGTTTTGTAATGATGCACACAAAACCAATTTTGATTTATTTAATGATGGATCAAATCGATAGCATATATCGAGGTGGCAACGGACTTTTGAAACATTAAATATTGACATTTTTTTCAAGATATAGTAAGCTCATTTTAGAAATGAAGTACCGAGGACCGAGCGTTGCTCGGATTAAACAAAAACAACCGGCTGATTCAGCTGTTTTAGTTAAAATTTTCCATAGCCTAAATATAACAGGAGCACTTATAAGTGTAACACTGTTTGAGCATGGTATCAATGCCTTTATACAGCCGTGCCTTCAGCCTTTTCTGTTCTAGAAAACGAAGATTCGGTCTCGTTCAACACTGATAAAATATCGACGACGCGACGTACTGTTGTAATAAACAAGAGAAGTGCTGCTGAAGTTGGTCGTTATATTCTGGTCAGAATGGTCTTGCGACTGCTGGTCAGAACGCTAAGTGACTCTTCAGGAATTCAAGTTTAGATATATTAGAGCGACGGTTGGAAGCTGTTGGCAATATGATGGTCGGTAACCCCAAGTCTCCTTTGCGTGGGTAAAAGAGAGGATACGAGAATTGCTCGATGCGGTTGTCTGTACTGCTCATGGTGAACAGTTGTTTTCCTAGTTCATTCACGACACGGTCGAAATCCGGGTAGGTCTGGTCGGCGTTGAGCGTGATAACGGCTAATATTTCATTCAACGTTGTAACGTTGTTGCAGTTTGGGTCGAAGCCGGTGGTGCGAGAACCAAATTGACTTTCGGTGGCTGAACTCCTGTGTAGCCACCCGGCGATTCGAGCTTTTTCTTCTTATATGACTTCGCGCACCATCATGAACGTTTTGTAGATTGGGTATTCTTCCGTAGGATTCCCTCGAGTAACTGTATCAATTCTAGGTTCATGTCGGCGTTAGCAGAAATTCGTTTGTAGACGGCATTGGTGAGGCCGAGAAAAATCATCTGCCCGTTGCACGGTCGTTCGCACTCTCCTTGTGCATCTTGCGTCGGCTGAGCGGGTGAACAGTAGCGCAAGTTTTTTTTTTTGGGAAACTTGACGGCTTGTATTTGTATTTCCCGTGTAGACACTAATCACTTTTATTCTTAAAAAATACCCTTGAAAATATTTGACCCTAATCCGGTACAAAATCAAACCAAACTATATATTTAATAAATATTCCTTCAAACAATTCATTCAAAATAACCTTTAAACAATTTAAAATTAGTTATTTACAATCAATTGATTTTCCTAAAATGCATATAAATAAAAACAACCTGAATCAGCTGTTATGGTTAAAATAATCAACAAAAAATGCCCAGGACAATGGGCACTTAGAAAGGCTGTAGGACGCAAACCGGATTTTTCCCAGACTTGAGACCAGTTCCAATCGATTTCTGGTGGCCTAAAACCCCAAATTAAACAAAAACATCAAAAATCCTAGGACGAAATAAAAATTTTGCCCGTACAAACCTTGCTTGTTTTAGAGTATAAATAATAATAATAGGATAGGATGAATCACTTAAGTAAATACAAACTCCCAGCCGTCTCCTTGAATCCGTCTTAGTGACTTCATAGTCACTAGGACGGATTCAAGGAGAGGACGGATTCATATGTTTTCAATTATAATAGTGATTTTGAGAACTCCAAAAATATGCTCTCAGTACTCATATCAGGTAGCATTGGCATATTATCATCCTAGGGAATTTCCCCTATAGAATATCACAGCAAGATCCATGCCCGGGACCATCATAACCTTTAGTTTGTGGCACCGAGTAGCAAAAAACACAATTTGTTTGTTTATATACGTTCGTTTGCATATTTGGCGTTCGTCTGTTAGCGGCCGTAAAATGGTCTGATCTTAATTAAATTTGGCACAGATATGTAAATTTGGAATCAATCGGACGAGTTTGTAAACCAGACCAATCGGACCACCGGAGGAAAACCCCCCCAAAATTGGTTTTTCGAGTTTTTTACATATAAGAATAAAAAAATCCAATTTTTGTTAGCACCACTGAATTCAGATAAGAGAAAACCCACAATTTAGTCTTTTGAATCTCCATTGGTTACAGAGATAACGAAAGCGGCAAACATACAGTACGTTGACCCTATGTTATCCTTATTGGAAAAATACATTTTTGAGCTGGCTGAAGGCTACAGACAAGCTACTTTCTTTCGGTCTATTTATGACATCACTAGATTACATTTTTGGGTTAAATATTAATAAACCTATGTATCTATTATTCTAGTACCTGATGGACTGAGCCTTGATTGGTATTATTTCATGTTTAACTGTTCATTACATTACTATAAAATGTTTCAGTATCAGGATAGGGGGAAATCCGCTAAAAATCATTACATTGACAATGCTGCGTTTTAAGTGGCTATGGGATCATCTGTTCGATTCATAGAAAAAGCTACAAAACATCAATGTTTCAAAAAGGATTAATGTTGTTTTCAGGTTCTTGGAGATGCTGTATACCGGACCGGACCCGAATAACAGGAATACTGCAATACAATTATGTTATTAATAGGCTCTATATTTTAAATGAAATATTTAGATGTTGATCATCAAAACTATAAATTATATAAACTAGCCAAACAGTACGGAATCTCCCACAGCTGATCAGATGTTATTTTTTTACATTTCTGCTTCTGTCAAAACAAACTTTATTTTCGAATCATTTTTTCGTGCTTTTTTTGAGTTACATTGCCTAAACAAAAATCTAAAGCCAATTTGTAAATCTGCACAGGGCTCCATGTGTTGTAATGTATAATATATGGGGTAGGTCTCAAAATAAAAGAGCCTTATCGTCTAAAAAAATTATTATGTATCATATTAATAATATAGAGATATACAGGGTGTTTTTTTTAAACGCAACCCATTTTTAAGATTGAACAATGCACATATGAATGTGTAATGAGTATTGTTTTATTGATCTTTACATTTTATACAACCTGAACAGTATTCGAAATCATGAAGAAACCCAATATTTAATTCAGACATGTTTAAAAATTTTCCCCAGACGTGTTGCTCCAGATGCAGGCATTGTTTCCTATCGCTCACTCCTCATTGGTCAAATTCAACTAGTGGAGGGGGTAAGAGACGCTTCTTAAACAACGTTTTTAATTTTTAGTTCCGTGTGCGAATTCGAGACGGCAACTCCCGTGCATTACGGTTAATACTTCTCGTTCAAACTACCGCAAACCGACAAATATTTTACGTTAAAATACGTATAAACTGTTTAACAAACTATTACAAAGGATTATTTGCAAATTCGTGTGTAAGTTTTCGAGTGATTATTTTCGGACTCATTCCAACCGCGACTGGACCTAAAAAACTATGAACATAATATTTTATTTAGTTTATCTTTAAAGTAAAAGTGCAAGTTTATTTTGGCTTTAGTAGTGTGCTACCAAGTGTTAAAATTTGTGCCACCATTGGACACCACCGACCTCCGCCTCCGCACCGGCAATCACAACGGGCGTCCCTGCGGCAGCTTCAGTCCCCATAGAAGGCGCCTTCTCCCCCCTGCTGACCCCCTGGATCCCTTGCTGAGAGGCCCTGACCCCTATCATCCAGCCAGCTTCCAGCGACAGCTTCAGCATCCAAGTGACGAGCGACTTCACGTTCCTGTTAAGTTTACAAGGTACTATTTAACAGTCAAAATTAATACTTGCACTATTGGTTATAGGAGTAATAAGTGTAGACTATAGGGCTCAAAATCAATTTTATAAAGACTAAAAGCATAAGACCAGAAATTACTGTGCGAGCGTTTTGTAGTCCAGTTAACAGACAGTTTGTGCGTTTATTTTTCCGAAATAAAAGGAAGAGAAATTCCCTTACGGTAAATAACGTTCAGACCAATCACAACCTATTATTTAAGTTTTTTTCACATTTAGTTTACATTATGTGCTCAAACAGTCCGTCATTGGCATTTGTATAACGTTATGCTCTTTCAATCAAATTCCCGATCACATGTTGCAAGGTGCCTCTTTAAATGTCTTGCATTGAATTTGTTATGTTTGTTTTGAGGTGCTGAATAGCTTTTGAATTGTTTTCGTGGAATAACTACTTCTTTATATGACTATGGCAAATTCATTCAGATCGGACCATTTTTACGCGAGTTATCGTGCTTAATGGCACACACATTAAAAACGCAACCCGAAATTTGGTTTTATTGCTGAAGGATTGTTTCCTCCCAAGATCTCTAGATTTGACCCCACTATAATTTTATGTTCTTTGGGGACACATACGAGGTAAGGCCTAAAAAACAAGTCACAAAATATTCAGTACCTCAAAACAAACTAAACAAATGTACTGTAAGAAATTTTATCAGGTACCTAGCAATGCGTGTTCGGGAATTCGATAGAGAGAGTATAACTTCATACAAATACCTCTGGTGGATTTTTTGAGCACATAAGGTGAACTAAATGTGATCAAACTTAAATAATAGATTGTATAAAATGTAAATAACCATAAAGCAATACTTATTTCATATTTATAAGTAAATTATTCAATCTTAAAAATGGGTTGCGTTTAAAAAAAAAAAAACACCCTGTATTAGCTGCCCCCACTTCCGTTTGTTTATTTTTATTCTTCTGTCGGATTTAACATTGAATCTTAAGAAGTCTTGAGTGTGTAAGTCCTGAGCGATTTAAGAAACGAGAACAGGGCAGAAACCTTTCCGATTCTTAATTCCTTTCAAGATCTGTCCCTTGAGCTTTCAAAGAGTCAAACCTAATAGATAAATATGAATAAACAAACTGAAGGGAGGAAAGTTTGAGTACCAAAGCTTATAATTAGATAGAAGCATCAACAGCTGATTCCAATAATTTTATGACAGATCTCATCATCGCAACTAGCCTGACTATAACAAATGCCTTCTGAACCGTGGGAAGGACGGTGAAACCGCTAGTTTTGATATAATTTATAGTTCGGAAGATCGTAATTTTATTTATATTGTATTTCACTCCATTTATTGAATACTTTTGCCTTTATTTAATAAAGAATATTTGGTTTGATCTATTTAATTTTGTTTTTGGCACCTCTAAGCCATTTACGAAAGTAAAAATCTTAAATGAACTCATAGATTTTTCAAGGTAGAGCATAAAATCACATTTTACTTTTTTATGGTTTACTTAAGAGATAGAACAGCTAGGTTATCTGGAACTTGTAATGATAACTATGCTATTCAATACTTGAACAAATTAAATTACTCGGTTTTTTTACAGAAACTTAAAGAAAATAATTATATAAAACTGTTATTGAATCGGCAGCAGATTTTGATCTAGTTCAATACTTCAGACTCCTGTTGCATTCACATACAAGATGGTATAACTGGCGCCAATTCTTGGGGCCCACGCTTTCCATAAGACTAATGTTAATTTTAGCATTGGGCTTATGGACGGCGTGGGCCCCAAGAATTGGCGCTAGGTATAAGTATATATTAAAGATGGAAAATGGCCGGAATGGATATTCTTGACTCGTTGTGGTGAAGGGGTAAAAGCGGAGAATATATACTCTACTCCAACAGCCATGGCACCTAAGGGACTAGGATTCCGTGCTTGCGAGACACAGGGCCCACTAATCCGTCAGGTGCCATGGCTGTGGGAATGGAGTATAATTGATTATATGAGTGGGCTAGGCCTGTGTAGTAGATCCAAAATCCAGTGTGAAACTGTCGGGTACACTCTGTCGAAGTATCAAGGGTACACTTCATTCAAGGCAGGTGTTACTTCTGAATGTTTCAATAGGACAATAACAATAACGATAACAAATATTTTATTGATGTAAACAACTACAAATGTTGTGTATCAATGTTAACAATACATAAATTTTGAAAATCAAATAAATTTCTAATAATACATATAGTAGTAAATTTATAATTGGTAAAAAAGAAGTGAAAGTCTCAAAACTTTCACACATAACAATTCACATATGACTCGATTATTGTTTTATTAGTAATTTAGTTTTATATGTAATATATTTAAAATTTAGAGAAGTCCATAACTCAGAAACTTGATAAAAAGTATTATTTATTAAAAATTGTTTCAACTCTTTTTTATATTTTTTAAAATTCATTTGATCATTGAAATAATTCGGTAATTTATTCATTAATGTTATACCTGCACATGCTGGAAGTTTAGAAGATAGTTTCAATCTATGTTGTTGTGGCTGAGAGTTATAACAGTTTCTAGTGTTATAATCGTGAATATCTTCCTATAATTTGTTCACTTTTGTATTTGGAATGTAATATTGTATGAAATATGTACAGACATGGCAGGGTTAAAATTCCAAAATCCCTGAATGCAGTTTTACAAGATTCCCCAATTTTTAACCTGCCAATAATTCTAATAGATTTGTTTTGGAGAATAAAAACTCGTTTAAATTCTTTATCATTACAGCTACAGTAATATGTGGCCTAAAGACACTCTGGTAAATACATTTCTGTTGCCTAGGAAGTTTAGTCAGAAGACCGTAACTGAGAAGAAGCTAGTGCAGAGCTTGGAACTAGGACAAATAACAATCCTAGTCCTAATGAGATTTCAAAAAACGGACTATAGGCCCTCGTCATTTAAAACTGCAGGGGCAAAAGAGTTGTGATATTAACTCTGGATAAGAATTTGTAAATATATGGTGTGTTTTTAAGAAAGTTGATCTTGAAGTTCATTTATCTAGTGAGGACCCTGAAATTATATGCATGGTTGAAACTTGGCTTAACAAAGAGAAGTTGAAATCATTCAAGGTCGATAGCAATAAGACTATAACTGAATATTGTAGGCCTAACCGTACTCGCGGTGGCGTCGCTATGTTTTTAAAATGTGACTCGGAGATTTCTGTAAAACCTTTAATGTTATCGGACATTAACAGCCTTTGCTTTGAAGGGTTTTTTTTAATGTTGTATAGGACTGTTAAATGTAAACAAATTTCAGTTAATAATTTTGTTGGTAAACACCCTCCCCTATGATGAATATTTTATGGATTTTCTGGATAATTTTGATAGTGTATTGAGGTTTTTGAAGGTATACTTTGGATGCTTCCACAGCATAATTAGTTGCGGAATCGTATTTTGGGGTGGAGGCACGGAAGCTAGAAGGGTGTTCCCCTCCAAAGAAAGAGCCTTAAGGAGGATGTGCGGAGTCCATCGTCTTGCACACTGCAGGCCCTTTACTTGTTCAGGGAGCTCAACATTTTAACACTCATATTTTCATCTTGGAGTAAGCCTTGCTTGCCAGGAAAACCCCGGACATTTTTATCACCAACAATCTAGTTCATCGGTAGAACACCAGAAGTCCGAAACGCCTACATGTTCCACAAATTAGCTCTACTCTGGCCAGTACAAGCCCTTTTTAGTCCAGTATCAAAATCTACAATAGCCTTCT
Organism: Flexamia atlantica; assembly: GCA_035578135.1. Classification (NCBI taxonomy): domain Eukaryota; kingdom Metazoa; phylum Arthropoda; class Insecta; order Hemiptera; family Cicadellidae; genus Flexamia; species Flexamia atlantica. The sequence continues at coordinate 20,409,233 of JAQJVK010000014.1, read as the reverse complement.
AAGTAACATAACCTAAGAACATAATGTGTTTAAAATCAAGATGAAATTCAAAGTATTTCTATGTGAAGTGGCCTTCTACAACACAGAAGAATTTTTTAATAATGCCTAATTTTCCCTGTAGGATATGGACGACCACGTCGCTGTGGCGATTCTAGTGGGACTACTCGAAGTATTCAAGTAAGGATCCAAGTAACCTTACTGCACTTTTGTAACACAAATATATAACATTTAATTTACGTAATATATATTTGTATTACATCATAACACATGGAAATGTTTTTAAAATATTAAATAGTCATAAATTTATGTCATTTTAAGTCAATGATTAATATTCTGGTTGAAAATAGCAGTTACTTTTAAATATAAATTATGGTTATTTTATTTATTTTCAAAATTGTGTATTAGGTCACTGAATATTTCATTGATTTATTCCTCTCTTTACAGTCCATTACAAAAACACATATAGGATACGCCCTACTAATTAAACTACTCCAAACCGTCCAATTTAATTGAGACGTGACTTCAGTATATCGAAGAGCTTAATTGAAGTCCGATTCTGATTAAATTTATGTTTGAAATCAGCTACGAATAAAGTCATATATATAGCTTTTAGCGAATTTCCCCTATAGGGAAGAAGCTATTACCGTAGGTCTCATGGTAAGACCTAAGCCCGAGACCATAATAACTTTTCGTTTTGGGGCCCCCAGAAGCAAAAAACACCATTCGTTCAAATTTCTAGATATATATATATATATATCTATATATATATATATCTATATATATATCTATATATATATGTGTCTGTAAGCACGATAGCGCTCGCAAAAATGGTCCGATCGGAATGAAATTTGGCACAGGCGTGTAAAGTAGTAATTATTCGGACAAGTTCGTGAACCAGCCCGATCGGACCACCGGAAGGGGGGGTAAAGGGGGGTAAACCCCCCCAAAAATGGGTTTTTCGAGTTTTTATATAGAAAAATAAGATTTATCGACTTTTGGTTAGCACCATTGAAATCAGCTCGAAAAAACAAACAATTTAGTATTTTGAATCATTGCTCTATGTCCATTGGTTACCGAGATACTGAAAGTGGTAAACACAGTACGTTGTCCCAATGTTAACCTTATGGGGAATAAGTAAAATTCTATATCTCGCTTATTTCTCAACATATCTTAATGAAACTTGGTTTGTGGCTTCATATAGATGAGATCTAATGTATTTTAGTATAAAATCCCGGATATTACAGTTTTTATGGCAGCAAACCTGCATACTCATTCCCCATGTTATCCTTATGGGAAATAAAAAAATGCAATATCTTCCTTATTTTTTAACATATCTTGATAAAACTTGGTGTATGGCTTCTTCTAGTTCAGATCTACTGAACATTGAATTAAAACCACCCAGTTTTAAAATACCTGTTGCAGCAAACCTGCATACTCCATTCCCCATGTTATTCTTATGGAGCTTAAAAAACGTGTCAAATCTCGCTATATTGGATTGAAATATGTGCTTTGCAATTGAAATTCGCTGAGTATGCAGGTCTGCTGCAACGGGGGTATTTTTATATTGACATGTAAAAAAGGTTTAACCTACATAAACTGAAAATAGCTGTATGATATCACAAAAAAGTATATTTTTCTACGCAATATTTGATTTGAATTAATATTTTTGAATTATTGTAGAATAATCAACAATAATAAATGATTTTGTGTGTTGTATATTTAACATAAAATATATATTCCGTTAGTAATTCAGTTAAAAATATGTATTACCTATGTGGTAAAACCAGCTTAAAACATTAAAGAAATATAATACAGTAGATGTAAATTATTGTTTGATTTTTTTTAAATTAGTGTTATACCTTCTAAAACAACATATTCTACAGTAGATTACTATTCCGTAAATAGTTTATTTAATTAATAGTGTAACAGCTAATTGAATAGCGGCAAGATTAGTTGATTTAAAAAGAAAATACCTTTCTTATGAGTAAAATTTAAACATAATTAAGCATATTTTTTTAACTGAAGTGATAGGCTAGATTTGTGGTTAATGTTTATATGAATTAGTAGCTAGTTCATAAACTCTTTGGATTGTTTAGTTTTTTATAAACAAAATTGTTTTAGCGTAACTGTAAACACAACCAAACAATTATATATTTTTTACATAAAATAATGGTTACAATTACAAACAGTCAGAGATAAGTGAGGGGCGCCTAGTCTCCTCACGTGTAGTTCAGGTCCGCAGGGAACTGTGGGAAAGGCGAATAGTGAGAGAACGTTTCACATGTAACAGCGCGGTTTCGTATATGAGAACACGTGAGGAGAATGTGTTGCCTCCTGCTCGTAAGTCGGTCCAACGAGTACTAGACTCGAGCTTTTACAAAAACATATGCCTCAAATTAATTACGACAAAATGCTGTTTTAAATGTGTTTTTTTCTTGGGGACTTTTTTTAAGCAGTACTTTAAATTATAAATACACCCGTCGCAGCAGACCTGCGTACTCAGCGAATTTCCATAGGCTTTATTTTTTATATGTGAGCATTCAACTTATGTAAAGGAAAATATCGTTTGAATATGTTTTGTAAATTATAGACTATATTTAAAACTTATATTTAATCACTCATAAGCTTCAAACATGAGGACAATTTACAAGGGCATCACATTGGTTTTTATTAGTAATATATACACTTTTTGTATTTTATAAGTTCTTAGCCTTTTAATTTTCAATAAATGTAGTCTTTTTATAGTATATAAATGTCAGGAAACATATAATCAATAAATTCAAAATACTGGAAAACAAATAATATAATCTCATGAACAAATTAAATTCAATCATATGGTTAATATTATAAATAAAACATCCCTATTAGTTGCAGCAGACCTGCATCTCCAGCCAATTAAAAAAAATATCATTCCTCAGACTTTTAGACATACCATAATTATGCTACATTTTCAGGAAGTCTAGACCAAGACACCCCCCCCCCCCCCCAATGCACATAGTTTCTTCATAAAACTTAAAAAAAAATTACATTTTTAATATAGTATATATTCTATGCAAAATCATGATCAATGAACTCTAACCATTCAAAATAAAGACAAATACAATATTCACCTGAAAATTTAAATATAATCATATGTTCAGACTTTTATTTTAAAATTACCCTACATTAGGGTAAATGTAGGGATTTAGGGTAGTTATAATGCAACTTTTGGGGAATTTTCAATGAAAACAGGGTAATTATTCTTTTTTAAGGGTAAAACCAAAACTAATATAGGACAACGTACTGTGTTTAGCACTTTCAATATCTCAGCAACGGATTGACATAGAATAATAATTGAAAATGCTAAATTGTTTGTTTTTTTAAGCTGAATCCAATTTTGACAATTAAATTCACAAAAAATTAATATAAAGATATCAAATCCTAAAAATAAATTTTATTTTGTCAAAAAACTGTCCTTAGAGTTAACTAAAAGCGCTGGTTTTCGAACTCGAAGTAGTAAATGTCACTCTAGACGTATGTACCAAATTTCATCGCGATTGGACCTTTTTTACGAAAGTTATCGTGCCTACGGACAGGTATATATATATATATATATATATATATATATATATATATATACTTTTTAAACCCCGGAACTTGTTGGTCCAACGTCTATTTCTCTGCAGAACAAAGCAGGTCCGATAGAACATGGTGGTCCACGCTTAGAAGATGCTGGTCGGACCAGCTTAATGTGAACAAGTATATAAATCCGCCATCTTGGTTACTCAAGTGGACCAGCATTATGTGGAAGTTTTTACACCAGCCGCCATGACAGTGGACCCACAAATGATGTATCAGCGTATATTATATATGCTGTAAAACCAGAAGATGTTGGTCTCTGATGAAAACTTCTTTCAAAAAGGAGGAGAAGTGTACAACACGATCTTTAATACCCCCTCCAGTCTAAATAAACTAGAAAAACGGTGCAGGCTGTTCTTCCAAAAGTTGAATGGCCATTTTTATAATATGTAGCCTACTGTAGTAAAAGCCAGTTATCATCGATACTAGGTAATTATTGGAATATTTTTATATGAAATTCATATAATCCAAACTCAACAATTATTAGTGACGAATGCATATGTCATATTGCTCAAGACTTGTATTTCATATTACTGAGGGTTGTTAAAATATTAAGAAAGTAATTTGTACGTTTTGTTTTTGAAAATCTTTCACTATGTATCATCTACAAAATAAATTAAAGTATACTGATAAAATAAAATAAAAAATACATTGGACCATGAAATGTTCAAATTAAACATTTTTCGTCAATATCAGCTAAAATATTAGATAAAAATAAATTTTAACTAAACATTCTTGTATGAAGATTTTGAAAATGGTATCGCCGATGCCGAAACTTAAGCAAATCACTATATGTTTACGGTTGAATTGATGACAGTTATCCAGGTATGTGAGCTTTTTCCAAAGAAATGCAGTTACAATTTACTTGTGGCACATGCACTAACAAAACCTGTAAATAATGTTACTATGTCCATGTGCAGACAACATATTATTAGAATTTTAGTCAAATTAAATACATACTTATTTTAACTGCTCAAACTCACGTTAACGTGGCATGCTGACTTAACAGACACATTCTTATAAGCGCTCTTACAACCGTATTCCAGGTTGTAATACGTCAGGTTGCGAACAAGGGAGTATATGACTAAACTGCGTTGGTTCTTGCGTTACAACCAAACCGTCTGCCAAAGTTAATTGCTAAAGAAATAATAAAGAAAAATATATATTGGAGTAAGGATTGGAAATTATTAGGTAGAAAATACGGAATTAAAATTAATTTAGACAATTGACCGTTGGATGAGATTAGAAGGCAATTAATTGCTATATCGGTAGTTGTGGCGGTGCGGGGGGAGAGTAGGGAGGCATGTGTTCAGGCGGCTAGGTCCGCGCGCTACCACACAACTTACGTACGGATCGCTGGAACGCGACCTTGGCGATAGCGCTTATCTTACTGATAATATGCCAGGTAAAATAATCCGTTGGGTCTTCAAAGCATGCACTGAATCTGTCAATCTTAATTACAAGTCCTGGATATTAAATATAAATTATAATTGCGCTCTCTGTAATTTAAATGAAAACGAAGACTTGTTGTATATAATTTTATTGCAATATGTCCGATTTTAGCTCACCTAAGAAAACGACTCTTTTTTTAGAGGGAACCAACTCACCCAGACTTCATTGAATATTCAAACGGGAGGAATTGGCGTGGTTTGGCTAATTTTTTTATCATAGGCTTGGAAGTATAGATGGGAGCTTATACTAGAGTTTAATTTTTAATTTCTACTAAGTAAATTGTAATTATAACCATATCTTTGTTAACATGCTGTTTGTTTGAAATAGCATATTTCAAGCTGTCATCACATCAGACGGTCTTATGTGACCATTGCTGATATAAGTGCAAAGGCTAAACAAACAAAAAAACAAGGAAGTGTAGATTTAGTAAAGTATTGATTTAAATATTTATTTTTGTACAACAGTTTGTGTATAAGGGTATGCAATGTTCATGTTGTTAAAATGATCAATAAAGCACTTTTTCACTCATTCATTCATTCATTAGTTAAAATTTACCATGATGAAAATATGTGATGTGATAGCCCCGCCCCATACAACTAGTATACAAACACATATTTTTCGTTGTTATTCCTGAGGTTAGCCCATGGTTTTTAAAGAGTCTAGTTCTTTCTCAATGCAAATCTTAACGGTCGGAAACTAACCAAATAAGATAAAAATGTGTATATAATGTACTACTGTACAAAAATCAATGGACTACAGCAATCTGTACTCTGTAACATTCTGTGATATGCAGTGATAAATAACGTACTGCCAGTGGTTGGCGCACAGCGGGACGAGCGACGACGTGAACTTAGTAAAGTCTGATTTAAATGCTATGGCCAAGTCCGCCCATAGTAAATATTTTAATTTTAGCATTATCATGTGGCTTACAGACATCATTTGTAGGGTTACCATATGTCCTAGGTTGAAAAAGAGGACACTTTACACACACGAGGCCTAAACCCCCATCGAGCAGAAGCCCTTCTCTCCCCCCCCCCCCCCCTAGTTACGAAAGTTGTTGTCAAAAGGATCGGAAGAAATTATTACCTTACGTTAATTATTCACGATGCAACATGACGATTTTTGAATATGTTGAAAAAATAAGACGTTTATAACAACATAATGAGGAACACGTTGAAGCTTGGATGTTTACAAACAAAAGCGGTTTGAACTGGTTATTTTGGTTTGAAAGAGCAATAAAATTTCATAATTAAATGACATTTTCAATAATTTAAAAACAATGGTGACTTAAAAACAATGGTAAAATAGGCTTTAGTTTCATGTTGATTATGTATTGAGTTTTTCAGAGTAAAATACCTTTCAATGAGAAAGTGTGTGAATTTTTGTATTTTTTTTTAATTTTCTAGACTCTGCTTTAAAAGTATCAATGTATACCTTCTACACTTTGAAATTTTGACAGTGCAACAAAATTCATTTTGCATAAAATGGCGGTTAGTTTTCATTGCTTGGTGCATCTCCATGTCTCTGTTGTTTAAGAGTTTTCTTTCAAAAGTATTGACTATTTATGTTAATTCTACATAATATCTACGCGTCAGTTCCTTGCATTCATCTTTGTTAGGCCTTAACAACAAACGATAAGAAGATTGTCAAACCTTTGATCTACTGAAGAACTAATTTATAAATACATTTATAAAATAGCCATATTCCTTAAAGTCTATCTATTCAATGCTCATAACGGCTGAAAAATTCAGTTTTCAAATTTACCCGCATTTTTGTTTCTCATCTTGAATACACGTTTGGCAAATTTTTACTCAAGCAAATATTACAACTTTCTATGGAATGCCCTCATTAAATAGGCATATAGTTATTGATACATTTCAAAATCGAGTAAAATAGGCAGGCTAACAGTTAACACCTTAATATCCATCGCATTCTAAGTACATTTAAAAAATACAGGTTTCAAATTTACATTGCATTTCAAAACTTGAATCCTTTTGTTGAATATTCATCTAATATTGATATTTTAGAACACTAAACGTTGAAACATGCATCAATGTGTTGAAACATGTATCAGTGTGTAATCACTGTCAACAGTTTGTTAGAGAGTCCCTTCTCTAGAGCACTTCCTGATTTACTTATGTTCCTTTTTAAGTTTCCTTTTAAGTTAATACAGTAAATTAAGATGATAACAGACTCTTGGTCTTAGTTTCAATAGGTCAAATACTCTTCCTTATTTTCTGTTGTCTTAAAAAACGTCAATAAGAAATTAAAATCATAATTAACTATGAATGTCAACTGACTTTAGCTAGCCCCGCATCTCTGGAACTATTTCAAATCTTAATCATCTGTTTTGTTACAAAAAAATAAGAGTTATAAAAAGTTCACAGGTTCTCCCACAGATAGTAGCACTTTCGCTGGAATTTGAAAAGCCTCCTGTGTGAAGGCTTTTCATAGGATATTTTCCAAACCCGCAAAAGGAACATCTCGAGATTAATAGCTTTAATTTGATAACAAATATGTGGAGAAAAGTTCATTTCTAGGGGTCGATTTGGTCTGTACAAAATCCCATAAATTCTTTTAATAATATAGAAGATAGATTAAATGTCTTTGGTTCATCCCCTAACCAAAAAATCCGGTTCAAAACTGCTTTTGTTTGTAAATACTGTACCCAAGCTTCAACATGTTCCTTCGTCCAAGGCAAGAAGTGAGCCGATACAGTACAAGAATGAACAGCAATGGCAGCGGCTGTACAAGACAGTATCACTACCATGCCTCCGAAGTCCGGCGCGCTACCGACTGTTCCACCGACTCACTGTCATATTCATCAATATCATACCGTATCATACATAACACAACAATATTAACAAAGGAAACATATTTATTTTCTTAGGAGATATACATATTTATCTGTTAAAAAGAGAGACAATTTCTTTCTCTCTCCTTCGCGTAGGCCTTAGAAACTCTTCCAACGTACGTAAAAAACGTCAATATTTAAAACCTTTGATCAGTGTTATAACATGACAGCACATGTCATGCAGTAACAGCAACAAACGACATCAGCAGTATCGGTCGTGTAGTATTTCGGGAAGAAATTCTGAACGATAGTGACATTAAAACGGTTTATTATGCATAAGTAAAATCTTTATTATCATTTGGAATTATTGCGTTTGGATGTGCATACATACATGAGATAGATACATTATTTGAAATGATGACCTACCCAGGCAGGTTTTCCTATACTCTTATATGAGCAATGATATAGTCCGTTCTTGTATGCTTGCTTGCTTGCACAACGATCTCAAAAACGGCTGCGAGGATTTCCTTTAAAGTCTGGAAATAAGTAATTTATGACTCAAAAACTCCTTTTATGCAGATTACTTGGCCGGAGAAAATCTATTAACGTAATAAATCGAATTTAAAAGTTGTAACATTTTAACATTGGCCTTATGGGTTGCCGTGATGGCAACGAAAATAAACTAGGAAAGAGTAAACCAATGAAGTAATCATAACAGCTGTTTGGAATCTACAGCCGTCAAGGGAAAATACAGCAGGTGGGATGAAGAGCAATAAAAAAGGTTTCTATTTATCAATTTTATTACATTGAAATATTTTATAGTAACTGGATGAAATCGTAAACATGAAATAACACCGAGCAAGGCTCGGTCCACCAGGTTCTTTAAGCTAAACATGAATGACAGATGAGTGAAGGATGATTGTGGTGCGATCTTGCAGTCTTGTTGTCTTGTTACTGACTAAGGCTGTCTTGTTCCTCAAAACTATTTTACAACCACTCTGTCATTAAAAAATAAATCATGGAAGTTCCCTTAAAAAATTAAAAAGGTACCCTACGGACTAACTTTTTCTGAAATTGGCGTTTTTAGTCTGAAAACTATTTTTATAATTTCTTTTCTCCACATATATATAGTCATTCTGGCGTGTGTCTATTTTGCCCCACGGTTAAGGGTCATTATGGAAACATCGCTTTTGCTCCACGGGTCGGCAGGTAGATTTCAGAGCCGCCCAAAACATCGCTTTTGCTCCACGAGAGAGGGGCCTGCGCTTCATCTCACCAAAATTCTCTCTTTCTCTCACCTACAAGCTCCAAGTTCTTTCTTGAATACTGTCAGCTAAACTTAATATGCAACTTTGCTTTTTTGGCCTAAACGAAAATATTTATAACTGAAAGAATGTTAAACTACTTCAATTGTAACAGTAACGACAAGTAAACAATAATGTTTAAGAGCAATAGCTTACAAAATTAAATAGTATTACTATGTTTTATCCATCTTTCATTTATTTTATACAATAAATCACGATTAGAAACATGGAAGCTTTCTAACACAACATCAAGCTTTTAGGCACGAACATGAGATTCTAGGTCACTACTATATATTAAATGTAGATTTATTCAATTGTGTAGTTTTTGCAGATTGCTTCTTTTTTTAATAAACCATATAGCCTTAAAATAATGTGACCTTGAATCTTCAATTGATTTCAACTTAACTTTTTATAGGTACCAATATTGGTCTCAAAACAGCTTTATTAATATAATACAGAGTAGCAACAGATCGAGATGAAAGACTGGGTACTGTACTAGGGAGAAAGACTTTAACTATTCTAAGCTTGAATTCTGTGAAATAAGGTTATTTAAATAGTGTTAAAGCCTGTCGAAAATATACTCTTTCGACTCAAACGTGGTTTTCTGCTCCATGCTCATGCCTAAAATCTCTATCTTTTGTCAGAAGGCTTCTCTGTTTCTAGTGAATTATTGTAAAAAATATATGAAATGTGGATAAGTATTAAATAGCAACACATTTTATTACGTAAGTTATTTCTTATACACAATATCGTTTACTTTTACTCCTACTCTTACAATTTAAGTAGTTTAATATTCTTTCAAAAATCAATATTTTCGATTAGACAAAAATAAACTTGTAGTATTACGTTAAAATGGTATTTTTCAAGTAAGAACCTGGAGGTGAACGAAAGAAAGAATGTGGGGGAGAGGAAGCGCAGGCCCCTTTCTCGTGGAACAAAAGCGATGTTTCGGGCGGTTCTGAAATCTACCTGCTGACCCGTGGAGCAAAAGCGATGTCTCCAAAATGACCCTTAACCCGTGGAGCAAAAGCGATGCAGCCCCATTCTGATGCAGTTTTTGAAAGAATTTGGCATTATTATAATACCCGTTTTTCTAGGATTGTAGGCATCGTAATCCTGCAATCAAATAAAAAAACCTTTTCTAAGGAAACTACTTAAATATATCACACTTTTTTTATCTAAGTATTGGTCAAAAGTTTAATAACCAGCATTTTTTAACGTTACATCCTTTTCCAACTTTAAGAAACAAGTTGTGGAGTTACTTGTATCTTTATAGGCCCGGAGTAAAGTGAGGCCGATATCATTATGGGCCCGGCCTGACCCCTGTTCCCTGCAACAAGCGGAGGTACACAGGTTTTGCTGCGATGGCATCCGCAGCGGCACCGCGGCGGCAGTTATCTCAGTGCGCGACCACAGGCTGTACGCACGGACGGCAACTTGCGGCGCACTACGCAGCGGCATCTAGCTGGCTCTGCGTGGAAATTTCTCAAAAACACGTTTTTTCTTTGTCACATTTGTGCTGAAATCGGAGTCCATCTGAATGCTAACTTCTTCCCACGCATTCCTCTTCTTAATCCTATCGTGATAATCTTTTAATGCAGTATTCCAAATGCATGGTCGCTTCTTAACTAGTTCTACAGGGTGAGTTTAATTGTCCCCCCCATACCTTTTTTACATTTCTAAAAATAACTATCCTAGACCCACCCAAACATTATTGGGTAGCAAGTATACCTCGTTTTGAGGGGTACTCATTTTCGGCCGCCATCTTGGATCCGCCATATTGGATACAACTATTTTTTCAAATTTAAAGATAGGGTTGCGACCCCTTTTTTAACACTGTTTTTAATTTTGAATTCAATGCCGCAATACGTTTTTTGATATCTCTTTTGTTTTCAAGTTATGAAACTTTTTGTGAACAAGTTTTCAAACTTGATTTTCTGTTATACAGAGCTATTTTTTTACAATTCTACCTCAGATATCAACAGCTTAATACCACATAACATTGTTAAATTGTTGGTATTTAATTTTTAGAAAGTTAAAATTTTTGGCCGCCTTCTTGGATCCGCCATATTTGATAAAAAAATATTTTTAATATGAAGGTAGGGGTGTGACCCCTTTTTTAACACTGTTTTTTATTATAAATTCAATGCTGCAATCAGTTTTCCTAAATCTTTTTTAGTTTTCAAGATAATATAAATTTAAAAATAATGATATTAGTTACTAATCCCTTTTTATTGATTTGTTTATTTTTAATTGCTCCAGATATCGAAAACAGATTTCCACTCAAAACTATCGGTTAATTAAACATTTTCCGTTGTGTTACAATCATCGAACGCCATCTTGGATCCGCTATATTGGTCAATTTTTTATGTGTCGGACACACATCAGTGGACGAACAAAAAAACAAACGAGGTGAATTTATACAGACCAGGCGAATCGCCGGCGCCGTAGTCGAGCTGCAGCGACAACCGACGGTAAGTGGGAATGCTCCCAAAACTGCCGCGGCGGCACTGCGCGGTGTAGCAGTCCCCGGCGCGGCGGCTGTCTGCCACTCCGCGCGGCACCGCTGCTAGGCTGCTGCCACCAACCGCCCATTTGTACTCAATAATTTATTTGTCTCTGTGGTCCACTACGACGCACTGGAGTTGCCGCCGAGGTGCCGCCGTGGAAAAACCGCTCGTGTGTACCCTGGGAACCCAGAGCCTCCTTACCCCGGTCCTGGCCCCGAACGACACTCCTCCACACCCCCCCCCATCCATGCACAACCCATGTACATTGCTCGTGCAATGCACTGACATCATTGTTAAAGATTTTGCTTTTTATTTCTTTCAACAGTACACTCTTCATCGTTTGTCATCAAATTACTCAACATAAAATTCAATTTCAAATAAATTCAATATACATTTCAATTTCCATATTTTTTAATTTAGTTTATTTTTTATTTTCATCAAATTTATATATTTGTTTTAAAAATTCTACTTCATTTGACCCTGCTCTGCAACGCAGAGTATGTACAGGCTATTCGCCCATGTACGCTCTTCCATACATTCCTACACTCATCTCTCATTCATACTTGGCTTAAAATACCTACCTGGTTAGGTCGCCATTTCAATTAAAAGTATTAAAAAGTACAAACGTTTGGTGCAATTGTAACAAATAAATTAATTTTGCTATACTCATGTAACGAGATTTTTTTTATATTTTACACACTCTATGTACAATTATGAACTCTAGGCCTAAAAATGAATACTTATAGGTTTAATATAAATTGTATTTTCAGATTGCCTGAACACTTTTTAATATCAGGTTTTCTCACCTAACAATAAATATTATATATTAGCATTGTTTAAAAACTCAATGATATTAGTTAGTATACATTCCTTATTACAAAATTTAACTATACAATGATTAAACCCAACAATACATAAATAAGAATTCTGACACACTTTAAAGAAATAAGCAAGACTAGGAACTTTTTAATCTACATATTTAAGTTAATATTACGTGTTGGTTCAACAAAAACAGCAATCATACAGTTTATGTATAACCAAGATCACAGCACCGTTTCAGTAAAAATGTGAATGAGTGACCATAGAAGTACTGAACAGAGATGAGATAAGATAAAGTTAGGAGACTGTTGAAATTATGTGTAAACACAAGTCAAAGTGAATTTTTCTTAGGCTCACGCGTGCTCAAAGCATATACGAGTCTAAAATACAATGTTCTATATGATGTATGATCAAATAAAAATGATTTAATTTAACTTCATTCATTTCTTCAACTTATTTTTAGCTCTCGAGTGGCCAATGTCTGATAGTGCAAAGGCTGAACTAGAAGATGCTGGTCGGACCAGCTCAATGTGGTTAACTATACAAGCATAAACCGCCATATTTTTCTCATGTGGACCAGCATGATGAGGCAATTTTTACAATTTGTCCGTTGACATTTCCCCTCATCCCCTCCACATTCTCGTCACGTGGTGGACCAGCAAGATGAGAACGATTATACATGGCATGTTATATAGGACCAACATCTTCTGAATTATAAAAAAGGACCAACAAACTCTGTGTTTTTTTTAATAATGGAATATAAGCACTTTTCTGTGAATATAAAAGTTCAGAATCATTAATATTTCCAAAAAAACATTATATACTCTGTGTGACGTAATTAGAGCTCTTCAAAAAGGGTAGGTCCCATGGACCTGCATAATATAAAACTTTACACAAGACCAACATCTTCCATAACTTTACAAATAGATATATATATATATATATATACTTATATATATATATATATATGAAAATGAACGAACGGTGTTTTTGAGGTCTGGGGGCATCAAAATGAAAAGTTACGGTGGTCCCGTGCTTAAGTCTTACCATGCCGCCTACGGTAATAGCTACTTCCCTATAGGGGGAAATTCGCTAAAAATATATGTTTCTTACTTTTCCACAAATTCAAGAATTTTTTTAGCTATTAAATCATCCGACACAATAATGCTTAAGGAGGCTTGACATTAATTTGACATCAAATTATAATTATTAAGCAATAGTATCCTCATTAATATGTAAGTTATACCCACATAAGAAACATTTCTCTGTCTTAGTAATCCCTGTAAAATTAAATTTGTTTTACGATTCGTAGGAAGATTACCGTTTTAAAACTTTTGATGTGTGCTAAAACCTCATCGAGCAAAGCAAAAAGTGAATCAGTTCAATACAAGAATGTTCAGTACGTAGAAGTTACTAGGCCGAGGACAGGAACACACAAAAAATGTCGAGGCTGTGAATTCCAGTACGCTGCCGGCTGCCCATGGCTGAGCAACAAAAATTTATTATTAAATGATTTTTTTAATAACCCCCCTCCCATCACAGGACAACTTCCTCATCTTAGATTACTTTATCCATTTGTCCAAATAAAACTCTATTCTTTGATTATAACTTATGTGTCTTAGTAACATTATTGATGATGATGAAGATAATAATAATGATGATGGTGGTGGTAGTGGTGGCGGTGGTGGTGGTGGTGGTAGAGGTGGTGGTGTAGAAGAAGAAGAAGAAGAAGAAGAAGAAGAAGAAGAAGAAGAAGAAGATGATGATGATGATGATGATGATGATGATGATGATGATTGACCCATTATCTATTCAATATTTACTTCTCTGTTTTTTTCTAATTTTATAAGGGTACTATTTTTATTAATAGCTCCTTTTGAATGAAAAACAAGTATTGTTTTCCCATATCAAGTTAAAAACTATTAGATAAGGTAAATTCTACAAACATGATCACAAAAATACATTAGGAATCTTGATTAACTTCCTCTTGAATAGGATCAATTTGACAGTTAAAATAGCTGGAATATTCTAAAAGAGCTCACAGAAAATCCTCCCAATACATATCGGCCGATGGATGATGCAAAAATAGATTTCCAGTTCCCCGAATGTTAAAGACATCTACAACAAAGGCTTATGTTTCTAAAACTCTTTCAGAACAATATATACTGGTTGCCTTTGTTTTAATACTTTTACCTCTTTGAAGTGTAGAACCAACCAAGCATTTTTTCTTGTTTTGAAATCGAAATAATTGCTTGGTTATCAATCACTTGTTACATACCACTAACTTGATAAACTTATTCAACAACTTATTCAGTACTCGAATACAATCTATACAATCCAAAATTTTAAAGTGGCTTTTTTGTCTGAAAAAACTTTAAATTTTAACTAGAAATATAGGAAACTGCCAGTTAAAACTAATAATTTTAAACTAAAAAGGAATTATTTTGTAGTTATAGTAGTTTGAAAATCTGAAAATATTTATCTTCCAAGTAAATAATCAAAGTAAGCGGAATGGATGTATTAGTGTGCGGCTATTATCGGTATTCATATGCTCATTTCTGTAGTTTATCGTATTTAAATATTTATTTCTATAAATACCTGATATAAGATTGTCTAGTGGCTTAGAAAATATTTTAAACTGCCATGTATTGGAAAATTCTTTCACGAAATGTGGAATCATGCAGTCATTAAATTCATGGAGGAACAGTCCTGGTGGAGGTTTAATAGCCCTGTCATATAAGACAAAAATTGGAATCGAGCGGAAAAACGCCAGACAGCTGAAAACTGGCCCAGTATCTATATTACAGTTAAAATTAACCGTTGAATCGGGATCCATGAAAATTACTCAATACAGTCAGATTACAGTCACAATACAGCTTAATAATGAAGCGGGGGGCATCGTGATAATAGGTAATAAGAATAAGAATGGAAAAATGGGGGGATGCTATGACACTGGTCTTAGTACGTTAGACCCATCTGACTAAGTCTCCTAGGGAGGGTGTCCACTCGGGCAGAAATACAGGCTGTATTACAGAAATGGAGGTCTTGGGTTTGGATCAAGACAGTTCCCTCAAAAACCCATCACAAATTGAATATAATTTCGAAAGTCTTGTGAACCTGTAAACCTTGTAAGAAAATAACTCAATTACCTCAAATAAATTGTTATAAAATTGCGGCCACCTCAATAATTTTATGAAAAAGTTTTACTTTGTATGTATCTTCAAAAGAAAGTGGAATTCGTTTCTCATATTAAAGTCGTAGTCCACTTAACCTCAACTTAAAAATAATACTCTCACACTATTCCTTTTAAAATATAATTTTTTTTAATTTCTTGCAACATTTAATTTTTAGGAGAACATTCATTTTAAGACTACGGTCACAGAGCTGAGAACTCGTAATCAGAATAAAACAATTTCAACTAGTTTATAAGATTCAGGGGCATCCAGATAATACAAAATAAATCATAACAATGGCCGCTTTTTTAAAATAAGAGATAACTGAGTTCTATTTCCACCAAAATATTCCTCTCAACAAAACATCTGGGAGGAAAACCAACCTACCAACCTAGAGGACGTTCAGATGGGTGTGACAAACATATGTACAAGTTTTTAGCCATCCAGCATTTTGTTTTCATTTCAAATAGTCTAATTTGACTAGAATAAAACTTCGGGAAAAGTCAGGAGACAGAGTATAAGACTTGAAATTAGTACTCTTAAATTCCTTCAACATAAAATAAGGATTTTGTAAGAGTTGTTTTTTATTAAATAAAAATTACAGAAGATAATAAAAAAACATATTCAAAATGTTTTGGTTTCACCCAACATGTAGTCAATTCGAAATTAGTGCAGGTATCATAGAATATATGAGCGAGAAAACGCTTGTTAAAATTGCATTTTATATAAGCAGTAAACTGTTAACAATTAAGTATAAATCAACAATGGTTCAGCCCCTGCCCTCTTAAGGAAGCAGCCAAACATGATTAATGACAGGGTTCGATCGCATTTCACACCTCAACAGAGGAGATAATTGGATCTCCGGCTCGTTTGGTTATTAAGTATGATGATTTAAACGTTATTAAATAATTATCGTGAAGAAAAATTATTGAGATAACATAACTGATTATAAAAATCCTGACCGACCTAAGTGTTTCATATGGTGTTTTTTTTTTTTTGGATTTCTTTTAACTTTCTAACTCAGATTATCATAACAAAATTATTTTTATGTTCGCAATAAAATGGAAATAAATTACAATTTTGCTTAAAATACGTTGGTATTTTTCAATTTGATAGATGTACAGCTTGATCAGTTAAGACCTCGTCAGGGGGTGTAAGATGAAGTTTTAATTAGACATGCTCCTCTAAAACGACCCTTGTCAGTTGCGGCTGGTTTGGTTGTCGATGACCTCCATACTCAATTGGTACATGGTTAATTGGTTTGTTGAAACCATTTATCACGTAAAATCTTACCTCTTAATCGATTAGATGTGCGATGAATCAAATTGTTTTATACTCCCCTGTAAATTTTCAGAATAGGGTTGTGTAGCCGTTTGTAGCTAAACAAATAAAAGGTTTCGGACAATATTCTCAGGTGCATGGAAGAATATATAGAGCGAGAAGGTTTTCTCTTTCATCATTGTATGTTATCTGTAAAATTTTGTTATTATTTATCTTAAATTAGGTAGTTTTTTCTAACTGACTGGTAGAATGTATTAATTAACAAATTTTGCTTTGATGAGATTGTTGAAATGTGTTAGATGTTGAAGAGGTAATAACGGGGGAGACAAGCAACTCAAATACCTAGCCCTTGAGCCTTTGATATGGAATATAAACCCTTTTGGGATTGGGTTAACATTGTATCAAAAGACGGATGTTTGCCCCTATTATTAGGTATGTTGTTAACCTCACTAGACTGCATTTGCCCTATGATTCAAAAAATGATCTTACATTTCTTATGATTACGCTTATATTTGTTTATAAATTTAAATTTACTAGGTCTGGTGTCAGAGTTTTCAGGTCACACTAGTGCCTCTGACATGACCTATTGACCAGTACAGTACCCGGGACCAACGGCCTAACATGTCTTCCAAAGCACGGTGGCAGTCGAGATTAAATTTTTATGTGTCCTGATCTGGAATGAAACCCAGGACTTATTGGTGCTAGGCCAGAACTATGACTGCTGCTATGAACTATGCCACTCAGCCACTTAGCTATGACTGTCATAGTTTTCAAAGTAGAGATATTTGAGTTCATGACTGTGTGTATGGAATGTTTGCATTACAAACTTTAGTTTTATGATTTTATTATATTCCAAACTGTTAATCGTCTACTCTCTATTTGGATATGTGTATACCACGAAATACGAATCGCCTTAGAGGAAATGTTTTGTTTGAAAATGGTTATGCTTTTGAAGTGTCATAATAAAAACGCGGTAATATTATGGTATAACAATATCATTTTATAAAATTTCAAATTGTTATAAAATATTTTTAGCTAATACAAAACGTATAACATATTTATCAGAGTATCATAGGAATTCATTGAAAAAAGGGTCATCAACTTTAAATCTGTGTCCATCACTCTAAAATAATACTCCAAAATAAAGTAATATTTATTTAAATAATTAAATCTATGAATGCAGAACCTATAAAAAAGACTTTCTTGCTACATATTGTTGTGTACATAGATTGTTTGTACCGCATAATCCTGGTCAAGCAAGGGCTTTATAGGCTAAGCGGCTTAACTTTGATTCTAAGTTATGTCTTCAAGGTAAAGCCTTAAACTAAACATATTTCAGCTATAAACAACTTAAGGAGCTCTTTATCGAAAGTAATTCATAATTATTAATTTCATCTAAAAAGGTCTACGTCCGTTTAAAACAACCTATTAAACTCAAAACTAATATCTAATCAAATTAAATGTAATTTATGTATAGTTGTAATCTTTTTTATCGTAGTAAAATGATATTTTGAAATTTTTCGCCATTATTAACTAATACAATTTATACAATTTATGATCAAATGGTTGTACAGTCTATAGCAGTTATTTTAAATCAAGAAATACAGAATGAGTCAGACCACCGGTACTCCTACTGTAAAGAGAGAACGGTTTAAAGGAGATACGACAAAAATAAAGATATTCACACATCGCTGTATACATTTTAGACTTTTACCTCGGTATTTCATCTTATAGTCTAGCTTATCTAATATACTTTGGCATTATTATAAAATAACGTATAGAAGAACAGCCTAAGACAAAATTTAAAAATTGGGTGAACTATCATCTTTATTATAATCAGCTCGGTCTATTTCAATAATTTGTGTTTTAAAACAATTTTTAGGACGAAATAAATTAAACACAAACTTAAATTCATACTGATTTACACCCCATGCAGCTAATGTTATTTTCATTCCTCTGTTTCGCATAACACATAATTTTATCTCTTAAATCGTCATTTCAATTTATTTGGTACTCAGTCCATTGCAGCACACCTAAATGTATGTTTACTTATATTAAATAAGAAAAATTATAAGACGACCGTCAAAATTAATCACTACAAAATTAATCACTACAGCTTACGCTAGGATAAAAGTAGAATTTTTAATAATTTAAAACTTTAAAACTAAATGAATGACAAATTCATTAAAGAAAGAATGGGTGAGAAATTTAGAAGATTTTGATAAAGTTTGTTTTGGTATTTTGGTGTAAATGTTTTTTTTTTGAACATGCGTTTTTAATGTATTATAGAAATTAGTGTTATTTATTTTGTGTTGGTGTTGTATATATGTGAGTACGTACATATGAATGGTTGAATATGTAAGTACATTTCAAACTAGCCGTGCTTGAAAGAGTTATTATAATCTTTTTTTGCTAGTTAGTCCTACTTCTATGCAAGAAATGTATGTAAGAAACTTTTTTTTACATTACAAAATCAAAACTTTTGATAACATCAAAAGGTTGAGGTTTAAGTATTTTTTTCTATAATTTTTGAATTTATGTTTTTAAAAGTTTATGTTAAGAAGCTGTTGAGTTTGAAATTATTTTTTGTTATACATATTTGTGTTGCCATTATTAAATGTATTATAACGTGAATGTCTTCCAATCAGGCTTATACCTTGGAAGCAAAATTTATTTCCTATGTTTAAATTAAATCTAGTAGTTTGTCTTGAATTAATAATGTCAGCCTGGCTATTTTATTTTACTGTTTTTCATTATACAGTGTGTTAAAAAGTCCGTTCCCCCTCTTTAATTTTTTTGTTTGATAAGATAAACAATTAACCTTTTGGGAATTATACTACCTCAACCCAAATTACTTTTTGACGTTTGACGTCGTTTTTAATTCGACTCCTAGAAATGTTGACAAGCAGACAATTTTGATAGAAACACGTTAGCGACCTCAAATTTCCACTATTCTTCTATTTTTCTTAAGGTTCTTTAAAATGAGGGGTCACTCGAAAGGCGTTTGCTTTTAAAATTTTTCATTTGCCCGCAAAATCCCCCATTTTTGGGGGACACTCAACATTTTAAATATCACCAAAAGAGACCACTTTTTCAATTAATAACATTTTTCCCAGGGTCGTTTCATTTTTAAGTTACCAAAGGTCAATTAAAACTCCAAACTTCCTAGAGACTAGGTTTCAAGGGTGTGTTGTATTCAAAGATTTTACAGGGTGTCAATTTCTATAGAAAAAGTTAGAGACCTCCAACTTTCACCATTCATTTACGTTTCAAAAGCTCTTTAAAATGAAGGGTCACTCAAAAGGGGTTTGCATTTGAAAATTTTGAGTTGCCCAAAAAATCCCTCCCTTTTGGGGACACTCAAAATCTTCCAATGGGAGGATGGGAGGGGGAGTATTGTATTAATGTACCTTGGCTGAGCAATGTATTACATTATATAACATTGTATTCTTTTGGAAAATAAAGATATTATTATTACATCAAACAATTTAGAATATAGCTTTACAATAATCACAGTTTTAAAAAGTACCACCCCGAGCAGTCTGGGGGGGGGGTGGGATATTTATGAGACTGCTTGCTCCAGTCTGCCCCACTCAATGTTATGAGACTCATTTTGGAAATGGCCTCGTATATTTTAACATTTAACTCCAGTGTTCAGACTAGCATGCTCCTCAAAAATGCTCACTGTATTTAAACTTATTTTATTTTGAATGTTTTTATTTATTTATTTACAGTAGAAGATTTTTAATAGTTAATTAATACACAACAAATAAATGCAATAGTAAAAAGGAATTTAGTCAAAAGTAGGCCTCAACTTCTTACTTGACTAGAGAGGATAATACACGTGCTAATTTTATACCGCGCAAGGATCAGTTAAAAGCTTGTTTACTTCCCATTGGACCCAAAATAAAACACACATAACACGGATGTTAAATTAAAAAAAACTTCGTAAATAAAGAAAAGAGTCGTAGCAATAATTGTGAAGTTCAATTTAAATACATTGTTACTTCTTACTAGCCTATATATTAAACATTTAAAGCGGCTTTTTGGCTTTTACTTGTAAGGAAAACGTGAAGAAAATCAATTCTGGAGGAAACCTGATGTTATCAGGTAATAATATTTAATAACGTCGTATCTTACAAGTTGACTTTATTTTGTACACGTAGGATTGAATTTTTTGGTGTACGCACCTCACAGACTCAAAGTACGAAGCCTTAGGTGCTTAGTTAAACCAATGTACGGAGTTAATTCAGCTAGGCCAGAAAACAACGTTTAATTTGTTTTTCGACTCCTAAAATGGGGGTATTCTATTATTTCATATACTGAATATTCTAAGAAGAAAATTTTCTTTTCATTATTTAGGTCCACAATTAGCTAGAACAACGAACTTTCGACTTCGTATCAGTTCCAGTACAAGTATCATCTTAAAACTAATAATTTTGTTCGAATGAACCAGAAAAAAAACTTATAATTAGTAACTTATTTCCGCATCAAGATTAGTTTGTTTGTATGTAAGATCCGGCCTCACGCCCGAGCTTTGCAGCTAAGCTGCTTAACTTCGATCCTAAGTTATGTCTCCATGCAAATCCTTAAACTAACATCTTGGTATTATATACAGCTTCAGAAGCTTGAACAGAAATTTATTTTAGAACAACCTCCCTCGTTCCCTGCTAGAATTCCTAAACTTATTTGTTTCTCACAATATAGTAATATAATAAAGACTTGTAGACCTAGTTGGTTCAAGGGATTTCCAATAATTAGGGGTAAATGAGATTGAGAGTAGGGTGTAACTCCTTAGTTGAATTTGGAACTCGATTCTAATTTAAACAAGTATCTAAAATAATATTGATGGCTTAGAGAATATTAATAATGAAGTTTATTATGTCAATAAATATCATGCCTACTCCACAACTTTGAGTTATCTCGTTAATTTTTAATTATAATTACCACGACATAACATTTCTACTACCTTTCTGTTTATTTATCATTGTGTATGATTTTTTTCTAAAATATGAAATAAATATATTTTATACCTACAGAATGATTTTATTATCAAGTTTTAAGTTGATTGTTTAGTTTTATTCAATAATAAATTAATTTATATCGGTACAAATAATTATTAGTTAAGCAATTAATGATCCTTTTTTAATAACTGTATACTAAATTATTGGTTAAATTGAGCCACTTCATTTTAACATATTTTTTTAATTATAAATTACGGAACCGTTTTTACTCGTATTTTTTTCATCATAAGATAATGTAAAATTGAGGTTCGATATTGTATTTGAAAATTCTTATAAATTCAACCATTATTTTCCTAATAATGTAGTGCATTTAAAATAATTATCATTTTAATAAGATTTACATTAAAAATTGTATAAAAATGTAATTTTAGTTAATTAATTAATTAAAAACTAGTGGCTTGAAGGGGCTAAAAGCCCCTTATGAAGGAAAATTCAAATAATCCTTATTTATCAAAGTGCAAAAAAATACCTTCATAGGTAACTAAATCTACACAACATTGATATCCAGCCTACCACATGATTTTTAATCAAGTATCAGAATCACATGTTTTATATAAACAAAGCAGACGTTTTTCGATCCCAGTGCTTTTTAGATGGCAGATATTTTACATTATTTATCGTTTTCTGGTGAATTTCAAGCAATTTCATTTTTTCCCGCCACCGGAACAGAGACCTTTAATTGGAGCCCTCTCCAATCTTTCTACGTCTTGCCAGATGCCCACGATTTTGACGCAAAGAATCGCCTTACGAAATTAAATATACGATGATAAATTCATAAAATAATTCTCTTTCCTACAACTAATCTTTCAGCAGGCAAGTAACATTCGTTCGGTCCTTGAAGTACTTTTGCTAAGATTTTATTAGTAATAACAACATTTTAAAGAACGTACGGTAGTAATTATTACGATATGAAATTACTTGTCCATGTAATTTAGCACGTAACTAAACCCAATTCAATAAATTAGGATTTATCTTTACTGTATGTACATTATGCTTCTGCATGTAACTAAGAGTTTTTAACAATTTAGTCTAGACATTTTATTTTGCGTCATACATCACTCAATCAGCAATTTTATATCTGCCTATTTTATTTTAACAGTTTTTTGTACCCCATTTAATATTCATAATATTCAAAGAGGATAGCGTAATTTTGGCGAGGTGGTACCAAGAGCTTTACATTTAACTGGCATCACCTTTGATTGGCAGATATCTTGTTTTTCTAGAATTTTCGCTTGAGTCTTAAACATTCTGAGAAAAGTTTCTTAAATAAACAACAAGGATGAGTGAAAATCATAGCTATTCCACTTTTGGAATCTGGAATAATATATAAGAAATATAACAAGCATATTATTTTATCACAGTTAATAGAATCAATTAGTTACCAGAGCAAAGCTGATTATCAACAAATTATCTTTAAACGTTTATGTTTAGAAGTCATTAAACCATTTCTACCTTCTTTCGACTTACTGGACATTACATGTTATCAATCAATATACATTAAAACCATAAACTAAACTTTCCACGTTTCAAAAAAGATTTGTTAGCATATTTTTCATCCTCAAATATTACTTTTATTGTTTGCATAATTAATTGTTTAATTATATTGGTATTAACAGCATTTAAATATTGATTTTAATTGTCACAGAAAAGTTTGTAAATAGTTTGCTTTGCCTGTTCATAAAAGAATCATTGTATGGTAAGTTTTGGATTTGATTTGATAATGAAAATACCAAAATTCAAACCCATATTCAAATTATATTTCTGTATAATTTTTAATTGTTTTTATACAGGAAGGTCAAGTGCCAAATATTATGTGCGGGTATTAAATTTATAAAAGAAATTAAAGTACTCGTACTCATATGCTTCATGCAGTTTGATACAGTATTTTAATCCATACAGGTATTATTATAGAAAATTTAATTTACACAACCATCGTGCTCATAAAACGTTTTATTTAGGATCAAAAAATAACATCCATCTCTAAAAACCCAACCATCCAGTAACAATAAACATAAGTGACCAAGTTGAAACGTGTTCCATCGAGCTGCACTGATGCGCAATGCACTGAATCCCGGGACTAAGCCGAAAATCCCGGGATTGAATAAGCTCTAAAATTACGCGAGATCCCAGAATTGGATTCCCTAAGCCTGACGGACCACGTCTCAACTACGTCATGTGTCATTGGCGTATGGCCTTCATCTTCGTTCAAATAAATAACAAGTCTCATTCAACTATTTAAACTTCCTTATTTTTGTTTTGGATGGGTAAAATTATGAGGTTTGGTTAAGTGTAGAAATCCTACAAAATATATCAAGCTCTCTCGATCGAATTAAACACATTCATTAAGGCAGTGAATTAAGTTACATCAATAATCGGAATTTTCACGAATGCGATAGTATCTAAATGTCTAAGCTATAAGGTTCTATTTTAAATTGTTTACGTTTTCACAAATAATTAATAAAATATAGACTTTTTTCCATATACTTTGCATACATTACAAACATAATTATTTATAACTTTATAGTTTGCTTTGATAATTTGCAACCTTTCACTTTCTTCCCATTTTCAGGAAAGAAATTAAAAGTGGTTTGGAACGTTGCCCGAACTCCGCCAGTGGAAGAACAGTTTGGCTTACGTTCAACGCACCCCCGTCTTGTAATGTTTAAAAGATAATTTTTTTGCCAAATGTTTATATTCATTTATCATACCTTAAATGATTTCATGTCTTAGATTTATTTGCTTAGAGAATGGATTTGTTTGACATTACTTTAGTAAATAACATTTTATAACTAAAACTAAGTCTACCAACTTCGACGGGATATTAAATATGTGTATGTTCCGACTTTAACAACTGAAGTGTTCCCAATTACCAAGGCAAATTAGATTTTTAACCATAATAAACTTTGTAAAGTAAGCAAAGTGGGCCGCCCAGAGTGAACTCCAAGGTGGCATCAACCCGAGTAATGACAATATGTCAACGTGTGATGAACAATGGCAATGACCCCTGCGGGACGAGCTGCAAACTTGTATTTTAGAAGCTAAAACTTGCAAGGCACCAGTGGTAATGGAACCTCAAGCAACAGCCGCAGTTATCACCACTGTTTCCTAACTGCCCAAATCGGCCTTTTAGGGATTTCTGAGGCCTTTGTACATTCCCAGCCACGAGGAAGAAGAACTTACTACCGCATACGATCCCTGAGGCCCGTAAGAGCACCAGGTCCCGTAGACAAGCCGACGGATGTGCCGGGGGGTTTGTTTGACTGAATTTCTTTGATCGAATCCTGTTTATGTTACATTTGACAGAAAATAGATGTGTCGCAACTGATCCAATTGTCATATGACCGAATGTGGTTTGGAATCTGTCGTTGCTGCATTTGGCAGGAAATCTTTCCTACTTTTTTGTGTGCGACTGAATAATAGTTTGTTACATTGATCCAATTTAAACACCACGTTTTGGTAAAATGCAACATTCTAAGGCCTCGGTCCCTAGGAGCCGCATCTAGTAGTGAAACAGTTAAATTGTTGATCCTTGATGATTCCTACAGTAAAAATATATATTCTCTAGGAAAAATTTGCTAAAATTATTGAATACTTGTTAATTTAAAGACTTTTATTTCGGCTCTAGCAATTTTAGAAACAACGGGTTAAACTCCTTTGAAACGGGAATGAAATATCTACCCAAACAAACGTCCAGTTGAATCGATCACTTGAAACGTTTTCTGTTATTATGTGGTCCCTGGAATGAAAAGCCATTTTGTCAGCCGTAACTGCAAGAAGTATATGAACATTTTGACGGACGTACGTGCCTTTTGCAAAGTTGTCACATGTCGCAGCGATCTCACGAGCGACAACTTTCAATCTATAGAGCAAATGTGAGTGAACTTTTGAAACACATGTGGCAATCCGAAATAAATATCACGAACGTTTTTAAAAGTTTTCAAAAACTTGAAAAAGTTCTTAAAAATGGTTTTATTGTTTTGTTTACAAAAATTTCAATTATTTAAAATATATAATAGCTACTGCTATTAAGCTATTCTACGCATATTGTGGAGTTGTTTTAAATGATTAGACATAAGAAATATCAGCAATTTATTCTAACTTGTTTCTTTATCTTTACATGCGGTAAAAATTAAGGATTCGCCTTTAAATATTTTTTTACCTCATTAAATTTCTCTATCAATGTTTTCATCACCTATTTATTTGGTTATTACTAAAGCTATAAATATTTGTATCTAATATTAATTTTGATTACGTATACGTCATTAAGGAAGGTTATCCTGATTTGTTTCATTGAATCCCCATACCCAAAGTTATGTTTGATCTCTATAAACTGATGAATTTCAAGCAAAATATATTATTTGAAAACTTAGGGGCTTTTTCAGGTTGTATATTTTACTCATCCAGCTTCATTTTGTAGATAATTCATGTAACATATCCATTAATTATACAAACGCTCTTCTGCTAACAATCTAAAAGTGACCAAAGTGCTCCAATTAACATATCTAAAAGTGATGATGGATATTAATTCATTAGGTTCATAATATTGTACATATTAAAAATATCAAGCAATCTGTATTCTAATGCATTTTGATAATTTGTAAAGTTTTTATTTAAGTTTTAACAATTCTAAATATTTCCATAAATATATGTTAAAATGGACAAACTAAACATATGTTTACAAATGACCCAAGGAAAATTTAATTTTTTTTATATAGATGAAAAGAGTATCCAATCATTAACCTGTAGATAAAATAGTAAAATAAGCCATAGGATAAAAAATTGCCTAATTAATCTCTATTGGCAAAATAATAAGAAACCATTACTAAGACTGTAATTTAGTTAAGTACATAGTATGATAAAAAAATGTCTTATTACAAAATAATATAACATATACCTTAAGGGTTGCTAAGGCGGCAAAAATGTAAACAAAATCACAAGAATTGGAATAATTTACAGTCAAGCATTTCACTGTAGTATGCAGTTAAACTTCTGCTCCTAAACCACGCCTTTGTGGTATGAATAAGCCCCTTAGGAAAATTAACCAAATATTGAGAGAAATAATTATTGATAACTGTAATATTCACCCGATCGTATCATATGCTCGTTTTTAACAGGTTCTCCTCTTTAAATGCATTTCCTCTTTTAAAGCTAGTACCCATTTATTTGTAGTAATATAATTGTAATTAAAATTGTTTTTCAGGAAAACATTTTGCATTATGAATGTATTAAAAAAACTATTGTATTCAAAAACTGCACTAGTAAAAGCAATTAACACCTATCTCTAGTTTTAATGTTTTTCTGGTTGTTTTTTTTTTTTTTTGACCACAGAGCGATCTCTTGTCTACATACCTCCTTAGTAAATAATAAAGTAATGGAACACACACACCTAATATTACATTCAGGGTTGGTCGTATGGTATCACATAGAAAGCCTCCTCGTTTTATAGAGGTTAGGCGAGAGAATCTTCTATAAAAATCTGATTCCTTTCGAGAGGTACTGTCTTTATTCTCTAATTTTACTTCACAATTTTCTGTTGGTTTTTATAGCTAATTCGGTTTTTTGTCTTTCTTTCTTTGAAGTAGGTGCTTTAAAATACTTCGCTAATGTGATTATGTATGGAGTATTATTTTGTAATATTGCTATTACGATCAATGTTCTTTCACAATGAAACCAAATATTTTTTAAAATATACTTCATTTTGCACTTTATAAAATGGGCGTTTCAGTTATGTAACAAAAATGGTGACTATATAAGTAATTAAGTTAGTAATGCATAATGTTTTTCTAGATTTAATAATACTTTTGCTTTATTGTCTTATTTGTTTGAACATGTTGTTCTGAAATACTTTACTAATGTGTTTGTTATAGAGTAAAACTTATTCATATTGCTTTTACTATTAAGTTATATCAAATCACTCTTAAGCTAATTATCGTTTTTAAATCAAGCTTTGTCTCATTCACGTTATAAACTGGACGCTTCAATTGTGTAACTCTTCAGTTGTGTTACGAAAATGACGCCTATACAGGTAATTAAAGAAGTAATAGCTTACAATGTTTTTCAGATGCATCCAACGCTTCTCAAAAACAGAAAAAAGCTCATTAGATGGTAATCTGGAAGCAAGGAGGATCTCGGCGTATTATTTAAGTCCATTGAAAATAAATCATCGATATCTAACATATAATTTGAAACTTTTTACTTCAGTAAATGTTTGGAAATAAACTGAATGATGTTTAATTTTGGACTGTGTGTCTTAATAACCGAAATTCCCAAACGAACAATAAATGAACAATTAAATACAGAATTAGATGATATTATAATAATAAATAATAGAGAAGATTCAACACAAAAATATTGGGACCTGTTATTACTGACATCTAAGTCTTTATATATAACCGGACTCATTGTTTTCAGAGTACTTAGTATTATCCATTTCAATTTTACAACGCTATTATATGTATTTACAGCCTTTTAACACGTTGACTACCGGCCGTCACAGTGCCGGGTATGTGGGGCTGCTGTAGCTGTGGTAGGGAACGTGTTAAACCAAACATCGAAAAATAACTTCCGAATGTATTACTCGGGTTATTCAATTTGAATAGTAAAAAGACATTGACCTAGGCTATTATTTTTCCAAGTAAACTTACTACTATCAAATTATATTCTGGAATATTATTTCAAATAAATGAAGTTTAAAATTATCCTTTACTTTCTGTACTTTCCATGCAGTGATATCAATGTTGATCTGACATGTTTCGGTTCATTAGACCAATTTTTAAGGCATAATATAATATTACACTATCTGGTTTTTTGGCCATGATGAATAAAGATTAAATAAAATATACAAGCACTATCGAACATGTGCGTGTAAGAAATAAACATTAGAACTCATAAATATTTGTGTGGTTACCGATCACACAAGCATGTACAAGTCATGTTGCAGATGAAGGAGGAACTTCACCCTCAGCATGATAAGACAGGCTGGTTCAAAAGCCGCCAGATCTACTCTGAGAAAAGGCTGCAGCTTTTTGATGGGTTGTTTCTGTATTTACGTGTCTTTGATTACTTAGCTTTAACTGAAGATCATTGAAAACGAATAAACTGGTCTTCGACAGTAACAAGCTTTCGTAGAGTTGATTCTTTACTCGCCCATCATTCATATTTGCCTATATCCCTGTTTGTGTGTGACAATTGCAAGCATAATAATGAAAAGAATTTGTAAATTTTCAACAAAATAGGAAATTAAACTTTCTGTACATACAGAATGTCTCATGCGTATAAATCATCGTGCAAAACATGGCACAAAGCATGAAAAATTATTCTTTCACAGCACCATCTTGGCCGGGTCAGCGATCCATGACTACATTCTAAATTAATAGTTTTAATATTTAAGTAGACGATGTTAAAAAAATAAATGATAAATAAGACACAACACAACACTCTTCTTGATTATTAATTAGGATTAAAAAGTATATACCTATTTCATTAAGCACCTACGTTTCTGTTGTGGCATTTCCTTAGCACACCTAAAGAAAGAAGGAAATCCCGTGTTGAATATTGTAAGTGTTACAGCCTATTTGTTCTGGTTTTCAGTTAGCCAATTACGCCCTTCTTCAGACTTTGCCGGCCAGACGACTACAGGCATTCAACGAACTATCTATATAACATGGCCACCATTTCCTTAAGACCTGATAATAGTCGTAAACTCATTGGGTAATCTGAGGAAACAAGTTGACTGCAAAAGAAGTGTAAAAGGGACGAAGAAAATTATACATTTCCCTCTTTATATGCCTCTACAGACTTCCTCTAATATATCGTGTCACTCTAATAAAATAATAGGGGAGTTAAGAAGAAAATTTCTTCGCGAAAGAAGATTCAAAGCTTATAATCGCAAGACGTGGTTTCTTCTAATACTGATGGTAGCGATGATTTCTAGTTCAAAGATGGAGTTTATGTGTTTCTGGAAAGTTACAAGGAAGTTGGTTGTAGGAGGAAGCAATTGCCAACTTGGCCAAACGGAAATTACCTGTCAGCTGCTGCGGTTGTATCACATGCTGACGGCGATGTCCGGTAGATGGATGCACTTGCCGCTCCAATCCTGTGACCCACAGACAAGGAGCTGCCTGTGATAGTTCTTGGGCCACTTCTAAATGGTGGCCATTTTTAGAGTTTAATGCATAAAATGTAAGACTAAGCTCAAAAAATGTTCAAGAGACGAAAAAGTTTGAAATGTAGCTTGCAAAAATACATATGAAAGTTTTCATTTCATGAGACTCTATGTCTATACAGGACGAAAATGATAATTAGTTTAGAATATTATATTGGAGTCTATTTCAAAGTTAAAAGTAGCATTCTAAGTTTTTAATCACTCCATAGTTTCATCCAAAAATGTTTTCTCGCCGTCATAAAAAATCGTTTCAGTGTTTTACATGCAATTTTGAATGTTTTTACCGTCAATACTATGCGAAATAAATATTGGCAGATGCTAGTGCTTTTATAAATTAATTTATATTTTATTATGTTATATACATTTTTACTCTGTTTCAATTTCCCTAGAGCGATACAATTTTTTTTGTAAAGGAGCCTTAATAGGAAGTAAAGCCTCCAATCTGTGGTCGCCAAAAGAGTGAAAATTTTGGGTTGTTGACAAAAAAAGCAAAATAAAACATTTTGATTTTTTCCTTAATGAAAAGTAGGCATTTTTTACCAAGATAGCATTTTTTACTCATTGCAATACTTTGACATGTCATTTTACTTTCAGAAGTAAGAAACGTCTATCATAATCGGTAATGTATTCATTCCATTGTAAAAAATTAGAAATGTTCTAATAAGTAGAAATGAATTAAAATTTTATTTTATCCTTTATTTATTGGAAATGTTATACCATCTTTTCTCACTCTAGGGTCAACCTCAGTGCGTCTTCCCCATTTAAAATCAGAACTCAGATGAATCGTTTGGCAAGCGTATTTACGCATAAACAGTACCTTGATTAAATTCACTATGAGATCTCTTTATCCCGGTGCTTCTAGAATGGTGGTACCTCATACTTTAAGCTTCATTGTTACCTTCAAATATTAAATGAGCCAAACAAGTTTGTACCTGTTTAATTGAGCACATACGTTTATTGAGACGTGGTATTGTTTTCCGACCAAACGGAGAACATTAATGATTAGCATTAGAGCAAAGCAAATCTAGACACACCGGGTTATTATTGCAGGAATGTGACGTCTGATTTCCCAAAAGGCCGAGTTGAAGATGATGTTTTTGTTCCCTCGATGTTGATCATTATGGTTTGTGAAGTAGGAAAAGCTTTTGGTCCTCCAGGCAAGGATATTCAACCTGGTAACTGATTAGAAATTCAATCAGCTAACAAGATTTCATAGGCGTCGGGTTAATTTTGACTGAATAAGTATTTTATTCGTGTCATCAATCATTCCTTTCAGACATGTTGTTTTTCCTCTCAAACATACCAGGAAGAAGTAGGCTTATTATATAATTATGGATATACTTTTTCAAATATTCTCTTTTGTTACATGTTAACTTTTTTCAAACCTAAATTATAACCGTCAATATTATTTCTTTTATAATAAAAATAGACAAAATATCAACAGAAAGTAAAAATCTTGTCATAACGCCTTTGCAAAGAAACAGTGAGAAAATATTTTCCCTACAGACAGTTACAAGTGCTTTTGCCTTAAACAAAGTATTTATATGGCATAGAGATAAAACAGAACATATTGTGGGGAAGGCTTCAATTTTGTTGCGTTCAAAGTACACAGTGACAAAGGGCCGAAACCCGTTTCTCCTCAAAGTCCAGTTCTTTCTTTTGTTGCAACTAATATTAAAATTCTATTTATTTATATCGATGCCACAAAACAAAATAAATACCACAATATTGTAGCACAATAACAACCAAACAATAAACGACAGCACTATACTCAATTATTCCACGTTCACCTTTCAGTGCTGGCCTTATGGGAGATAGCTATTCTATTACCTTTGCTGATTGGATTTGTTTACTTAATCCTAATCATAAGATGGTAAAAGATGGTAAAATATGAACTGATTATTATTTAATATGGGTAGTACGACCTAAACTGTCATTTGAAACACATAGCTTATGAAAATTCCATACTGAAAGGAGAATGTGGAATTGAGAATATCCACATGTCAAAATGTAAATAATGATAATAAATAAATAAACATGCATTGGGCCCGTTGAAATAATACACTATCACACTGTACAGCTCACTAGCAAACATTTAGGATAACCTACTTTATCGTTATTTTTTTAAATACTTAATCAGACACATTACACTATTAAAATATTAAACAATTTACACAGTTCAAACAAGTAATTTTGTAAGATACTGAAAAGGTTTATTAGTATCTACAAAAAATAACTACAATACAATCATAACAACAATAACATAAAACTCCAA
Source organism: Flexamia atlantica (assembly GCA_035578135.1). Classification (NCBI taxonomy): domain Eukaryota; kingdom Metazoa; phylum Arthropoda; class Insecta; order Hemiptera; family Cicadellidae; genus Flexamia; species Flexamia atlantica. The sequence continues at coordinate 20,376,819 of JAQJVK010000014.1, read as the reverse complement.
AGGACTATATTCAATCAGGTAGGTTTTCAGGTACGGTATTAAATGGTAATAATTAATAATAATAATTCTTAGTTTTTGTTTCTCAAATTACTTGGAGCGTTTAAATGTTTCTTGAAAGAGGTCAAGGTGAACGAAAATATTCTATTGCATAGGTTAAGTGTAGCAGTCGTATCATCACGTAAATTGGACTGTGCACTCCCAAAGTTGAATATGCGAAGCATGGACTGAAGCATGGTTCTGCGTGGATCCTGGACGAGAGACAAGGAATGAAGAAATTCACTGGCGCCAGGTTCATATACATTATTAAGGAAAGACCTTTGAACATTCTGATCGCAGAACGTGCGAAGCTAGTATTACGGCAAACCGAGGTCTTGAGCGCTGTAATGACGATCATCCCCTTAAGGGAATATGTCCAGGTTTTTCATAATTTTTTATGAGCACATTGGGCACATACGAGATACAAATTATAGGGTTGGGAGCCCCAGATCTTCAAATTTTAGTAGGCAGTGTTCCTTGATCCCAGATGATTTAAACGCTCTAATGGCCTTCTTTTGTAGGAGTAGGATGCTGTGGGCCGCAGATGAATGGCCCCAAAGAGCAAACCATATAGTAATTAGCTATGAAAAAGCGCATTTTAAACATAAGTCAAGTAGGGCTCAGTTATTTCAGTCTTCAACCTTCTTAGAAGGTACAGCACTTGTTACAGTTAAGGTCTGCGTCATTTTTTCGTTGATTACTAAACGGATTGATACGAACCAATCTTTGGCTGGTCCAACAGGTACCGTCGGCAACCATCCAAAGGTCCACGATGTACTTCTCTTGGTTAAGCAGGGTGGTGCAGTCTGCGAACAAAATAACACTGCCTAGTGAGCTGTTATCATTAGGGCTGCCATACGTCCCGGTTTAACCGGGACAGTCCCGGTACTTTGCTCTTGTCCCGGTGTTCCGGTCGGTTTTCCTGATGTCCCGGTCAGTTTTTAAATTGCGTAATATGTTATTAAATAATAAACTAAACCTGTAGTTAAACAAGTTTGTTGCGGCAAACGAAAACAGAAGAAAAATTTCTTACATAATATAACTTATGTACTTTTGTTTTTAATTGTATTTCATTGGCATAAAATACATTTGTATTTTTCATTGAAGTAAAATAAATTAATTGTAAGATTTGTTTCATGTAATGAATTACTATCCAGATTTACCTTGGTAGAAATTTTATTGTCACGCAAAAAATAAAAATAACTTTTTCTCAAATCATGCAGAATGCATGATCGGTAATGCAAATGCATTTACCGATTTCAGTACTGTACAATTTCAATGTTCTTCGTTGGGCCTATGTTAACGTTCCTGGACTGTCCTGCAATTCATCAATGACTTTTTTTACTGTTGCAAATCTTTATTTTGTTAATGTTACAATTCTCTTGTATTTGGTAGATTTAAAATCTTTATTGATGTTCGGCGCCATTATGTAGAGTAGTAAAATAATCAAATTTTTCCAAAATATTAAATAAAACATTTAAAAGAAATTAATTTAAAACAGCCATATTCTTTGTTCATTATATGGCTCGTGTGGACCAATATATAATCGCGTAAATGTTTAAAAATTATGAAGAAAAGAATAACTCATTTTAAGTAAAGAAATTGGACTGTATTCTGAATGAAAAAATTACAACATTATCATTTTAGTTATATGCTCAATAACATTATAATTCGCGTAAAACTAGAACACTATGCAACTTATATCAACTAATGTTAAACCTATATTACGGAAAAGTGGTTTTAAGTGTAAAAATGATCGGTTATTTTTAAAGAATCCACAGCACTTTAAACTCTTCAAAACATTTTACCTCATCGAACAACTGATTTTCTCAAAATAAAAATATATATCCAAAGTATTTTTAGATTAGAACAAATGGCATAAAATATTTTATGGAGGATTACATAGTCTGCTTTAGTAGCAAAACTATGCAGGTATCTAAATTAATGTGGTTGAAGCAAGTCAAAGAGAACTTTATGAGCAAACATTGTACAATATCAAATTAATTAACAGTAATGATTGCCAAACACCAAAACTCGATAGGCCTGCTAGCTCAGTGAAACCACACAAGGCTATTGTTGGTATAATTCATTTAATATATTAATAACATAAAGTTTTCAAGTATTTCATTAAGGCGTACTTTCAATAAAAAGTTGCCGAAACCTTGAATGCTCTGCAATTTTTTGAATGATTCAGAGGAATAAAATCAACTATAAATGTAAACACATCCAGTAGTAAACTTAACTAAAAAATTAACTACTGGGTTGAAAAAAAGTATGGAGTACTTTTAATAACTCTTTATGGAAAACATTTAAGAATTCCATCTTGTTTTTTTAACTTTACTATTTCAAACTGAAAAAGTACCACTGAAGGGATATTGAACAAAGTGTGAAGAGGTTCAAGCCCGTTGTTCTGGGTCCAAATTGCTTTCCTCTCCAAATCCCAGTTCCGGCCTCCATCTCTCTTTTGTTCAAGTGCCTGGCAGTTACATACTTTCTTGACAATACCTAATATCACCAAAATCTATTCTAATACATATAACCAAACAACCTGATCTTACCGATCATTTTTTACAATAATCGAAATTGTAGTGCTCATTATAATGATAACTTAAAGCAGCCTTTTTGCTATTTATCCTATAATGATTTTTTTTCATTAATAGTGTTAGAAGAGATATGACGCAAAAATTTGTTAAACTCTATTCCGTAAGCATTATAAAACTTCGAAAACAGGAATTTTGTGACTTAAACATTTTAAATATTTTATATCTTGCATATATATTCAAATTTGTTTACTTGTAACTCAAATAACCCCTTCCGTTTAAGTGCATGTACGTGTAAACTCAACTCTATTAGATCTTTATGACGGTACAAAAATCTAATATCATCCTGCGACAATGGGCCGTTATGAGAAGGACTCATCAAATCATGAGCTCATCGCATTATCCTTTGACAAAGCCCACCTTTGAAGCCTTCTGCAATGAACTTTCATTTGTCAATTTCTACTTATTACAACTGCTTTAAAAGGTATTTTTTACTTGATCATTTGTATTAACACCAATAATGTTCTTTTTGGGTCGGTAACTGTAGGTTTTAGTTTTTAAGACTTAGTTTTATTCTTTGATAAAAGCTTTTGCTGAAAAGTTCAAAGAAGAAATACAAATAATTCACTTTCTTTCCTAATAGATTTATATGTTATTTAAGTATCAAACACATAACATTTTACAGCACCAAGAAAAATTCCAAAGCAAGAAATGTGTTTTCGGTCTTGGTTCGTGTTATTTTTTAAAGCATGTACCTTATATGAAATTAAATGAAAAATATTTAATATTTACTTTTCAAAGGGAAAATGTGTTTTGATTATAGGTTTTACATTGAAACTTTTTGTTATATTAATGTTTCATACTCGATGTCGATTTATATTAAATACAATATGTCAAGACTTACACCATGCTATTTGAAAAATAGCATATGAAATGGCATATGGTATTGCTATATGAATGGTATTGGAGTTGCTTTAATGAAAATATATGTCTTTGAATCAAATCAAGCCAGTGAGAAAACAGACCAAGAAGAACCATAGCCAGAACCATTCCCTTCGGTAGAAGGGATTAAGAACCATAGGAGCGTTCCCGAGCCACTTAGGCTTCTTCCAACGGAGGACGAGGGCTGTCAATGCGTCACAAGAGTTTTTCGAGCAGGCAGAAAAGTAAAAGGAAAACTTTGGTTTGCCCTAAAATTAAGGTTTCCAGACAAACACAGAGGAACCTGGTAACAGGACAAAAAAATAAATGTAAGAGTGGAAAATTAAATGACTAAAGACAAACTAATTCACCATTTTACCGCCGATGTTGAATTCAAGTAATTTAAGTTAAGAAGCATAAAGTATATCCTGAAATACGCTGTCAATTTAACATTTATTACATCTCTCATAAAACACTTTATCTAACGACACTTACATTTTAATGGTGAAATCCCGTTTTCTTCAAGGCAAGGAAGTTACGTTGATCCCCATAAGATGTCGGCTTTATTACGCACTGGTAACAATTTAATTTATATAAAAATTAATAAAACTTAACTACCGCACTACAGTTCGCGCACGTATATCCCGACCAGCGCGAGAATTTGACGCACCGGGGTGTGGGGGAGGAGCTCTCCTACTCAAGCCCCCGCCCCTTTACTACTGCTACGGGCTGTAAATAAGTGAACTAATATTCAAAATAAAAGTAAAATTCTTAGTTGTCAAAATAAATTTAAGGTTTTGGTTTGGGATTTTGTTTACGTAATTTTATCTTTGTTATTTCACCTATAACTTTGTAAATATGCATTGTATTCTCCGAATTTGTATTTACTTGTTATTTAATAAGAGTTTAAACTTATAATAGCCATGTATCCATAAGTTTTAATTAAAAAATCATTTTCCCAGAAGTAAACAAATATTGTTTATTTTCTTTGATTTATGACAGCTGTCAACTCGGTCCAGGTTTATGAGTTGCTATCTAACGGATAATAAAAACGCTTCAAGAACAATAAAAAAATAATCAAAATGACCATCTAATAGAAGACTAAATAGGTACAAAAAACCCACTTTGCTGCAACCAATGGCATACGCATATTTAGGAAAAGCCTATCCCTCTCTAAACATTCATTGTCCATCTCTCTCGCACACGTTCTTTGAAATGGTCCGGGTATTTATATTGTATGAATTACATCCAAAATAACAATAATAATCATTAATATGCTAAACAAAATATAGATTCAGTGTTCATCCCTATATAAAAGTAATCAATCCAAGTTGCCAGTGTAATCAATCGCCTCTGATGCTAGCAAGCGTATGTGTTTTTTTTTTTTTTGAAGTAGCTGGTTTGACTTCCTCATTGATATTGTCAGGGATTATGTTGAGGAAACGAGCTCCTACCTGAGAAGGCGATTGCTTAATGCCACCATTCAGAGCTTCCTCTTCGGTAATTAACTTCTCTTGTTTGATATCTAGAATGTCAAGGCCCGGAGTTAATTTGCATTTGGTTAAACATAACACTTTGGTTTCAAGAATGTAGTGGCAGGGAAGGGTGAGCAGTCCGAACTGCTTGGAGGTTTACATGACTATGTAACAAGTTTTTCAAAAGTCACACAAGGTGTTTTTAACAGTTTGATAAATTACTGTCGAAATATCCACACCATCACACTATCCCGATGGCAAGATGGGGAAGACTGGGACGGTGGCGTCTCTTGCAATCCAGCTACTTAGAGGAAACAAATTGTGGATGGTTATAAGTTTTGACTTGTGGGTGCGGTGTTCCCTAGGATTGCCGTCCGCACTGGTGAATAATACATTCATACACAACCAGTTCGTAAGTGAGATGGGCAAAATTGTGGGTCGGATCCCACAAACTGAAATTCCCCTAGTTGCCATTGAAAGTCCTGTCTACGGAAGATATCGACCTTAGGCAGTAACAAGTAAGAAGTCTATAAGATCGCGCCACAATCAACCTACACACATCTGTAATACGTGCTTGGCTTAAAATAAATAATACCTACCTGGTCAGGTCGCCATTTCAAGTAATTTCTAACGGTATAATGTATAAGACTAGACATATCAGGTGGTTAAATAAAGCACTTGGATTAAAAAGTACCATTATATGCCTCAGTTGAATGACGAAACACGCTTATAAACGTGCCCATGCGATCTTCCTAGCTAATACAGTACTTTTTTATAAGGATCCCTTCCAAGGATCAATTCCAATAAATTTATTGATGGTTCACGAAAATAAGAATTGTATCGCCTAAATATTAGACCACAATAAGTTCCTTCTGAAGGGATACGTTTACATTGTTTGAAAATAATACATAAGAACAAACCTATGCGGGCTGCCGAGAAAAGATTTTGGTGATGTGAAAGTTTGAAGGAAATTCGGACAACTTTTTAATTTTCTCATGGAAATTATTCGAACAGCAAGTGGAGCGATGTGCCTCCGGTACTACGAGCTTCCAGAGTCTACAATACATTGGTCGACACAAGCGAAGGCCATAGAAAGATCTAAGGACGCACTAACTTATGTTGCCTTTTTAGATCGTCGACAGTTCAGTGTATAAATCTGACCTCTGCGTCCAAGGTAAAGCTTTTATTTATTCGGAAAACAAATTGGTTAGCACAAAAAAGGTTCAGTTTTTCTAAAACTTAATACAAATGCGTATTTCACATGACTCTTTGCTGTTCTGGGATGTTATATAACAAGTTAAAAATATTGAAAATCACAGCATGAGTCAAACCTAATATAATAAGACTCCAGCTAAAATTTAAATCCATACAGAGTACAAAGGAATAATGGGCAGTTCTGAGTAATGCAAAGTAACAAAGCTTTGTCCCTGTTAATTTCCTCAGTCAAAACCATCCCTTTAACGTTCATCTCTTGCCTTGACGTTGTCGCCGACAGAAGCAATTAACTGAAAGTTTAATTTAAAACCAAACTGTCTTTGTGTTGTTACCTTGATATTGCATTGCCCATTATTATTCTTTACATGTTCCATTTGATAAGAGTATTTTAGGCCTTTATTATCAAACCTTTCATCTTCCACGATGGTTGATTGCTCTTGCGTGAATGTATTTAAGAGAACAGCCTTCTCGAACAATATCAAAGTAACTTTTATTAGTAATTGAAAAAATATGTATTTAATTTTTGTTTGTGAATTGTATTATATATTTTTGAGTTACTAAATATATAAATTGCATTATCAAATTCTGACAATTTTAATAATCCTTGAACATAATGCTTCCAGAGGTATGGGTGTGAATAGTTTAAAATTGTAGATTGTGTTGTATTAGTCTCTTTTCTATTATAACCGATACGAGCTTTTCTAACTAACGGCTGGTTGGATCTAAAATATCTTCCAATGTTCTTTTGAAGTAAGAAATTAAATATTTTTAAACGAAATTATCGGTAGGATTTTGTTTATTGACACCAAAAAAAGGTAGCACGTGTTCAGAACTGAACCTAATCCCTATTCCCACTACCTTCTACCATTGACTTTACATCTTTCTACCCTACTGCAGTGAGCTCACAAGTATGGGATTGATGGGGATGCAACCAGCAGAGCAGTCTCCCTCTGTCACTCATGAATTTCCAAAAACAGCCACCCTTATATACTAGGCCTTAAGGAATCTATAAATTAATTTCAAGTTCCGGCCACAGCATTGGACGAGTGAGTGACTGCGCTGCTGGCCTTCAAAATATGTTTTTTGGCTAATTATTTACCGGTACCTATCTGACGTTACAGACGGTTATGCTCTTTGTTTATGTTCTCCTAAATTAGGTGATATTTGAAATATGTTATGGTTAAGTGTGCTTCTATCTGTTGGAAATATGTTTTAAGTGTGTAGATGAGCGGAGGTGTCTCTAACATCAAGTCATTTATAGCTGGTGTTTCCATTTTTCGCCACCCTCCTAATGCTGTGGCCGGAACTGTAATTAGTGAACTGTGAATACAGACCGTCATCAGAGGCTTAGTATTAAGGGGCATTTATTAAAATCAGAAAGGGCACTGAGTGGCAGTTTCCACGATATATACCATTAGCATGGATCAGCATGGATTTTGGCGGAACCAGCCTAAAACTTTCTATTTTTGCTCTAAAACACAACTATACTAGGGTATAATTTTACTAAAGTAACAAATCATTCAAATTCATACAACCAGATTTGATGTGTTTTATTTACAACAGATAAGTGTTTTCTCATAATGTATGACAGTCAAAATGGATTTTTAAAGTTAGTCAACATTTAAAAACTATTTATAACTATAACTTAGTTACATAATTAACAATATATTTTGGTACACCCCACATAACAAGGTCTTATACATATTTTATTGATAAACTTACAGTATTACAAACCAAAATCTGTCGTAATATAAGCAATTGCCAGAAAACCTGAACAGAAAAACACGTTCGAGACTAAAGTAAATGAGGCTGCGGTCGGCTGCAGCAGGGCCAGCCACGTGTTTCAGTTAAAAGAGAATAAATTATTCCAGTGGTTTCAGACTCTTTAGCAGCCAGTAAAAAAGTTAAAAATGTTTTCTTTATGTAAGTTTAATCCAGAATACTACACATGTAATCTTAATATAGTCTATTTAATGCCTTAGCTTACAGCCTCAGTCAAAAAATGACTGAGTAACGAAAAGCAGCTTTAGGCCCGTGTGATGAACTATATTTTTCGTTTTACGGCTCAATAAAACAGGCTAACTACTTAAGAGAACCAAAATATTACCTTTAAAGATATCTCCGAAAGAGGCTTTCATCTTGTTCTTGCTATTCAAACTAATCAGCTGATTGTCTGTTTCATTTGTGTTAGGTTAAACTGACAACAATTAACAACGATCGATGTACCGAACGCATTGAACTATCAATTGGTGAAATGCTCTGTTAGGTGTTAGGGCGATTAACCTGATATATATATAATTTAAGATTGCCATCGATAGGCGAGGAAGCAGTTGTGGCTGCGTATCTGGAAGTGAAAATAAATTAATAGAGAGTGAGCAAAACAGTTGAGAAATCTTGTATAGCGTTTCAACTTACAAAGACCAGTTAGTTAATTTATTGTGATTGTCTACTACAAAACCAAAACAAAAATATCAATTGTATTGATTAAATAATGTCGACAGTTAGACTATTAACTAGAAAATCGAATAGACCTATAATCAGTCCTACTATAATTTTCCTATGTCCGTGTCAATGCAGGACTTTCAACTATGCGAAGAGAAAACCAGAAAAAAATTAAATTTTTAAGTAGGTATTACATAACATTGTACTTGAGAATAACTCCTTAAGTAGATATTGTATATTTCAGTCTTGCAATGAGATGATACCTGAAACAACATAAAGACAAATAAATACATACAATCCATCCAATTTTTATTGCGTTTGATTTTTTAACTCCTCAGTTAATATCCAGACAAAATCGTTGTCCGGTCGACGTATTCATGTCCATAACTCTGTGTGTTATCAGTGAGGCCTATCACAATGGACGCAGTTTTGGCGCCAAATCCAGTCTATCAGTCCAGCTGATAAACACATCAACTGGAATCGTTTGCATTTTCCTGAAATATTGACGTTTGAATGCAGTATTAATTATTTACTATGTCATTTTGTTATGTGTTACCTGTGTTTTATTGAGATTTACTTTAGTGAATATTATTTCTGTTGTTTCAACCACCAGCAACAAATCCCCTACTTCTTACACATCTAATTGGAACTATGAATTATAATTTTTCTTCTTTACCGACCTCGAGTGAATTTTTTGAATCTTATTACATTTTAAAATGTCCATTGAAAGGTAAATTTTTAATTTACAATTGTTACTAGATAGTGACTCATAAGAACTAACTTATAAGACAAAAACTATCTCGTACAATTAATTGTTACAGTCATAAAATTATCATATAAAATTCCCCCGTTATTGAATTTAATTCTGATTACGCGTGATAAGATGTTTGACATCACAGATTTACGGTCAATCCGTGTTGTTGGCATCTTATTTAGCATGAACAATAGTTTCAAGCCCCTTGCCCATTAAACTAGTGTTTAAGCCTTTCAGGTAAAATCATATACCGATTCTTGTTGACGGTAATCCATTCTTGCTTTGCTTGGACTTATCGTACTTATTGATTGTTACATTAATCACTTTTTACTAGATATTGAAATGTCATTGGAAGTATCAAAACAGTTTATTATTTTTTACGTTTTTCAATATTATTACACTTATTTAATTGCATATTTGAGATCCAAAGTTCTCTTCTGTCGTCTTTCAATCAGTTTGCTTGAAGGTAATAGTATATTACGTTACTATTTATAAGCAAGGAAGTACTGTTTTGCCCGACGAGCATGATAGTTTCCGCGCGAGCGAAAGCGAGTGCGGAATTTTCATGCGAGTACGGCAAAACTTCCCGGCCGTGTAACGTACAATATTTGTCATCATACTACGCAGAAAAAAAACATTCCTTCAATCATATAACGTAGTCCTTGCTTAAATATACGTTTCTCAAACCTTCAAACCTAACCTATAACAAACATTTGCTATGGATGCAGTGCTGCCACTACATTCCTCTAAAAACAAACCAATAAACCGTGAATAAAAAAGCATTAAAGGTCGCGTCGGTTTGCTGCAAATCAGCTGATTGCTTACTTCTGTTCTTTCCAACCTAGACCGAATAATAGTTTATCCGGCCTAGGCCGGCAATGGGTAACTTTCGAGCCAACACAAAGGAACTGAAAACAGATGTTTCTGTGTTAGTATGATGAAAATGCTATTTCAGGACCGCAATAACAACATCAAACAACCAGAACTGCAATATCCGCCTGCGGCGAGTTCATGGACCTGCCAGGACCATTCAGATAATGTGTATGCTGTGCAGAGTTACAGAGGAGAACCAAACAGAGGTATCTTCTAATGTTGCGCAGAGTGTGTCGAGCGCTGCCCAGCGTGTGTCGAGGACTTAGTTTACCATAACTCCGCAAGAGAGCAGCACCGTCGCTGCCCTCTCCTAACTTAACTGTAACAATTAACTGGATGTAACTAGTATCTAATAACTTAACCGCAACCGTAACTGGATTTAACTGTAAATACTACTTGGGCGCAACAGAAGATCCATTTAAAAGCGACCTCTGAGCAGCGGCCATGTTGCTAGCTTGATACTATCATGGGTACACTTTTGGCATAGATCTTGCATTTTATTACCATGATTACCATGTCTTCATCTATTTCCCCCTGGGGGAATGATGGCATCAATAACTGCACAAACATGCACATCACATTCCAATTACAAAAACATACATTTAAAACATATATAACTTTGGAAGTGCTTATCAATGACTACTTTAGGTCGGTCAGAAGGTCGGCAAAAAATTCCTCCAACGATTAGTGGGCGGTCTTCTTTAAAAAATGCCACCAATTTAGTTGAGAATTTCTTCCTGACCAGAGATTTCAGTGTGTCTGGAAGCCTGTTGAAGATCTTCAGGGACATGATGGCGTGGCTTCTTGTGTTCTTGGCAGCCTTGCTCTTGGAGCGTCCAGCAGGTCGCGCTGGCTCGTGGGATGGTCATGTATTGCCGCTCTAAGGGTAATACTTGCAGTATATAATACCGGTTTTTATAGTGTTAAATGTCTTAAAGCAGCCCAGCCACACAGTGCAATAATATACAAGATTGGGCAAAAATATGGTATAACTGAAATATATATTTAAATACAAACTAGTAAACCTGTTGCTCGAAATCGAGCAATTGTTATGTATTGATTTCAACATAAAAATAATCATGGTATAGTATTCTAGAACTATTTTATTAATTTTATGGTTGAATTTCGTGTTGTACTGAAATTTTTTACAAAAGCTTTTTTAATTAAATTTCTTGTGAATACTGATTCATATTTAAAGAGATGTCCATGTTTCTTAAGTGTTTTCTACGAATATTATGAGCACCTCAAAGGAGTTGGCTTGACCTGCCGCCACATATACCAGAAGTCCATATGTAATGGACTGACACTGACCTATACCTATACCTAGTTACCTATACAGGAATTACTGGAAACTGGGTTCTTTTTACTATAGAACATCACTAAACACAAAAAGAATTGTTAAAACTATATTATTTACATGTTCACATCACTCAAGGTTAGCATTTCATAGTTGAACTAAATTAATTTACATTTTCATGTAAATTTCTTTAGGATAATTGTAGATGATTGCTCACAAACGCTTCACATTACCATTCACCATAAACTCCAATTGAAGCGTACACTCAACCAAGTTCATCAAGATGAAATACACATAAATTAATTATTTTTGAAATACCCCAAGCACCATATGAAAGAAAATTAAGCAAAACGAATTGTTAGGCCTATTTGAAAATTGACTGCAAATTTGTTTAGACAACACTAATGTTTTTAAATGGGTAAAAATGTATTATTGGGTTTTAAAAGTATTTTTGTAAAACTTTCTGAAATTCAGTAGGGTATATGTTACTAAGAGCTGCTTTCCCCAAATCTAGTTTTATTTGAACTTCTGAAACTTAAGTTTAGTAACATTTGAATTTTCCTGATAATATGGTTTATAATTTAAAAATTAGAATATTCTTATGGTTTAAATTAAATTCACGTTTACTTTAAACCTTAATTGGGGAAAGCGGCCCTAAGTAGCGTACGACCCGTCTTAATCTTAAACCGAACTAAAATGGTTCAATAAATTTATACCCTTAATGAATGTTAAGTCTGCTTCTTTTTCTTTAATTTCTATTTATATTGATAGAATTTATACTTAAGAATTTTTTTTAAATTTGGAATATAAACATATGAAAATATTAAGATCTTCACACATGTGATACAAAATAAATGTTTTTAAAACTGAATTCTGACCTTAAGTATGTATTAGGATAATAGTTTATTTATTTACATCTTCCATCAACTGAAACTCCTCCAGCTCTACATGCAATGGTTTCAATTCCATTAACAACATATGGCTTTGCTGAAAAACTTTGTTTGCTCCAATCAGCTGCTTTATTTGAAATTTCTATTCCCATGTTAAATCTTATGGGCTAATATGAAACTTTAAGGGCGTCTAGGGCTCTTCCCTTTAGTCAAACCTTTTTAAATTTTATTTCCTGCAAAACTTCATGCCAAGCTCTTTCCAATGACACCAAAAACATGAAAATCGGTTCAGTAGTTTAGGAGGAGTCTTTGTAACAAAAAAACTGCTCGCGTATTAAATAAGTAATATAGATTAAAATTTAATTAGGGTGAGTACACAAGTTAATGGCCGTTCTACTTAAAAATGCTGTATAAAGATGTTTATTTTGGCTAGCAGTTTATAAATAGATTCGACTGCATCGTTGGAATTACTTTGTAACCTTCACAATATATAGCTAGGCTACAGTTTGACCAGGTTGCTCAGAAGGCAGGTTGGGTGTGGTTCGTTGGAACACAAATAGGCTAACTAGATAATTCTCAAAAAGGGCGCCAGCCGCTCAGAAGGGTACGGCACCATAACAAAGTACCAGCAACTCAAGGATTTAAAATCAGACAACTGGATACCTACAACCAAGTTTGTTTATTGACAAAAAAAAGATATCATTATTTCTGGACATATGATTATAAATCATAAAATATGTGGCTCATTTGCCTCAGGATAACCCTTAAAGATTACAAAAAAAAATATATAGCCTGACTGGAATCGGTCTTGATCCTTAGGCCTAACATAACAAAACACAACATTGCACAGATGTAGATTGGACTGAAATCAGTTACAATAAATCTGAGAAAACTTAACCTAGCACAATTGTTATTAATATCTTGAGAGTAAATTTTATGCAAAGGCATAAGTCTATAAATGTTCGGTGGGATTTGAGAATTTGTAAAAATTCATCACAAAAATCCAGATCAATCTTCCGTTTGTCCTTCCACTAGGCCTAGTTCACTAAATGAAACAATATGGTCACTTCCCTGTTATGAAGTGCAGAGGTACCAGTAGTTAGTCAGTGTGCTGCTGCGACGCGGCTACGCTCCTTGTTGGTGGAAAATGGGGCCCCAAGACGTAGGTAGACCGCTGCAGGTTGGGTGACCAACAGTTGTAGTTTGCAGAAGCTTCCGAAGAGCTTGTCGAGGTAGATCAGCGTCCGAAGGTGGAACCCATCCATAGCGACCCTTAAAATTGTACATAAATTCCCTATAGGCAGTGTTTAGGCTACTTAATATTATTTCACAAACTTCAACGGAAATGCTTCAGTGCTATGAGAAACTTTACATTTTCAAGAAACAAGTTCACAGGAAAAATATGTTAGGCTATACAAATCATTTTGGCTTGGATTGAGCTTTTCTCACAAGTTATAGAAAACCATTTAGGTTGTTTAGCAAGATTTGAAGACTTTTAAAATATTGAACCGTGTGCAAGAACAAAAATTTACAGGCACAAACCAATTTTCCTGCAGCTTTCCTGTAGCCAAGATTTCTTCAGTGTGAAATAATATCTTAACTCAGTTTCTTGAGCAAAACTCTTGGCTGGAATGTATCCTATGGTCGTTCTGTTTTATATATTCAGCATTTATTTGGCAGAAAATATAATTATTAAATCAACTTACCACAATTTTGTGGGCTTCAATATTTCCTTGGAGTTTTTCAGCTGGATTTTTCATCGAGAAGAGAAAACTTCCTTCACTACTTAGCCTGGGTCTTTGGAAACAGGTTGGCCACTCTTACAACACTAACTATTTTTAGTGCAAGTTTTCTGGTATATATAACAAACTGCTCTGTCACGCACAGTGAACCGTTACAAATACCCCCTTCTTAAAAGAATGACCTGACAAGTCATTCAAAGGGAAAGTGATCCATTTTTGACTCATTTTTGTTTGTATTTATTTATCTCCAAATTCCCAAATCTTTAACATGCCACCGTCCGTGTGAGTTTCCTTCTTCATCTTCTACTTCGTAAACATTGTCTGATATTTTCTTCTTAATCTTGAGTGGTCCTACAAATTTCTTAGCTAATTTTCCGGTAAACTTCTTGGATGCATCTGATAGCACATAATTTTTGCGTTTAACTTTATCACCTACATTCAAGATTAGTTTTCTGTGCCTCAAATTGTAGTAATTTTCATTCTTCTTGTGAGCTTTCCTTAAATTATTTCTTGTATATTCCAAAAGCTCGAGCATCCGTTGCGTCTTCTCTGAAAAAAACTTCTTTCTATCTCCTATGTCGATTTCCTGGTCGTCTTCGTTTTGTTGTACGTTGTTCCATACCATTTTATGGTTTAGAAATAGTTGTGCTGGCGAGTAACCAGTACTTTCATGTACCGCAGTCCGTAGAGCAAAAACAAATTCATTTATATAGGAATCCCAATGTTGATGTTTATCCTTTACATAACAAGCTATCATGGTCTTAAACACACGATTTACTCTCTCCACAGGATTTGCTTGTGGCGTATATGGGGTACAATACCATAGGGAAATATTATGCTCCTTCGCCATTCCAAAGAATTTCTTACTTGTCAATTGTGACCCTTGGTCACAGATTATGCTTTTAGGTACTCCATACTGTAGGAAAACGTCCTGTTCTAAATGCTTGACTACTACATTAGCAGTAGCTTCCCTGAGGGTAGATACACAAATCCACTTTGTGAATACATCACCAACAATCATCAAGTATTTATTGTTTCGCGACGAGGTTGGAAAGGGACCCATAAGGTCAAGAGTTAATACCTCCCAAGGGTTTTCCACAGTCCTATGACCTAACATTCCTGCAGGTTTCAGCTGCGTAGCTTTGTAACACTGACATACCTCACATTCTTTAACATATTTACAAACCTCTTTTTGCATTTTAGGCCAAAAATATTCTGAAGACAATCTCTTGTACGTCTTAAAAATTCCTAAGTGTCCTGAAGTCACATCGTCTATCTTGATTTTCAGGTTGAGTGTTATCAAAATCAACCGCTTTATAAAGATTGCCATTTTCAATTCTCCATGTAGGATGTCTGGATGGATTTTCCGAAACCTCCTTGTACATTTTTAGGTACCATTGGTCTTTAGTTTTGTTATCATCTACAATTTGAACACATCCTACATCTTCTACTGCTCTCGATAACGCATCAGGTACTTTGTTCAATAAGCCTTTACGGTGACATATTGTGAACGAATACTGCTGTAGACGAACCGCCCATCGAGCTAATCTTCCAATCGGATCTTTTAACTTATTCAACCAAATCAAAGAAAGATGATCTGTTATTACTTTAAATTGGTATCCTTCCAGGTAAGGGCGAAATTTTTCTATTCCCCATACTACAGCAAGACATTCCCGTTCCACTGCAGAATACTGTTTTTTCTGCTTTAGATAACGATCTAGAAGCATATGCTATCACTTTTTCTCCATCTTCGTGGTGTTGAGTGAGTACGGCAGCAATTCCATACCCAGATGCATCTGTTTGTAGTGAAAATTCCTTACTAAAGTCCGGGCATGTTAGTATAGGTGCATTTATCAAATCTTCTTTCAAAGCTTTAAAACATCGTTCACATTCCTCCGACCAAATCCATTTCCTACCTTTTCTTGTAAGCTCAGTAAGCGGAGAAGATTTATCAGAAAAGTTCTTCACAAACCTACGATACCATGATGTCATACCAATAAATCTTCTAAGTTCCTTTATGTTAGTTGGACGAGGATAGTTTACTATGCATTCAACTTTCTCTGGGTCAACTCTTAGGCCTCTGGAATCCACTACATAACCCAAATATTTCAGTTCTGGTTTGCATATTTCGCATTTATCTGCATTTACTGTAAGTCCGGCTTCACGTATTCTCTTCAATACATCCTCAAGAAGTTTTATATGATGATCAAAATCAGGTGATATCAGTATGCAGTCATCCAAGTAACAAAATACATATGGTTCCAATTTAGGTCCAATAATCCGGTCCATCAATCGTTGAAATGTGGCTCCAGAATTATGTAGGCCATATGGCATGCGAATAAACTCAAATAACCCTCTACCTGGCACTGTGAATGCCGTTTTTTCACGACTACTCTCTTCCAACGGTATTTGCCAGAATGCTGAACGGAGATCAATGGAAGAAATGTACTTTGCACCTCTAAGCTTATCCAAAGTGTGCGTTATAAAGGGAAGAGGATATGAATCTCTTACTGTTTTCGAGTTCAATACTCTACTATCAAGACACAGCCTATAGTCACCTGAAGGTTTCTTGACGAGAAGGATTGGTGATGAATACGGTGAGCAGGATTCCTGTACAATACCTAGCTTAAACATTTTGTCTAGTTCCTTGTTGAGAATCTCTTGCATAGCTGGTGACAGCGGATAGTGGCGCAACTTGAAAGGTTCCGAATCACCTACGTTAATCTTGTGCTCTATCAGGTGAGTTTTTCTCAGATGTCCGTTTTCATCCAATCCATCATATTCTTTGATTTTTTCTAAGATTGCTTGAATTTGTTCCTTCTGTTCTGGTGTCAAATCCTCGTGAACTTGTACAGATGCACAAAGGTTACTTTCCACTTGACTGCCAAAATTCCAAGTACAATTCTGTAGTCTTGGAACAATATCCATATCCTTCCAAAAATTTACACCTAATATCAGCGTGTCTGGTAGTGTAGGTACTATTTGAGCTGAAATCAGCCTAAATTTCCCTTTTAATTTAATCGGTAGTTCCACAGTTCCAATTATTTCGTGCACAGTTCTGTCTGCAGTTCGCACTGTACTATTCTGTACTTTAACAGGTTTCAGATTTATAGCTTTCAAAATCCAAAGTCCTTCTTTACCTAATAGGGAACCTGTAGCCCCTGAGTCCAAAAGTGCACTTATTTCATAGCCTAAAATATCAACTGTTACATACGGCCTGTTATCATTCTCTGATTTTTGTAATAAGTAAGTTGTTTTGTGCTGCTTGACTGATTTGTTTTTGTGAGCCTTCCAAGTATTGCTAGAAAACAGTCGGCTCACAATGCTGTTTCCCGATGTTCGTTTTTTGGCTGATATGCTTGTTTGCAACGAGGACAATTGTGACAGTTAAAGTCTTTGTTACCACATTTGAAACAAAATATTCCCTTTTTCGGTTGTCTACAGTTCATATGAATGTGGCCCCTCCTTCCGCAATTCCAGCAACGCTTTTGTTGAGCATTTTTGTCATCCTTGAAGTTGTTAGTAGGCCTTGATGTATTTTTGTGCTCCACAGATCTTCCTCTATTTGGTGATTTACTACGGTCGGCCTGTAGTGAAGAAACCTTATCCTTTTTTACATTCCACTGATTTGTTGGTTGTCTAGGGAAATAAACCGTTCTGTTGTAGGCCAGGTCTGGCTCCAATGCCATCCTCGGATGTGGTGGGGGTTGAATATTTTCCGACTGCCTCTTTCCCTGTTCGGCTTTGCGGGCTAAATTCCTTAGTTGATCAAATGACACAATCGGGAACATGCATAATTTATCTTGCAGAAATGCATTCAAATTACATTTTATCTGTCTGAGTTTTTCATCATCTGGTACTGGAACTGATAGTCGAGCATAGAGGTTTTCCATAATTGCTAAATAAATGTCAATGTTTTCAAATTCGCCCTGAGTTCTCATTAGAATTTCCTTCTTAAGTCTTTCATCGTAATCTGGGGACTGAAAAACAATTTTCAGTTCTCGCCGCAGGTGTTCCCAATCTCTGATTCTGTTTTTAGCTGATCTGAACCATACTAATGCTTGTCCCTCAAATAAATCAACGGCTGAATCAAAAAGATCTTTATTCGTTAGGCCACGTGCCACACAAAGTTCTTCAGCACGCTCGATAAATGAACCAATACTGGTGCTACCATCTCCTCTAAATTTTAAATTCCATTTAGTCACAGGTATAAACTTTTTTGAATAGGTGGTTTCTGTGGTCTGTGTAGGCGTCGGTATTTTAGAAGTTTCAGTTTCGGCATCAACTTTCACTGGAGGTGCGATGAAGGTTTTATTAGCATCAATACCAGAGGGAGTTTCACCGGCATCTGAACCATCGCCATCATTTCCTGACGGCACAATTTTTGCTTCCAGCTGCTCAAATAATCGTTTAACCGATTGTAAGTATTTACTCTTTAACTGTTCTGCATCCGAATCCAATCCGGAAATCCGTGCGATGCGACCAATCAGATGAGTGAGACGAGTATCGATCCTTTTGTATATCTTATCTCTGGAAGGTCCCTGAAATTCAGTCAGTTTCTGTTGCAATTCTTCTAATTTCCTGTTGCATATCTCGAGTTCGGCGTTACCATCAATATTTACACTCTTGTAAGAAATAAATTATCTTTGAGCTGCTTGAAATTTTTTCCTAAGTTCCTCGGTTGAGCCTGTAGCGTTTAAACCGCGTGAGAGAAGCTCATTCTCAAGTTCATCTTTTAATAACCTATACGCATCCATGATTTACCTAAATTTATATTGAGCCGTTTTAGATAAGATTTTCAAAGGCTAGACCTACTCAAAATAAATTCAATCGTACCTTTCATCAATTATACCTTGAGTTGCTTTGAAATAGAAAAATAGGCTGTATCACCAAAATAACTTACATGAAAACCTCACAAAATTGTTAATAACCAACAAAACTAGTCAGCTTCAAACATTACTGCAAAGCCCCACACTGTTGGGCGACATTTTGTAACCTTCACAATATATAGCTAGGCTACAGTTTGACCAGGTTGCTCAGAAGGCAGGTTGGGTGTGGTTCGTTGGAACACAAATAGGCTAACTAGATAATTCTCAAAAAGGGCGCCAGCCGCTCAGAAGGGAACGGCACCATAACAAAGTACCAGCAACTCAAGGATTTAAAATCAGACAACTGGATACCTACAACCAAGTTCGTTTATTGACAAAAAAAAAGATATCATTATTTCTGGACATATGATTATAAATCATAAAATATGTGGCTCATTTGCCTCAGGATAACCCTTAAAGATTACAAAAAAAAAATATAGCCTATCTGGTTCAGGGAACCTTTTATAGGTTAGGTCACAACTAAATATATAGCCTACTTGGCTCGGGAAAATTTCCCAGTTTGCTTTGATCCGAATAGTAAAACAAAATTACTGCATAGGCTAATAGACCTATAAACATTTAAATGCTGAAAATCATATTTTGCTCTATATTGGCAGCAAAATTTGGCACTAAGGTCTGACTGAAATCGGTCTTGATCCATAGGCCTAACATAACAAAACATAACATTGCACAGATGTAGATTGGACTGAAATCAGTTACAATAAATCTGAGAAAACTTAACCTAGCACAATTGTTATTAATATCTTGAGAGTAAATTTTATGCAAAGGCATAAGTCTATAAATGTTCGGTGGGATTTGAGAATTTGTAAAAATTCATCACAAAAATCCAGATCAATCTTCCGTTTGTCCTTCCACTAGGCCTAGTTCACTAAATGAAACAATATGGTCACTTCCCTGTTATGAAGTGCAGAGGTACCAGTAGTTAGTCAGTGTGCTGCTGCGACGCGGCTACGCTCCTTGTTGGTGGAAAATGGGGCCCCAAGACGTAGGTAGACCGCTGCAGGTTGGGTGACCAACAGTTGTAGTTTGCAGAAGCTTCCGAAGAGCTTGTCGAGGTAGATCAGCGTCCGAAGGTGGAACCCATCCATAGCGACCCTTAAAATTGTACATAAATTCCCTATAGGCAGTGTTTAGGCTACTTAATATTATTTCACAAACTTCAACGGAAATGCTTCAGTGCTATGAGAAACTTTACATTTTCAAGAAACAAGTTCACAGGAAAAATATGTTAGGCTATACAAATCATTTTGGCTTGGATTGAGCTTTTCTCACAAGTTATAGAAAACCATTTAGGTTGTTTAGCAAGATTTGAAGACTTTTAAAATATTGAACCATGTGCAAGAACAAAAATTTACAGGCACAAACCAATTTTCCTGCAGCTTTCCTGTAGCCAAGATTTCTTCAGTGTGAAATAATAGCTTAACTCAGTTTCTTGAGCAAAACTCTTGGCTGGAATGTATCCTATGGTCGTTCTGTTTTATATATTCAGCATTTATTTGGCAGAAAATATAATTATTAAATCAAATTACCACAATTTTGTGGGCTTCAATATTTCCTTGGAGTTTTTCAGCTGGATTTTTCATCGAGAAGAGAAAACTTCCTTCACTACTTAGCCTGGGTCTTTGGAAACAGGTTGGCCACTCTTACAACACTAACTATTTTTAGTGCAAGTTTTCTGGTATATATAACAAACTGCTCTGTCACGCACAGTGAACCGTTACAACTTAAGGTTTCTCCGCGATTGGTACAGATTTCCGGATAGGAACAAACCTCGGGATGGATAATAAAGATTAATTGAAGGTATTGTGTTTAAAATAGTAGTTTATGCAACGATTGTATAATGCATGCCTTTAAGCCACGAGTGAGATGTAAGTTAGAACACGAGCGAAGCGAGTGTTCTAAATATCTCACGAGTGGCTTAAAGGCATAATACAATCGTTGCATACACTATTTTATCTACGACCAACAATATACGACAAAATTTTCCCTGAAGTTAAACAAAACTCATGACTTACTAATGATGGAATAGGTCAACTAACATTTGAGGTTAGGCAAATAAACAGTCTGAGCCATGAATCGTTGTGGAACAATCAGCTGATGGGATAAGTAAACTCAAACATGAATCGTAATGCAACAATCAGCTGATGTGCGAATTGCGTAATTGTTATTATGACACTACTTCCGTCAAATGCCGAGCTTTCATTGGTCTAGAACCAGTACTCTAAAGTGACTCCAGTACTCTAAAGTCGTCATTAGAGTACTGCTTGGTTTTTGGTGTTTTAATGTATATCATTATAATGTTTATCGTAATACCATAATTGGTGCTTATTGCAATGGTCGTAGATAAAAGACAATACTAGTGTGCCATTTTACATCGATACACCAGTAATATAATTAGAAAGAATAGCAAGCTGGTTAAGCACTTATTGTCGAAAGATACAAAGATATTGAAGAGGAAACTTTATTAGGAATTTGTTTACCTAATTTTGTCTACACTCTATATTACCTCCACAACACGGCAAACAATGCAACCGGTGTAATTTGCCTCAGTATTAAGGCTCTTTATAGTTAGTAAACTGTTGACGATGTTTCAGCCTCCTTGGACACATACCACAACAGGGTATAATAGTTTATTAATCGTTAGGTCCGTGTTATATTTTCAACGGGCACTAAACCATAAATATTACAACAGAAACCGAAAAAATAATCATCTTTAAATATGTTTAAGATTCTGGTTTTATTTTTCAGACCGTACAATTCATTTTAAACATAAGAACAGTGTATTTTTTATCAAGGCTTATTAGTAAACCATTTTATAATAAATTTCGTAAGGGAAATTCAATCCTTTTATGGAAAAAGTATGGTAATAATAAACCCTTGGTCGATGTCAAGGTAAGAAACTTAAATTAAAAGTAAGATCCTAACAAAGGAACTGTAGGTGACAAAGCTTTGCTATTTTACATAACAAGGAATTTTCCATTATTACTTTGCCGGAGTTGAATACTTTTCGACCTTTTTCTTATATAATATGTCTAGTAAATGTAACTTCGCGTGCGTTTTAATGAAGTTACTAAGTTAAAAGTACAGTAAAAGTTATTTTCAGTTTGCCAGAATCACATCGCTATGAGTACACATTGTAGTTTTAAGCACGTTGTGACTTTTTAAATTTTATTAATAAATTATTTGTTTTGGCCGAATCAAATAACGTGATTCACACCGTGCATTTGGTCAGTGCTAAAATTAACATAGTTTTATAGAAGGTCTGGGCCATGTAATTAGAATCGGCTTTTAGAATGTTCAATAGGACTTTCATATTCTGAAGAATTGATTTCTCTAACGCATAAAGAAAATGTTCCCGCAAGCATGGGTAAAAATGCTCGGGTGTCTGTCTGTTGGCTTTCAAATGAATTAAACATAATTGCTCATATCTTTTAAACCACTTAGCAAGTTATATTTTTAGTGGTATTAGCATTATGGTATTTAAATACCATTGTATGATATTTATAATTTGTAATCATAATTTGTAATTATAATTATAATCTGATATTTATATTTATAATTATTTATATTTGTACTTATTACTATAATGGTATATAAGTACCATTATGAACTGATTTGGTGGGGGTATCAAGATTCTACTTTATATAATTTTAAAACGGCAATCACTTTATGTTTTAAAGCTTCACATCACAAAAATATGAAGTGTTTGATAAAGTGGTTGAATGACAAAAAACACGTAATATTTGAACTGGCTTACATTAGTGGTTGTGTTGTCAGGTATTTCTTATCATGTCGCAGACAAATTTTAAGGTTTCTGTAATATTTCATTTAAACAATTGCAAATCATTACCCAAATTTGCAGAGATTACCACAGAAAATATGGAACCCTTCAGTTACTCGTGGATAACTCTTACAAAACTGTAAGTAACTGTGAGGCAAATTAATGGGAAAGGCAATCTAAGTATTGGAAAATCTGGGTATCTTTTAATATACGATTATATGAGTGAGTGAAAAGTATTAAACACTCTGTATAATAAGGAGACTGATAAAAAGATTTATGATTGGTTATATTACATAACGCATGGCGTCCTTTTTTATACAGTTTGGATCTTTAGTTTGTAAATTAATATCAAGGAATTATTGGTAATTTTTTATCGAGGATTCTAATTTTCTTTCAGGGAAAATTTTCAACTACCAATTAAAACGTGTATATGTGATAAAAACTATTTAATTTGTATTCTAAAAAATTAAAAACTAGCGTCGATGTTCCATTGGAACATTTAACCAGCCACAGGAAAATTTATAGCTACAATGTTGGCAGCAGACTACAACCACTGCTGGCCTTTTTTTTGTTCTTGTTGATAAAATATATTTCAACAAAAACCTCAACTGCAGGTTAAAATAATAATTCAATAAAACTGCCCCTAATATTAATTAATGCTGCAGGCATAACTTAGTCGTTGGTTAGCTTAAAAACATAACCTGTAGATTATTATTAATCAATATATATAATGAGAGTTGTGTGTTGGTATAGTCAGTTTTACGGCCAAAACTACACGTCTTAGACCCTTGATCGTGGTATCAAATTAAAGCTTGGAATCTCATGATATGCACTATGGTGGTTGGGTTTCGATATCTTATAGGGTATAGGCACAGGATCGTCCGAAAGGTACCTATATCAAGGATTTAGTGATTACTTTAGGTTTTATTTGTTTATATCAAGACATATTGTTTAATTTGAAATGGTTTCGATGGTTGCAGTGGTTGCCATCAGAATGCAGCACCTACAATTGTTTTTGTAGAACAGGTGAATATACATTCTTACATAGTAGATGTGTTTTTATTTACGTTTTCAATTATTTAGTAAATTGTTACTGTTAGGTTATGTTATTAAAAACGTAAAGTGAACTAAAATGTAGAGTTACATATCTTATTGTTTTAAATTTAAATTTAGTAGTAAAAATAAGATGAGAAAATGTCAAGACATGGGAGAAAATGTTTGTAATTCCGTATCTTATCAAAGAGATTAAAGATTGAAAAAAATGAAAAACGAAGAAAAAGAAACAAATCCAAGGGTATCACGGGAAATTCACAGTGACATCAAGAAACATTATCGTAACAGATTGGAACAGAAAGGGAGACGGATGCACAAGGTAATGAAAGGAATAATAAGAACAGAGATAACAGAGAACCTTCGAAAGAGAGATCAAACAGAAAAAGCTGATTTTAAATTAAATAATTTACAAGCTGTTTGCAAAAGGACTGAAAACTATGATTTGGACCGGGAATGACACATTATTCCATCAAATGTAAGTTATGTTGAACACCCGAATGTGGTAATTTGCAAGATGGACAAAATTTGTGGTCATTTCATAGCAAAGAAATTAATTTAAAAAGGAAACGCATATTATGTGGTGTTTAAAAGGAAAAATAAGACTGCTACCACCAAATATGCCACCCCCGGCCTCCTCAAATATGTGTATGGAGAAACATCAAAATATGTTGAATTTTGACATTACATTAGACGTTATAATGCTTGCTTCTAAATTACGTCTTTTGGACCTACTATTTAGGTCTTCATAAAATCTTAACCCAGCGAAGCGGGTTACCAACAGCTAGTATACTGTAAAAACTTATTAAATTGATTATTGATATATCTAATTGAATATATTTATAATTCCATAGTCACAATGAGCTGTTGTAAAACTTAAAAACCACTTTGGTAAAACTGGTCTTGTTGCTGTAAACTTATTAACGATGTTTTCACCTGTTTGAAAGCATAAAACATCCGAAGAACTAGTTTATGAGGCGTAAAATTCGCACTATAAAGTGTTGAAAGAGAACGGCTCCGGATGAAAATGCTCTAGAATAAGCTCTTGTGCTAAGTTTTATATCAGATTCAAGATAATTTAGATATTCTCCCCATTAATTTGAATTACGTTTCTATTTATTTTCGCTACGAAGAAATAGGACCAATTTACAAACAATGAGCACTTAATAAGACAAAACAACTTTTGCAAACAATGGGCTAACTTTTTTTAAATTTAAAACAACTGTTCTACGCATCCTAAAGTTAATTTCTCTTTCTATGCAACATGGGGAAGAAATTTTACGTTCAATTTCAGTATAAATCGTTTAGATATCTTAAATAATTTTTTGAAGCGGCAGTTAAATACCCTGGCATGCTTTTTCGGAAACCCTATGTTTATAATAGGCGAAAGTGGTACTATCTGTTGGGAATTTGTTCAACTAACCCAGAGAAAAAGAGCTGTCTGTACCCTCGTATTGAGGTGAAATATATACTTGAGAGTGACATGTGCTTAAATCATATGAATGCTATGTGATTTATTTGAAGTTATGGTTGTTATTTAATTGCTTCTTGTAGGTAAAAAGTGTAAACAAATTTGCTAATCTCTAAACAATTAGATTTAATTATACTTCGTAAAGCTCCTTGTAGGTCCCTTTGCATAAAGCTTTTATTTTGTACGTCTGGGGTACTTATTTGCAATACCCTGTACTCTCTTTAATTTGCGAAGTTTATTCAGTTTTATTACTTTGGAAAATGCGTACCCATAAAAACTTGTCCATGATCGCATTATACATGTAATCTTTAATGTCGGATAATGAAGGCCGTTCCGATATCGGATACCCATCAAAAAGCGGTTATTCCTACAATAACCGTCTGTTGCACCATCAGAAACACACAGGCAGCTTAGCGTGGAAGAATAATATCCATCTCCTACCATTCTGGCAACAGTTTGGCCTGATTGGCGTTTTGACATGGAGTAAAGATCAATAGGCACGGTTTTGAATTTATATTATATTTCTATTGTATAAAAGATGGTGACCTCTTTACCCTGCATTTTCCCCCACATGGGCCTCAGTCCTGTGCGTGGAAGTTATCAACCAAAGCAAGGAGTGAGCCGGTACAGTACAAGGATGAACAGTACTGTTTAAAGTATACGGCAACGTCGGGACTCGATCCTGCGACATTTGCTGCCACAGCTACGAGGCCGAGTGCACCACCATCTGCGCCACCGACTCACTAAATCCCGGAATAAACATGACTAATTCAATTGTCTTAGACGGATATATCTCTCACTACAAAAAAAAACCATATTATAAGAACACATTTCGGTGGTTTCGATATTATGATGAATAGAATGTTTGCAGTTCAAATTTACTTATTGAAGATTTAACCTTTAGAACACATTTCGGTGGTTTCGATACTATGATGAATAGAATGTTTGCAGTTCAAATTTACTTATTGAAGATTTAACCTTTAAAAAGTAAGTTTTTTACTTTACGCAATTTATTTGTAGAGAACTTATAAGTCATGACTGTAAGAGGTAAGACTGTAAGAGCCAGTCCCGTTGTATCAGTAGATGATTGAACCATTTTACGTGGTAATTTCCTCATTTCAATGTATCCATCCGCTGGTGATTATTCTGCTTGAGTTTTTTTTTGAGTTGTTTTTTTTTGAGTTGTGCATTTTGACCTTCATAAAATCTTTTATGCCAGTTTAATAAAGCCTTTAATTCTCAAGAGGAGGATTTTGTAAATAAAAATAGGTTTGTGTATTTTTATTAATGCATGGGCTTACAAATGGTTATATTGTTTGTATTGGTTCTAATAGTAGTTTATGCAACGATTGTATAATGCATGTCTTTAAGCCACGAGTGAGATGTAAGTTAGAACACGAGCGAAGCGAGTGTTCTAAATATCTCACGAGTGGCTTAAAGGCATAATACAATCGTTGCATACACTATTTTATCTACGACCAACAATATACGACAAAATTTCCCCCGAAGGTAAACAAAACTCATGACTTACTAATGATGGAATAGGTCAACTAACATTTGAGGTTAGGCAAATAAGCAGACTGAGCCATGAATCGTTGTGGAACAATCAGCTGATGGGATAAGTAAACTCAAACATGAATCGTAATGCAACAATCAGCTGATGTGCGAATTGCGTAATTGTTATTATGACACTACTTCCGTCAAATGCCGAGCTTTCATTGGTCTAGAACCAGTACTCTAAAGTGACTCCAGTACTCTAAAGTCGTCATTAGAGTACTGCTTGGTTTTTGGTGTTTTAATGTATATCATTATAATGTTTATCGTAATACCATAATTGGTGCTTATTGCAATGGTCGTAGATAAAAGACAATACTAGTGTGCCATTTTACATCGATACACCAGTAATATAATTAGAAAGAATAGCAAGCTGGTTAAGCACTTATTGTCGAAAGATACAAAGATATTGAAGAGGAAACTTTATTAGGAATTTGTTTACCTAATTTTGTCTACACTCTATATTACCTCCACAACACGGCAAACAATGCAACCGGTGTAATTTGCCTCGGTATTAAGGCTCTTTATAGTTAGTAAACTGTTGACGATGTTTCAGCCTCCTTGGACACATACCACAACAGGGTATAATAGTTTATTAATCGTTAGGTCCGTGTTATATTTTCAACGGGCACTAAACCATAAATATTACAACAGAAACCGAAAAAATAATCATCTTTAAATATGTTTAAGATTCTGGTTTTATTTTTCAGACCGTACAATTCATTTTAAACATAAGAACAGTGTATTTTTTATCAAGGCTTATTAGTAAACCATTTTATAATAAATTTCGTAAGGGAAATTCAATCCTTTTATGGAAAAAGTATGGTAATAATAAACCCTTGGTCGATGTCAAGGTAAGAAACTTAAATTAAAAGTAAGATCCTAACAAAGGAACTGTAGGTGACAAAGCTTTGCTATTTTACATAACAAGGAATTTTCCATTATTACTTTGCCGGAGTTGAATACTTTTCGACCTTTTTCTTATATAATATGTCTAGTAAATGTAACTTCGCGTGCGTTTTAATGAAGTTACTAAGTTAAAAGTACAGTAAAAGTTATTTTCAGTTTGCCAGAATCACATCGCTATGAGTACACATTGTAGTTTTAAGCACGTTGTGACTTTTTAAATTTTATTAATAAATTATTTGTTTTGGCCGAATCAAATAACGTGATTCACACCGTGCATTTGGTCAGTGCTAAAATTAACATAGTTTTATAGAAGGTCTGGGCCATGTAATTAGAATCGGCTTTTAGAATGTTCAATAGGACTTTCATATTCTGAAGAATTGATTTCTCTAACGCATAAAGAAAATGTTCCCGCAAGCATGGGTAAAAATGCTCGGGTGTCTGTCTGTTGGCTTTCAAATGAATTAAACATAATTGCTCATATCTTTTAAACCACTTAGCAAGTTATATTTTTAGTGGTATTAGCATTATGGTATTTAAATACCATTGTATGATATTTATAATTTGTAATCATAATTTGTAATTATAATTATAATCTGATATTTATATTTATAATTATTTATATTTGTACTTATTACTATAATGGTATATAAGTACCATTATGAACTGATTTGGTGGGGGTATCAAGATTCTACTTTATATAATTTTAAAACGGCAATCACTTTATGTTTTAAAGCTTCACATCACAAAAATATGAAGTGTTTGATAAAGTGGTTGAATGACAAAAAACACGTAATATTTGAACTGGCTTACATTAGTGGTTGTGTTGTCAGGTATTTCTTATCATGTCGCAGACAAATTTTAAGGTTTCTGTAATATTTCATTTAAACAATTGCAAATCATTACCCAAATTTGCAGAGATTACCACAGAAAATATGGAACCCTTCAGTTACTCGTGGATAACTTTTACAAAACTGTAAGTAACTGTGAGGCAAATTAATGGGAAAGGCAATCTAAGTATTGGAAAATCTGGGTATCTTTTAATATACGATTATATGAGTGAGTGAAAAGTATTAAACACTCTGTATAATAAGGAGACTGATAAAAAGATTTATGATTGGTTATATTACATAACGCATGGCGTCCTTTTTTATACAGTTTGGATCTTTAGTTTGTAAATTAATATCAAGGAATTATTGGTAATTTTTTATTGAGGATTCTAATTTTCTTTCAGGGAAAATTTTCAACTACCAATTAAAACG
Organism: Flexamia atlantica; assembly: GCA_035578135.1. NCBI lineage: Eukaryota > Metazoa > Arthropoda > Insecta > Hemiptera > Cicadellidae > Flexamia > Flexamia atlantica. Next base: position 20,347,721 of record JAQJVK010000014.1, on the reverse strand, counting down.
TGTATATGTGATAAAAACTATTTAATTTGTATTCTAAAAAATTAAAAACTAGCGTCGATGTTCCATTGGAACATTTAACCAGCCACAGGAAAATTTATAGCTACAATGTTGGCAGCAGACTACAACCACTGCTGGCCTTTTTTTTGTTCTTGTTGATAAAATATATTTCAACAAAAACCTCAACTGCAGGTTAAAATAATAATTCAATAAAACTGCCCCTAATATTAATTAATGCTGCAGGCATAACTTAGTCGTTGGTTAGCTTAAAAACATAACCTGTAGATTATTATTAATCAATATATATAATGAGAGTTGTGTGTTGGTATAGTCAGTTTTACGGCCAAAACTACACGTCTTAGACCCTTGATCGTGGTATCAAATTAAAGCTTGGAATCTCATGATATGCACTATGGTGGTTGGGTTTCGATATCTTATAGGGTATAGGCACAGGATCGTCCGAAAGGTACCTATATCAAGGATTTAGTGATTACTTTAGGTTTTATTTGTTTATATCAAGACATATTGTTTAATTTGAAATGGTTTCGATGGTTGCAGTGGTTGCCATCAGAATGCAGCACCTACAATTGTTTTTGTAGAACAGGTGAATATACATTCTTACATAGTAGATGTGTTTTTATTTACGTTTTCAATTATTTAGTAAATTGTTACTGTTAGGTTATGTTATTAAAAACGTAAAGTGAACTAAAATGTAGAGTTACATATCTTATTGTTTTAAATTTAAATTTAGTAGTAAAAATAAGATGAGAAAATGTCAAGACATGGGAGAAAATGTTTGTAATTCCGTATCTTATCAAAGAGATTAAAGATTGAAAAAAATGAAAAACGAAGAAAAAGAAACAAATCCAAGGGTATCACGGGAAATTCACAGTGACATCAAGAAACATTATCGTAACAGATTGGAACAGAAAGGGAGACGGATGCACAAGGTAATGAAAGGAATAATAAGAACAGAGATAACAGAGAACCTTCGAAAGAGAGATCAAACAGAAAAAGCTGATTTTAAATTAAATAATTTACAAGCTGTTTGCAAAAGGACTGAAAACTATGATTTGGACCGGGAATGACACATTATTCCATCAAATGTAAGTTATGTTGAACACCCGAATGTGGTAATTTGCAAGATGGACAAAATTTGTGGTCATTTCATAGCAAAGAAATTAATTTAAAAAGGAAACGCATATTATGTGGTGTTTAAAAGGAAAAATAAGACTGCTACCACCAAATATGCCACCCCCGGCCTCCTCAAATATGTGTATGGAGAAACATCAAAATATGTTGAATTTTGACATTACATTAGACGTTATAATGCTTGCTTCTAAATTACGTCTTTTGGACCTACTATTTAGGTCTTCATAAAATCTTAACCCAGCGAAGCGGGTTACCAACAGCTAGTATACTGTAAAAACTTATTAAATTGATTATTGATATATCTAATTGAATATATTTATAATTCCATAGTCACAATGAGCTGTTGTAAAACTTAAAAACCACTTTGGTAAAACTGGTCTTGTTGCTGTAAACTTATTAACGATGTTTTCACCTGTTTGAAAGCATAAAACATCCGAAGAACTAGTTTATGAGGCGTAAAATTCGCACTATAAAGTGTTGAAAGAGAACGGCTCCGGATGAAAATGCTCTAGAATAAGCTCTTGTGCTAAGTTTTATATCAGATTCAAGATAATTTAGATATTCTCCCCATTAATTTGAATTACGTTTCTATTTATTTTCGCTACGAAGAAATAGGACCAATTTACAAACAATGAGCACTTAATAAGACAAAACAACTTTTGCAAACAATGGGCTAACTTTTTTTAAATTTAAAACAACTGTTCTACGCATCCTAAAGTTAATTTCTCTTTCTATGCAACATGGGGAAGAAATTTTACGTTCAATTTCAGTATAAATCGTTTAGATATCTTAAATAATTTTTTGAAGCGGCAGTTAAATACCCTGGCATGCTTTTTCGGAAACCCTATGTTTATAATAGGCGAAAGTGGTACTATCTGTTGGGAATTTGTTCAACTAACCCAGAGAAAAAGAGCTGTCTGTACCCTCGTATTGAGGTGAAATATATACTTGAGAGTGACATGTGCTTAAATCATATGAATGCTATGTGATTTATTTGAAGTTATGGTTGTTATTTAATTGCTTCTTGTAGGTAAAAAGTGTAAACAAATTTGCTAATCTCTAAACAATTAGATTTAATTATACTTCGTAAAGCTCCTTGTAGGTCCCTTTGCATAAAGCTTTTATTTTGTACGTCTGGGGTACTTATTTGCAATACCCTGTACTCTCTTTAATTTGCGAAGTTTATTCAGTTTTATTACTTTGGAAAATGCGTACCCATAAAAACTTGTCCATGATCGCATTATACATGTAATCTTTAATGTCGGATAATGAAGGCCGTTCCGATATCGGATACCCATCAAAAAGCGGTTATTCCTACAATAACCGTCTGTTGCACCATCAGAAACACACAGGCAGCTTAGCGTGGAAGAATAATATCCATCTCCTACCATTCTGGCAACAGTTTGGCCTGATTGGCGTTTTGACATGGAGTAAAGATCAATAGGCACGGTTTTGAATTTATATTATATTTCTATTGTATAAAAGATGGTGACCTCTTTACCCTGCATTTTCCCCCACATGGGCCTCAGTCCTGTGCGTGGAAGTTATCAACCAAAGCAAGGAGTGAGCCGGTACAGTACAAGGATGAACAGTACTGTTTAAAGTATACGGCAACGTCGGGACTCGATCCTGCGACATTTGCTGCCACAGCTACGAGGCCGAGTGCACCACCATCTGCGCCACCGACTCACTAAATCCCGGAATAAACATGACTAATTCAATTGTCTTAGACGGATATATCTCTCACTACAAAAAAAAACCATATTATAAGAACACATTTCGGTGGTTTCGATATTATGATGAATAGAATGTTTGCAGTTCAAATTTACTTATTGAAGATTTAACCTTTAGAACACATTTCGGTGGTTTCGATACTATGATGAATAGAATGTTTGCAGTTCAAATTTACTTATTGAAGATTTAACCTTTAAAAAGTAAGTTTTTTACTTTACGCAATTTATTTGTAGAGAACTTATAAGTCATGACTGTAAGAGGTAAGACTGTAAGAGCCAGTCCCGTTGTATCAGTAGATGATTGAACCATTTTACGTGGTAATTTCCTCATTTCAATGTATCCATCCGCTGGTGATTATTCTGCTTGAGTTGTTTTTTTGAGTTGTTTTTTTTTTTGAGTTGTGCATTTTGACCTTCATAAAATCTTTTATGCCAGTTTAATAAAGCCTTTAATTCTCAAGAGGAGGATTTTGTAAATAAAAATAGGTTTGTGTATTTTTATTAATGCATGGGCTTACAAATGGTTATATTGTTTGTATTGGTTCTAATAGTAGTTTATGCAACGATTGTATAATGCATGTCTTTAAGCCACGAGTGAGATGTAAGTTAGAACACGAGCGAAGCGAGTGTTCTAAATATCTCACGAGTGGCTTAAAGGCATAATACAATCGTTGCATACACTATTTTATCTACGACCAACAATATACGACAAAATTTCCCCCGAAGGTAAACAAAACTCATGACTTACTAATGATGGAATAGGTCAACTAACATTTGAGGTTAGGCAAATAAGCAGACTGAGCCATGAATCGTTGTGGAACAATCAGCTGATGGGATAAGTAAACTCAAACATGAATCGTAATGCAACAATCAGCTGATGTGCGAATTGCGTAATTGTTATTATGACACTACTTCCGTCAAATGCCGAGCTTTCATTGGTCTAGAACCAGTACTCTAAAGTGACTCCAGTACTCTAAAGTCGTCATTAGAGTACTGCTTGGTTTTTGGTGTTTTAATGTATATCATTATAATGTTTATCGTAATACCATAATTGGTGCTTATTGCAATGGTCGTAGATAAAAGACAATACTAGTGTGCCATTTTACATCGATACACCAGTAATATAATTAGAAAGAATAGCAAGCTGGTTAAGCACTTATTGTCGAAAGATACAAAGATATTGAAGAGGAAACTTTATTAGGAATTTGTTTACCTAATTTTGTCTACACTCTATATTACCTCCACAACACGGCAAACAATGCAACCGGTGTAATTTGCCTCAGTATTAAGGCTCTTTTTAGTTAGTAAACTGTTGACGATGTTTCAGCCTCCTTGGACACATACCACAACAGGGTATAATAGTTTATTAATCGTTAGGTCCGTGTTATATTTTCAACGGGCACTAAACCATAAATAGTACAACAGAGACTGAAAAAATAATCATCTTTAAATATGTTTAAGATTCTGGTTTTATTTTTCAGACCGTACAATTCATTTTAAACATAAGAACAGTGTATTTTTTATCAAGGCTTATTAGTAAACCATTTTATAATAAATTTCGTAAGGGAAATTCAATCCTTTTATGGAAAAAGTATGGTAATAATAAACCCTTGGTCGATGTCAAGGTAAGAAACTTAAATTAAAAGTAAGATCCTAACAAAGGAACTGTAGGTGACAAAGCTTTGCTATTTTACATAACAAGGAATTTTCCATTATTACTTTGCCGGAGTTGAATACTTTTCGACCTTTTTCTTATATAATATGTCTAGTAAATGTAACTTCGCGTGCGTTTTAATGAAGTTACTAAGTTAAAAGTACAGTAAAAGTTATTTTCAGTTTGCCAGAATCACATCGCTATGAGTACACATTGTAGTTTTAAGCACGTTGTGACTTTTTAAATTTTATTAATAAATTATTTGTTTTGGCCGAATCAAATAACGTGATTCACACCGTGCATTTGGTCAGTGCTAAAATTAACATAGTTTTATAGAAGGTCTGGGCCATGTAATTAGAATCGGCTTTTAGAATGTTCAATAGGACTTTCATATTCTGAAGAATTGATTTCTCTAACGCATAAAGAAAATGTTCCCGCAAGCATGGGTAAAAATGCTCGGGTGTCTGTCTGTTGGCTTTCAAATGAATTAAACATAATTGCTCATATCTTTTAAACCACTTAGCAAGTTATATTTTTAGTGGTATTAGCATTATGGTATTTAAATACCATTGTATGATATTTATAATTTGTAATCATAATTTGTAATTATAATTATAATCTGATATTTATATTTATAATTATTTATATTTGTACTTATTACTATAATGGTATATAAGTACCATTATGAACTGATTTGGTGGGGGTATCAAGATTCTACTTTATATAATTTTAAAACGGCAATCACTTTATGTTTTAAAGCTTCACATCACAAAAATATGAAGTGTTTGATAAAGTGGTTGAATGACAAAAAACACGTAATATTTGAACTGGCTTACATTAGTGGTTGTGTTGTCAGGTATTTCTTATCATGTCGCAGACAAATTTTAAGGTTTCTGTAATATTTCATTTAAACAATTGCAAATCATTACCCAAATTTGCAGAGATTACCACAGAAAATATGGAACCCTTCAGTTACTCGTGGATAACTCTTACAAAACTGTAAGTAACTGTGAGGCAAATTAATGGGAAAGGCAATCTAAGTATTGGAAAATCTGGGTATCTTTTAATATACGATTATATGAGTGAGTGAAAAGTATTAAACACTCTGTATAATAAGGAGACTGATAAAAAGATTTATGATTGGTTATATTACATAACGCATGGCGTCCTTTTTTATACAGTTTGGATCTTTAGTTTGTAAATTAATATCAAGGAATTATTGGTAATTTTTTATTGAGGATTCTAATTTTCTTTCAGGGAAAATTTTCAACTACCAATTAAAACGTGTATATGTGATAAAAACTATTTAATTTGTATTCTAAAAAATTAAAAACTAGCGTCGATGTTCCATTGGAACATTTAACCAGCCACAGGAAAATTTATAGCTACAATGTTGGCAGCAGACTACAACCACTGCTGGCCTTTTTTTTGTTCTTGTTGATAAAATATATTTCAACAAAAACCTCAACTGCAGGTTAAAATAATAATTCAATAAAACTGCCCCTAATATTAATTAATGCTGCAGGCATAACTTAGTCGTTGGTTAGCTTAAAAACATAACCTGTAGATTATTATTAATCAATATATATAATGAGAGTTGTGTGTTGGTATAGTCAGTTTTACGGCCAAAACTACACGTCTTAGACCCTTGATCGTGGTATCAAATTAAAGCTTGGAATCTCATGATATGCACTATGGTGGTTGGGTTTCGATATCTTATAGGGTATAGGCACAGGATCGTCCGAAAGGTACCTATATCAAGGATTTAGTGATTACTTTAGGTTTTATTTGTTTATATCAAGACATATTGTTTAATTTGAAATGGTTTCGATGGTTGCAGTGGTTGCCATCAGAATGCAGCACCTACAATTGTTTTTGTAGAACAGGTGAATATACATTCTTACATAGTAGATGTGTTTTTATTTACGTTTTCAATTATTTAGTAAATTGTTACTGTTAGGTTATGTTATTAAAAACGTAAAGTGAACTAAAATGTAGAGTTACATATCTTATTGTTTTAAATTTAAATTTAGTAGTAAAAATAAGATGAGAAAATGTCAAGACATGGGAGAAAATGTTTGTAATTCCGTATCTTATCAAAGAGATTAAAGATTGAAAAAAATGAAAAACGAAGAAAAAGAAACAAATCCAAGGGTATCACGGGAAATTCACAGTGACATCAAGAAACATTATCGTAACAGATTGGAACAGAAAGGGAGACGGATGCACAAGGTAATGAAAGGAATAATAAGAACAGAGATAACAGAGAACCTTCGAAAGAGAGATCAAACAGAAAAAGCTGATTTTAAATTAAATAATTTACAAGCTGTTTGCAAAAGGACTGAAAACTATGATTTGGACCGGGAATGACACATTATTCCATCAAATGTAAGTTATGTTGAACACCCGAATGTGGTAATTTGCAAGATGGACAAAATTTGTGGTCATTTCATAGCAAAGAAATTAATTTAAAAAGGAAACGCATATTATGTGGTGTTTAAAAGGAAAAATAAGACTGCTACCACCAAATATGCCACCCCCGGCCTCCTCAAATATGTGTATGGAGAAACATCAAAATATGTTGAATTTTGACATTACATTAGACGTTATAATGCTTGCTTCTAAATTACGTCTTTTGGACCTACTATTTAGGTCTTCATAAAATCTTAACCCAGCGAAGCGGGTTACCAACAGCTAGTATACTGTAAAAACTTATTAAATTGATTATTGATATATCTAATTGAATATATTTATAATTCCATAGTCACAATGAGCTGTTGTAAAACTTAAAAACCACTTTGGTAAAACTGGTCTTGTTGCTGTAAACTTATTAACGATGTTTTCACCTGTTTGAAAGCATAAAACATCCGAAGAACTAGTTTATGAGGCGTAAAATTCGCACTATAAAGTGTTGAAAGAGAACGGCTCCGGATGAAAATGCTCTAGAATAAGCTCTTGTGCTAAGTTTTATATCAGATTCAAGATAATTTAGATATTCTCCCCATTAATTTGAATTACGTTTCTATTTATTTTCGCTACGAAGAAATAGGACCAATTTACAAACAATGAGCACTTAATAAGACAAAACAACTTTTGCAAACAATGGGCTAACTTTTTTTAAATTTAAAACAACTGTTCTACGCATCCTAAAGTTAATTTCTCTTTCTATGCAACATGGGGAAGAAATTTTACGTTCAATTTCAGTATAAATCGTTTAGATATCTTAAATAATTTTTTGAAGCGGCAGTTAAATACCCTGGCATGCTTTTTCGGAAACCCTATGTTTATAATAGGCGAAAGTGGTACTATCTGTTGGGAATTTGTTCAACTAACCCAGAGAAAAAGAGCTGTCTGTACCCTCGTATTGAGGTGAAATATATACTTGAGAGTGACATGTGCTTAAATCATATGAATGCTATGTGATTTATTTGAAGTTATGGTTGTTATTTAATTGCTTCTTGTAGGTAAAAAGTGTAAACAAATTTGCTAATCTCTAAACAATTAGATTTAATTATACTTCGTAAAGCTCCTTGTAGGTCCCTTTGCATAAAGCTTTTATTTTGTACGTCTGGGGTACTTATTTGCAATACCCTGTACTCTCTTTAATTTGCGAAGTTTATTCAGTTTTATTACTTTGGAAAATGCGTACCCATAAAAACTTGTCCATGATCGCATTATACATGTAATCTTTAATGTCGGATAATGAAGGCCGTTCCGATATCGGATACCCATCAAAAAGCGGTTATTCCTACAATAACCGTCTGTTGCACCATCAGAAACACACAGGCAGCTTAGCGTGGAAGAATAATATCCATCTCCTACCATTCTGGCAACAGTTTGGCCTGATTGGCGTTTTGACATGGAGTAAAGATCAATAGGCACGGTTTTGAATTTATATTATATTTCTATTGTATAAAAGATGGTGACCTCTTTACCCTGCATTTTCCCCCACATGGGCCTCAGTCCTGTGCGTGGAAGTTATCAACCAAAGCAAGGAGTGAGCCGGTACAGTACAAGGATGAACAGTACTGTTTAAAGTATACGGCAACGTCGGGACTCGATCCTGCGACATTTGCTGCCACAGCTACGAGGCCGAGTGCACCACCATCTGCGCCACCGACTCACTAAATCCCGGAATAAACATGACTAATTCAATTGTCTTAGACGGATATATCTCTCACTACAAAAAAAAAACCATATTATAAGAACACATTTCGGTGGTTTCGATATTATGATGAATAGAATGTTTGCAGTTCAAATTTACTTATTGAAGATTTAACCTTTAGAACACATTTCGGTGGTTTCGATACTATGATGAATAGAATGTTTGCAGTTCAAATTTACTTATTGAAGATTTAACCTTTAAAAAGTAAGTTTTTTACTTTACGCAATTTATTTGTAGAGAACTTATAAGTCATGACTGTAAGAGGTAAGACTGTAAGAGCCAGTCCCGTTGTATCAGTAGATGATTGAACCATTTTACGTGGTAATTTCCTCATTTCAATGTATCCATCCGCTGGTGATTATTCTGCTTGAGTTTTTTTTTTAGTTGTTTTTTTTTTGAGTTGTGCATTTTGACCTTCATAAAATCTTTTATGCCAGTTTAATAAAGCCTTTAATTCTCAAGAGGAGGATTTTGTAAATAAAAATAGGTTTGTGTATTTTTATTAATGCATGGGCTTACAAATGGTTATATTGTTTGTATTGGTTCTAATAGTAGTTTATGCAACGATTGTATAATGCATGTCTTTAAGCCACGAGTGAGATGTAAGTTAGAACACGAGCGAAGCGAGTGTTCTAAATATCTCACGAGTGGCTTAAAGGCATAATACAATCGTTGCATACACTATTTTATCTACGACCAACAATATACGACAAAATTTCCCCCGAAGGTAAACAAAACTCATGACTTACTAATGATGGAATAGGTCAACTAACATTTGAGGTTAGGCAAATAAGCAGACTGAGCCATGAATCGTTGTGGAACAATCAGCTGATGGGATAAGTAAACTCAAACATGAATCGTAATGCAACAATCAGCTGATGTGCGAATTGCGTAATTGTTATTATGACACTACTTCCGTCAAATGCCGAGCTTTCATTGGTCTAGAACCAGTACTCTAAAGTGACTCCAGTACTCTAAAGTCGTCATTAGAGTACTGCTTGGTTTTTGGTGTTTTAATGTATATCATTATAATGTTTATCGTAATACCATAATTGGTGCTTATTGCAATGGTCGTAGATAAAAGACAATACTAGTGTGCCATTTTACATCGATACACCAGTAATATAATTAGAAAGAATAGCAAGCTGGTTAAGCACTTATTGTCGAAAGATACAAAGATATTGAAGAGGAAACTTTATTAGGAATTTGTTTACCTAATTTTGTCTACACTCTATATTACCTCCACAACACGGCAAACAATGCAACCGGTGTAATTTGCCTCAGTATTAAGGCTCTTTATAGTTAGTAAACTGTTGACGATGTTTCAGCCTCCTTGGACACATACCACAACAGGGTATAATAGTTTATTAATCGTTAGGTCCGTGTTATATTTTCAACGGGCACTAAACCATAAATATTACAACAGAAACCGAAAAAATAATCATCTTTAAATATGTTTAAGATTCTGGTTTTATTTTTCAGACCGTACAATTCATTTTAAACATAAGAACAGTGTATTTTTTATCAAGGCTTATTAGTAAACCATTTTATAATAAATTTCGTAAGGGAAATTCAATCCTTTTATGGAAAAAGTATGGTAATAATAAACCCTTGGTCGATGTCAAGGTAAGAAACTTAAATTAAAAGTAAGATCCTAACAAAGGAACTGTAGGTGACAAAGCTTTGCTATTTTACATAACAAGGAATTTTCCATTATTACTTTGCCGGAGTTGAATACTTTTCGACCTTTTTCTTATATAATATGTCTAGTAAATGTAACTTCGCGTGCGTTTTAATGAAGTTACTAAGTTAAAAGTACAGTAAAAGTTATTTTCAGTTTGCCAGAATCACATCGCTATGAGTAAACATTGTAGTTTTAAGCACGTTGTGACTTTTTAAATTTTATTAATAAATTATTTGTTTTGGCCGAATCAAATAACGTGATTCACACCGTGCATTTGGTCAGTGCTAAAATTAACATAGTTTTATAGAAGGTCTGGGCCATGTAATTAGAATCGGCTTTTAGAATGTTCAATAGGACTTTCATATTCTGAAGAATTGATTTCTCTAACGCATAAAGAAAATGTTCCCGCAAGCATGGGTAAAAATGCTCGGGTGTCTGTCTGTTGGCTTTCAAATGAATTAAACATAATTGCTCATATCTTTTAAACCACTTAGCAAGTTATATTTTTAGTGGTATTAGCATTATGGTATTTAAATACCATTGTATGATATTTATAATTTGTAATCATAATTTGTAATTATAATTATAATCTGATATTTATATTTATAATTATTTATATTTGTACTTATTACTATAATGGTATATAAGTACCATTATGAACTGATTTGGTGGGGGTATCAAGATTCTACTTTATATAATTTTAAAACGGCAATCACTTTATGTTTTAAAGCTTCACATCACAAAAATATGAAGTGTTTGATAAAGTGGTTGAATGACAAAAAACACGTAATATTTGAACTGGCTTACATTAGTGGTTGTGTTGTCAGGTATTTCTTATCATGTCGCAGACAAATTTTAAGGTTTCTGTAATATTTCATTTAAACAATTGCAAATCATTACCCAAATTTGCAGAGATTACCACAGAAAATATGGAACCCTTCAGTTACTCGTGGATAACTCTTACAAAACTGTAAGTAACTGTGAGGCAAATTAATGGGAAAGGCAATCTAAGTATTGGAAAATCTGGGTATCTTTTAATATACGATTATATGAGTGAGTGAAAAGTATTAACACTCTGTATAATAAGGAGACTGATAAAAAGATTTATGATTGGTTATATTACATAACGCATGGCGTCCTTTTTTATACAGTTTGGATCTTTAGTTTGTAAATTAATATCAAGGAATTATTGGTAATTTTTTATTGAGGATTCTAATTTTCTTTCAGGGAAAATTTTCAACCTACCAATTAAAACGTGTATATGTGATAAAAACTATTTAATTTGTATTCTAAAAAATTAAAAACTAGCGTCGATGTTCCATTGGAACATTTAACCAGCCACAGGAAAATTTATAGCTACAATGTTGGCAGCAGACTACAACCACTGCTGGCCTTTTTTTTGTTCTTGTTGATAAAATATATTTCAACAAAAACCTCAACTGCAGGTTAAAATAATAATTCAATAAAACTGCCCCTAATATTAATTAATGCTGCAGGCATAACTTAGTCGTTGGTTAGCTTAAAAACATAACCTGTAGATTATTATTAATCAATATATATAATGAGAGTTGTGTGTTGGTATAGTCAGTTTTACGGCCAAAACTACACGTCTTAGACCCTTGATCGTGGTATCAAATTAAAGCTTGGAATCTCATGATATGCACTATGGTGGTTGGGTTTCGATATCTTATAGGGTATAGGCACAGGATCGTCCGAAAGGTACCTATATCAAGGATTTAGTGATTACTTTAGGTTTTATTTGTTTATATCAAGACATATTGTTTAATTTGAAATGGTTTCGATGGTTGCAGTGGTTGCCATCAGAATGCAGCACCTACAATTGTTTTTGTAGAACAGGTGAATATACATTCTTACATAGTAGATGTGTTTTTATTTACGTTTTCAATTATTTAGTAAATTGTTACTGTTAGGTTATGTTATTAAAAACGTAAAGTGAACTAAAATGTAGAGTTACATATCTTATTGTTTTAAATTTAAATTTAGTAGTAAAAATAAGATGAGAAAATGTCAAGACATGGGAGAAAATGTTTGTAATTCCGTATCTTATCAAAGAGATTAAAGATTGAAAAAAATGAAAAACGAAGAAAAAGAAACAAATCCAAGGGTATCACGGGAAATTCACAGTGACATCAAGAAACATTATCGTAACAGATTGGAACAGAAAGGGAGACGGATGCACAAGGTAATGAAAGGAATAATAAGAACAGAGATAACAGAGAACCTTCGAAAGAGAGATCAAACAGAAAAAGCTGATTTTAAATTAAATAATTTACAAGCTGTTTGCAAAAGGACTGAAAACTATGATTTGGACCGGGAATGACACATTATTCCATCAAATGTAAGTTATGTTGAACACCCGAATGTGGTAATTTGCAAGATGGACAAAATTTGTGGTCATTTCATAGCAAAGAAATTAATTTAAAAAGGAAACGCATATTATGTGGTGTTTAAAAGGAAAAATAAGACTGCTACCACCAAATATGCCACCCCGGCCTCCTCAAATATGTGTATGGAGAAACATCAAAATATGTTGAATTTTGACATTACATTAGACGTTATAATGCTTGCTTCTAAATTACGTCTTTTGGACCTACTATTTAGGTCTTCATAAAATCTTAACCCAGCGAAGCGGGTTACCAACAGCTAGTATACTGTAAAAACTTATTAAATTGATTATTGATATATCTAATTGAATATATTTATAATTCCATAGTCACAATGAGCTGTTGTAAAACTTAAAAACCACTTTGGTAAAACTGGTCTTGTTGCTGTAAACTTATTAACGATGTTTTCACCTGTTTGAAAGCATAAAACATCCGAAGAACTAGTTTATGAGGCGTAAAATTCGCACTATAAAGTGTTGAAAGAGAACGGCTCCGGATGAAAATGCTCTAGAATAAGCTCTTGTGCTAAGTTTTATATCAGATTCAAGATAATTTAGATATTCTCCCCATTAATTTGAATTACGTTTCTATTTATTTTCGCTACGAAGAAATAGGACCAATTTACAAACAATGAGCACTTAATAAGACAAAACAACTTTTGCAAACAATGGGCTAACTTTTTTTAAATTTAAAACAACTGTTCTACGCATCCTAAAGTTAATTTCTCTTTCTATGCAACATGGGGAAGAAATTTTACGTTCAATTTCAGTATAAATCGTTTAGATATCTTAAATAATTTTTTGAAGCGGCAGTTAAATACCCTGGCATGCTTTTTCGGAAACCCTATGTTTATAATAGGCGAAAGTGGTACTATCTGTTGGGAATTTGTTCAACTAACCCAGAGAAAAAGAGCTGTCTGTACCCTCGTATTGAGGTGAAATATATACTTGAGAGTGACATGTGCTTAAATCATATGAATGCTATGTGATTTATTTGAAGTTATGGTTGTTATTTAATTGCTTCTTGTAGGTAAAAAGTGTAAACAAATTTGCTAATCTCTAAACAATTAGATTTAATTATACTTCGTAAAGCTCCTTGTAGGTCCCTTTGCATAAAGCTTTTATTTTGTACTTATTTGCAATAAGTACAAAATAAAAGCAGTACCCCAAAATAAATAGTTTTATTTTGGGGGTACTTATTTGCAATACCCTGTACTCTCTTTAATTTGCGAAGTTTATTCAGTTTTATTACTTTGGAAAATGCGTACCCATAAAAACTTGTCCATGATCGCATTATACATGTAATCTTTAATGTCGGATAATGAAGGCCGTTCCGATATCGGATACCCATCAAAAAGCGGTTATTCCTACAATAACCGTCTGTTGCACCATCAGAAACACACAGGCAGCTTAGCGTGGAAGAATAATATCCATCTCCTACCATTCTGGCAACAGTTTGGCCTGATTGGCGTTTTGACATGGAGTAAAGATCAATAGGCACGGTTTTGAATTTATATTATATTTCTATTGTATAAAAGATGGTGACCTCTTTACCCTGCATTTTCCCCCACATGGGCCTCAGTCCTGTGCGTGGAAGTTATCAACCAAAGCAAGGAGTGAGCCGGTACAGTACAAGGATGAACAGTACTGTTTAAAGTATACGGCAACGTCGGGACTCGATCCTGCGACATTTGCTGCCACAGCTACGAGGCCGAGTGCACCACCATCTGCGCCACCGACTCACTAAATCCCGGAATAAACATGACTAATTCAATTGTCTTAGACGGATATATCTCTCACTACAAAAAAAAACCATATTATAAGAACACATTTCGGTGGTTTCGATATTATGATGAATAGAATGTTTGCAGTTCAAATTTACTTATTGAAGATTTAACCTTTAGAACACATTTCGGTGGTTTCGATACTATGATGAATAGAATGTTTGCAGTTCAAATTTACTTATTGAAGATTTAACCTTTAAAAAGTAAGTTTTTTACTTTACGCAATTTATTTGTAGAGAACTTATAAGTCATGACTGTAAGAGGTAAGACTGTAAGAGCCAGTCCCGTTGTATCAGTAGATGATTGAACCATTTTACGTGGTAATTTCCTCATTTCAATGTATCCATCCGCTGGTGATTATTCTGCTTGAGTTGTTTTTTTGAGTTGTTTTTTTTTTGAGTTGTGCATTTTGACCTTCATAAAATCTTTTATGCCAGTTTAATAAAGCCTTTAATTCTCAAGAGGAGGATTTTGTAAATAAAAATAGGTTTGTGTATTTTTATTAATGCATGGGCTTACAAATGGTTATATTGTTTGTATTGGTTCTAATAGTAGTTTATGCAACGATTGTATAATGCATGTCTTTAAGCCACGAGTGAGATGTAAGTTAGAACACGAGCGAAGCGAGTGTTCTAAATATCTCACGAGTGGCTTAAAGGCATAATACAATCGTTGCATACACTATTTTATCTACGACCAACAATATACGACAAAATTTCCCCCGAAGGTAAACAAAACTCATGACTTACTAATGATGGAATAGGTCAACTAACATTTGAGGTTAGGCAAATAAGCAGACTGAGCCATGAATCGTTGTGGAACAATCAGCTGATGGGATAAGTAAACTCAAACATGAATCGTAATGCAACAATCAGCTGATGTGCGAATTGCGTAATTGTTATTATGACACTACTTCCGTCAAATGCCGAGCTCTCATTGGTCTAGAACCAGTACTCTAAAGTGACTCCAGTACTCTAAAGTCGTCATTAGAGTACTGCTTGGTTTTTGGTGTTTTAATGTATATCATTATAATGTTTATTGTAATACCATAATTGGTGCTTATTGCAGTGGTCGTAGATAAAGCTCATTATAGTCCTCCTTATCGAGATATTAACATTATTCAGTAACTTCAGTTTCCATCTCAAACTAACCTTAAAGAAGCCATTTTTATATTTAAAATAATTTAATGTGCTTTAAACTCGTCTTGTTGCTTAATCACTTGCTTAGGTTATGCGAATTATTTCAGTAATTTGGAAATAATTTATCCACTTAACAAGTATTTATTATAATTTATACCTATTTTGAAAGTAGTTTACTGAAAAACCTGTGTAGCTTTTTTAATAGTGTTAATTAAACAATTAATTATATTTTTGCATAGCATATACTATTTTATTTTATGCTACTGATTCAGTTTAATTAGTTTGACTTAGGACAATTAAAAAGACACCTTAAAAATTCACATGCCAGATAATTTAAAAACGTAATACTCCTACAAGGATTTATTATTATTAAACATAGAAAGTATTATAATAAGCAAGAAGTTAGCATACAAAAGTGATACAATCCCCTTCTTCCTTTCAGCTGTGTCGGCCCCGTGGGGCTACTTTCAGCCCCGGATCCTAAGGTGTTTATGTATCGTAAACATTTAAGACTTTGTCGTCAAGAGTTCAACATTTTATATTGGATGGAAAGTATCTCAGGGTAACGCTTGTTTATATTACGCTTAAAGAGTAAATGTTCACTTATTATACCAAGGTAATACTTTACCCTTTAATGATAACCAATTTTATAATCTATTCACTGATGTAATAATCTATTCGGTACTGAGCTGATATCAAATCCTTCCTTCATAAATAGTTTTTACTATCTAAAAGTTAAATAAAGTACTGCTAAATCGAAAACTAAGCACTGAATGAAAATCCAAATATTCCACAAGTTAAGAAGCGAGTAGTTTGTTGTGTAGTATCTTTCAAACGTCCATCTTAATGAGTAATTTTAATTTAAAATTTAAAAATATGATAATAAAAAATACAAAAGTAAAATAATGGACTTTTTGGTTTAAAAGCCTTGGAAAAGGCAATCGCACTCAACGTATTTGGAACAAACTGACTTACGTTTTCAAGTTATTGTCAACGTTCTTGTCACCGGAAACACTTATGACACTTTGACAGTCGTCGACGGCCGGCTGAGGGGCCCCATGTTTGTGACGTTGAATTAATTGTTTTGTGAGTGGTGCGATGGTCAAAACTGCTCGTCAATTGTAGTTTCTAGTTTTTTGCAATGAATTAAATATTGTATAAAAATTTACAAAGGTTGAAATTGTAACAAGTAACAATTATGATTTAAATTTTATGTGAATGGGTTGTTGGTCAAAACTGTTCCTATATTTTAATTTCTGCTGAATACTGATGGATCACATTTTTTTACAATTTACAATGTATGCAGTTGTAAAAATAGTAACAATTAAAATTGATGACGAAATAGTTTTGATTATGTTGTGGGATTATTACTCTAGTACAATCGGTATAGATGTTAGGTTTCCTAGAACCCAACCGACATTTTTTAATTTAATTTGGGGTTTATTTCACAATGACTATGAAATGGCAAATAATTTTATGATACGCTCATTTTAAGGAATCGTAACAAACTTCATTATATGATTGGTAAAAGTTAAAAATGCTACATAATAATTGGCTAAATAAGGGAATATAAAATTGCGCCTCCACTCATGAAAAAGGAATTGGAAATTTTAACATATTCTATACACAAATTATGTATATAAAAATATTAGCCCTACAGTTACTAATCTAATAAGCAATCTAATAATCGACGTGGTCATCAATACTAGAGTTACCAGCTGCTTTATTTCCAAAAACATATACTAATGTAAACATTTCCTAAAAAAAAAAACATTAAATAACTTCCCTCTCTTTAATATACAAAACATTTGATTTGTTATTATTTTTAGATGTATTTTTTTTCTCTAGAACCCTTGAATCATTCGTGATTTTAATTTTAAATTCTGTTGATCGTAAATCCAAGGGTTTATCGTAGCCACACGAAGGGTTTACCGTAGATGACGCCCTGTGTTTGGCTGATGGTAGTGCGCCAGTCAGACAGGTGGCTGTGTGAACCGCGCGCTGATAGCGATCCGATATCGGAACTGCCTGCGGCCGATATTGATGATTATGTCTGTGCACATCCGATACGCCTTTGTCGATATAGCTATCGACCCCTTGCCCCAATACATTTTCTAATTATCGGTAAAATGGTGTAAAATTGAGTTATTGTGTTTTTTTTTATTACATACCTTTGATATGTTTAAATAATTTTTTTTTATATTGTTCTATGTTTAATATTTTTTATATCGCCTGATTACCTTTCTGGGAGGAATGACTATAGGCAAGCCCTTTAAAATTTACTTAGAAGGATCTTACTGATTTTGCTTAGAATCAATCCCGCCTTTTAAATAAATGTTTCTCGGAGGCTGAGTGATCGAAATTCGCTTTTTACGTGGGCTACGGGGCGAAGTGTCAAATAAATGTTAATAGTTTTAAAAGTTCTAAGATTTTAGTCGTTTGAAAATTGTTTATAATAATTTTAAACTAATATTAATTTATTTTTATACGTTATTGTTTAACTAATAGGAAATTTAATTTTTTTGTCAATGGCCCATAATGAAGTTTTAACTCAGATTTGTTAAGGAAACAGTAAATAGACAAACTTAAAACGTAACCAAGATGAACTATAAGCTTTGCTATTCGACATAATACAATAATATGTTGTAAGCAAATTGGCACCTCTAAAACTGAATAATTTGAAATATCTTAATATAAATAATTTCTTGGTAAGTTTTGACCAAGTTGTCGTGTGGACTGAGTTGAAATCTGCACATGCAGTTCGTGTGCATATTATTCACTCTTTATTTTTAATCATTATTTTATTATAAACAGCTAATAAAACTTTAGTACTCTATTTTAAAATATATCAGTAAAAGTTGTTATTCTTTATTTGACAAAGACTACAAAGACTACTCGCTCCTTTAAAGTTTTTAAATTTTATAAATTTCCAGTTTGAAGATAAAGTGTTCTGGCCCTAAGGCAAATTAAAATACCTTACATCTTATAAAAGTTTACTAAATATGTTGTACTTGAATTACGATATGAATAGTGACCAATATTAGTTCCTTTTAAAACAAAGCCCTCGATTATCTAACTTGGCCTCATAAATATTTTATTTTTAATAGCAAAAACAGTTTAGTACATAGAACAGAATATGAAGCATTTCCCTCATAATTAGTTACGAAGAGAAAACAATCTAAGAAAGCAACCAGCTTCTTTTTTTCTTTATTTTGGTTCTTTTCGATCTTGTCATTATGGTTTAGTTATCTTTGAATTTTAACAAAGTAATCACATCCCTTGGTTTTTTGATATAATATATTACAGGCTTCCACTTCACAAAGCCCAATACTCTGACTGTGCAAACATAAAACATAAGTCTATAACATTTTTTGAGCTTGGAACGGAGACCGACCGCAGGTAAATTTATGGCTACAATGTTGGCAGTAACCTCCCACCACAGACAACATTCATTGCTTTTGTGTATAAAATATGTCATTTGAAAATTGCTTAAGCAAACCACGATGTTTTAATTTAAATTATGAGATTTTAAAATAGCCTAATTGTTTTAAATATCTTAATTATTTAAGGCACAATTACTAACCATGATAAGCTAATAGTATGACTATTTTATTAGGCAACGAGCTCTGTTGTTGTTGCAAATAAAAATATTTACATCACTGCATGCATTTTGTGTCACTTCTTTCCTTGATACCAAAAAAAATTAAAGTTATAAGTATAGATTTGCCTCAAACTGCAGTTAATAATTAACATTATTGTTTGAAGTCTTACATCAAATACAAATTGGATTTTTCCTTTAAAAACCATCGTTATGAAATCTACCTTCCTATCTGTAACACGTAGTTTCACCATTGCATCTACTCCAGGTGTGTATAAAATATTATAACTTCTATAATAGTAGTTTATGCAACGATTGTATAATGAATGCCTTTAAGCCACGAGTGAGATGTTCTAAATATCTCACGAGTGGCTTAAAAGCATAATACAATCGTTGCATACACTATTTTATCTACGACCAACAATATACGACAAAATTTCCCCCGAAGTTAAACAAAACTCATGACTTTTACTAATGATGGAATAGGTCAACTAAAATTTGATGTTAGTCAAATAAGCAGACTGAACCATGAATCGTTGTTGAACAATCAGCTGATGGGATGTAAACTCAAACATGAATCTTAATGCAACAATCAGCTGATGTGCGAATCGCGTAATTGTTATTATGACACTACTTCCGTCAAATGGCGAGCTCTCATTGGTCTAGAACCAGTACTCTAAGGTGACCTCAGTACTCTAAAGTCGTCATTAGAGTACTGCTTGGTTTTTGGTGTTTTAATGTATATCATTATAATGTTTATTGTAATACCATAATTGGTGCTTATTGCAATGGTCGTAGATAAAAATTATTTAGAATTCATACGAATTTCTTAAATTTGATTTTGTGGGTGTCTGGCTGGGAACTAAATAATAATGCTTTCGCAACATTCAAATAACAACAACATCCATTTAAATAACATCAAAAGAGTCGCTATTTACTCCTATAAGAATGGTCTGTGAAACGATTTATATTATGTATCAAATAGTTTGGGCTGTAAGCTTCTACAAAATATTTATACTTCAGACGCTGTCATAAGGCCGAAATACTTATTGTAATTTACTAGCAGAACAGCGATTATAAGAAAATATTTTATCAGTGTGCAGTCTATAAACCACTTGTGCTAATTCTAAATTTAAGTTAAATTTGAATTTGTATTTAAATATTTCTTACAAATCAAGATTTTTTGATTTTTATACTTTTGTAAAGGCGTTAAATCAGGAACCTCAGAGGTTAGTGTTTGAAAAGCTTTACTTTGAAAACCTGTTTTGAATGCTCCAGTTCGGGGAAGAGGGTGACAATTCGGACGCCCAAAAACACCCTCCTTTGGTCATGTAAACATTCCCAGCAGATGATCTTGTTTATATTCATCAACGCAAAAGTTTATAGGGAATGTGGCATTCAAAACACGGGTATGTAAATGGTGAAGATTTTAATCCACTAATATTCAGTGTTCTTTAACTACAATTGCAAATAAATTATAAAGTAAACAACTCACCGTCTTTTGCAATCCAGTAATGTTCTGAGGGAACAGCTGTTTCGCTCCTATTTATTCAGGGCTATCTTCAGCGCTGATACAAGTCCTTAGGTTAAAACATGTCTTGAACTTTGTTGTTCATGTCGTTAAAATAAAATTTCATATTGAATCTATATAGCTCAAACACAAATGTAGACATCACATAAATTAATATGGCAAATTTTTATCCTAACCTAAACTACTGAGTAATTAGTTCTCTACAATTTAAACATTAGTTGTGCCAGCCGGCTCGTCTGCAAGTTTGAGGTTAAGTTTAAGTTAGGATTTGTATCTGTGCTATTCAATATGAAATTTTATTTTAACGACATGAACAACAAGGTTCAAGACATGTTTTAACCTGAATACTTGTATTAGCGCTGATGATGCCCCTGAATAAATAGGGGCGAAACAATTGTTCGCTCAAAACATTGCTGGATTGCTAAAGACGGTGAGTGTTTTACTTTATTATTAAAGCAATTCCTGGTGAAAAATTGTTACAGCAATGTTTGTTAATTTATTGCCACAATGCAAATAAATTAACAAACATTGCTGCCTAAAGCATGGCAATTCTTTTTAACACATTGATTATAATAAAATGCAATGAACGACAGAATAGAAGTCGAACCACAACATAATCCCACGTGTACTCATGCCCACATTCCTTTAGAATAAGAAGTATAACATCAAAATAATAACTTTTTTGCTTCCTAACTCCTTCAGTTCGTTGAACATCAAGTTTTAAACAAACAACACTGTTTGCTGCCGAAACAAACACTACTGTATTTTTGTTTGATTTTCCCATGTTTTTCTCTTTTCCATTCAAATAAATGTTTGGCTTGCATTTCCACCTTTAATATGCACTGAATAAAATCCCTTAAAATCTAATAAATGAATACATTTCAATGAGCAACGTCTTAAATTCGTGAAAGAAAATGATAAATAGCTTACAGTTCACTTACGTGAGATCAACAGACGACAACTGAGATTTGTTTTTATTTTTTCTTTAAAATTAAGAGGATATATTATTTAAATTGATTAGATTTTCCTTTGACTTTTTTTACTGGAACTGAGATTTTTTTATGTTAAAATTTTTTAAGCTGTACCTGAATAAAAAAAATACGCGTATTATTACGTAAACTTTAGAAGTAGGCCTATTCGTTGAATAATATTCATAATGGCCTAATTGTATTCAACTCTTAATTTAATAGTAAGATTATTTTCAGCTCACTTAGGACTTCAGAAGGACTCATCACTTTCCTCACTTCTTCACATTGAGGTAAGACAAGGTTTAAGCTCACCATTAAGGCCCGCATCTTTCCTGCCGAGTACGTGCGGGTCTTAAATACATTAAATATAAGCCTAATATATTTTGTGAAAAAGGAAATATCTGAAAATGTAATGCATTCAAGCAAGGCAAATCAGGATACCTAACCTACATAAATGTTAGAAACTTAACTGCTATAAGAATCTATTGTTTGGGGTTGTTACAACCTAGCATAGGATTATTCTGAAATCGAAAATATTCATATTATATTTTCTTTGTTATGAATGAACGATAAGAATAGGGCAGAACAGTTTACATAATTATGATTGAACCAGTGAATTATTCCGAAAAATGGTGAATCATACTCACTTATGTAGTGTTTATAGATTAAGTAGATTACAATTTAACAGTACATAGAATCGTAGATAACACTATCACTGATGTCTTCCGTCTGCACGCACTTAATATCTACATTCTGTAGGACGCGCGTTTCGGCTTTCGCCATCTTCAACTACAATACTGATGCTGGTTGTGTGAATGGGGGTTTATATAGTAGCGACTGGAATTCCAGAAAGTTCCACTGTCTTCGATTTCGGCGTTTCCAGGTATGCGGTGGGGACGAGGGCGAATTCCAGAGGTTGTTTACATCAGTGCGGCGCGGTGTGTTGACTTCTCCATCATTCTAGATTTTTCTTGAAACTTTAATTATATGATTTTCGTTTTTCCTATAGTGAATAGTTAATTTTTACGTATCAAATATTCATTAAAGATTTTAAATGTGTCCGTGCCAAGAACATCAGACTGTTGGTTAAGAATATTACCTTTTAGTTTTTCTTTATAAATGTATAAATTTTCAAATATATCTAATTTTGGTCCTTTTTCTAAAACTTTTAATATATCCATTGTGTCTTCAATTTTGCCGTATTCATGGTCTTCTTCAACAATGTGTGTAGCAAAATGTGACTTTGGAATATCTTGTTTTACAGAGTAAATATGTTCCTTAAACCGTTTTTTGAAGTTTCTTCCTGTTTGTCCTACGTATATTTTATTGCATGAGAGGCATTTTAATCTGTATACACCTGATTTTGAAAACCTGTCATCCTTTTCTATCTCATTGTGTAGTCTTCTTTTTAAGGTATTGTTCGTTCTGAATGCCACTTTAATGTTTCTTTTCTGGAAGATTTTAGCTAATTTATACATCTCCGGTCCAGTGTATGTAAAGCATATCCATTTTTCGTTGGTTTGTTTTTCGTTGTGTTCATTTTTACTTTTGATTTGTGAATTTAACCTTTTTATTTGATTTTTAGAAAAACCATTGTTTACTGCTAGCATGTATATTGTATTAATTTCTTCATCATAGGCCTGTTTATCTAATGGCAAGCTATTTACCCTGTGTAACATGCTCCTGAATGCTGCAATTTTGTGCTGATACGGGTGGTTCGATGAATTTCCAATTAAAACATCTGTTGTGGTTTCTTTACGGAATATTTTAAATTTTAAAGTTGGTACTTGCTTGATGATTTTCAGATCCAGGAAATTTATTTCATTATTTACTTCTTTTTCAATGGTGAACTTGAGGTTTTTGTGCTGGTTGTTTAGAATATTTAGAATGTTTTCAAACTGTTTATTCGGATTTTCACTTTGCACAATACAAAGACAATCGTCCACATACCTAAACCAAGCTTTTACGTTATAATTCGCTACAATATGTGGGATAACTTTTTCTTCTATATTTTGCAAAAACACTTCACTTAAAATAGATGAAATTGGCGATCCCATCGCTAGGCCGTCACTTTGGCTGTATATTTTATTATTGAATTGTAAATAATTTTGTTTTAGGATCGTGTTCAAAATGTATTTGACCTGTTCAGCCTCATCATTGGGTATTTTATCTTTTAAACTATTAAATGTAAGCTCTATTGTTTCGTGTATTGGTATATTTGTATATAGATTACTTATATCGAAAGATGCCATATATGTGTTGTCTAAAACTTTCAAATCTTTTAATGCATTTGCTAGCTGTGTGCTGTTTTTAACATTGTACTGGTTCTTTAACTCAAGGTTTTTGGCCAAGTAATTTGCTATAAATTTGGCTGCTTTGTAACTCGGGGCACTCCTGTGATTTACTACTGGCCTGATAGGAACGTTCTGCTTATGTATTTTAAGAAGTGCTCTTAATTTAGGCGTTTTTGGATTCATATTTATTATATTTATTCTTGAATCATTGAAAACTAGAGTTGCATATTTCTTCATTTTATTAATTTGTTCCTGATACTGTGGCGTGGGATCACGTTTTAACTCCTTACAATTATTGTTGTTTAAAAATTCAAGTGTTTTGTTAATGTACTCGTCTTTATCGACAATTACTATGCTATTACCTTTATCGGCTTTCGTAATTAATAAACTTTTGTTTTTTAACTTTTTCTTTAATTTATTTACCTTTTGAGTCTCATGGTCTGGCTTTGATTTATGTTTATTTTTTATTAACTTTTGGATTGCATGTGCTGCTTCATTTCTCACGGATTCTTTGATTTCAGTAGGAACCTGGTTAACAGCTAATTCAGTTTCTACGATTATATTATCTATTGTTTGCCTATCATATTTATTTGGAAAATTATGTTTCAATCCTTTATTGAGAATGTCGATTTCTTCATTACAGAACTGTGTGTTGGATAGGTTAACCACTCGTGGGTAAAACTGAATATTTGCGTTATTTTCTTTCCTATGGGTTTTAATTGCAGTTTTCTGTAGATTTGTTAGTTTTTTGTTTAATGTTCGGTATTTTTGTTTGATAAACTCCTGGATTTTAATGCCTTGCTGTAAATAAATACTCTCAAAAATACAAGGATGAAGAGTGTTTGCCAGATAGAGGTGTAACTCGTAAAGTTCAAGGTTTATGCTATCTTTTTTCTTATATTGGAACTTAATTTCATTATTAATCCATATTTTCTGTGCTTGTTCCCTAGTTTTTTGTGCTGCAAAACTGATATTTCTTATCTTAATTCTGGCATATTTTGGAATAACATTTAATCTTAAGCAATGCTTAAGCAATGCTTAAGATTAAATGTTATTCCAAAATATGCCAGAATTAAGATAAAAAATATCAGTTTTGCAGCACAAAAAACTAGGGAACAAGCACAGAAAATATGGATTAATAATGAAATTAAGTTCCAATATAAGAAAAAAGATAGCATAAACCTTGAACTTTACGAGTTACACCTCTATCTGGCAAACACTCTTCATCCTTGTATTTTTGAGAGTATTTATTTACAGCAAGGCATTAAAATCCAGGAGTTTATCAAACAAAAATACCGAACATTAAACAAAAAACTAACAAATCTACAGAAAACTGCAATTAAAACCCATAGGAAAGAAAAAAACGCAAATATTCAGTTTTACCCACGAGTGGTTAACCTATCCAACACACAGTTCAGTAATGAAGAAATCGACATTCTCAATAAAGGATTGAAACATAATTTTCCAAATAAATATGATAGGCAAACAATAGATAATATAATCGTAGAAACTGAATTAGCTGTTAACCAGGTTCCTACTGAAATCAAAGAATCCGTGAGAAATGAAGCAGCACATGCAATCCAAAAGTTAATAAAAAATAAACATAAATCAAAGCCAGACCATGAGACTCAAAAGGTAAATAAATTAAAGAAAAAGTTAAAAAACAACAGTTTATTAATTACGAAAGCCGATAAAGGTAATAGCATAGTAATTGTCGATAAAGACGAGTACATTAACAAAACACTTGAATTTTTAAACAACAATAATTGTAAGGAGTTAAAACGTGATCCCACGCCACAGTATCAGGAACAAATTAATAAAATGAAGAAATATGCAACTCTAGTTTTCAATGATTCAAGAATAAATATAATAAATATGAATCCAAAAACGCCTAAATTAAGAGCACTTCTTAAAATACATAAGCAGAACGTTCCTATCAGGCCAGTAGTAAATCACAGGAGTGCCCCGAGTTACAAAGCAGCCAAATTTATAGCAAATTACTTGGCCAAAAACCTTGAGTTAAAGAACCAGTACAATGTTAAAAACAGCACACAGCTAGCAAATGCATTAAAAGATTTGAAAGTTTTAGACAACACATATATGGCATCTTTCGATATAAGTAATCTATATACAAATATACCAATACAGGAAACAATAGAGCTTACATTTAATAGTTTAAAAGATAAAATACCCAATGATGAGGCTGAACAGGTCAAATACATTTTGAACACGATCCTAAAACAAAATTATTTTCAATTCAATAATAAAATATACAGCCAAAGTGACGGCCTAGCGATGGGATCGCCAATTTCATCTATTTTAAGTGAAGTGTTTTTGCAAAATATAGAAGAAAAAGTTATCCCACATATTGTAGCGAATTATAACGTAAAAGCTTGGTTTAGGTATGTGGACGATTGTCTTTGTATTGTGCAAAGTGAAAATCCGAATAAACAGTTTGAAAACATTCTAAATATTCTAAACAACCAGCACAAAAACCTCAAGTTCACCATTGAAAAAGAAGTAAATAATGAAATACATTTCCTGGATCTGAAAATCATCAAGCAAGTACCAACTTTAAAATTTAAAATATTCCGTAAAGAAACCACAACAGATGTTTTAATTGGAAATTCATCGATCCACCCGTATCAGCACAAAATTGCAGCATTCAGGAACATGTTACACAGGGTAAATAGCTTGCCATTAGATAAACAGGCCTATGATGAAGAAATTAATACAATATACATGCTAGCAGTAAACAATGGTTTTTCTAAAAATCAAATAAAAAGGTTAAATTCACAAATCAAAAGTAAAAATGAACACAACGAAAAACAAACCAACGAAAAATGGATATGCTTTACATACACTGGACCGGAGATGTATAAATTAGCTAAAATCTTCCAGAAAAGAAACATTAAAGTGGCATTCAGAACGAACAATACCTTAAAAAGAAGACTACACAATGAGATAGAAAAGGATGACAGGTTTTCAAAATCAGGTGTATACAGATTAAAATGCCTCTCATGCAATAAAATATACGTAGGACAAACAGGAAGAAACTTCAAAAAACGGTTTAAGGAACATATTTACTCTGTAAAACAAGATATTCCAAAGTCACATTTTGCTACACACATTGTTGAAGAAGACCATGAATACGGCAAAATTGAAGACACAATGTATATATTAAAAGTTTTAGAAAAAGGACCAAAATTAGATATATTTGAAAATTTATACATTTATAAAGAAAAACTAAAAGGTAATATTCTTAACCAACAGTCTGATGTTCTTGGCACGGACACATTTAAAATTTTTAATGAATATTTGATACGTAAAAATTAACTATTCACTATAGAAAAAACGAAAATCATATAATTAAAGTTTCAAGAAAAATCTAGAATGATGGAGAAGTCAACACACCGCGCCGCACTGATGTAAACAACCTCTGGAATTCGCCCTCGTCCCCACCGCATACCTGGAAACGCCGAAATCGAAGACAGTGGAACTTTCTGGAATTCCAGTCGCTACTATATAAACCCCCATTCACACAACCAGCATCAGTATTGTAGTTGAAGATGGCGAAAGCCGAAACGCGCGTCCTACAGAATGTAGATATTAAGTGCGTGCAGACGGAAGACATCAGTGATAGTGTTATCTACGATTCATCCAGTGCCGCACGGATGTCAACCGAGACCATCGCTTCAAAATAACAGTACATAGGCTTAGACATGAGATCTTTTAGTTTAAGAAAGGAGAGGTCCTAAAAATCGAGGGTAATTTTTAAGGAAGTATTTTACTAGCATAGAGAAAAACGGTGGATGAACACGAGGATGGATAGCGTAGATTAATTGATTGGGAGCAATGTTGTTGAGGTCAGTGTTTAAATGGCGAAAACCTGACTACGGTAGCGACGGCCATAGATGAGAGGTTTCAATTAAATCTTCACTAAACAGCGTCGAACTGTTTCTGGCATGAATTAAAAAAACATCCGCTATAAACATTGACTAATAATTATTTGTGGTTTCGCTCGCTTTAAGAATAACGCTTTTTTACATGAAATACATGTAAAAGCACGAGAATCATATGTGAAGAGTTTGATTACACCCTGACAATTAGTTTTTTCATACCAGGTTGGAAATAGATGGCGTAGTTTTCCTCAAAAGACTTTAGGTTTTTATCATGGTAGGCCAACGGAATATGTATATTACTTGTATTTGGCAACCGTAAGTTATTTGTAATTCATTTTTCAGTTCTGCAAAATTTCCAATTAAATCATTCTATTGATAAACTAAGAACACTGGGTTTAAAATACTCTAATCCCCCTTAAGAAATTAAAACCTCGAACTTTCATGACACTTACTCGATGTTTGTAAATAGAATAATATGATATCTAAAAATGATTGTTTCATATTAGGGATCAACATAAGGAATGTACGTGTAAAATACAGTCCACTCTGAATTTACCAAATTTCGCAGAAAATCAGATCACTCTTCAGACTCTACAGGTGAAATGGCACATGTAGCCTAAAGTTTATTTTCTCACAGCGTCCACCCATTCCTACCCCTACCCCCTAAGAATCTAAAATATTGAGAACCTTAGGTTTTTTCTACACTGACAGGAACATCCTTGCAATATTCAAGGGGTTTCAGACTACGTTTATTCTGTACGGGTTGATACGAGAAGGATTAGTTTTTAACAAATATGTTGTAGTTAAGGATACTTGGCACGTAACTTTTTTAACAAATTGATTGCATTCATTCAGGTGGTATTATGTTCAATTAAATATGAAATTCACTGGTATGAAGTGTGCTATTAAAAGCGTCCGTTGGTTATTAAAACAGCTCTAGAGTTATCGCTATAAGCGTCAGTTATTGGCACAGTTAACATACAGTGTTTTTCCAATACTCGCACCTGGGGCAGGTTTGTACTTTATTCTAGTCACGGTGTTTGAATTAGATGAAACATTGAAAGTAAGTTACAGCTTTGCCCTAGTTTCCATACAGGTTTTGTTAATACGTCTGTACTGTCAAAGCGATCCTGTGTTCTGTTATATTATAGACTACTTCAGTTTTAATCTCAGAGAGATCTCCTTCAGGCGATGGACATCAAATTCCATTCCATTGGAAGTTTTCAGGAAGTGTTAAAAATCATCATGACACATAGCGACATCATGATGATTTTTAATGCTTCTTGACGACTTCCACTGGAATGAAATTTGATGTCTATCGCCTGAGGAAGGTCTCTCTGAAATTGGAACTGCAGTAGCCTATAATATAAGACTACAAAGAATCACTTTGACAGTACAATGTATTTACACCATTATTAGTAACTATTCAGTGATTCGGAGGCTAACAACATGATGTATCTTTATTGTATGGCTATCGTCAGGTAACAGGTAATTGTTCCGTTTCAAATCGATATATCTCTTATATTAAAAATAAATAAAATAAATCGTGGAAGAGGTTTACAGTATGTGGATTATCTTAAACACTGGACTCATAACTATACCCAAGTAGCATGGAAATTATTTTTAATCGATGAAAAGTTATTTCCAAAGATTTTAAAATGTATTCAGATTTAAAATCAACCAAAAGAATTTTGCAAAAGTTTTAAAATTAGTTTTAAATCATTTTGGAATTTTTAAATATTGTAATGTTAAAATTATTTATAAATTAATTACAAAATTGTTTTTAAAGATCTTAACATAATAAATCCAAACGGCGGTTTAAGTGTTTTTAAATCACTTTTAAATGTCGGTTAAATTATTCTTAAATTATTTTAAATCGTTTAATTCACTGTGGTTAAATTGTGTTAAAATGTATTTTAAATTTGTTTGTAATAACCTTTTAATCATTTTATAAATAGTTTTAAACAAATTAAATTAAAATTTTAAAACGGTTGAAAAAAATTATATTTGAATTCTTAATTATTTAAAATAGTATGAAAATAACTTTTGGGATTGTTTTTAATTATTAAAAAAAATATTTGTAATCTTTTTTTATGGAAAAAGTTTGATGGGATGGATATGTTTTAAACAGATTTTAAAATTAGTTACATAATTGCTGAATTTTGTTTTTAAAGTTTTTCAAACATATTTTTAAACATTTTTTACATCATATTTTTAATGATTGAAACATTTTTTACATCATATTTTTAATGATTGAACAAATTTAAATTGTTTATAAATAGTTTAAACACATTTAGTTAAAACTTATCTTATGTCAGTAACATAATTGCTTCACAACTTTTTAAAAGTATTTAAAATTGATTTCAAATCTTTTTTTTACAAATTATTTTCTTAATTTAAACATATTTCAAAATATATTATTTAAACGATGATAAACCAAAGTGCCAACTACATATTACATTTCAGGTGATTTTTCCATTTTTATACTTTAACAAATGAACTATCAAGACAGTTATTTTATAGTAGAGGAATCGATTAATTTATATATGAAATAAAAATTACTGGACATTTACTAATTAAGCAGTAAGAAAATTACTGATAAACTTAAGGCTATCGTATGACGCCGAGTTTAGTCAGGGAAATGTCGTTAAAAATTACTTGCGAACTACCAGTTATATTATATGGTTTAGATTGAGGGGGTGGCCGGGGTGGGTTCAGTGTGCTAAATAACAGTTGGGCGCGGCGGTGTCCCTTTGTCACTAACAAGAACCGAGAAGGGATTTTCGCTCGCTCCACAGAAAACCGGTCCTAGAGAGGCCGAGTCGTGTGTGCCGGTAGGGCGGGGGTGGGATATTAAGGGTAGGTAGCCATATTTGTCTACCTTCATTCGAGCTACGTTGTCACAAGATTTCATTCGTGCCGTGCTGGAACTGCGGTCGCTTCGGTTGTACTCAGTTCGAATGAGTTCCATCTAAGTGGTAGATTAAGAAGTTATCCAGTGTTTGTTACCCTATTTAAGTTTTGTGAAGTTGTTGTTGACCAATTTAAAGAGGCTTAGTTTAGTTCCAGATTGAGAAGCAACAGCAATCTGACCAGGTGAGTTTGATAGATTCTTCATTTTAAAACTTAAGCTATAAAAAGGGATTGTCTTCTCAGAGAAACTGTATCGATAATTAATTTGATTGAATATGCAGATGCAAAATGAAACCAAATATCTATGATCTTCATCATAATTTTTTATCTAACATTAATATATTTTTAAATGTTTAGTACAGTATTATTATTACTAAAGTATATTGTTTTTTATTGTTTACTATAAATGCATCACTTTTTTAAGTTTGTCATAGGCTAGCCTTGAGTAATTTTAAGACTGAAATAATTCAGTTTACATATTCCATTTGAATGATCAATGTTTCTCTTGAGAATCAGGCATAGTTATTTGGTTGTGACTAAACTTATACCAGTACAAATTTCATAACATATTGCAATTCTTCTAGATAAATATTTCCAAAATTACTTATTCTTATAGGGTGGTTGAGGAACTAAATTAAATACTGCTTTACTGTGGTAGTACGGTATGGAGTGATTTGTTTTTTAACAGGCAAAATTAATAGTATAACAGAGTTCCAGAGTGCATTGAGTTAGATTGATCGACATAACAGAGAACAATTAGACAGCTATAGGCCTAACTTGCCAGTTATGGGTAGGTTCACGGGGGTTACAGGGGGTGCACCGCTCCCTCAATATTTCGGGTTAGTTAATTAAACTACCGGTATGCCTGTACCTCTAATTTTTTTAGAGGATTGTTTAAAAATTAGTTTAGTCTGCATTTGGTAACAAGTAACTAAATCTTAGTCATATAATTTAACCCATAAACCCGGCTAACAACCGTCATGTTTATAGGGAGAGAGAATGTAAATTTTCTAAACCAATACAGTAGACCCCTCTTAAACGATTACGTTTTAAACGACGATCGGATTATCCTCCCGCGCTGATTAAATATCAAAGATCGTTTTAACCGAACCTGTTTTAGAACAGTTCGGTTTAACTCAAAGTTTAACCGCCCTTTTCTATTAATTATGACATTTCCGTTTCCATACTCGGCGATGGGAACGTTACGCTCAACTCTACAATTTGGTTACGGGTTAAAATATTTTGAATACACCAATTATTAATTTATGAAAACGTACAGTAGATGCATTGCCATCAATACCGCGTTACAAAATATTTGTAAAAAGTATATGAATATTTAATTAAAGGTGTTTACATATGAACATTTTTAAACTCGTCTACTATTAAGATTGTAAAAAGGTTTTGTTTTGACCGTGTTTTGGGGGTTATTTGTGGCTTTTCTACTGTTTCGATTTTGGAATTTAGGTTGACAATTATAGTTTATTTTCTGAATAAGCAACGGACGGCTTTATAATGATGATAATAGAACCCTAGATCAATAGAGCTTTCATTTTTAGGTGTTTAGAGGATTATCTGTTTTAACCGACCTTTTAGGTTATTTGACCTGGGTCTGGTCCCGTGAGAGTCAGTTGACAGAGGGTCAAACTGTACTGCTCCAATGACAACAAAATCTCAATTTTTCTAAGCAAATTGATTAATTTGAAATGTTCACATGTGGGAACATATAATATACTGTATTTTAATATTATAGTTTAGCCTTATTATAAAACTCTGTATACATTTTCTTCAGCTTATATTAAGTAATTTCAAATATTTAGGTAAAAGTATCTATAACGTTCTCACTTTAAAGTCTTTAACGATTTTACTGTAATGTTCTTTAGACTTAAATAAGAATGTTGTGTATCGCAAACGTTTATTTTATAGATAGAAAAACAAATTAAACCCTACCAACAAAACATAGGCCTATAGGTTTGGCAAAGCTGAATCATACATCTAGCCTAAGTAAAAAAATATTTTATATGTTTATAGTCAATACCAAATTAAAGAGTTTAGTAAGAAGGACGTGCCTGTAAGGTAATGTAATTTAATGTAGGTCTAATTGCTGGCATTTAAGTTGATATCCAATATGGTGGATCAAAGATGGCGGCCGAAAATTGTTATCCTGTCAAAACAAAGGATTAACCACCCAACAATGATAGGTGTTGGTCCCAAGTCAATATCTAAAAAATTGCCCATAAAAGATGCAGTGAAGTAACTTTTTTGTGTTGTGTTTTTTGTGTTTTTTGATTGTAGCTGCGTATTACTACATTGTTTTGGCAAATCTTTAACAACGGTTTTGGATTAAATAGAAATCAAACATACCGTTTTAAAGGAAATTGTTCACCAAATAAAAATATCTATTACACTTTTTCCGCTACACACAAAGCATTCCATGTTATTAAGCAAAATGTTTAAAAAAAAAAACTCAAAATAAAAACAAAACTTTCAATAAAATTACAAATATTGTTGTATTATGAATCTAAACAATTACATGTAATACACCATTCGAGAGATCATTTTCTCCTGAGTAATAATCACTCATAATATAGGCCAGTAAAAATACATATTCGAGTTATATAGAGAAAAGTATAAGCGAGTCAGAAAACTTTGGCGGCCGTATTGATTACGTCATCAACGCCGCTACAGGGCCAGAAAAATTTGTCCCGGGATTTTTAGACTTGTCTACCCATGTACTATCTAAATCCAAAGGGTTAAAGTGGTAGCCAGATTTGAAGTTGTTTTTCAGCTTATTCACCCCACTAACAGGGTTTATTTTTTAATTTTCAGGATGCAGCTGTTATGTCAGTGGGGCTCTCCACCGACCCCTCCAGACTTGTCACGACAGTACTGAGGGCCGTGATCAGGGAAGACATTTTTCCTCTGTTTACATGGCGGGGAAAACAACGAGCAGGGAATAAGAAGTTGGCATTCTCCACAGTTAATTTCTGTCCAATGTCATTCGGTAAGAAGTTAGAATTATTTTTAAAATGTTAGTATGGATTTTGCAAGTAATTGACGCTTATTTACTCTTAGTTCTTTTATAGATATAATCTTTAATCTAAAAAAAACCCTGTGTATAGTTAATTAATTATGTTCAACATCAAAATTGGTTTCTCTGTTTTTTTTTTAAATTGTTTTGAAATCTATATGTTGTCCTGATGTAAGAACTTTTTGTAAAATTGTTTCAAAAACATTATAGTAAAAAAAATCATCAATAAAAAATGCAACATAAGTCTGTGCATAGTAAGGTCATGCCCCCTCTATATCCAAACTTATGTTCACCTGTTAGAACTCAGTGAAAGAATTACTAGTTAAACATAAAGCGTTTCGCTGTTCGCTGTTAACAACCTTTTGAACATTTTGGCATTACTTTTTGATTAACATGTATTATAATGATATAAATGAACAAATTGAGGCATTGAGCATTAAAATAAATTTCAATATGATGGGTCATAACAATACCCTTAAATCGAAAAATTTGGATACAAAATGGCAGATCCATGATGGCAGCCAACAATTACTTCCCTGTTAAAAAGTAGTATTGACTATCCATCAATGCTTGGGGGTGGTCTGGGTTTATTTGAAAAAAAAAATGTAAAAGGTTTGCCATAGGACACTTAGTATTTTAAATCAACTTGATGTTTCAGATGTCGTATTGAAAAGGTTCCCCTCCTCAGTCAAAAGAAAGGTGGATAACAGCATAAGTCGCTGGCTGGCTCAAACTCAAGCTCAAAATGAAACAGCGAGTAGGCCTAAGGTAATTATTAATAAAGTTGGAATTTTTTTAATTTGACATGTTGAAAGTTCGTTGACAAAGCCAAACGAGTTTTATAAGAGCAGCTCATAGATAAATAGCAACATATTATGGGTTGAAATTCACAAAAGTTTAAACGTAAATACTTATATTCAAACTAAAGAAGTTAATTATTAAAGATTGGAGTTTTTTTGGAATATTTACATTCGGTATTGTTTTATAAAAACAAAGTTAGTTTAATTACAAAAACTAATTTTGTAATATTAAAAAAAACGGATGTAAATATATCGATCTGTTTCTCTGCCTATGGCAAATTTTGGTTTCCCTGCAAATTTTGAAACTACGGGTCCATTAAGGCATAATGTTAAATTATTCCAAGGGTTCACTGCAAGTACGGTATATATAACCTAAGGTTCTCATTGTAAATAACTACGC
This sequence comes from Flexamia atlantica, assembly GCA_035578135.1. NCBI lineage: Eukaryota > Metazoa > Arthropoda > Insecta > Hemiptera > Cicadellidae > Flexamia > Flexamia atlantica. The sequence goes on along the minus strand of JAQJVK010000014.1, from coordinate 20,312,575 downwards.
ATGAAACGATTGTAAATGTAAGAAATTTCAATGAATTGTTTTGTTAAAGTTTTTTATCTCTGCGTTCATTACAATACATCTACTTTACTATGAATAAATCTTGTAAGTATATATATTTAAACTCAAAGATGTGTTTAATGCAATAAACACATTGCAAATCTTCTTGTGTTTCTTTATCCAATATAGAGTATTAGGAGACCCGGGCTGAGCTTGGTAATAACACATTTTTATACCCTCTACAGATTTATGTTCTGTACAATTAAACTAAACTTAAAGGCAGGCAATAAAACTTTAAGCCATAACTATTTCACCTAGATTAAATTAAATTTTAATATCCTAATATCCTAGGAATAAACAATGTATTAGAAGGTAATAATTACATTTTTGACAACTTTATACTAATACCAACAAAACAGTTAATTTTACCAATAACGTTCTGTGCAGTTTTTGGTAATTTCACAATTGTGTTAAAACCAACAATTCTCTGTTTCCAGCTTGGAGCATCAGGAAGATGTCCATGACGAGAATAATGAAGAGAACATCAACACTGAGAATCTGATCAACAACTAACTCTTGAACCTTTGTATATATATTATTACTTTGTGAATATAGATTTTTGCTTTTAATCAAGTTTTATTACTTAATTAACCTGTTTTAATACATTGTCACTATCACTTTATTATCTGTCAGTTGCAAGTGTTAAAAATGTGTTCTATACAATTTCTATACAAACTATTAATAGTAGTTTATGCAACGATTGCATTCTGAAGGCCATCAAGTGTCGAGTGAGATGGAAAATATAAAACTACATATGGTTTTAGGTTTTGTAATGTACCTTTTTGTGGTGTAATATTGTAATTGGTGTTTATTGCAATGGTCGTAGATAAAATTGTAAAAATATTTTTAACATTATACGATTGTTTTAACACGAGTTCAAATATCATTTTTAACGGTTATAAAATTGGTCAGTCAGCAAATGTTTTGAAAAGAAATATTTTTGTAACTTTTATTAACAATTAAAAATTTTTTCTATAATTTTACTACTAAGGTATAGGCCTAAACAAATTTATAAATAATTTTTTAATTAATTTAAAATTTGTTAAAACTATTTATAAAGTAAAAACTCATTAAAATATATATATAATGATTTATAAAATTTATTTGAGGATTATTTTTAATATTTTAAAATAGTTTTAACATAAGTTTACACATTATTTTAAATGATTATAAAATTGGTCAGATAGGAAAATTCTATGAAAATAAATAGTTTTAAAACAATTTTTAACAATTTACAAAATGATTATAACATTACTTAAAATGTGGTGTAAAACAAAATATAAAATAAGTTTTAAATAATTTGAACATTTTTTTTTTAAGTATTTATAACTAGTTTTAAAGTTATTAAAAATTATATAAATTGATCTTTAATATTGATTTTAAAACAATTTTTAACACTTTAAAATTATTTTAACATAATTTTAAAACTCATTTTGAATGGTATTAAAATTGGTCAGTTAGGAAATTTGTTTGAAAAGAAATCATTTTAAAAACATTTTTTCAACATTTTAAATTTAGATAAAACTTATTTTAAAACTATTTTAGCCAACACAAATGCTACTTGGGTAACACTCTTTTATCGAAATAGGTCAGATTCACACGTCTACATTGTGTGTTCTAAATAGTATAAACAGCACGAATTCTAGCACATAGTACGAAAAGATACTTGAGACACTGTTTGGTATTTGATTTGTCTGTGACATTTCTTGGACTCATGATTATTAACAAGGTCCTCCACACACCAGAGTGGCGTGGTGTGGTACCTAAATAGTTAATTTGGGCGCTGCATCAAGTGGCAGGAAGCTGCGCATCTCCAAATCAGCTGATTTTACATATAAAACTGTGCTATTTGATTAATTGTCCGCCACGCCACGCCCCTCTGGTTTGTGGAGGGCCTGAGTTTGCCTTAAGAGTAGGATGATACACACCATCTTTTGGCTTGATGCCGTTAAGTGTTTTCTACATTCGATCAATTATTTAGATGAGTCGGCTTTCTCCCCCCCCCCAAAAAAAAATTGTACTCAATCAATCTTATCTTCTGGCTTAAAAACTTAATATGTTTCCCATATTCGATATTTTTTTAGATTATTTGGTTAAACTTGTGGCACTAGTAGTGTTGACGTTTTCTCCACAAGGGAAGCACCTAGTTAGTCGGGCTTGGGACGATTTTGCATTTATATTGAAGCGTTAGAGCCTTCAAAGGCAGGTGAAGTGTCATGTTGAATTTAATTTCTCTAGATCTGTAACAATCATTATCATAAACTTTAAAGTAGTTTATATTTGAAAATGTTTTCAGTGATAGTTTATTTGATTTATTTGTTTACTCATATTCCGATGAACATGCAATTTATAAGAAGGCCAACTGTTGCTTTTTATAAACAAATGTTACGTTAATTCTACATGTAAGACGCCGACTATGTGGTGGTATTTAAATAAATAAATGAAGTCCTTCATTTAAAAGTACGTTTCATCAAAGATGTTTTTCAAACCGACTCAGGTCATCTCAACCTTAACTAATCTAATTAATAATATATGTACAATATTAACAGTTTCCTATACTTTTATTTGGAACCCTGGAAGAATTATAGAACCACCGTTCTTTGTTTCCTTGATGGGGGGGGGGCATTGTACAACTGTGGGCCGAATAAGAAGATCCACGCCTTTCAACCTCTAACCACTTTTTGGGGAAGTGGAATGACTTGACAGAGCGAGTTCTCCGGCTAGAATTTCACCACTATACTGATATAGAAGAAAAATCGTAATTATCGTTTTGCTATCTCTGGCCACAAATACTTGTAACTGTGGTCAAATATTTCCATATAAAATCAAGCGGTGTTAAAACTTTACAAAATTACTGGAATAAATCTTTATTCAATATTCATTTCGTTATTAAAAATAATCTTATTATTATTCCGAAGAGCCTGAAACTAGAGGTAAATGTTTCAGTCGGTCCTGAGGTCCACTCAACATGTAAGGAGCTGGATCAGTTTCCTGGACACGTTCCTGAGGAAATCGCGATATATCCTTCATGTTGAGGTCTAACGCCAGCAGAAAACCACCGACCCTATTGAGCCGCTTCTCTTTAAATTGCTATGTACCCAATGTATGCACAATGTATGTAATAATTTCACCCTCTCATATTAAGAGGAGGTTGAAGAGATAGGTGCTGCTAATAGAATGCTGCGGCGTAGCTTGAAACTATTGCTCCGCCGTCGACAATGCATGAAATAGTGCGTAATAATATTGTTGAAACTTTTCAAAAATATTAAACTAATGAAAATGTTGTAAACACACTTATTTCAACTAATATCTTTAGTCAATCATGCTGAAACAGCAAGTAACGGACACTCATACGTGTTAGTCACCAATCAGAATGTATTCCTCCAGGCCGGCTAATTTTCATCACAAGTCAGCCAATTGCCAAGAATTCCTTCAAATTTACCTTGAATTTTCGCTTGACATGCCTTTTGGTATGTAAAAATTTGTCGTGTTATTAATTAGATAATTTCGAAGGTTGAATATTAGAAATCTTAATTAAAGTATCTACCCGTCGTAGGAAGCCGATTTTCGATAAGTTTGATAAATGACGTAAAATTATTTTTTTAATTTTACAAAAAATGGCTAGTTTATGTGAAAATGTAGCTCCTACGTCCGGTAGAGTTTAAAAAGAGCTTTAATTTGACATATAAACTTTAGTTTTCTGACCAAAAATAAACGAGAAATCCTGCATACCAATTAACATTGGTTCTTATGGAGTATATATGGTGGCCAACTCCAACCTCCTCTTAAGGTCTAATGCCAACAGAAAACCAACGAGGCCACGATCCTTTAAGCTCTCTGTACAGTTTCAGGAATATAATATTTAAATTGGATGTTCAATTCAAGTAACTGAATTAACCATCCAAAAGGCTAATTTGAATTAATTTTCAAATTAGCCTTTAATGATTTCATTTTCATTAAAGGCTACAAACATTATTTGTTGTTAGTTTTATTTTATCACCAGCAGTTGCCCGTGGCTTTGCTCACGATAAGTATTTTAACACCCGCTGCCTAAATGAAGATGGTGCCACATACTGAGTTCATGATTAAATAGATAAGGTACAAAAACGATTGGTGACTTTAATATAGTACAAATCACCTAAAAGAAAAAAAAAAAAACAACCATAAACCATGATAAAAGGAACCAAACTATAAATCAGCTGCAGAGACCTATCTGTATGTGAAGCTTAAACCGCCTTCTTGATTAAATAAAAATTGACAATTTAATCAAAAGACCATCCATTAAATTATACAGAAAGATTTTAGACCTTTGACCCCACCAAAAAAACCCTGAAAACTTTGAATTTTGAAAACCCCGTTCTCAGTGGATGCTCACGCCCTATAGGAACGTCTATGAAAAGCTCCAAGATTCTAAGTCAAGTTCAAGTAGTTTGAGCTGTGCGATGATAGGTCAGAGGTATTTGACAAATATAAAACAGATATATATACTTTCATCAGCCAGAAAGATGTTTTAGGAATCCACTAAGAACGCAGGTCTGCTGCGACAGGAGTACTTAGAAATATCGCTGCCCCCCGCACGAGGCATTCTTATTGGGCCTCTCTATACTTCACATGCCAGCACATTCCAGCGCCCCCGCCGACAAACCCCTAAGGGTGTCGCTGCCTGGGAAGGCTTATACTCAGTAGGTCTATCGTCGAATCTGTGCTATAGTATAGAGTGACCCTGAGGCAGGAAATACCCTCTTCGCAGACCATGCGTAATTAGTGAATCTTAAAGCAGTTTCCTGTTTCATGAACGTTTATGTACGTGGAGTAGAAAATGCCTTGATTAAATACCACCAAAGTATTTTCTAGTGTTTTAGGGTCTATTTTGAACAACAAAATAACATAGCCGTCCCGCAATTTTTAAAAATGTTTTACATTTTCTCTTTCATTAACCGCTGTTATAAGGAATGAAGGACATTTTAGTATCTCTAGTCAGTGATTTATTTTATTTTTTACAGACAGCTGGTTTTACATTCTATGAAATGTCTTGCTTTTAACATCTGTCTGAATATAAACATTTCATCACTTATAATTTTGGCATAAGGATATTATTAATATGTGATAATTGAGAGGGTCTATGCCCGGCCTTGGTCTGTGGTGTAGTCCGAGGGTCAGATCAGGATGAAAATCCTGATATAATTATAATGATTGGGAAAATATTAACTTTATATAGTACATGTCAATTGAAAAGAAATATTATAAACCAAAACATAAAACTTTATGAAATCATAAAACATCTGTAACGACGAATCCATCAGTGAAGGTAATTACCATCTGCTTGGAAAACTGAAAATTTAAACAAAACGTCATCCCCTTGAATTATGGGGAAATTCAAAACAAACTTGGTCGAGATCAAATAAAACTCGGTTTTTAGAAGCTTTCTATTTAATTTCAAAAAGACGTACGCTAGTTTTAAGTCGTCTAAAACCTTCTCATATGTGCATATAACACAGGATAAAAGTTTCAGCCAAAATAGTACTCTAGTTTTTGCGTGAAAAGCGGTCTAAAGTGTGATGTTGAGCGTTACCAACATACACCGTGACATAAATTGAGATAAGGCTTGATTCGGATTCTCTGACCTTCAAAACGCAAAAATAACCAAAAATTTCATAATTCTAAGCAATGTACAGACAAAACTCTAATTTTATTTATATAGATTTATAAATGATTTAAGTTTACTAGCATTTTTGTTACTTTTATATATAGTAGTTTAAGTCTGTATGGGAATAAAATTTTCATTCATTTATTTATTCATTCATTCAACTTCAAGAAAAATTACCTAAGTGGTAGAAAAATATATAGAGAGCTGTATAGGAAAAACCCCATGATTCTTGTCATTGTAAATTAACTGTCTGATCACCCTAAGATATCGGTTCTATTGGTACAATTTAAAACATCTGGCCCTTTAAAATGTTTCTATATGTAAACTTGACTTTTTCATGTAATCCAGTTTTTTATTGCTTATATATTATACAGCGTTGTTTAAAAAGGAGTTTCCTAAATTATGATTAATTATTTTTTCCGTATCTAGGGCAAATTATTAGGTTCTACATTCCTTACCAAAGGTTTAATAATTGGGAGAAGATAATTATCTCTAGTTTTCTAAAGTCCTCGCAAACAAAAGTTGTCTATTATTTCTTTGTTAAATAGTGTTAGTCAATAAAAACATCACAGCTACCATCTAAGAGGATTAATTAGCTTTGGTGAAGCTGGGTATCTTGAATTCAATTTTGGAATTAAAGTGGAACAATATAGGCGAGACCTGAAAAGTTTTATTTCGTTTTTAAATTACTGATATGTTGATGTATTTTCTTGAGTTATTACTAAGTTTCAACGTTTGGTAGATGCACTAGACACGGTGGCAATTTAGCTGAGCAAATACACCGAAACTGTATGCGGTTTGTGGCAAATTCATTTTACACTATTAAAAATTTGGTTGTATTGTAAACATCTTTCAAAATACTGTATGTAGTTAAACAAAAGACACTAACATAAGCTACTAGCACAACCACTAACATAAGCTACTACCATAACATAAGTCTAACATAAGGCACCAACAAAAGACACTAACAAAAGTTTAACGTGTAGTTAATCTTATAGAGAGAGACCAAATCTGATGAATTCATTTAGTCCCAATTTCCAGAACGTTATAAGAAGTTTGATTGGGAAGCCGGTTCACCCTATGCCGGATTGCATTCTAATTTTGTTCTAATTAATTTGTAGAGGTATTTTTTTTCTTTGGAGGAGAAGAAAACATGCTAAATCGAGTTGAGTACAAATAATGTAGTCAGCATGCACTTGTTTTTATCAATAAAGTGGATTGACTTTATCCCTTAGTACCACATCATAAGGGGAAGGGGGTGTTATCTACCACGATGTTTTTTTTATATTTTTTACCTATTTCTTTTACATAGTCGGATTCAAGGACAAGTGCTGGGCTGTCAAGGGGTACCGGACGCGGGACTTTCTGCACAAACACGTCCATTTGACCCAATGTATTTATAGACAACCATTAGTGAACAACACGTTTCTAATACCTGTCACCTGGTATTTAGGAACGTCGCGTTCGTTCGGCAACACGCGTTCATTCATAAATAACTCGATAGAACTTAAAACGCGCTGCACTAGTCGGGCGACTTGATCGCGGGGTATAAAACTTGCCTTAATCCTTAAAGGAGAAACGAGTTTTGTGTGGTGTAGTTAATTACCTATAAATAAGAAAATAATATTGAATTAACATGAGTCATCGACTGTAACTGGCCTTTTAATAGTTTGTTAACAAAAGGTTTAGCTGGATTTGATCAATCATAATTAAGTAAACGTTGAAACGTTCGATCAATAAATTTAGAAAATTCCAAAAGTATAAAAAAATTTTTTTGAACAAAGTAATTTGTTTTAAGAAAGGTTTTCTCAGCATCTTGGACTGTCAAAGTAGGTAACATGCGATGGTTTTTATTCCCAATTGATAGTGACAGTAACCAGTGAAACTGCATCACTAGCTTTATCTTGTCATCCAATAATGGTTTATTGAATCTCAACGGAAAGTGTTATTAACAAATTTTTGTTCTCTCTCACATTCTGTACCTGTGATACTATTTTACGTTTCATTTTATTCTTGCATTCCATTCGCTGTAAATTTTCCATTGTATTCCAGTTTTCTCAGATATTTCCCTCGAACGATGTCAGTTATTTTCAATATTATTGACCCATATGAACCCTTACCCTTGTAGTTCTAAGGAGAAACTGTACTGAAACTGTTTATTATACTAAATCTTAGACACTAAACATAACCAGAAATAAATTTGCACTATAACGTGTTATGAAATAAAATTCATTTTCGTAATTTTTACACTAATTGTAGAATTCATATCACTATACTTTATTCGTATTTTTATCATTAGCTTTAATTAATAATTGTATATTAAGATTTTACTCTGATTTGTTAAATTGCAAGACAGCTCAAATAAAACTTAATTAATTTGGTTAAAGTCGAAATTTCTTTGCCCAATTGTTAAGGAAGAACAACTGTTTATAAAGTGCAGATTAGCTATGGTGTATTCCCTTTTGTTCTAAGCTAAACTAGAAATGTTTACGATTTCAGGTGAATAAAACCGTTACTAAACGTTGGTTATTTAAAAATAAGGAATAATGTTTCTGCGTTATAATAAAACTAACAATAAACTTATAATGCAAACCATTCTGCTAAAATAGTGGTCTAAACTACAATTTCTTTTAAAAGACGATTCAAATTTATGTAGTCCTCTTCTTGGATTGCCATAAATATCGCCTGAAAATGCCACTTTCACACTATTTTTAACACCATTTTTTTCTAAAGTATTAATTAAAAAAAACACCTTCCAAAATCTGTAGGTAAGAAACAATCATTTTGTAAAACGTTCGGCCGTTCAGCATATTGGTAACGACAAGCTCTAAATCAGGTGTTTTTATATTCAGTGTTTCCAACTCAATTCATGCCACAAAAATTATTACCTGGGTATTAAATGCATATAGTTTTGTTTTCTTAAGTTGAAACACTGAAATTCTTGAATTAAATTCAGAGTAAGAAAATAAAAGTCAACAGTGTTGCCACATTTTCTCAATGTCCATCGCGGTGTTGCCGGATTTCTCTCCATGTACTTCTTATGAGATTAATTTTAGTCCCGTGGGAGAAAAAGTAAGAAAGTAAATCCCATGGAGTATAAACTACATGCTTAATGCTTAAAAGCATTTTTATTTTTTTATTTTTTTCCCAGCAAAAGAATAAAACCAAAAAGAAAGGTGACAAAATCAATAAACAAACCCTGGTACTCTGATGATCTTCATAGGCTCAAGGAAAATGATAATTTTAAGTATTCTCAAGAGTCAAACATTGCTCATGATAGGGCTAAGAAGTTATACAAAAAAGCTATAAATGAAGCTAAACTCAAATATAATGAGAACTTTATTGAACAGTCAGGTAATAAGTGTAAGGTGGCCTGGTCACTAATTAAAGAAAATATGTCATGTAATAATAATGTAGATAAGGTTCAATTACAACCAGACATCTTAAACAACTTTTTTATCTCTGCAGTTAATGACATTCGAGCTAAGATAACCAAGCCTTGTGCCCCTTTTGGTGACTATTTAAATAATGTTCCAAAACTTTCTCAGTATTTTAGCTTTAAAACTGTAACCTGTGATGATGTTCTTGCTGTCATAAGGAATTTAAAAAACACAAAAACTAAGGATATTTATGAACTTTCAAATTGGTTCCTAAAAGAAACATTACCACTAGTTATTGTACCTCTAACCTATTGTATCAATGCTTGTATTCAGGATGGAATATTTCCCGAAGGGTTGAAATTTTCTAAAATATGCCCAAAATTCAAAAAAGGGACAAATTCAACCCGGGGAATTATCGGCCTATCAATCTGGTCCCTGTATTGGCTAAAGTTGTAGAACAAATTGTCTACAAACAGGTAAGTAATCATTTTGAATCTCTTTCTCTTTTCAATGACCATCAGTTTGGTTTTAGAGCTGGTCGCTCGACAATTGGTGCCACCGATGCCATGGTGCGCGCGTTCCTTGACGCTTTTAAAAACAAGAGTGCAGCTGAGGCCACTTTCATAGATCTCAGCAAGGCTTTCGACTGCGTTGACCATGGCATCCTTCTCCACAAACTTGAATTCTATGGCATCAGTGGTCGAGCACTCAACTTCTTCAGGTCTTACCTGGAGAACAGGAGACAGACTGTGTGCATAGGTGAAGAATGGTCCTCAACCCAGACAATCAACTGTGGGGTCCCCCAGGGGTCTGTTCTGGGGCCCCTACTTTTCTTAATATAAGTAGTGGCATATTTTTGTATGCAGATGACACCACACTTTTGAGCAGTGGTGAAGATTTTTATCAAGTCAATGATGTCACTAAGGAAAATCTTAAAAAGAGCATTGATTGGTTCTCTGCTAACAGCCTTTTAGTAAATAATGAAAAACACAGTCTATGATCTTTAGTCTTAGGCAAATACCAGATGACCTTGATTATAGCTCTCAAGTCAAGTTCTTAGGGGTCACAGTAGATAACAGTCTTTCATGGGTCCCTCACATCAGGCATGTGTGTACTAGGCTCAGTCGCTTTACTTTTTTATTTAGGAAACTAAAAGATAACCTTCCAATTAATTGTTTAATAAATATGTACTTTGCCCTGTTTCAATCGGTCATACGTTATGGAATTAAAATATGGGGAAATAGTCCCCATATTGAAGACATTCTTTTAATACAAAAAAAGGTTATCAGAATTCTGGCCAATGCTCACCATAAAGATCACTGAAAAACCTTTTTTCACTCAATTCAACTTTCTTACCGTAAAAAATTTGTATATATTTAATGTTTTATTATATGGTTTAAAGAATAGAGGTTTATTTAGGGTAAGGGAAGAATGCCATACGTTTGACACTAGGCAAAAAGTAAAATTGACGTACCCTTTGTACGACTTGAAAAAACAAGAAGAAGTCATATTATTGTAGCAATGAAATATCTAAATTTCCTACCAGAAAATGCATTAAAGCTACCTTTCAACCTGTTCAAAAAGGCTATTTATCAATGGTTGGTCAGGAATCCTATATATAAAATAGAGGAGTTTTATAACCTACCAACAACAGACCTACTTATACCTAAGTAAGTGTAATCAAATTTAGAACTAAGCAATGTATTTGTATATATGTATATGTTTTTGTTGGAACTGTCTTTGAGTACATGTTTTTTATAGGTATTGATAAACCTGACGATTGCTTGTAAGCAATAAAAAAATAAGCTGGCTGTATCATATGCATCATTGTGTCTATTGATAATAAAGACTTGATTCTGATTCTGATTCTGACTAGTACTTTAGTATTCTATTCCAGGGACCAAAAGACGACTTTAGATAGTAGGTGGAGGGAATAACAGTTTATTTCTCGGTGGGAGTAAAGTGATTAGTTTTACTGTCCACCCGGAGGGTGACAAAGTAAACCCATAAGAATTACACTGAAATCAATAATTCAAAACTTAGAGCGCCTTGAAAATTCTACGCACACATGCAAATATGTTACAGCTCAACGAATGCAGGCGCTAACAGCTGATTTCGAGGCAGGAACAATCAAGTAAGATTAACACAACAACAATCAGCTGTGGGAACGTCTAAGAATTAAGCATGTAAGAACGTTGCAACAATCAGCTGATCGCTGGTGCATGCATGGTTGTGGCTACTCGGATTCGGACGTTATTAGCAGAACGAAACCCGCTATCAACCTCGCAAGCTCGGGCGCCAACATTTTTTTCACTCATGAGACAATGTTGTACTTAACTTACTCAACATTCAAATAACTATTTCGCTGATTGATGTTCAGCCAAACATACACTGATTATTAGTTATAATATTATACTTTTTTATTACTTTTTAATACACTTTTGTACTTATAATATTTATTGAAAATGCTACTACGTGCTCTAATCGGTCGTAAAAGATATAATTTTTTACTCATCTTATTTTTGTTTTTTTTTACTCATTTTGTCAATTCCGTTTTATTTATCTTATAGCGACTGAAGTATTTACTTAGTGCCTTAATATAAAACTATGCTTGTCACAAACCTCCCTCGCCGTCACTGCAAGGAACCGGAAGTTAGGGAAGAGTGGCAGAGGTGTGGCCGTGGAGGAAATGGCGTCCATCAATTATCCATCGTTTTTGTTTATGTTTGGATTACAAAGAAACCGTTCCAGTTTGAACTCTGTTATCGAAAAGAAACAGTTAGCTAGGCCTGATTATCGTCATTATTAATATTGACATATATTTTTTAATTGCGTCTCAAATGAGAATCATTCAATTTCACAGTATACGTTAAATCTTACATACGTTCTAAAACAAAAATTTTATAAAATTTAGTAAAAAAAACGTATAATGTTTTTTATTTATTTGGTAAAAAAAACTCCATAAACATCCTTACTGTGGTTGATAATTCTCAGGATTAACACCATAATTGGTGATATTATTGCCAAGTAAATAAAGACCACACTCTTCACCAATAAATAGTATTGACAGTAATAATTCTCCTTGAGTCCAAGAAAATTACTTCTTTTATGACTGTAACAGCAGAAGTTTACAATAACCCATTTCTGCTTCCATTACTCTTCACAGAAAAAGGACGCTCACAAACTAAAGACGAACTGGCTTTATTTATTACTACAGTTTCCTGATTATGGACAGACGTATCTGTTTTTCATTGTATTTTTCAGATGTTTTTGTGTTGATTATATTTCGAAGTAATTGTTTTTAAGGATCTCAGTGTAAGTCAATACAAGGAGAGGGCGGTAATACTTACTGGCTAAGGAAGTAATTTTATTGTTCACTATCCTACACACACTGTGACTTCTTGCATATGTTCAGAGAGGTCCCTAAGGAAGTTCTTGGATTTCCTTTTTAAATTTATTATTAACATATTAAATAATCATTAATATAGCTTATTGAAGACTAAAAAGTACTATAAATTTAATTTAATATGTATTTTATAAAATACAATAGTTATAGATTGAATAGTTATTGTGGTATTTTAACTGTAGTTTAGCATATGTTCTGTATCAAAACCCAAGGATAATCAAAGAACAATGTAAAACTCAAAGTTTAAGAATGAACGACCTCCTCTTTCAAAAAGTCACCAAATCTACCAAAAATAATATGTGCCTGGTGAAATAGTTTTAACTACGAGAAGAAGGGCAAAGTAAGTTTAATTATTTTACTTGCTGAGTAAAGATTCAAAGAAAAATATTCGAAAAGAAGATATTAAAGAAGAGGTACATTTCTGTGTTCAAATATGGCGACTTTCAAAATACCTTTTCTTTAGATGAAGTATTTGTTATAACCTTTTTTAAGATATGTAATAAGGTAAAATGAGAAAAAATTGTATCTAGATATTTTGGTTATATTTAAGTAATTTTGGAAGGTAGGCATTATTATACGGATCTAGTAAGACAACTTTAATGCAACACCAAAGTGTTGATAAATATTTCAATTCATCAACATAAATATGCACTAAGTTCTTCGTTTTTTTTATAGAAGCTCAAGAGTTTTCAAGATATGAAAATGTTTTTAACGATTCGAAATGCGATGTCGAACCCAAGTCTTCTTCCTATGTCAAGTCATACGATTTGAGGAGACGTATTGAAGAGAGAAACATGATCAAAGCAGCGGCACGTGGTAAAACCAGTGGATCACGAGTATTCTAGTATTCCCGATTTTTTTACTGATTTTTTCGGTATATATATCCATCATGATTTTTTACGTTGAAAAAGTTCTCTAAGCAGGAAATATACCAATGTAAATCATATTTATATTAGTCATGTTTATTTCTTTCATGGGTTAGATGAACATAATTTGAACTTTAATTTGATGTTGCCAGAAGAGGTCATTTATTGATACTCCTCTCAAGCTTTAAAATCTAAAGTGCCCAATTTTACTACACAATGTGTGCTTCTTATTTGTTGAATTATCTGCTGTAGTATTTGTTAGTGAAGTAAGCAGCCATTTCTCTTTAAAATTCAAAAACAAATAAAATAAAAATTAAACAGAAAACTGCAAGCGGAGCCGGGAGGAAAGTTTGAGCCTGGAGTTGTAAGTTTCTTCTAACTCGTTATATTGAACCACAAATATCCAGCAACGAGTGGCAACAGCCCGCGCGTCTTGATGCTGTGAAGCAAACTTCATTAAAGCCAATCTGGCGATACAAAACAAACTTTATATTGCGCCGAACATATTTTTCCATATTTAAATGAGGTTTCAGTTTTGAAATTGTATCTTATTTTCAAAATAGCCTTTCAAAATATTTTATTTAAGTTATAATACTTACTGTCTTCCAGTTGGGCTAGTAGGTCGCTGAAACTGCCTCACAAATAATTTTTATTCTGAGGCACATGAAGCAAGGAGGAGAAGGGTCGTTGGAACCTCAGAAATAATTCGTCCAATTACCCCGACCGTCAGACCACTGTTTGAGCTCACCAAAGGCCCAAGTGGAGGTCGACCAGAATAGGCCATTGGAGCAGCACAATATGTTGTCAGTATGACGTGCATAGGACCTGGACACCACATTTTAGAGAATCTAAGCTAGAGCTAGCTTCTGATTGAAACTTTATCGATTCATTTGAGTGTCCCATAACAATTTTTTAAGGGGATCCGCCACCTTTAAATGGTAATTTTTTTATTTTATAAGTTAGAGATTTTTATGCAGGTTTTATATTTAGGACCTTTATTTAATGAGCTTTTGAAGTTTTAAATTTAATTTTTAACCTTTAAGTTTTTTTATATAATTTTTTTAGCGTTTTATTTTAGCGTTTTTAGGTACATTGCTAAACTTTGAATAACTTTTTTATTTTTTGATCAATTGTAATGATTATTGATTTTTTTATCCTTATAATACCTAGAAACTTTTTGGTCATTAGAATTAAAATACCATTTCAGAAAAAAAGTTATAAACAATTATATTTTAAAAGTAATTTTTTTATTTTACAAAAATTCAAAAAATTAATAATTATTTTATTTTAAGAGCTATACAATGTCTTATGACCAAATATCTCAGTAATATAACAAGGAACAAGTGGTAAAAATTTTAGTGGCATATCTATAATACTTTAAAAGATATTCTTATGTAATAAGAAACACGGAAAAACAGAACTTGCGGAAAACGGGCTTTAAAATAGGCTAATATGTTTTGGTAGATACTCACTCACGCTTAAAAGCGATTGTAACAACTTTTATTTTTTAATATTATTTAATGAAAAAATGGTCGGTTTCTCTTTAAATTTCACCCACATACTCAGAAAAATATGCAGAACAAAAAAATAAAATTTTCTAAAAATGTAAAAAATAAAAAAAATTACCATTTAAAGGTGGCGGATCCCTTTAAGAAAAAAATGCATTTATTTATTGTTAAAATCTCAAAATATTCATGGGAAATGTTATAAGCCATCATTATGACTATTTTGTAGGGTAATTTTAATGTTTGCTATTAATATGTGGTTTGGAAATTATTTTGAAAGGGAAAAATAATTTTAAAATAAACAAATTCACTAATTAACTACGAATATTAGTACCGTATATATTTAAATAAATTGTCTAGTCTATTTTATATGGAATAAATAGAGCTAACCGCTCTTTATTAAATGTTATAACTAAATATACCAGCAAAATACGATAACGTTTGGCATAAAATGCTTAATCTTATTGAATAAAGAATTTTTAATAGTTTTTTTATCAGTTAAATGTATAAACAGTTAAAAATAAAAATACACCAACGGTAAAATACAACTCTGTATTAAAAGTCGATCAGTGTGAATGCAAATTCCAAAGCGTAACAACTACAAAAACATATTTATCCTCTTGCAAAATTCAGAATGTTTAATGATACAGAATGTTTATATAGAAAATGACCTCATAAAATACGTTAAAAAGATTTGTTAATTGCTTAAAAAAAACATTATACTTTGGCCATAGAAAAAGGAACGGATATCCGTTCCTATAGCCCAGTACTCACGTGTAAATCAAAAACAACCCAGAAATGATCGGTAACAAAACTTTGATACGAAGGATTATCACTCTCATTCCGGAAGGAAGCTAGAGACGAGGGGCCGGACATTAGCTATCAAATCTGATTGTTTATAGCGGAATTTGCCATGCTCTGATTTGAACCTTATCAATACAGGTGCCCTATAATATCAAAATTTACATATTTTCAATACATTCAGCAGTAAAACATATTTAAAAATAAGCTATACAGAAATATAATGTTTTGTCTGATGGAAAACGTGCTTGCAGAACGAATAGCGTAGCAGAAAAATATGCGAAGAAAAAAAGAAGTGGAAAAAGTTTAAAGGAGTTGTAATGTTACAATTATTGCAGTTAAACATTGCAGTCAGGTAATTGCATTAGTTGCGTTTTACTTGAACACTATCGAATTACAGGAATCTTAGTCTATAATTCGACTAAGACTATACTTATACTCGCAGTCTTAGTTTACTTACTATGGGATTTACTCTTAGCTTTTGATCGTTAGGTCTAGAATAATAATTTTTTTTTTTTTTTTTTTTTTTGGGTAGGAGGTGGAATGCGTTTACGCACACTGAGGGGCTCGTTGTCCCCTCAGTAGTGTCGGACTCCCACGAGCTCGATGTCCCGTGAACTACCGACTAAACCACCTCCCTCGGCACCGAGGACACTAGCCTGGAACTGTTTCACACATTACTTCGGGCTAGGCCTTTGATATTACGCCGCTAGGGCAACCTCCGTGGGGAAATGCTGAGGATTAAGGCCGATCGAGGTCGACCTTTTTCGCCCGAAGAATGGCCTGGACGTAGTGCTTGACACAGTTCCAGTTGCCCTCTCCCTGGAGCATAGCTCCGACGATGTTGTTTGGGCTGACGATCACGCCGATCTCAGATGAAAGCGAGGCTCGGCGGACGTGCCAACGGTCGCACTGAAAGAAGGTGTGCTCGGACGTGTCTGGGATGCCGGGGCAATACAGACAGTTCGGGCTGGCGACTTTGCCCATCCGGTGCAGATAGGCTCGGAAGTACCCGTGCCCAGAAAGAAACTGGGTCACGTAGTAATCGACCTCGCCGTGCTGCCGTTCCACCCATGGTCGGACGGAAGGTACGAGCTTGAAGGTCCAACGTCCCCTCGGCTCGGCTTCCCAGTCGCGCTGCCAGGAGTCGAAGCTGCGATCGCGCTCTTCCCTGGCAGCTGTTTCCCGGCCCACTTCAGGCCTCCTCCGGTAAATCGCCTGCCTCTCCCTCGCGAGGAAGAGGACGGGAATGACTCCGGCGATCACCATCACAGCAGGCTCGGAGACTGTGCGGTAGGCTGAAGCGACCCGCAGAGCTCCTCGGCGCTGGACTCGGGCAAGCCGATCTCGAAAGACTCGCTTCTCGAGTGCGTGAGCCCATACCTCCGCCCCGTACAGCAAGACTGACTGGACGGCAGTCATGAGCAGGCGGCGCTTGCAGGAGCGAGGACCGCCGACATTGGGCATAAGCCTACCAAGGGCAGCGACACCCTTAGCGGCTTTGTCGGCGGCGCGCCGGATCTGCTCGCCGAAAGACAGTCTGCTGTCGACCATGACTCCCAGGTACTTTGCAGCAGGCTTAGTCTCGAGTGTGACGTCACCTATCTGCACCGGGAACACGGTGTTAATCCTCTTTTTGGTGAGGACGACGATCTCCGTCTTACTGACAGCCAGGGACAAGCCGTGATCTCGCATCCACCCGTTGACCTTGGCCATTACCACGCTGAGCCTCAGTTTTGCCTGCTCGACGTTCCTCGCAGCGATCAAGGCAGCGACGTCGTCAGCATAGCCAACGAGGCGGGTCTCATCGGGCATGTCTAGCCTCAGCAAACTGTCGTAAGACACGTTCCAGAGATCTGGTCCGAGAATGGACCCCTGCGCAGCCCCGGAAGTGATGGGAATGCGCCGCTGGCCTTCGGTCGTGTCGTACAAAAGAACACGGTCTGACAAATACGCCTCGATCATACGCAGGAGGTAAGAGGGAACTTGGAACGTATGCTCAAGCGCCCACAGCATATCGCTGCACCTGGCGGAGTTGAAGGCGTTCTTCACGTCGAGCGTGACGAGAAGGACCACGCGGCGCGACCAGTGGTTGTGGTCCTCCGCCCTCCGCACTGCCTCAACTACCTCCTGGATAGCGTCGATGGTAGAGCGACCGGATCTGAAGCCGTACTGCTGCGGGGACAAGTCCCCCGCAGAGACGATGGCCTCGGTCAGCCTGACGCGCAAGAGCTTTTCAAGCACTTTTCCGGCCGTGTCGAGCATACACAGGGGTCGGAAAGAAGAAGGGGTCCCCGGTGTACTCTTCGCCTTCGGGATAAGAACAAGGCGGGCAACCTTCCACGAAGAAAAGAAAACGCCTTTCGCCAGACACGCGTTGAACATATCGAGCAGAAGCCTGGGATTCACCTCCGCAGCGAGCTTGAGCACCTCCGCCGGAATGCCATCGGGACCGGGCGCTCTTCTGGGTCGTAGAGATCGGACGGCGGCGGTGAGTTCCTCTTCCCGGAAAACTGGGAAGGCGCCTACCTCTCCGAATTCCCTGACTGGCCGAACTGGGTGGCTGGGAAACAGTGTATCGACGACGACGGCCATGGCTTGTGGTTCCATGACCGCAGGTGGTGAGCGAGCCCCTAGCTTCTGGGTTACAAGTTTGTAGCCCATCCCCCAGGGGTCGTCGTCGATATCCTGACACAGCTGCTTCCAGCACCTGACTTTACTCCGGTTGATGGCACCGCGGAGCTCTCGGCGGGCCGCTCTGTGCTCAGCCGATCTGGCATTTGCATCAGGGCGGTTCCTGGCTCGCTGCGCAGCTCGTTGGAGACCAAGGCATCTCCTCCGGAGTTCCGCGATTTCAGGCGTCCACCAGTAAACCGGCTTCTTCCTGTGGCGGCGGGAAACTCCGGGCATCGACTGCTCACACGCGGTCGCGATGAGACGCATCGTCGATGCTGCCAGATCTTCGGCACCTGTGAAATTCACAATGACCAACCAACGGTAAAATACAACTCTGTATTAAAAGTCGATCAGTGTGAATGCAAATTCCAAAGCGTAACAACTACAAAAACATATTTATCCTCTTGTAAAATTCAGAATGTTTAATGATACAGAATGTTTATATAGAAAATGACCTCATAAAATACGTTAAAAAGATTTGTTAATTGCTTAAAAAAACATTATACTTTGGCCATAGAAAAAGGAACGGATATCCGTTCCTATAGCCCAGTACTCACGTGTAAATCAAAAACAACCCAGAAATGATCGGTAACAAAACGTTGATACGAAGGATTATTACTCTCATTCCGGAAGGAAGCTAGAGACGAGGGGCCGGACATTACCTATCAAATCTGATTGTTTATAGCGGAAGTTGCCATGCTCTGATTTGAACCTTATCAATACAGGTGCCCTATAATATCAAAATTTACATATTTTCAATACATTCAGCAGTAAAACATATTTAAAAATAAGCTATACAGAAATATAATGTTTTGTCTGATGGAAAACGTGCTTGCAGAACGAATAGCGTAGCAGAAAAATATGCGAAGAAAAAAAGAAGTGGAAAAAGTTTAAAGGAGTTGTAATGTTACAATTATTGCAGTTAAACATTGCAGTCAGGTAATTGCATTAGTTGCGTTTTACTTGAACACTATCGACTTACAGGAATCTTAGTCTATAATTCGACTAAGACTATACTTATACTCGCAGTCTTAGTTTACTTACTATGGGATTTACTCTTAGCTTTTGATCGTTAGGTCTAGAATAATAATAATAATAATAATAATAATAATAATAATAATAATAATATTTCTTTATTGCGTGAACAATGGTTGTACATTGCATTGCATGCGTCAATATATATATTACTAAAGCTAAGATTTATCATTCATACCTGCATACATACATCAAGTCGCCATACATTCATCACATTCATACCTACCTAACACCGATGACATAGTTTATTTCATTTTGAACTATCCCAGCAGCCCCCATAAACTAGTCAAAAGAGTAGAATGCCCTAGATGCCAGGTGGCGTTTTAAATTCGATTTGAATTCTTTTTCGTTTGCTGACTGTTTGATGGCATCAGGGAGCTCGTTGATTAGCTTAACACCGATCTGAGCTGGCAGACTTTCAAATTTTGAAGTTCTGTGTTAAGCAATTCTGAAATTGTCTCTGCCTCTTGTTTGGTACTCATGGACGTCCCTGCCTCGGACCAGAGTGGTCTTGGTCCTTCAGTATATGGACACCTCCAAGATGTACAGAGAGGCCAGTGTCAAGTTGAGCTCCCGAAAGGAATTTCTACACGACTCTCGATAGTCTAATTTTGCAATTATTCTCACGGCTTTTTTGTAACCTGAAAACCCCCTCAAATCTCCGATTTGAGCAGCCACCCCAGAGCCGTATGCCGTAGGGTAGGTGTTACTTACTTGTTACTTGTTACTTGTCTATTCCGTCCGTGTCCTTTGAGGCAAAGGAATTGGACAGGTCAACTTGTTTCTCAAGGAAAGCAAGGTAGTTTGGGGTTAGGCTATCAGCAACGAATAATGTTACCTTTTGGACAGATAGTCCTCTATATTGTATAAGCCTAACTCCACCAGATATAATTTGACATCTCTTTTAAATTTTGAAAATTGTTGGATTGATTGTAATTTCTTTGGCAATGCTTGAAACAATTTCATTCCACTGTAAGATGGTTTTTGTTCAAACAAAGTTAGCCTGTGTTGTTCAGCGTGTGTACCCTTGTTCCTTGTGTTGTAATTGTGATTTGAAAAAAACTGGTTTTATTTTCTGTCGCTTAATGTAGCAGACGGATTCAAAAACAAAGAGTGAAGGAACTGTCAAAAGGCCAAGCTGTTTGAATGATTCTCTGCAGCTAGATCGAGGTTGCATGCCTAACATTGTCCTAACAGCCCTTTTTTGAATTTTGAAAATTTTTTCAAGATTCCCTTTAACAGCACCCCAGAGAATGATTGAAAAGGAAATATGTTGTTCAAAAAGGCCAAAATAAACTAATTTTGATAGAGGAAGACTGGCATAGGTTCTTATCCTACGTAGGATATAGAGCCCTTTAGCCAGTGATCCCTCTAATTTTTGAATTTGATCATCCCATCCTAGCCTATTATCCAATCTAACCCCCAAGAAATCAGCTGTTTTTGATTTTTCAATTTTGTTCTCTCCTATAAATAGGTTCGGAGTCCTATTTGTTTTTGAATTTTGTTTTTGTCCTGTTTGAATGCAAAGAAATTTAGTTTTTTGTGGGTTTAGTTTCAATTTGTTTGATGAAAAAAAGAGAGACAGCTCATTTGCTTTTTCATTTGACTCTATTTCCAGCTCTGTACAGTCAGATCCCCTTGTGAATAACGTGGTGTCATCCGCAAAGAGATACAGACTTCTCTCTGGAATAAAGCCTGTAATGTCATTGATATAAACCAAAAATAGGAGAGGTCCTAGGACAGATCCTTGCGGAACTCCGCTGCTTATCAATTGTGGAGAGGAAAGAATTTTGTTGATTTTTGTTTTTGAATTTTGAGTGATTTCAGTAATTTGTTGTCGATCCGTCAGATATGACGTGATCCATTTCAAAGCAGTTTCAATAATTCCAACTGAAGCTAATTTTTCAATGAGAATAGCAGGTTCGACACAATCAAAAGCTTTTGACAAGTCAGCGAAACATCCGACAACAGTTTCTCCAGCCTCAATTGCATCTATACTGCTATTAATGAAATCAATGAGTGCTAGTTTTGTTGATTTATTTTTTCTAAACCCATACTGACTATTACATAAAATATTATTGTTTTCCAAAAAATTGGTTAGTTGCTCCGAAACAACTTTTTCTATCAATTTTAAAACTACGGGAAGAAGGGAGATTGGACGATAGTTACCAGGATCGGTTTTATCTGATTTTTTGTGAAGTGGTTTCAATTTGGAAATTTTGCATTTCTGAGGAAAGATTCCAGAACACAAGGAACTATTTATTATGTGGGTGAGAGGTTTTATCACCTCCTCCTTACAGTGTTTGAGCGAGTGCATACTAATTCCATCAATGCCACAAGAGTGTTTTGATTCCAATTTTGAAAACACTTCTAAAAGATTTTCATCTGTAATAGTGTTGAATTGTTTTAATTCTTTATTAGGCCTAATTTTTGAAGTCATTGGGAAGCCTGCTAAAACTGGACTGGCATTGTTTCCATTTACTGTGTCCGCAGCCTCAACAAAGAATTTGTTGAATGCTTCACACACCTGTTTAGGATTTCTTATTACTTTGTCCTCAATTTTCAGGATGACATTTTCATTTTCGACGGTTTTTTGTGCCCTTACGCTGTTTATAACATTCCATGATTCTTTTGATTTGTTGCTTGCTTTGGCTATGCTGCTGTGTGCCCATTGTATTTTACTTTCTTGGATCATGTTTTTATACCTTTCTTTGCATTCTATGTATTTGATTTTTTCTGACATTTGGCCTGTTAGCTTCCAGATTGAAAACTGTTCGAACATTTTTTCTTTTATCGTTATTATTTCATTATTCATCCATTTACTCTTTTTTAAGCCTCTAATTTTGATTTTCTTTTTTCTCATAGGACAACTTATATCATGATAGTATTGAAGTGTATTTGTGAAGTTATTATACATTTCATTAACGTCAGTTGCCCCATATACAGATTCCCATTTTTCGTTACTGAGTCTAAACTTTAATTCATCTAAGTTTTCTGTAGTGCTATTTCTGTATTCTACTGTTTTGCCAGTTTTCATTGAATCATTCGAATCCTGGGGGAGGCTAATATTAATTGATATGGCACAGTGATCTGATATGTGCGGTTCAATAACCGAGGAATTCTTTATATTGAAATTGGTCAGGAAGTTATCTAGGCAAGTCCTGGAAGACTCAGTTATTCTTGTAGGCTGAAAGATATTAGGTCTCAGGTTGAAACTGTCAAGTACTGTTTTAAAATCATGATGGGATTTATCATTCACCAATATGTCAATATTAAAATCTGAGCCAATTATTATCCGTCTGTTTTTTATGTCCAATTTCAACAAATAGTCGTACAGTTTATGAAGGAATGTTTCTAAATTGGTTTTGTATGGGGCTCTGTATATTGATGCTACTGTATATCGTTCCTTCCCTACTGAAAAATGTATTTCTGTGCTCTCAAAAACTGTTTCCTCTATCAGGTGTGTTCCCAATTCCGTCACTTTGACATCTTTTATATTTTGGCCTGACACATTCTTAAAGATTGCCACTCCACCCAGCTGCTTATTTTTCCTTCCGTAACCAGCTACAAATTCATAATTCTGCAGTTTTATGGCTGTCAAATTGTTTTGGTCTAACCCATGTTCATTTACAAGAAACAAATCTGGCTTTTCGGTTAGTAAAAATTCCTCTATTTCTTCTATTTTTTTGGTTATGCCTCTGACATTGAGATGTATCAAATGTAAATTGTCTGTTTTCTGATTAAGTTCATTTTGTTTTTTAGGCCTATGTGGTTGAGCTTTAAAATTTTGAGATTTATTTTTGTGAAGCTGGTCTGTCTGATTAAGTCTTTGTGAGGTTAGGTTACTTCCCTTTTCTTTTTTGCATTGGCGTTTTTTGAAGGTTTGTCAAGTGAGGTTACATAATTCTTAATTAAATTCCCTACTACCTGCTTTCCCTGGTTGTTCAGATGCAATCCCTGTTTGGTGTAACAGTTCCGGTCAAGCATGCTGTTTAGACCCAGGTAGGCTATCTTATTTTCCTTACAAAAACTCTGTATTATTTGATTTTGAGTTCTTATTCCATCATTTTGATTATCTATGTCCATACGGTATGGTGTTTCCACAAATATGATATTCCTTTCATTTTTCATCTTATTTCTGATATCACCTAATTTACTTTTGACCTGGTCTATACCTTGTTTTGATACGTCATTAGTGCCACCTACCACAACACACATATCCTGTGATTCCAACCCAGGCAGCTCATTCTCTACACTGCGGAGAACAGTGACCATGGGTGCACCCGGCAGCACAGTACTGGAAATACTGCACGACCCAGCACCTCCCACGTCCATCAGCCTCTCCCCACATTGCCGCGCATGACTGTCTCCAATTATGAGCAGCCTGGGTTTTAATTTCTTAAGCTTATTGTTGTCCCCTGAACATGGTAACCCAGCTATTTTTGGGGGGTTTACAGCAGGGGCCGCTGGCTCCAGAGCACCATCCGCCAATACCTCAAAATAGTTTGCGGTAGGCAGGCCTACTCCAGATCCAGTCCCCTGAACTCCCCTTGCAACACGTCTGGCCCTCCCACCCCGGGCAACAACCTCACTCCAGCTATGATTTTTTTGTTCTTGACTTGACCCTTTACAGTTT
Source organism: Flexamia atlantica (assembly GCA_035578135.1). Lineage (NCBI taxonomy): Eukaryota > Metazoa > Arthropoda > Insecta > Hemiptera > Cicadellidae > Flexamia > Flexamia atlantica. The sequence goes on along the minus strand of JAQJVK010000014.1, from coordinate 20,288,566 downwards.
GTTGCTTTCACTCTAAGCTCAATCAGCTGGACTTCTTTCAGGTTGAGTTGCTCTACTAGCTTTTTCTTTTCATCAAGCAATGACTCAGCCAATTTCGAGGCTTTGTCTAGTTCATTTAAGAGTACATTGTATGGCAGGGGGTTATTTTGCTTACTGAAAGTTTTGATACAACATTGACAAACAAATGGGTCATTCTTAGTGATTAGCCTAAAAATAGATTTCTTGATACTACTACATGCTTTGTCAGAGTGAACCCAGCTATTACAAATGTCACATGCAATCGAACCTGATTTCTTATCTAAGATTACTTTATTACAGGATTTGCAAACCTCTGCTTGTTGTGTAGGTGTAGGTGTTTGTTTACTAGGAGAGATTTGACTTTGTTTTTGTTTTCTGAGGGAAGCTGGCATTGTTTTTGTGTTTTTGCAATGTAAAAAATGTGACAGTGTGTTCTTTAAATTAGGGTTGCCAAGTGACAAAGCAAGCCAAAGAAATCCACTATAGTAAGTCTTACCTGGTGTATGCTTGGGTTAGTGAAATAAAAAATAAATTATCCTTTGCTGAAAATCATTTGAGCACAAAATGCTTGTTAGTTGGAAAAAAGACTTGTTAGTAATTAGATAGGAAGCCTCACTATGATATCTTCCTTGATTCAGAGCAGTAGACATAACCTTCAAGTGGCTACATGCAGCCGGCAGCAGATTTCCATAAAAAAACTGTTACAAAAACTGTTTCTATAATATTTCAAGTATTCTGGCTAAAATTATGAACTATTTTATGGTGTTTGTTGCCCAGAAAATGTTTCAAAACACTAAAATTAAGTGAAAACTGTAGAGCAGAAATCAAGGCATTCTCTGTCACTTGGCAGTCTTGCCAACCCCACTGCAACATGTGGGTATATCAGGCCAAAATACGCCATTTTTAGTACCTCTTGCGAGCAGAAATTTTCAAGGTTACGAAGGACATAAATGCCTGAAGGAGCAGAGACTTTCAATGTGCTCGTCCCAAGTCAGCCCTCGATCTACGATCGTTCCTAGGAACTTTGTGGATTCAGCTTCATCTAAGAGGGCATCATCTATTAGGACCATCGGTCTCAATTCGTCGTTTTGATTGCGTAAACAAAAATTTATGAAATTTGATTTTGAGCAGTTTGATTTCAAGTTGATTACAGAAAACATTTGAATGCTCGAGCTCAGGTCTATAAAAGCCTTTATTTCCAATTCGGAAATGTTTCTAGCTCGAAAACAGAGAGTCGTGACGTCAGCATATTGGACCGTATCCCCATTCTGGATCGACTGGCTTAAATGGTTTACGTAAATCAGAAATAAATCAGCCCAAGGATGGATCCCTTCGGGACTCCATGGGGCACTGTCTCTTTTTGAGACAGTACATCAGCAATTTGGACGCACTGAACCCGATTTTTGAGGTAAGACGAAAGCCACTTATGCGGCAGTCCCCGGACCCCATATGCCTCTATTTGGAGCAGTGTCTCATGATGCACACAGTCAAAGGCTTTGGAAAGGTCGAGAAATATGCTGAGCACATGTTCTCGCCTCTCCAGGCCATCGACGACGGTTTCGATAAATTTTGTCACAGCGTCAACGGTTGACCTGTTTTTACGAAACATAATCAGCATACATTAATCAGCTGCATTTTCTCTTAAATATCATGCATTGTCTTAACTACCGATGATGTGAAAAGTAGGCTCAACTTTTCAAAAACGTAGCTGACTTAAGCACAGCACTTAAAAAGAATGTTCATATCAATAGATTTTATCAAATCTGGCTAGGGTTTACTAGAACAGTTTGTGTTCTGTTTGTCCTGTCCCATATCGTAAAGAAAATACACAAGATATTTTATCTACGACCATTGCAATAAGCACCAATTATGGTATAAACATGTTAACAATAAACATTATAATAATATACATTAAAACAACGAAAACCAAGCATTTGCTTAATGACGACTTTATGATACTGGAGTCACTTTAGAGTACTGGTTCTAGACCAATGAGAGCTCGGCATTTGACGAAAGTAGTGTCATAATGACAATTACCATAGCCAACTCAGAGATGGTTAAGCAATTACGCAATTCGCACATCAGCTGATTGTTGCATTACGATTCATGTTTGAGTTGACTTATCCCATCAACTGATTATTCAACAACGTTTCATGGTTAAGTCTGCTTGTCTGCTTATGTGCCTAACCTCAAAGTTGAGTGACCTATTCCATCATTAGTTAAAGTCATGAGTTTTGTTTGACTTTAGGGAAAATTTTTTCGTATATTGTATTTCGTAGATAAAGTAGTGTATGCAACGATTGTATTATGCCTTTAAGCCACTCGTGAGATATTAAGAACACGAGTGAGGCGAGTGTTCTAACTTACATCTTACTCGTGGCTTAAAGGCATTCACTATACAATCGTTGCATAAACTACTATTTCGCTACGCTAACCCGTTTTTTGGGCTTTGGTTAGGGACCCCTCTACTTTATCAGAAGTTATAAGATATAGATTCGAAATACTAAATCAAAAATATTATAAACCTGCTCCTACCGGACGATAAAATTAGTAGTATTTTATATATATATAAAAAAAACAGAGGTAACATTAATCTAAAACACTGAAACATAACCTAAGGTAGAATTGGCTAAAGCCTTTGATGTTAGTACTAGGAAATCTTAAACAATATTTATTAATCCGTAAATGACAGAACGTCTCGTTCGTATTTGAAGCCGACTACTGTAACTTTATTAACTCAAATCTGTCGTAGATTTGAACGGAAGCTTTAAATAGTCATTGTACCATTTATCTCATCCAATTTGTATTCAGAGAGACTGTTTTATTTGCAGGTGATCAGCCGTGGTCATAAAGCGCAGAGTGTTATCAGTGGCCGTTCGCGCCATGATCGCCGGATCGAATTGACTCCAATGTAGTCCATTCAAACGTGAGATAAAGCAATAAAGGAGAAGGGCATGGCTTGATCAGGCTTGCATCGTGCTTGCATCGTGCTTGTATCGTGCTTCCATCGTGCTCGTATCGATTGGAAAACAAGCGTTTCATTTAAGACTGAAAATATTTTTTAGCAAATGTGACACTAATATTTATTTACAAAGAAATGCTAGATGTCCTGATTCGACATGGGTGTTGAAAGTAATGCATTAGTATTTGAAGAGGCATTGCTATTTTAAACTATTCAGCCTACAAGTCTAGTATCAACAAATATCTTTCAAATTTAGGCCTACAATACAGTAATAGCAACAGCAACCTGGTGTACACCTAATATGGTATTGTATTAACTGCACCATTCTAAAGATGAAGCTCCGTCTTTGAAATTCAAGTGGTTAAAAATCATTGAAACATATTCAGCATAACATGAAAATTTATAGTGATGGCTGCCTTTTCATAACAAACTTAAATCAGTTAACTAGATCTAGAAACTGGTTAACTGTAAACACTAATATTATCAAAAAGGAGTAATTGATTCAATAGCCAATGTTTATAAGGTTAATCATTATAGATAATAATTTTTCATTTAAAATCACCAATCTTTAAATTATCAACAGCGAGAATGGATAGTTGTTCACATTCAATTAGTATTTTATTGTTATTCATACTTTTAAGTCGGGTAGGCCTAATCATATAATTTTAAAACAATTTGAACACTTTATTGATTATAAATAAAATAGCGATTAAAATTAGTTTAAAATACCGTAGTAGTTTTAATAGATTTCTTATACTTTCAAATAGCCCGACATCTAACTAATCACTATGAATATTGTAGCCAAACTTAAATTACAATGTTGAAATACTTTTAAAAGAATTCAAATAAGACTGGGTTGTTATCGGCTTGGCCCGCGGAGTTTTAGACTCGGGTTTTAATCGTGCAGAGCATACAGCCCTTTTCGGACAAATACGAAAATGGGCATGTGTGCCATGCCCATAATTGATTTACTTGGCATCATCAATCACAATCACAAACCAAATTTTAGGGTACTTATCTTTTATCACTGTAAATAGCCGCTTTTTTAAGTTAGTACTAAGGAGAAACCTGGTATTTGTTATTAAAAAATTCGTTTATTCAATTTTATAAATCGGAAAAGTTTAAGTTTGCATCTCAAGTACTGTTCTTTAAAAGTCGTGTTGCTAGGATTTGAAGTTATCATACCATTATTATTAGTCCAGTCAAATTGTACGTCTTTCCGTTTCCCATTAAACCTGGTATAGGTATATAAATTTGCATGAAAATACTTTTGCATGGGAATATTTTTCTATCGGCCATACTATTCCCGTTTATTTTAACTCATTAGGGTTATGCACGAATGGTCATCCAGTTGTTCAAACATTTCCCATTTTAACCAAATGACTGAAGATATATTGATACAAATCATACCTCTCTTTGAAAGAGCAGATCTCCGGTTCCATAACTGATACAAAAGTGAAAAATAACTTAAATTATAGGGAATTTGGTCTTCTTTATAATACCTGTGAAGTGTATTTTTTTAAATATCTGTGAAAAACTGAAATGAATGCAAAGAAATCCGTAATTTTTGCGAATGTCTCGGAGCACTCTAGGAATATTTGTTGTACAACTTCCAATTCGTATTCAGTGACCCAAAAAACATAAATAAAAATCTAAGTTCCTAACATGCAATTTTAGTCTACGTGATATTACAATTAGACTGGCATATTGTATAATAAGTTTATTTTTTAAATCAAACAACTGCTATCTGTCTCAATAAAATATAAGATATCTTCGATTCGTGAAAACTCCCCATGATAAAGAACACTACAGGGGGAAGATAACTTCAAACCCGCATCCCCCACACCATTTCGAATTTGGGATGTCACTCCCAGGGCGTAGTGAATCCGGAACCGGATAGTATAGAATGAGGCCGAAACGTTTCAGGCCGAAGCAATATGCAGGTCCACATTTTTCAAAACAGTACGTATTCCGGAGCCGAATTCAGTGAACCTCCTCCTTTAACGAATACTGTATAAAACTGAATCCTATAAGACAATTTTTTCTAACTGAAATATAAAGTATGAAATCTGTACTTTTAGCAGATGTAGTCAAAATAATGTTTCTTTTGATACATTGTTAACTCTTTTTTTCTATACCGTCATTAAAAAAAATAAATAAAATGTATATCAGTGGTCCTTGGGATTGAAAAGTATTATTCCCTCAAATTAATAAGGAATGGTGTCATTAAGAATCTTGCTACAATGGATATTACTAATATTGGTACTTAGAAAAACAAACCAATAAATTTGAACGTCAATAAAGTTGCAGTCCATTTTCTGCGTTCCCTCCCACTTCCATTTCCGAGGTTCCGTTCCTTGAGTTGTGACTGCCAGGGGAGCAAAATAAAAGGAAACTAACCTCAAACTGACGTCGGTGGTTATTGTTATTGATACCCATTATTGTTTTAATGTTAAAGCGGTTTCTACTTTATTGGTGTTCATATTATTAAAGTAATTTCGAAAAACTGAGAAATGTGTGAATGTTGAAACATAAAATATATAATACTATTTTTATAATTTGCCTGGAATTGTACACAGGATTAAAAATCTAAAAAGCGTAAATATTTTACGTAAATGAACTTATTCACAAAGCTTTAAATAACTTATTCTTTTTAAACATTTCAAAAATGTATTCTCAAGTTTTTATGATTCAAGACTCATTGAATAAACTGTGGTGGTTAGAAATTAAATAATAATTTGGCTCGGTTAGAAAAAGTTATTTTCTTTAAATTAACACATTTCTACTGGGAAATCATTTGCAAACAGTCTACTGTTTAGTGATTCAAAACTCATTGAAAACTAATAACTTAACTTGATTACTCCACGATTGGAATTGCAAATGTAATTAAATACCACGGTACACCAATTACAGGCAACATTATATTGTTGTTTTGGGAAAATTATTTCGAAGGTCAAATGTAATTATGAGATGAATATGTGTATATATATATATATATATATATATATATATATATATATATATATATATATATATAAAATGTGATGTTTCACACCATTTGCAAGAAAACATTGTATGGAATTTCATCTTAGAAGTGACGATTATACAACCACATTTGTAATACTTTGGTATTTTGATTTAAAAACAACAGTGATAGTTTCGCTGGTAATTCCTTTCCAGGTCTTTGATTGTAATATCATAAAAATCAAAAAAACACAACTAATTTTATACATTTTGTAGTCAGCGATTACAAATTAGAATGATTCTCTTCTTAGTCTACGCAACAAAAAGGTATAGAGGGAATTGTTTGGAACACGATTTTTGAATTTGCAGCTTTGCTTGGACTAGTTAGAAGGTGAACATATCAAAGTCCCGGTCCGTAGCCCATGAGCGGGGGGAGGAAGGGTGCCTGAAGGTACCATATTTTGGTTTTCCCTAAATATCTTGAAAACTATCAACTTTTGTATTCGCTATTCAATTTGAAGATTAAAGAAAATTAATTCCTGGAAGAAAAGTGTATAATATGTCTACTTTGGTCCAACCATATCTAAGGCAAGCTCCCATTTTATAAACATTGAAACAAATATCCCTTCCATATAAGTCCATGTAAATTCGTGGCTAAGATTTATGCCCAATGGAGCAACGCTTTTTCATATAAAGGAAAATGAGCAGCCTTTAGGAAATATTGACAAAATTTCCAGTACTTTGACACATCAATCATAAAAATTTGACTAAAATAAATGTGTGAATTATGGAATAAAATTATATTCTAAATAATATTACACTTACATAAGTGAATGTAGCCTAATATAGCAATTTATAATTGAATCTCAACTAAAATCACATTTTAAGGCATTTTTGTGTTTTTTTTATTTTCTTATTTAGCCCAACAGTTTTCATTATACAACCTGTCAACGATTTCCTAAATCAATTAAAATGGGGGAAATCAAACTTTAACTGCTTATATCTTCATAGCCATTGGATGTTGGAATAAATTTTACCGAAAAAATAGTTCTTACAATAAACGCATAATTCAATAACACCATAAAATACACGGTGTTCCATATAAAAAACTAAGCTGTGCACCGTATTTAGAAAATTTAATTTTCTAAATTGAGATACGTACCTAAAAGCAGCATAAAAATGAAAGGAGTCCCCCATAAGAAGTTTTCTGTAACACACAAAATAATATTTAGCTTCTGGAAAACTTCAGGCTGGACGCCCAGTGCATTGTTTGTTGTTAAAGTTAAGTTATAGCAAATAACATTTTTGATTATTTAAACTAAAATTAATTGTTGATTGTAATGTGATTTTTTGCAAAGACGTTTACATATATATACCAAATAGACATTCTAAAAATAAAAGTTGAGCTGGAGAACTTGTAATGTCAATCAACAGGGAACATCTATTTGGCTTGAGGTCCTAAACAAACTCAATCATTATTCAGTACCAACGCTGCACAACTGATTGTTTGGATGGCAACTGTCTAGACAGTTCCGATTGGGGTCTTTGTACATTCGTACGATGGTGGTGATTAAATCCACTAAGTTTTCTCAGTCAAATGACACATACGGTTTAAATCCATATGTTACGGCGTGAAATATCATCTATTAAAAATTAGCGTATTTTATGTTTTAAAGTGTTTTTTCTCCCGGTTCATCTGAAAGTTTTTATTAAAATTGGGAAAGTGTATGAAATATGATTCGATATATCATACTAACGATTTTAATTTATCTCCTAATAATTTAAATACTAATTCGATTTTAAGCTAACTTTTGTTTTCCATTAATTCACTTATCAAACTGTATGAGAATAATGCAAAACATTGACAATACTGAAATAAATTACATTAGATGCAGATACGGATTAACGCTAAGAACGGGATTGTTAAAAAAAAATTAGTACCTAAAGTAGATGAAAGTACAATAAATATTGATTCACTTCCAACTAACGAAAAAGTAACAAAAACAGCTTTAAAAATAAGCTGGTTGATTATATCGTGAAAATAAATTCTAAATTAGAAGCCTATAACTGTACATAGAATGTTATTGAGATTGAATTCCTACTTGTGGACCTAGGGAAAACAAGAAAAGGAGTGCCTTTTTGTATATGAGACCAGGTGAAGTACTACAATGTATTATCAAGTCTTATCAATGACTAGAAAGAACGTTCCACGTAGAAAATTAAAATGGGAACAAATTCGGTGATTAAATTGTTTAGTGGAAACTTAGTTCTGGTAACAGTTCCAACTTTAATCAAGTTTTAACATGATAACAACAATCTACGATGAATAAAACACATAGATGGTCCCGTAACAGCAGATTTATCTGTAATATGTTAATTAACGTCTGATTCTGGCTCTAGCTGTGATTTTTTTAAGGAAACCCCACGACGTATCCACGTCTACATCAGGTTGCAAATAGTGAGTTGAAACGGAACCGCTGATTTTCTCGTATTTATTTTACCAGTAACAAGAACTTCCAATGGTTTTTTGAAGTTTCTAAGATAGCGCTTAATGAGTATAAGTGGACAATCAAACTCTGGTGTACAAAGTGGACCATCAAATATATTTTACAGGGAAATTATTATAAGAATTTAACGAATTTCCACAGCAATAATAAGTAACTGCACATTTTAAGTAGGTGTGTCAAACCACATTTTTTTAAATTTTTTTTTCTAACTTTCTCTGAAACAAATATTTAAACTGATTGTTGGGCCAGAAAATCTCCCACATTCCTAAAACCTGATATTGCTGGTATTATTGAACGGTATTTAAAAAAGTAAATTTTAACCTCTAACATTATGATAAGTGATCCATCAACCGAATAATAATCGTCTTGCGTCACTAATAGGTTCACACTTAAAACTAATTAGATTTAAAACTAATTCTTGAAATTATTCAGTCAGTACTGGAAAAACATTGTTTCTAATCCTGTACGTGGTAAAAAAATTATCTTAGCATGAAAGAAAACAAATATTTCTAGTATGTATACGGAATATGGTTTGATCGAATACTACAACCTATAAAGAACACTAAATCATCGGGTCGGTTTATCTTGTTGTCCATTTTCGCTGATTAACGGCATCCGATAAACAATTCAACATCCAGTCGAGAGCCGGTCGATTTATGTCAATTTATTGTTCGATTTATCGATAAATATAAATATAAATTGTTCGATTTATCGATTTATGTCGATTTATCGAATCGATTGTTCCAGAGAAGGCTGTCTGTATCCGTACAGTACATACTCGTAATTATCTGCCTGCTGAACTGAGTTGATTGCTCCAATTGAAAAGGTTTATGTCGTAGAAAATAAAGTCAGAAGAATGTTCCTTATTTTTATATAAATGCTTATTGAACTGTACATCCATATCGCTGCATAATTTGAAAACCAATCAGGCTGTTCGTTTTTGAACAATTTTAATTAAGTATACTAGTGAGCCACATGGTATAATAGCTTAATTTGGGAAATGAGTCCCTGATAAGGTATACCATAGCAATAATTATAAACAATATGTGTCAAAGCACCCTTTTCAAATTTTTATTCTTCGCTAAAGAAAACATAAAAAAGCACTTCGTTACTTATTTTACAATATTTCAGTATAATATATTATTTGCTTTGTACGTTTTACATGAAAAGAGATTTAAATTGTTATGCTCTTCTTAGTAATGACATTGCGCCACATGCGCCATGTACCACAAATGATAGATGATGTCGTTGATGAATTGGCGAAGGCATACAACAGAATATCATTGGAGTTCAAGTGTTATGTTAATCTGCTACCAACATTTATGGCACGAGTACAAAAAATCAAACGAGGGAAATTTAATTAATTTAATTGTCTTTAATAAAAATTTATAAAAATTTTAAAAATTTCAGAAACGCGTTTTTACTAAAAGCTTTATCTTGGATAGTGTTTTAGAAAGCCAAGTTATTTTATAAAGCTGTAGAAACAATCTCTAGGGATCAATGATATACAGTGCTTACAGAAGTCAACTTCATAATAAGCTCATTTCTTGAATTGAGAAAATAAATTAAGTTTCGTTATTTGTCAGGCTTTCTTATGAAATATAAAGGAACAGAGAGAAACTTGTGCTACACTAACATAATAAAGTATTTAGTCACCATTGCGACTTATTTTACGTAATCATTCGCGATAAACATTCTAGGATAATTGAAGCCCCTTTGCGTTATATTTGCTACGAATAGTTGTATTTGTGGAGATAACAAAAGAAAGATAAGAGGAAAGCCTGGGTCCTAGAGAGCAAAACAGTTCGAGCGCTCTTTCTGTATTTGCTCATCAAACATCAAAATCGTTACTCGCCTTGCGTGTATTTTACCCTCATATACTCATTTTTTTTATTGCATATTGTTTTATTTCATTCATTAATTCAAGCCAGTCCTAACAAAAATCCTCCAATGTCTTTTATGTTTATTAAAACTTATGAATAATATGTAAACATTTTTTTCAAATTGTTTTAATCCTGTTCTCTAATTGTTTAAGAGCTCAAAAACTATTTTAGGAAGATAAATTTGGTCATTAGGCCCTAATTTCCCCTGTTTTTTATCATTCTAACTGGTTATATGCAAATAACCACCGTTTAAAAATGAATAATAGTAGCCCATTGTGGACACTGCACTCAATGTTTCATTTTCAATGCAGTTATTTAATTTAATGGTAAAACCATAGTTAACCACGTCATAGTGGAACGTTTGATACAGTAAAAACAAAACCTGTATGGAAACTAGAGCAACGTTGTAACTTACTTTAAATGTTTGATCTAATCCTAACAACATCACTAGAACTACAGCCCCAGGTGCGAGCATTGGAAAACATTGCATGTTAACTGCGCCAATAACTGACGTTTATAGCTGTAACTCTGGACCAGTTTTACTCGTAATAACCAACGAGCGCTTCGATATCATACTTCATATATTTTTTATGCTTTACTTGTTCGTGAAACCTCGTGAATTGAAACAGTCAATAATTAAAAAACGTTGTACAGAGTGTCCGGAGATTATGATAAAATATTTTAGTATATGACAGTAGGGGTAAAACTAAGAAAAAAAGTTCATCATAATATAGGTCCTGAAGTGCTTCTTTTTCCGTATGTGTGTATGTGATTTTTTCATATTTAATAATAACTCAAGAACTTCTTAAGTATAAACTTCAAACTTGGTATGAGGATGACCACTATTAAGAACAGTTTTGTAAGAAGTATTAAATTTCTACTTTGTACCATTTCAAAAGGGCGATTGTTTTTTGTTTCTAAGCTAAATATCTTAAAAACCATAAATTTTAGAAAAAATTTACAAAAAACAAAAAAAGTGCGAAATTTAATCCACTTTACGCTGATATTAAGATTTAAATGATCGGATGACAAGTAATGGAGAAATTTTTTTATTTTCCGAATAAAAACTTGCAAATTTCAGGCATTATGTTCTAAAGAACCATGTTTTTATCAGTCAAAATAAAATTTCTCCGTTATTTAATGCTTCTCCTTCACGTATACATTTCACATCCCAACAACCTTAAATTGTTGCATGGACGTTCATCGTCACTAACCTTTCCTGATAATTGCGTTCTCAAAACTTTCGATTTTTAGGTGGGTTCAGGAGGATGGGAAACTCTGAAAAAACTTTGGCTATATTACATGCATTTCGTCTCTAGTGCCTAAACGAGAGGTCTGACCTATGTGAATTGAGAAATTAAGAGTGGATTGGATATCTCATATATATACATTCTTTTCATTCATCCCTGATATGAAACAATCATTTTACATCATGCCTCAATTTATCATAAGTCGAATCAGTGTCATGATAGCTCAGGGTCCTAATTACATGGATAGAATTTTTAACTAAAAGAAGTTTGTAGTAAAGACGAATAAATTACAAAATGGTTTTTATTTCATACCTGAAACAGTTACTTACATGTGTTATATTACCTAGGATGTTCTTTTCACAAACATATTAAACTAATGTAATAATGCATTTAAGACTCTGACTTAATCAGCTGGGAAGATGCGGGCCTTAGATGGGGAGTATAAACCTTGCCTTTCCTCAACGTGAAGAAATAATGAAAGAGATAGGTCGTTCTGAAATCCTCAACGAGCTGAAAATAATTACATTAAATTCAACGTTGAACTTAAAATTATGTCATTTATGCGTTATTATAAAACACACTGTAATTACTAAGATCGCTTTGCAAAATTTCGAGAGGGCCTGACAGTATTTTCAACGAATCTAAGACTTTGCTCGATAAAATGTACTCATTTAATTTCATCCCAGTTAGGTGTTCTTTAGGTGTTTTGCTATATATATTGAAAAGGAAGTGTAAGTAAAATATAAACTTGAACATTAACGAAAAAATACAGTAAAACGGAACAAAATATAACAGTGTTTGTTTAAGCAGCAAACAGTGTTGTTTGTTTTAAACTTGATGTTCAACGAACTAAAGAAGTTAGGAGGCGAGAAAAAGTTATTATTGTGATTTTAGCCTTTTTATTTCATAAGTGAGTAGATGTGGGGTTATATTGTTGTTTCAATTCTTTCGCTAATTGTATGTTAAAAGATGATTAAAAGGAAAATAAGTATGCTTTACGCCGCATATGTCTTTGTGATTTTATTTTCAATTGAAGTTAAAGACTAATGTGCATTAAAGGATTGAATCTTCCTTTTATTGCCCTAATTTAAAAGTAACATTCCCTAAAAGCTGTTGCATTGATGAAGATAGAAAAGATCATATACCAAGAACTTTACATGACCACAGGAGCACTTTTTAGACATAGATATTTTTAATCCCTTCGCCCAAAATAGAAAAGATTAGACTAATTGTTAAAAATAATTTTGCAAATTAAACATTTCAGACAGCACCCCATACTCTTCGCACATAATTTTGACGCCTTTTCAAAAGAAGAACAATGAAAAAATCTTAGATTGTAGATCCTATGAAAAACTATTGAAATTCAAATTTAAAACTTTCACATGTTTCTTTTTACCTTAAGAATTTTTAAAATATTTTCATAGCATCGCTGTTCTGCTGATGGATTGCAATATGTATCTTAGTATGACAGCCTCGGAAGTATATATTTTTTTACTAAAATTTGAAAATTGGATGGCGTTATATTGTTACATAACGTAAGAACAAAGCGGCCTCCCTGTTACACGCGCCATTCCCGCCAATTGTCGGCGTCGTTACTGTCGTCTGCAGCAGGTAATCCTCTCGACCTTTTTGTCCATAGTAGGCCAGTTTGGGTTAATCTAAAAGGAATACACTATGACCAGATGATTATTGGTAATAAGCAGTTTAAAATTTTTTCATCTTAATTTTTAAATTTAATTAAATTTTTCAGCTGTCATTTGTTTTTACTTTTATGTTAAGTTGGGAAATTTAAGAAGGCTTTTTACGTTGGCATACTTTGGTGGTAATAGCAACATCAATTTTACATAAGTTCTTTTATAAACATTTGATTAACACGGGAACAATTTAGCGAAAGTCTTGAGATATTCTGTTAAGATTGTAGGAAGAGAAAGAGAAAAGTTATCAAGTCTGTCTTTGTCAAGAAGAATCTAGAAAGTGTAAGACGTTGAGACAGTCAATTTTCTCTTTTTCTTTTGAAATGGAATCCACCTGAAATCCATTTAAATCTAGTTTTCTAATCCAAATTTTTATAATACGTTTCTGTACTTAGGTAGGGCGCTTTGCCTATTATTTTGTAACTCGAAACACATTTTTCTTGAGGATATCATGAAGATATTTTTGTAGTTGGGAAGGGTGCCATTTCCTCTTTTTTTGTAATGAAGTAGCAAATACCTGTAGTTTGGATTCCAAAAAATATGTATATTAAGACTTTTTTATTTTTAAACATTGTATAGTGGATATTTAAAAATCAAATATAAAAAAGTTATATAAATAATGTTATTAATTGTTGAAAGTTTAAAAAAATAGAAATGAAACATCAAACTACTTTTAGTCAATCACATTAGAGATCATTATCAGTGCTATCTATCCTAGTTGAACGGATTCGCAGAATACACTGACCTAATTTATATGTTTAAAAATTATTTATATAAGATTTAGAAGCGTCATACTCTTGTTTGGATATATGTACTATGTTACAGTGACGCAATAAAAAAACTTAATTATTTTATTAATTTTTTGATTTAAGAATTTTTATTTTTGAAAATATAAAAATTCATGGTTGAAATATAATATTTAATTTTCAAAGTACGAACCACATAAACAGATGAGAAAGATTCCCTCTTTAGAAAACCCGAATTCTATATCCACCGTTTTTCCAGAGATTTCCACCCGAGTAAATTTCCTGCACCACACAGAAGTCATTGGCTATTTCACCCAGATCAAGAGTACACAAATCAAAGTTAAGGGTGTCAAAATTGGTTACAAGCGGACCAAACTATTTTGAAATATCTTCTCTTTAAAAGGCTAAGGATTACTAAAATAGGTGGGATTTCAGTTTTCAGAGTTTACTATTTTAAAAGTTATATCTTGTAGGCCTTATAAATTCTGCCAAAAAACAAATGAGCTGCAAAATTCAATTCCATAAACAAATATACTCCAATTTATTAAGCTTACCAAAATGTCTACATAAAAATTACACTAATTTACGTTAACTACAACGTTTACGTTTATTTCGTAAACGTTATTTCAAAATACAACTTATTACAAAGTTATTACAAAATACAACTCGCATTACCGCATCACTGTTTATAGCACTCACTGTTTGAAACCATAAACCTCCTCACAAGAAGAAGTTTTACGAGTATCCAATAATAACCGTCATTTAATGCTATTTAAAGGGTTAATGTTGTAATATGTAAGACACTAAAGCGCTGTTATTTAGCTGTCGGCCAGAAAAACCATAATTTTTCTAGATATAAAATTTGAGAGATATTCTTTTCATGAACGCCTGAATTAAAAGCATGGGCGAAGTCACGGGTAACTGATAGGAAGGTATATTTCATAATTATAATATTAAAGGAAAAATCAGATTAGTGTTGATATAAAACCGAAAATAGTAATATTAATCATTAGCTTAAGCTTGAGCAAATAACAATTTATAACTATATTTTTTATGTGTAAGCACACAAATGACAAACTTAAAAAAAATATTAAAATAGACAATGACACGTGAAGTGCTGATGTGAATATTTTTATTTGCAAAAATATAAATTGCCTAATAAAAACCATCATAGTAGGCTTATCGTTGTTAATAGTTATGTCTTGAATAAGTTAAAATAATTAGTGCACGAAAACTCTTTAAAAAAAATATAATCGAACTAAAAACATTTCGGTTGGATCCAGTAATTTTCAATTGACATATTTTATACACAGAAGCAATGAATGTTGTCTGTGGTGGGAGGTTACTGCCAACTTTGAAGCCGTAAATTTACCTGCGGTTGGTCTCCGTTTCAAGCTCAAAAAATTTTATAGACTTTTATTATTAATGTTTGCACCGTCAGATTAATAATAATATGTAACAGGCAATAATATGTAACAGGTAATAATATGTATTAATAATAATATGTAATAGGTAAACGAAACGATTACAAATAGCTAGATTATTAATACCCAATTGATAAGACCTTTGATAAAAACATTTTTTAAAGAATCTGGATGCTGCCCTAGACACGTATTATGCTTAAAGTTGTATCATTGTACATGAGGAAAAAAAACTACATATAGGCTAACTGTTCTCAAAGCTGAAATAATCGTTTCAGTTATTAAAAATAAAATATTTAAGAATTAAAGTTAGATAAATGAGGGCCTTGTTTAGTTTAATTTTTATTTAATTTAAAAAATATTTGGTAAATTTGTGTTAGTTTGTAAACTATATATTCCAACTAACCGAAAGCTACATAAAACTCGGAAACCTTAAATAGATACGTTGTTGTTATTGTAAAAAAACAACAACAACAAAATTGTATAGCAAATAATAAAATGTATTATCTGCTCTTATTATAAGAATGATAGTAAGTAAGGAACGGCAGGCTCAGAGCTCAACTCAGTCTACAAAATAAAACTAAAACACTCATCAGGAAACTGTTTACATTATACTTTTCAAAACAATCAGCTTTAAAGTCGAAATATATAATCCAATTTGTATTGAACATGATATTGTATTAAAATGACATAAAAAGTCTTATGTTGATCCCGTGTCAATTTTTAGTTATTCTTTGACCGGTACCTTAACAAACCTGAGTTATACCCTAATTAGGCGCGATTTAAAAAAAAACTAAGTAACCTATCGGTAAATTAAAAATTTTAACATTATAATTAATTGTGAATTATTATAGCCAATTTCAAATCTACTAAAATCCTTAAATAATTAAAAATGTTAACATTTATTTGACACTTCGCCCTATGAGCTATGTAAAAACTAATTTTTGATGAATGAACTGCCAACAAAAATCCATACAGAAGCAAGATGTATCATCAAAATATCTCTAAATATACGCTTACAGTCATTTTTCCTAGACAATTAAGTGATACTAACGCACTTCGGTATAAAAATTCTATTCATTTGTATTTATTATTAATATATTTAGTTTTTTAATTAATCTATTTTTATTATTTTCATTTATTTATTTATTTGCGTTATTTTCAAATCCATAACAATATTTTTATAAGTTTCAAAGAAATATATAAGAGAAAATAAATTCAACTATTTGTTTTCCCCTTTTTGTACTGATATTAGATAATGTATCGGGGCAAGGGGTCGATAGCTATATCGACAAAGGCGTATCGGATGTGCACAGACATAATCATTCATATCGGCCGCAGGCAGTTCCGATATCGGATCGCTATCAGCGCGCGGTTCACACAGCCACCTGTCTGACTGGCGCACCACCATCAGCCGAACACAGGGCGTCATCTACGGTAAACCCTTCGTGTGGTTACGTTAAACCCTTGGATTTACGATCAACAGAATTTAAAACTAAAATCACGAGTGATTCTAGGGTTTTAGAGAAAAATGCTATATCTAAAAATAATAACAGATCAAATGTTTTTTTTATAAAAGTAATAAAAGTTATTTTATTGTTCAATTTTGTAGGAAATGTTAAAATGAGTATATATATATATAGTTTTTTTAATAAGACAGCTGGTAATTTAAGATTTTTGCTTATCAGTTATTCAAAAGGTATATGTAGAGCTTGTACACTATTTTTATCCCCACTTAAGTAGGGTTCGCTTTAAAATTCACAATTCCCTTTTTGGAATGAAAACGAAATTTTATATTTCCTCTCGTGGCTAGTTTTAAAAACAATTTTTATATTTTGCCAGCCATATTTAAGTTTGTAGCGAATTTTAATGAAAAATATCCATCCCTTAAAAAATAAAAGTATAGTTTGAAATTATGTTAAATTTCACAGACATGAGAGAAAATTCAAAATACATTTTGAAATGATGATTCAAAGTTACTTACCTTCGTAAATGGCCTTGACGTGTCAAATAACGATGTATGCATTTTGGAGGTAAATTAGTAAATTTAATTAGGTGTTGAGGCTGGCTTGGAATTTAAAATTTTAATTGTGTTCTATAAAGCCTAATATGTGTACTGATAGTTCCAGAGTAGATATTCAAAAGAGCAAATTAATTTGTAAAATAATATTGATGGCAATAATTTTTAATTACTATTATGATTATTTTAAATTTTCAAAAATTTTATCAGTCTTTCTATAACAAGAAATTTATAAAAAGAATCAGACTTTTCATAACTTTGCATAACAGTTTTTTTCCGAACTGTTTTGACCATCATAACACTCAGATAAAAATTAATTCAATGTCACAAACATGGGGCCTCCCAACCGGAAGTTGACGACTGTCAAAGTGTCATAAGTGTTTCCGGTTACAAGGCAATAACTTGAAAACGTGAGTCTGTTTGTGTTGAGTCTGATCGTCTTTTTCAAGGCATGTAAATTAAACCTTTTTTACGTTTATTATTTTATTTATTTATTTAATATTTTAAATTACAATTACTTTTTCAAACGATTTTTAGTTTCGACTAAACTACAATAGTACAGAACTTACTTGCTTCGCAACTCGTAGAATATTTGGGCCTTATAACTGACAAACATAATATAAGTGTTGTTTGATTGGTTTTATCGAGCTATTACTA
This sequence comes from Flexamia atlantica, assembly GCA_035578135.1. Lineage (NCBI taxonomy): Eukaryota > Metazoa > Arthropoda > Insecta > Hemiptera > Cicadellidae > Flexamia > Flexamia atlantica. The sequence goes on along the minus strand of JAQJVK010000014.1, from coordinate 20,270,444 downwards.
AAATATTATAGCCGTATTTCGTAAAACCTAAATTTCTTATAACTGTCAACATTTTAAATATAAAATTATATGTTGACAGTTGATTGAAACTACTGTTACTAATTTCCTCTGCGGGCTTTCAAAATAAAATTTGTTGCTTCAGAACTTACAAGATTTAATATTTAACCTCACTATTATTTTAGGTTACTATTCAAATTTGAATTTCTTATTCATTGGTTTAGAATGTATTTATTGGTTGTTAAATAGTCTCCTTTGAAGACATAATTTAATTTAACACCAAAGCACGAAATTATAATTGAAATTGACTTCAATTCCACTTGCTTTTACTTAGCATGTGAACACAATGAAAAGGTGGCCGACCAATATCATTTATCTACAACAATATGTAACACATAAAAACATTTAAAAGAAAATAAAAAACTTATTTATATTAATGATATACCTGCGGCTCCACCCACGGTACATGTTATTCGTTTCATCCTGTTATGATGGGAAGCCCCCAGAACAAAACCAACGTAAACATAAATAGATGTTTACACACGATCTATTTATCAATGATCAATGTTTAATATTTAGGAAAATTAATTTTTCATCTTTTTTGTCAATCAACATTATTTTATTGGCGATTTTTGAATTTTGAAATATTAGGCCTTAAAAGTATATATGCCACCTATTTCAACTGTACTATTATTAAAATTTTAGCTCTAGGAGAAAAAATTTTAAAATCCTTTCTAACAACGCATCTAGATCCTATAACGAATATTTGTGCTTACTTTCATAGTCCAAAGCTTTGTAGTTTTTAAGACAACATCAACGATGATTTCCGATGATACTGTAAATAATTTTGATATATTATTTATTTATTTATGTTTCGCTTTGTTAGGGCTTTATTCAAATTTAACTGGTCAAGTAAACCAAAAAAGAATTTTAGAGGCTGATAACAATGATGTAAAGTAAAATAAAAGTTTCATTTTCTTTGAGAGCAGATATTATTTATCAAATTAAACTCCATTTTAAATAAAATAATAAACATGAATGAAAACTACCCTTGTATCGTATACCTTTAATAAACATTTTTAGGTATACGGTACTAGTGTAGTTTTCATTTACGTTTATTATATTATTACAACTTGAGTTTAATTTTATAAATAATATGTACTCACAAAGAAAACGGAAATCTTATTTTACTACATCAACTAAAATATTTTACTAATCCAGTTTAAGAAGTTTATTGACTTTAATTCATAACTGGTATTTAAAGTAAATTAATTACATGATCAAATTATTTTTTTTATAATAAACGGCAAAGTACTAACTAGATAGGAGTAATAAGTGAGCGCTTTACTCTTTATGCGTAGTATAAACCAGAATTACCCCTTGATACTTAACATTTTTCATCCAATATAAGATGTTGGACTCTTGATGACAAAGTCTTAAATGTTTACGATTCATAAACACCTTAGGATCCGGGGCTGAAAGTAGCCCCACGGGGCCTACACAGCTGAAAGGAAGAAGGGGGATTGTATCACTTTTGTATGCTAACTTCTTGCTTAATATAATACTTTTCTCTAATAATAATAATAAATGTATATTAATATTAAGTGTTTGAATTATCTGTTATGTAAGTTTTTGAAGCCTCATTTTTTGAATAGCCATTAGTCAAATTAATGAAATAGAAGCGGAAGCATTAAATACGAGAGATATTGGATGTGTCCATTTGAGTTAACCATGAAATAAAGTAAAATAAAATATTAACTAACATTATTTTAATGCTACACTCAAGTTGTTTAGCCTAAGGCATCAAATTACCGCAAAAAAGGTATAAATTAAAATAATTATTTGTGCGTGAATTAATTATCAATGTTTATTCCTGTGGCATAATTTCAACGAGCATTTTTTCTCAAACACCATAGTTTTTTTGCTCCGGGGAAAATTATTTTCTTAAATTTACAGTTAGCCCAAATTTATAATGGCTATTTATATAATAGTTAAATATAGTGTAAAACAAATAATGTACATGTGCGTTCTTTGAAAAAATCCTTCTGGAACTAATTTTAATATTTAATATCCAAATTACAAAAATACAAAAACTACAAAAAATTACAAAATTACAAACAACATAGTAACTTACGCTTACTTGTAACTTATAATTATCATCTTATCGCTATTTTCATGCGATTAAGCTGCAAGATAAGTTTAAAGTTCATTAAATTTAAAATATGAAAATGACATCCACAAGGTTAGCTTAGATGTAAACTGAATATACTGAATAATGGTAATATCTATTCACTACAATAGCTTTAGGAACCAATACGAACAATATAACCATTTGTAAGCCCATGTGTTTATAGAAATACTCTAACATATTCTTACGAAATTCTCCTCTTGAAAATTAAAGGTTTTAGTTAAATGGCATAAAAGTTTTTATGGTGGTCAAAAATACTCAAAAACTCAACCAGCGGGGGAAAGCATTGAAATGAGGTTAGTTAAATCTTCAATAAGTAAAAAAGTAAGTTTACTGTTTGCCTGATTATTATAAGATTGGTTCGTTTTAAAGAAGATATTTTATTTATTTTATAAGTTTAAAAATAGTTAGATTTTGTTTTGAAAATATGTATTATTAGTAGTTAAGTTTAACAAATGCTTGTCAATGTAATGGCATGTAATGTTTCGAAAAAATTAATATATTTTATCCTTGTTCTTATTTGAACTGTTATTTATCGTACTTTCGAAACCTAATAAATGATTGTTATTTGTGTCATATGGCTCTTGGTGAGAGATGTGTAGGATGACTTCGAAAGGTTGTCTAAGACGATTCAATAAGTTATGTTTATCCCCGGATTCGAACCCCTGCCTATTAATATTTTATAAATTTTCAAAACGCCAATCGGGTAATTTAAGGTAGCCAAACCTTTATCAGTTTGTTGGCAGATGAACATTATTCTTCCACGCTAAGCTGCCTGTGTGTTTCTGATGGTGCAACAGACGGTTATTGTAGGAATAACCGCTTTTTGATGGGTATCCGATATCGGAACGGCCTTCATTATCCGACATTAAAGATTACATGTATAACTCGATCATAGCCAAGTTTTCATGTAACCATGTATTTTCCTAAAGTAACAAGTGAATAATTTTTTTTTAATAAAATCAATTTGTGAATAAAATAAAAGTTTTGTTCAAAAGGACCATCAATAGGCTTCTACGAATCTTATTAATACCAAATTTTTGAAAGATTAGTAACAATATCACAGTGTGCTGATTAGAGATCATGTAAAAACTAAAATTGCCCATAACTCTCTTGTTTTGTAACCTACAGGTACAACTCACATGAAATTTTACGTAAAGTCAAAATATAAAAAAATAGAACATTATTTATGTTTTTCAAAAATGCCTAAGTCCGCAATTTTAAATGGTAACATATAAAAAGTTTTTATTGAAGAAAACTAGCATCTTTGTTTTTAGTGTTAAGAAAACTGTTTTAAATTATCTTTTTTTATTGCTATTAGCTTTGTCTAGTCAGTCAGTTGTTTCCCATTTTCTTAATTTTTATGTTGAACTCAGTACATCATTATATTATGATAACTATAAATAATATATTGTACATTGCAGTAGCGTATGATGTAATTATTTCATTATAAAATAAAAATATCAAGCGGCTTGTATAAATCTAACAGCTGCCTGATTAGAAAAGGCTGATCTGCGGTTAAAACTGTTGTGTGTGTTAATCAGTTGTTTGGAATAAAAGAAAATTGGATAATCATACTTGTAGAACAATTTTATCTAAACGGAGCCAAAATAAATTGTAACTTTATTTAAAATTAATTGAGACCTTCCAAATTATCCAGAAAGGAAATAAAAACTTAGCGAAAGAGCTTATTTTACAGGATTTTTATCCGGAGCAGTTCTCTTTCAACACTTTATAGTGCGAATTTTACGCCTCATAAACTAGTTATTCGGTTGTTTTATGCTTTCAAACAGGTGAAAACATCGTTAACAAGTTTACAGCTACGAGACCAGCTCTACCAAAGTGGTTTTCAAGTTTTACGACAGTTCATTGTGACTAAGGAATCGTAAATAACCTACTTAGAAATATGAATAATTATTAGTATTTTCCACGTAGTTCAAGTATTTCAGCTGACCGATGAGAACACGTTAGAAGTTATAATAATCTGAACTACAATCGGAACTACAATTTTAACCTGTCCTTGACGTTTTTAGAAATATATTTTATAAACTAAAACTAAAATGCCGGCAGTGGTTGCAAGTTACTGCCAACATTATAGCTATATAACTTTATCTGCGGATGGTCATAATGTTTCAATTGAACATCGTCCTTAGTTTTAATTTTTTTACTACTAATAACAAAATTTACTATCTGCACACCTTTCGTGCGTTAATTTAAATCTCGCTGTGAAAAGCGTACAATACTTAACCAAAAATTATTAATGTGCGTGTTTAATAAAACAAGACACATTTCATTCCTTATTACAAAATTATGAACTTTAAATAACCAAGTTATTATTTTTTAGTTTAATACTAAATAAAACAAGATTGCTCAGTTATTTGAGACTTAATCCTGATAACTAAAACACTACTGTGAATTAAATTAAAGTCGCAATTTTTTTCATTTGACATATTTTATTTATTTTTTTTTAGATATTAAGCTTTGAAAACTAAACTGATAGTCTATATAAAACAGTACAAAGTAGAAACTAAAATTTCCACATCGAAACAAGTCATAATTATATTTTAATCATCAAGGAATTAAGTTGATAAGTGATTCAAAAGCTATGAGAAACTATGTTTAAGACCTTACAAACCGACAGACGGAAACCAATGCTTTTTTGACCTGACTTAGATGAATCAATTCCTAAAGATTGTGACAAGTCCTAATGAACATTCTGCATAACATGTTAATTTTATTTATGAACACGTAATGTGCTTGACTTTAGGATGTTTACTTTTAAGCGGATGAGTTCTGATATATTAAACATAACTAAAAATCAAAATCAAAATCTTTTATTGTAGTAAGACAATATAAATTGCATTACAAACATAAAAATAAAACAATTTATTTTTCTATATGATTATAATAAAATTATAAGCTTATTACGGTTTAACCAGATTTTCTTTGTTGTGAGAACTTTTACCCTACTTTTAATTTTGTTACTTTTATAAAACTCATGTGCAGTTACATAACAGGTAAATTTTACATTTAATGTGTTTATTTTTATTTTTACCTATATTGTACTTATATTGCATAATATCATATACAAATATACAGGGGTGGTGAAAAGTCCCGGAACGGCTAAATATTTTTTGAACCGAATTGGTTTGAGAAATCAAACTTTACACATTCACTCCTATGTAAAGAAAACTACTTTCTAAAGGTGTTTACTGACTCTTGGCCCCTAGTGGGGGACGGCCCACAAGGAGTCGGTGCAAAATCTTAAATTTAAACATAGGTCGATATGCACATCATTTTAAAGGGCTAATAAAGTAGAGTTCAATGCCGCAAACCGCACTTCAAAAGGTTCATTCATTACAAAATGGCGGCTGATCAAAAATCTAAAGGAAATACACAGTGTTCACTTAAAGATTGTTAAAAAATTGTTTACAGACTATGTCTGATGGATCTGAACTCCGGAATTGTATGTCAGACCTAAAAACCTATCGTTAAGGGTGCCGTAGAGGATATTATCTCCAAGGGGGGATGACCCACAAGGAGTCGGTACAAAATCTTTAATGTAAGCATAGGTTGATATGCACATCATTTTAGAGAGCTAATCAAGTAGAGTTCAATGCCGCAAACCGCACTTCAAAAGGTTCATTTTATACAAAATGTTTTCAATAAACATTCATAGGCTTAGGCTTGTTGGGAATGGAGGTGGAATGAAAGTTTGAATAAATCAAATTGTGTGTCAAACCTAAGCCTATGTATTTTTGTTGAAAACTCAAATCACCTGCCATTTTGTAACCAATAGTCCTTTTGAAATGCGGTTTGCGTCTACGGCACCCTAAAAGATAGATTTTTAGGTCTGGCATACAATTTCGGAGCTTAGATCCTTCAGACATAGTCTGCAAACAATTTTTTAACAATCTTTAAGCGAACACTGTGTATTTCCTTTAGATTTTTGATCAGCCGCCATTTTGTAATGAATGAACCTTTTGAAGTGCGGTTTGCGGCATTGAACTCTACTTGATTAGCCCTTTGAAATGATGTGCATATCGACCTATGCTTACATTTAAGATTTTGTTCCGACTCCGTGTGGGCCGTCCCCCACTGGGGGCCAAGTGTCAGTAAGCACATCAGAAAGTAGTTTTTTTTATAGGAGTGAATGTGCAAAGTCAAAGTTTGATTTCTCAAACCAATTCGGTTCAAAAAATATTTAGCCGTTCCGGGACTTTTCAGCACCCCTGTATATTAGATAAATACATACATACATATATTATCCATATCCTGTAATCTTTACAAGACATGTATAAGGAAAAGTTCTAGAGAAGTATTCAACTACGGAAAAGTAATGATGGGAAATTCCCAGTTACGTACAATAGCAAGGCTTTGCCACCTACAGTTCTTTTGTTGGAATCTTATTTTTAATTTAAGTTCCCTACCTTGACATCGGCTAAGGGTTTAATATTACTATACTTTTTCCTGAGAGAGTATTGAATTCCCTTATAAAATATATTATAACAAGATGTACTTACAATTATCCATTTAAAATCCATGAATAAAATTCATGATGTGAAAGATGCCATACAAATCTAAAATGTAATCAAATATATTTTACTCCCGAGATCCTCTGGGTTTCCCCGCGTAGAGATGTTATATCGCTGTGAAGCCGACGTTACGGACTCGTTACAGAAGTCCATCTTCAAAGCGAGCACAATTCCACTACTGTACTGAAGAGGCCGATGGTCTGGGTCACAGCTGATATAGACTCCGTTGGTAAACGTTGACCGAACTAACTGGAGCCTCAATTCTACCATTCTAGAACCTCCGGGAGTGTCCCGGGTCCTGGAATCCGGTGGAAGACGGCCGCAGGGGGGTTGAGGCGGGGCATTGTTTACATTCTTTGCCCTAAGTTGTTGACCCTTCGCACTGTTCCCGGAACATTCTATTTCCTTTACAACTGGTGCCCATGTATTACTTAAATCTACTCCTTTATCTTTGTTAATAGTATATTACGCAACTAGTTCGGGAAGTAGGTGTTTACGTGCGAGCATGATAGTTCACGCGCGACGCTTGCGGAGCGCGGGAATTTCATGCGAGCAACGTAAACACCTTCCCGGATGAGTTGCGTACGAGAGTTTTCGCAACACTACCAGCAACAAATATACAGGGTAAGTAAAAAACAACACTTCTATGAAAGGTAAAAGATTTAAAAAATATTAATTAAACTGTAGAGAGAAAATATGAACAAAACTATATTTATCTGTGCGGGGGAGTTAACAAAAAGCGTTATCTCTGCTGTTCAGCGACCGAGTAAGCCTTTCTAGGAATACGTCTTATCGTCACACAGGCGGCAACAATTGATTAAATAATACTGCTCTTTATTAACTTATCGCTATTAACTGTAACTAGTCGCAACCTGGGAAACCATTTTATTTACAATTGAGATATGGTCGCACATTAGTTAAAATGTGTCTGTTGTGTTTATGTATAATGTATGTAAATTGTGTGATATACTATTTTTTCCTTAAGTTGGCAACATTGAGCATTTACCGCACTCGTGCGGTAAATGCTCAATGCAAGCTCTTTACCGCACTCCAGCTGATTTGTTACCTCACTACAGCTGATATTTGCCGTACTCTTTTGTAAACGGCGACTTCCCACACTGAAACGGAAGCGGAAATCGGCTACTTACTAGTGTAGTGTTGCGAAAAGTTATTTACGTGTTTTCTAATTTCTACGGCTTCTAAATTTTTTTTCATAATAGTCTGAGGAACTAGCTAGACCTTTAACTTCATCAAATTTTATTCCATGTTTAGTGGTCCACGAATGGTCTGCAACGGCTGAAGCTTCTGTATTCATGTTTTTAGTAAATCTAATGTGTTCATTAACCCGAGTTTTAATTAACGACCTGTTTCTCTAACGTAACATTTCCTACAGCTACAACCAATATGGTATATACCGAACATATTTAACGGAATTTTATCCTTAATAGGCCTTAAAAACTGTTTAATTTTCATTGGGGGCTTGTATATGGTTTTTATTTTATATCTTTTAAATACTTCCAATTATATCGGTAGTACCTTGAACATACGGTAGGATAGCAATTTCGTCTTTAATGGTCGGAGCTTCGGCAATTTCTTTTTCTTCTCTGTGTTTGGAATGTTTCTTATCTTATTATCAACAAAGAAAATGCCTGCTTATACGGCTGACCAGAACTACAATCTTCATTATTCGTTGTGAGTTTTTTTAGCTTGGTAACCCAATTCTAGATTGGTAACTTTCAAAGGCTTGACCTGAAATTAGTTGCATTAATGAAATTTACTTTTTTATAATAAAATAGCGCTCTCATTTAAATTTACATATAGTTCACACTGATTATGTAATTAATAAATCATGCAGATATGAAATTCTTGTATTAGGATAAGTGAGTTAATGAGGATAAATGGTCATTACAAGAACTCACTTCTTTGGAATCATTGTTTCATAAAAAAAATATAAACATTGAGAATCATCAAAATGTTCAATCTGTGATCTATGTTATTAGTTATATTATTGTACACTGTTATAGGCCTAACTGTAAATTATGAATTTTACTATATAAAACCGGTACAGCCATATTGTTAGTGCAAGCTCAATGCCAAAATTATTGTATCTATGATAGAATCAAGATAGCAACCTGGCAGCAATTTCACCATACACAACATCACACTGGGCCAGGCAGGCCCACCAACGCGACGCAAGCGGATATTGCAATTCATGCTGTTTGATGTTGTTGCTGCAATCCTTAAATCGCATTTACCTTTCAAGCAACTCAATTCAAAAATGACAGAACAAAAACATTGAATATTAAAAAAAAAAACGGCTAAATAAAAGTTAATAATGTAATAAACAAACATTCCAAAGTAAGCAATCCGTGTTTTATGTTACTTTCAGTAATTTTTCACCTCTAGTTAACAGGGTTGAATGTAACAGGTGATAAATGCTACAACTCGGAGCAAAATAAACGCGTAAATATTTTAAAAATTAATTGTTTTCTATCCAAACCTGTTCTTTCCAAAAGATTCGGAATGTCTTTAATGGAGAACTTATTTCAAGGTAATTAAATAATTTCATTTCGAATGAAATAACAAATTATACATATTTTACAGCGTGTTTTTTAACGCAACCCAAAACTTTATTTTATCATTGCAGGATTATTCCACCCAAGATTCATGGATTTGACCCTTTTATATCATTTTCTTTGGGGATACATAAAACGTAAGGCCTACGAAAACGATTCACAGAATATTCAGGACCTCAAAACAAACATAACAAATTTAATGCAAGAAATTCAAAGACGTACCCTGCAACACGTGTTAAGGAATTTGATAAATAGCGTAAAACTTTGCACAAACGCTAATGGCTGATTGTTTGAACACATAATGTAAATTAAATGTTATCAAACTTAATAGGTTTTATAAAATGTAAAGATTAACAAAACAATATTAATTTTATATTTATATGTCCATTATTCATTCTTCGGTTGCGTTTAAAAAAAATTCCCTGATTATAATTCCATGGTATAACTAGGAATTAAACTAGTAATTAAAAATATATCACTATTTTTTATGCAGTTTTAATGAATGTAAAAATTAGTTCCGGGGCAAACGTGATTTATGACCAATATTGTGATGACATTGAGCGCACGAGTCGATAGACTGGGGAATATACCGTCAACAACCGGTGTGGCGCAACAGCAGTTCGCTTGCGAGTCTTCAAAACCTTCAACTCATGAAATCTGTTATGCACTCTTATTTGAGTCCTAAATCTCCTACTCAGTGATCATATGAGGGGCTTGCGAGTCAAACCTGAAGAGAATTCCTACCTGGCCAAAAAAAGCTACCCGATGTATATTAACGCTACATCCTCTAACCTCTTGCAGAGAATATTTTAAGAACTTTGGAATTTTAACTATAACTAGTTCATACATTTAAGAAATCTCAATTTACGTAAAATTTACGTAAAGTCAAATAGCCTAGATAATTCAAATTAAAATAAAAACCTTTCACATAACACTAGATTTAAGGACCTTTTTTCAGAACATAGACTTACAATTTTTGAGAATAACCCTCATATACAGGGTTCTCACCTAAGGTGTCTAAAATGGATTGCGGACGAACTAGCAGTCCTACATAGATGAAAGAAAATCATTCCCCACTAAATCGACCACAAGGAACAACATAAAAATATTTTTAAGCTTTTTAAAATACAGGGTATTCCAAAAACCGGGGGTCATGGGTTCGAATCTCAGAATTTTCAAATATAAACATATGTCATGTTTATATTTGTATATGTTTATATTATATATGTTTATATACATCATTTTAAAGCTCTAAATAAGACGAACAATTTGGTGAAAACAGAGTTCACTTATTTTTATTCATTTCAAAATGGTGGCCATTTTCGTGAAAATATTGGTATTTACAGAATACCCTGTATCTCGAGAACTCCAAAACGTATTTTTATCTGTTTAAAAATTATCAATCTTCGTAAACTCTGCTTTACTTTGATATACGACATGCCCACATTTAAAAAATAAACGTTTTTGACGGTACATTTTATTTTGTTTTAATGTTGGTAGCCCTGAAAGTCAAAAAATTTAAATGGCAGCATATGTCAAATAGCACAACATTTTACAGGTCGTCCAAAGACCAACAACTTTTCAATTTACAATTAACTGCTATCTTTGGTGGTTTTGTAGTTATAAGCAAAAAACTCTATTTTACCATATAAAACCCATTTAAATGTGCAGTACTTAAGTTTAACTGATGCAAATGTAACTGCCTTCAAGATTACACATTTAACATGGGCTTCATATGGTAAAATGAAGTTTTTTGTTTATAACTACAAAACCACCAAAGATAGCAGCTGGTGAAAATTGAAAAGTTGTTGGTCTTTGCAAGACCTGTAAAATGATGTGTTATTTGACATATGCTGCCATTTAAATGTTTTGACTTTCAGGGCTACCAACATTAAAACAAAATAAAATGTACTGTCAAAAACTTTTATTTTCTAAATTTTGGCATGTCGTATATCAAATTAAAGCTGAGTTTACAAGGATTGATAATTTTTAAACAGACCAAAAATACAATTCGTAGCTCTCGAGATATAGGGTATTCCGTAAATACCAATATTTATCACGAAAATGGCCGCCATTCTGAAATGAATAAAGATAAGTGAATTCTATTTTCACCTAATTGTTTGTCTTATTTAGAGCTTTAAAACGATGCATAACATGACATATGTTTACACATGAAAATTCTGAGATTCGAACCCATGACCTCCGGTTTTTGGAACACCCTGTATTTTAAAAAGCTTAAAAATATTTTTGTGTTGTTCCTTGCGGTCGATTTGGTGGCGTATGATTTTGTTTCATCTATGTAGGACTACTAGTTGGTCCGCAATCCATTCGAGACACCTTAGGTGAGACACCCTGTATGGATAAAAAAATATTTAAAATACTCCCTATTAGCTGAAACTAATTTGTTACAGTTTAAAAGTGTATTAAAGTCTGTAAGCCAAACTTTTTATACTCTGCCTGAATTTTATGACTTCTGCAAGCAACCAAATATCCTGACCACCTAGCCTACCAGCAGGATCTGACCAACCCCCAACCAACATGCTGCATCCAGCTTAACCTGTGTCCCTCACGGGAACAGTTTGACGGGTTCAACGTCACCTTCGACCAATTGGACGACTCTAAAGTACCAAGTAAGTAAGTAAGAATATGTTTTTACCACAAGGCTGAAGCACTAGTTAAGGGAAAAGAAGCTCGAAACTACGTTCACGCTATACTAGTGCCAAAAACCCGGATTGACACGGTAAGAAAAATGGCTTATTATGCGGAAACAGAATTTAAAAGACTAACTTTACAACGAGGTGAAATAATTCCATTACATTACATCATATATTTAATTCCGTAAGGCGATTCTTTGCATCAAAACTGTGGGCGCCTGGCAAGTTGGTGAGGGATGGGAGAGGGCTCAAATTAAAGCTCTTAATTTCATGATGGCGGGAAAAATAGTGGTATTTCCAAAATGTTAACATAAAAATTAAGGCATAATGTTATCTTCACAGTATAAGACTCAAATTTGCATTGGTCCCTAAAAGAGTTATTCCAGAGTACAATATTATGTTCAGAAAACTAGTGCCGTAAGTTTTAATTTTTTCTGTTTTCGTTAAAAATTAATTGAAAGTCCTTTATTAGTTTGGGTAAAAAATTAGGTTTAGGAATCTTATAGCAGGGCTGAAAATACTACACTCGATTAATTTGTTGATAGTCTAAATTGTCATTATTATTTAATCAATAAAATTAATTAATATGGGGTTTGGTTTTGTACACAGAGAAAAATGCATTGGTTGCCATAACCAATGCATGATTGATTAACGATATTGGTAGGGTAGTAGAGGTTGTCGTAAACAATACAAGGGTTAAGGTAACATACTGTGATAGTTGTTTCAAGAATCCATAAATAGGGACAACCACCTGTATGTGATACTTTAACACATACAGGTGGTTGTTCCTATAGAACCCTTGACATTGGTTGAACCAACTTATAAAAAAAGTTAGGCGAACCAATCATTTTTCTCTGTGTAGTAAACAATCTCGGTAAATTAGTTAGCTGTCTTTATTAGTAACAAAGTTATCCGTTTTATACACATTCAATTAATTAATTGATTTCCAATTCAAAATACGCAGCCACTAAGCGTTCTCGTTTTTTGGTGGGTAATCTCAAACTAACTTCATTTTCTAAACTTTAAGAATCCATTGCCATGCGTTTTGGTAAGAAGAAAGCCACAATAGTAAATAAAAAATCAATAAAAATAAATAGGTGTTTACTTTGGATGTACGGCGCTCGACACGGTATAATAATAACGGTATAATAATATCGATACCGCCACGGTATCATACGAAGTACCTACATCGGTTGGTACAGCCACATTATTTAGATTATTTATTTCGAATTATGTTCAAATCGAGCATTTTTAAACCACGATGATTCTTACAGAGCCGCTGTACAAAGTAGGTTGGCTAGCAGGGCTAAAATTACATCAGCAAAACCCTTTTATAACTTTACAACTGGTTGCCAGAGAGTTAGCCGAAAACCACTAAAATAATTTATTCTCTTTTTGATGAAGTTCGTGGCTTGTCACTGCTACAATTAACCGCAACCTCGTTTGCTTCAGTCTCAAAGAGTTTTCTAGTTCAGGTTTTCTAGCGATTGCGTATATTATATTTTATTTTATTTAAACTGATATCCATTTTTAATACTGTAATTTGATCATACAAGTGAATAAGACTTGTTATTTATTCATCCATGATCGAAAGGTAAATTCAAAAATGGCTACCCTTTAAACGTTTTAAATTGAAATCCTGGGAAAACTGTACGCTTTACAAAACATTATAAAGCATTAGAAAGTTATGTAAATTTAATGTACAATCTATAATGACACTAAAGTCATGAAAATTGGTTTTAATGACTTTAGTTATGGTTTTCATAAGTAGTTGTGTTATGGGGGTTATGGTTTAATGTAGCTAACGATCATAATAGGTCTATGTCAGCGCATGCCTCAGCGCAACAATGCGCCATTTCGCTTTAAATTATGCTGCCTCGTTAGCTTAATTCTACCATAGCTTTGTTATTTATTGATTAATTTTCATAATTAACTTTGGTGTCATTAGATTGTACATTAACGTTATTTATCTATGTATTATTTTTTTGTAAATCGAACTTTTTACGATATTATAATTTAAACATTTTAAACGGCCGCCTTTTTGAAATTTATCATTTGATAAAATTGATTATTTTGTTAAAAACTTAACTTTACTAGTTATAGGTACATACCGAAGTAAAAAATGTGTAAGCTTTAGAACAATAAACATTTTAATGGGAACTACTGGGGCAAGGGTTACCACGGTTTGTAGACATGGAAAATGACTGACATCGTTCTGGGCAAATATTTGAGAAAACTGGAATACAATGAAAGGTTTGTCTAGGGAATGAAATCCAAGAATAAGATGAAATGTAATAAAGTACTATAGATACAGAAAGTAAGAGAGAGAATACAATTTTGTTAATAATAATTTCCGTTGATATATCCAATAAACCGTTATTGGGTGACAAGGTAAAGCTTGTGATGCAGTTTCACCGGCTACTGACAGTAGCAATTGAGAATAAAACCCATCGCATGTTATCGGCTTTGACAGTTCAAAGATGCTGAGAGGGATTTTCTTAAATCAACCTACTTTGATCATTTAGCATTATTTCTTTTTATTACTTGTAATTTTCAAAATTATTTTATAGAAGGCTTACTTTATTATAATCGATCAAATGATGTTAAACCTTTCAAACAAGTAGTAAGAGTGCATCATCAAATGATCGGTTACAGATGATGCATAATGTAAATTTTATATTATTTTCTTAATATGGTTATTTAAACAATTAAAATTTCGTATGACCTTTAAAATTTAAATATAACGGTTTAAATAGTTTATCATTACGGAATACAGATTGTATGTCAATTTTAAGTCTGTGATGCCATTGCTCCAGTGAATTAAAGGTCTTAATAACAAGGATAACACGTATGTGAGTGCATTAAATGGAATTCAATGTTATCTCAAATCTTCTGGGTTGGACAGCGTAGGGGACGTTTCTGAAACTTTGCAGTTCTCCAACTTCAGGGCGATGAACACTAGTGCTCCTGCTCAACAAATTATTACACTCGAATATAATTAGGCCAAGTGTTTAGCACAAATACGAGTGTGTTCATCGCCATGAAAATGAAGAGCTGCAAAGTCTCAGAAACGTTGGTGATGAACCTCGATATCCATATTTGGTCCAACTCAGAAGACCAAGAGTTCACATCTAGTGAAGGCGACCATCGAAACCAACACAATGTATGGGATTGCAGGATATATAAACTATTGTTGAATAATTAAAACTTTTGGAAATATTCTTCAAATGCCTAACGCAAACTGAACTCATTGCTTGAATCCAAATAGTAGGTTGTTAAACATTTGTCACAAAACATTATTTATAAAAGTGTTTCCCTTCACCAAAATTTAATCAAGGCTACTTTAATGTTATTCATGGAGGGCTAGCCAAAAGAAAAAATATTTGTTTAAGAAAAACTGTGACTTACTTGTATGTTGTCAATTACTGGCGCAAAATAGTGATTCACTTGTGGACGGTCGTTCGCTGGTGCATTCCCCCTATTAGTTGGGGGCTACTATCTTGTGCACTTACCTTCCATATATTTCGCTTTCGTAAGCTTTACTCCTAATTTAAATACTTTGTTGGAAATATTACATTTTTATTTATAAATTTCTTACTCAACTAACGCAAATTTTCTAGGATATAATTGTTTGAACTTAAACTAAGAAATTGCCAGCATTGTGATTGATTGAACCCCCTCCCCTTAATGATGTCTCACAAAAGCATTTTATTGATGGAAACAAATGCCGACTGCATCATTAGGAAACTCGAATCAGCATTTTTTCTCCTAGCTTTAAGACAAAATTTGGATACAATCTAGATATGGCATGAATATGCTTCCCAGTCAAAGCTAATGATTACGTTCTAAAAATTTTGATTTAAAAAGTATAACTAATAAAAATGTGGAAACCCCTTATTTAATAAGATTGTAAATTTAGGTAGAAAATAAGGTAGAAACTCAAATTCAAATTCTTTACTTTCCAGAACTATATACAAAAATAGCATAAGCATAGTCAGTAAATTACAAGTTTTTTACAATCTGTTATACAATTACTATACAATGTTTCACATACATAGTAAAAAATAATTGAAACTGTACATCAAAATCTACATCCTACGGAATATTTGGGAGGCAAAAAATATCTAGGCTATATTACTAATTTAAAAAATTTGTTTTGACAACTAAATTCAAAATTGAAATTGTGGCTAACTGAAACACTGAAACTAAGAACTAAGACCCATGCAGCTTAAGAGTAATAAAACAAGAAATTATTTCATGTTATTAAAAATATAATGTGCAATATCAATAAGGTGAAAGAAACGTCCATGGGAAAAGGTTTTATTCGTTTTTAATAAACAGATTGCTTAGGTCCTTTCAGAGAATTAATTTCTTACATCATTAAAGAGTTTTGAACATTTAATGATTTACATTAACATGATAAATGTACTTTCTCTACACAACTCTTTATGTTTTTTATTTATTTTTCTTCCTCAAAGGTCAAAATGTGTTCTTAAAGTGACCTGCGCGCAGTAACGACACAAATTAATTGTTATGTAATTTATTATGTATAGAGAAGTTAAAGGATCGTTGGGCTCAGTGGTTTTCTGCTGGCGTCAGACCTCAACATGAGGGATATATCGCGATATCCTCAGGAACGTGTCCAGGAAACTGATCCAGCTCCTTACATGTTGAGTGCGCCCACTCGTCCTGCCGGCAGTTTCCACTAGTTTGGAGCCCCTCGGAAAAATAATAAGATTACTTCTTAAAATAAAAAAAAGTTAGCGAAAATGGTTTAAATTACCTTGCCTCTGTTAAGAATTTTACTTATTCTTTTAGGCTTCATTTAGGCTTGTTTCGGTATTCTTACTAACACTATTTCGAACCTTTCATATATTCATTTTTAAGTGTTACAAATAGTTAAGCGGCCATCCTCAAATGAGGATGAGGTTGTCGAATATTAAAAACAATTGAAGATGACTGCTTAACTATTTGAACACTTGAAAATGAACTTATGAAAAGTTCGAAACCGTGGTTATGTGAATACGAAAACGAGGACTACTTGACAGGACCAAGGCAATTAAAACCATTTTTGCTAAAATTTAACAATCTAGAGGATATTCAATCATGGAATTTAAAATAACATCTAAATTACACTCTTCCATTTTTTTGGTATGGTGGTGAAAATAATGATTATGTTAAGTGTAAAAGGAACATTGAATTACTACATGAACGTTTTTATTTTAATGTTATTTAGTCAGTCCATATAAATTTGATTGAAAGTTTCGCAAACTTCTTTGTTTTACAGTTGAATAACTAAGATAAAAAACTAACTGTCATTTAAGTTGAAATTCATATTACATTAAACTTCACTAAGAGACTGGTACATCAAGTCATTTGTGTAAATTTTTTCTGGCACTTACTTGCAAAAAATAAGAATGTAATATATATATATATATATATATATATATATATATATTACATTAAAAAAATATTATAGTGCAAACGTTTACAGACGAACGCTTTTTCCCAACGTTTCTTTCCCAACGTTACGTTTATCAGCCAGTCTTCCTGAAAACATTTCAAAAGGTTAAATTTTATAGTTAAAATATAATCAGTAATATAGTGGATATCAGGACCGTTAATGTAGAGACATGACACTCACCTGTCTCTGATGCCTCTAATGCTTCAATATAAATGCAAAATAGCCCCAAGCCTGACTAACTAGGTGCTTCCCTTGTGGAGAAAACTCCATCAACTAGTTCTATTACTTTACCATCTCAATTACATTATTGATTAAACAAGACAACTAGTAAATGCACTATTGATTATTGAAACCATGTAAGTTCAAGATGTCATTGTAAGTACGACTAAAAATATTGTGCTAAAGATATAGTTTTATGGAAATCTTCAAATTAAAATATTCGTCTACGTTTTTAATTTTTACTCAATTTAGTGTAATCCACACACGTGTTTCCCACCTGCAATGGCTTATATAACATATTCTGGTCCTGGACGGCTATAATCTCCGCAATAATAAGTCTGGCTCTGAAGTTTCATTTTAGAAAAAAAATTATTTTTGGTAATTAATATCAATAATATTATAAATCTTATAAATTTTACCTAAATTGAACAAGAGACAAAAAAGTTGCGCAATTTTATTTCCTACAAAACCAAATATAGATTATTAAGATTAAACTACAATTAATTAACGGAGTTATTGCAATCTTTCTAACAGGATTCTAGCCAATTTCCTTTAACTGTCATAAAACAAGTATGTGTTCTATTGGAAAACTTTCATTAGAGCCAGCTGCCATTGGTTTTTGGGCTAATAACAGTCCTGTCTAAGGAACGTGCCAACCTTAGTCAGTAACAAGCCTACAAGATCGCGCCACTATCATCACGATCATCACACTCATCTTTCACTCATATTCAGGGTAACGTCCTCCATGAGGTACCTGTCTCAAAAAGAATGATTGAGAATGATTAAGATAAATGATTAAGAAAAATTACCTCCGTTAATTGTAGTTCGATCTAAATAAACTTCACATTATTTTGAAAAATACAAAATTGCGCACTTTTATTTTGTAAAATTTTTATAAAATTCTATAAATATTACTATACATCCTATAATTCTATAAATTATTACTACTATTTTACTATTAATATATATTATATGTATTGAATCCGAAGTGATTTTACTCTATCTACATGACGTTAATATTATCGTAATTCTTCACAAAACAGCACGGGGGAAAGCTTCGTTGTAACATGGACTAGGTGAGCGTCATAGTTCATTCCACCTCAAGGATAAAGTACACGCCAGGCTCAGGTGTGTATTGGAAAACATTGCATGTTAACTGTGCCAATAACTGATGTTTATAGCGATAACTCTGCAGCACTTTCAATAACCAACGAGCGCTTCCCCTAGCACAGTTTATACCTGTAAACTTTATACTTTACAAATATATTTAAACCTCGGATTTCTTTCTCGACCTTCAAATTCAAACTACGAAACTTCTCCTGCAGAGTTCATAATAATAAATAATAATAATAAGTTAATTTGGTATAATATTTTATATTGTTGATTTTCTCACGATTTATTTTTTTCAGCTGGAGTCCTCCGCGTTTAATCCAGTACATATACAGCAGCATAAACAGAGAATACATATATAAAAGAGCTCTCATCTGCTAATGTAAGCTGGCAATTGTGATCTTTGTTTAAAAACTGTGAATTTGTTTTCAATTATGACAGTTTATGTTATCCTGTTGCTCATTGCCTCTAAACATACATCCTTCTAAACATTCAGAAAATACAATTTGCACGACTCTCCGGTACTACCGACACATATAATTGCCTAGGTACGAGTCGAACGCGTTCTTCTATTATGTCGTAGACAAAATTAAATTTGGAATTGTTGAACCTGGTAACGCATGTTGTTGATGAAATGCTAGGTTCGTGATTTAGCTGCAATTGAGTAAACTATGGCTCCAAATATAAGTTAACTTCAATGTTACTCGACAACATATTGGAATTTACCTATTTACCACGTTGGTTACACTGCCAAATATATTCATCGTTTCTATCACGTTTCAATCCTAGAATCATCGTTAAAGCACATTAAACTGAATTAGTTAACAAAACAAATTTTTGCAATCCATGAATGAGTGACTGACTCTAGGTTTGATAGTTTCTCTAATTTTATTGTAAGAGGATGGTAAAATAACCAACTAAAACCGACATTTTAATAAACAAATAAAACAGTAGCCTGAATTGCTTATTTCAAATAGTTTCACAGTAATAATAATAAAACATATGTTTTTTTTTTAAGGAAATCGATTATTTATATCAAATCGAAAAATATTGCTTCTTAACTTCGATTTTAAAGGTGGAGATGGATTCTAAAGTTAATCCCCATGAGTTTAAGTCCATGAGGTATTTTCATTTTTAAATCCAACCGTCATTTCATGCGTTTAAAAGATAAATTACAGCCTGTGGAATTCATCGACGGCTTTTTTCTTAATGCTTAAGTATAACATTTTACTAAGAATAATTTTCTAAAATTCGTTACCGAACCAGTAAGCTTATTCTTAGAAAGGTTTCTTAGTTCGTATATTACGTTACTAGGCCGGTAAGTTCTGTTTTACCTAATGAGCATGATGGTTCCCGACCGAGCCAAGGCGAGTGTGTGACTTTTATGCGAGCACGGTAAAACTTACCAGGCAAGTGTCGTGTGATATTTTACATCATTGCCTACTATACACAAAAAAATATTTTTTGTTTACGTCGTTTCGCAAACAAAAACTAAATATTAGTTATCAACCACATAACGAAGTGTCAGATGGGTCAATTTATCATTGTGTGTTAACAATTTTGTTGCATCGTCGTTGGGTTAGTCGCAGCTATAATTGGCTACAAATCATATTTTATTAAAAGTCAAAATTTAGTAAAACCTGACCCGAAGAAGGAAAATGGTTTTGACTTTCATATTCGATTTGCGTTTGGTACTCATTTTCTAGCAAACATATTTTCCTTGCAATTTTTTATGTTGAAACCTATTTTGACTGGACTAAAAGATAGGGTTATGGCTTGGATTTGCTCGTTACGCTCTACCACGAACTGAAAGGTCGAGAGGATTTGCCGGCAGCAGACAACAGAAACAATAGGATTGCCAGCAACAGACCACAGTAACGACAGGATTACCAGCAACAGACGACAGTAACGACGCCGACAATCCGCCGATAATTGGCGGCAGTGGCGCATGTAACAGGGAGGCCGCTTTGTTCTTACGTTGTGTAAAAATATAACATGCAATTTTCAGTTCCTGAAACATTGAAATTATAAAAATATATCGTCATCCAATTGTCTGTTCCTGGAACATGGAAGTTGATACCTCCGTGCGTTCATTGTGAAGAGATTTCCTCACCTTGCTAAGAAAAAATATAATAATGGCATTTTAACTAATAAAAATGATATTTAAATAATAACACTCTTTGACTGGCAATTAATATAGTATTGATTATTTTTTCGTAACTGTAGGATATTTGTAAGTATTGCTTTCTCACATAACAAAAATTCAATTAAAAGATATTATGAGTTTTTTTATGAAAACTCCTCTTAATCTAATTGTATTCATTAACGAGTTAGGTTTTTGAATGATTTCATTACAAAAAATCTTTTCTTTAAAATATTTATAATTTATTAATATTTAAGGTTACAGTTTTTTCAGGTTTTTATTTATTTATTATCTAAAAATTCATCAACAACTAAATTTGCTCCGAAAGTTTATTAGCTTACATGAATTATTTCTAAAGCTTAATATAAGTGATTATTTAGTATTATTATATTAATGGTCTGTAAAATTACTTGTAGTCATTTTACAAATTCCCTTAGCTTTTTAATATGTTTCTCGCTCCGTTTGCCAATTTTCGCCCTCAGAGTGCGCTGGGAACGTCATCAGTCTCGGTTTATCAGGTCTTAGTTAATAAAAATATATTTTTCATCATGGTGACACAGAAACATCTGTTTTCAGTTCCTTTCTGTTGGCTCGAAAGTTACTAATTGCCGTCCTAGGCCGGCAAAAACTTTTATCCGGCCTAGGCGGAATATCGGCTGATTTGCAGCAAACTGACGTTTAATGCTTGTTTGTTGGTTACTTTTAAGAGGAATGTAGTGGCAGCAGTAGCAAATTTTTGTTCTGTTTGTTATAGGTTATGTTATGATTGAGAAAGGTATTGATTTATGCAAGGACTACGTTATGATTGAAAGTATGTTTTTTCCTGAGTAGCATCAATAAAAATTAAGTATTTCACTCGATGATTCGATTTCCATTAATTGATATTACGTCTTATATATAAAATGAAAAAATGAAGTTATAAAATAATTCAATTTTGATTATAGTAGTCAAGTATAGTATAGAACTGGATAGTTATATTAAAAGAGAATCCGTAATGTGCACTATTAAAACTGATTTATGAGACATGATACAATGATAATTTTGATCGATGATGATTGATGAATTAATACTTGCAGAACTAAACGGGTTGATGAAATAAAATAAGAAACGATATTATTATTCCAAATATCTTCAAATTCTGAAATTTTTACTACTGTAAACATGTATTATTCAAAGAAATACAGTTTACCAATGACGTTATAATTTTTTTACGGATTTATATAAAAGCATCACACTTCTTGAGCGACGAGGTAAGGGACGTTGTAAGGGACGTGCTCGCAGCGCAGTCCAGACTCTTACAGGTGCTGAGCAGTTACGCCGACGCGAAATCAATAGATGGTCTCAGCATTCTATCAAGGCCTGAAACACTGAGCTGCTGCTGTTTTAGAAAATTTTCTTTAATATTACAATATTAACTTTTTATGCATCGAAAAATACATTTTTAATTTATACATTTTGTTAGTAGTTGTTAGTTAGTTAACCGAATTAAAATACGCTCAATAATCTAAAGCCGAATGTCAGACTGTCAAATCGGGGTCGAATTGGGGGGCAGCAGACTGTCAAATAGGGGTAATTTTCGTATTTAAGTTAAGTTTTTAAACGGAAAAGTTTTTAAACAAAGATTTTTACTTCCTCCCCCCTATACATAGTATATGGAGAAAGTATTGTTTTCTCAAAATTTTCGAATTTGAGTTGTCAGTGGATATATTCGTTTTAGTGCTCCCTGAATCCAAAAAAGTGGTTTTTGGCGCGGTGTCTGTCTGGTGTGTGTGTGTGTGTGTGTGTGTGTGTGTGTGTGTGTGTGTGTGTGTGTGTGTGTGTGTGTGTGTGTGTGTGTGTGTGTGTGTGCGTGTGTAAACAAAGCTAGAGACGACACCAGCGGTCCGAATTTCATAAAATTTGGCATGTAGGTATAAAGCCGTGGTATCTCCAGGTGTATTTTTCATTCTTTTTAATTTTTGATTTTTAAGGGTATTTATCCCATAAAATCCCATAAAAAAAAAACAAAAATTATATTTCTCAAAAACGGCGCTAACGATTTTCATAAAAATTTCATGGTTTTTAGTGCTTACGATGAAAAACAAAATTACACCACCCGCATGTCTGTAAAAATCCAGGTTCAGAAGTTGTGAGGGTTTAAGTGTTAAAAAATTCATATTTTTCAAATTTCACAAAATCTGTAACCTCCAAAGTAAATTTACTTGCAACTATTAAATTTGACTTTAAAAACTAAATAATGCAGTATTTTGAGTCATTAGTTTACGTCAACTGGTTGCGGAGATAATTGATATTTTATTTCGGCGGTAAACACAGTACGTTGCCCAATGTTATTCTTATGGCAAATATTTAAAAACCGATATCTCCGTTATTTACTAACCAATGTGGATACAATTTGGTATATGTTTGCGTGATTTTAATTGTTAATTTATTTTATTTCACTATATATTTTTTCTGGTTTTAAGTGACTTGAAGGGAGAAAGTATCTGTCAGTTTCCTGATACCATTTATTTCGGTATTTGTTTGAAGTTACAACAGAAAGTGAGTAGGGTGAAATGGCAATTTCACTGAACAGTCTCTTTTGCTGATTATGAAAATGATGTCCAGTACAAGTATTTTCAAAGATGGTGGCTTTCCATCAGGTCCCACATAAATTCAGTGAATGTAAAAGTCGGAGATTTGGTTAGTAATACTAAGAAATTAGCTAGTTATACAAGTTTATTAATTTCCCATGAGTTTAACATTAGTTAGGTGAGTACTGTATGCAGTTTTGCTGACTGGGAATTTTAGGTCATAATCAAGTAAGCCTTTCTAACCAGATGAGGCCACAAACCAATTATTATCAAGACATTTTGAGAAATGAGCAAACGACACAACTTGTTTGCTTCCCATAAGGTTAACATTCTAAATGTTTTTGCAGGTTTGCAGCCACAGAAATCTAAAAATGTGGAATTTCAGGCGATAATCCAGTATATTTCAACAAGATTAAGCTACGTAAAAAAGTAGTACCAAGATCTTTTCCGAAATAAGTCTGATATATTACTTGATTTCCCAGAAAGTTAATATGGGGACAACATACTATCCTACCACTCTGAGTATATCGGTAAGTAATGAACATAGAGCATTAATTCAAAATATACTAATTATTTTTTTATTAATTTTAGCTTTAAGTATGTTTTCTTTTTAATGATTTATAATTTCTTGTAAAAAATTTTAAAACTGATGTTTAGATGGTTTCCCCCCCCCTTCCCCTTCCGGCTGTTCGATCATAACAATTACTACCCTACACATTCTAAATTGTAATAAGATTGGACCATTTTTACGAGAGCCACCTTGGTAACAGACACACACACGCGCGCGCGCGAGCAAAGAAGTTGTTTTGGTCTCGGTCTTATCAAGAGACCTTTGGTAATAGCTTATTCTCAGTAAGGGGAATTCGCTAGAAGATGTATTCTCATATTTTTCTTACTTTAATGTTATTTTAGACATGTTATATTAAGAATCCAGATAGATACAATTCAAATCAAAACACAAGTATTCAGTGGTGGTTCGTGCATAAGATCACATGAGCACGTGAACCCCCTATGAAAAACCACAAATAACGTTATTTATTAAAATACTTCTATATAAATGCAGAATATCCCAAACAATTAATTAAAAATGACAGCAATAAGCAACAGCGAAGAGCGCGCGTCGTACTCGACGTTGTCACTAGAGCCAGTGAGACGAGACGGCGAGACTGAGTTTGGGGCACAGCTCCGCGGCTACTATAGGCGTAGGACGAGTCCATTTGTGGCAGCGGCGGGGGAGGAACCATGATTGTATGGCGCCTTATGGAGCTTCCCTCGGAGCTGCTTCCTAGTGTGCCCATGTGCATTTTAACGAGGTTTGACACTTGTTGTTTTTTGGCTCGGATGATGTTAAAGTGTATTAATATAAATATTGTGTGTTTTAATGTTGTTTTTAGTGGTAACTATGTTTATTTCAGTGATGTAGTTTGGTGTTTTATGATATACACTGATTATCGAAATAAAACAACTGGCGTAGCGGCCGCGTGATAGCTGACCTCTGCAAGAATATTTATTACACTCCTGACTAATGTTAATGGCATATTTAATTTATTGCAAATATATTGTTATTCGTGTCAAAACATAACTGGCTATGTAAAGTTATATTTTTACAAGGAAAGTGTTTTTGAGGTAGGAATTAATTACAAATTTGTTAAAAACTTACATTACTATTTACACGGATACAATTTATTAAAAGCGTGTAGAATTATTTGAAACTTGCTAAAAAAAACTTGTACTACACTTTATAAATAAATAAAATTTACTAAAACTTGTAACGAAACATTTTAGTTCAACAGTATAAAATAGAAGGAGTCAGTTCTGCGAGGCCACGGCCGCGTTTTCTTTCGTTAATCAAGATTTAGTCGTAATTTACCGTAGGTTAATGATTTTTACTTTCAAGGATTAATCAAGAAGAGCATTCATCAATGATGGAAGATAATGATTAATTGTAGGCCTCAGTTCACAGTTAGCAATTTAAAAAACATTCAGTTTTCTGATTTATCGTTATAATATTAATTATCTCAGTATATTTCAGGATTACAGATTAATAATAAAATTGGTTTCAGCCATTAATTAATGTTCAACATTAACTGTGTAGGCCTTATTTCCATCTTTACTCTGAATACTTCTCTTTTAAAATAAAATTATGGTTATTTTTATGTGCGAGATTAAAAATAAAAATTACAGTCAATAAAAAATAGTGAAGAATTAATGATGTGTAATAGTAGCAAAACTTGATTCATAATCGTGAAAGGAAGGATGGTGCCTTATTAAATTTAATACTTTAAGCATTACACTTGTGTATAGCAACAGATATTTCAAGAAATGCAGGCGCTACAGTCTTTTAAGCGTTTAACGTACTTAAAAACCGATTAGTTCAAGACAATAACTCTAGTATAATACATTAATATAATGTATATCTTTTTTAACTGTGAACCCCCAGTACAGAAACTCACGAGCCGCCCGCTGCAAGTATTATATAAGAAAAAACAATCAATTCTAATCAAACATCAAGGCTTACGCCGACCATAAGCCCAATGCTAAAATTAACATTAGTCTTACGGACGGTCTGGGCCTTGTTATTTGGCTCGCCCTAACATTTATAAAAATGTATGATAATTGTGCAAGTTGTTATAAGGGATCGGATATTAAAAAAAAACTACAAAAAATTGTTATATTACTAATATTATTTTTATTAGTACACTTTTAGTTTCTTACACTTTTCTGTTAATATTGTCTAAAGAGAAAGTTGAAACCTATCAAGCCTGCCTTTGTAAGGAAGAGTCTAGAAAGTATGCGACATTGAGACAGCCATTCAATTTTCTCAGGATGCCTCTCAGGCTTTTCTTTTAAATCTTCAAACAATATGATCAAAAATGTATTTCAGCTTATATTTTGTAGTGAGTTGAAAATAACGTTGTGAGTTATTAAATTTACTTGATTTTACTTAGTAAATTAGTATTAAATGTTAACTTCTATTGGTCCAGGAACTTTTGGAAAATCGATCAAACAAAACCTGACCAAGTTGAAACTTTGCACAGATATTAAGTAAAACTAAATATCAAAAGTCCCCGGAAATCCCTGCTGTGCTTCAGCCGTCATCTTCAAACCCCCACTTCCGATCAGTGTATTTTTCTATACATTTTTATACTAACGCGCAAACCATGAGACATACAAAGTGTGAATAAGGGGAAAAGTTTGATTACAATGTATACAAATACGTAAAAGAGATTTTAAAATAACTGCTCACATTAATACTTTCCTAAAATGCTGTAATTTTGCCATCGATGAATTTTGCTATCCCTGCTATAAGGAAAACATGTAAAACTTCATGTAAACGTATTCCCGATGGGGCGAAGCCCTTTGTTGTAACAAAACAATAAAACATGTCCATGGCGTCCTGATGAAAATTTCAGTTATTTTACAATTCGTTCATTAAAATTGGTTACCAACAAATATGTGGGTGAGCTCACAATAAAGGATTCATTAATTGCTTAGTAGAAATATTACCATAAGAAATAATTTTTTGTAAACTTACCGACGCCTTTATTGAGAAAATTTTGAATGTCCAAGGAGTCAAACAATTGTAAATTGTAATTTTAACCAGGATTCCATCAATATAATTTATTATTATATAAGATCAAAAGAAGAAACTTGAAATCCCTCCTTATCTATAATACGTGAAGCCGTTTTTTGTGAACACTACTCCTCCCTTATTTGTGGACCAATTTCAGCGTTTGAGGTGTCGAAAAATTCGTCTCATTTCGTATTTTCCCATTCAGGTAGATTTTGAAAATTCCTACCCCTAATGGCGTGAGGCACTCTCAAAGGTCGATTTTTCTCCATAAGAGTAGCATGCAAAAAATTTAAAAATATGTAAAAAACAGCTGATCATAAGAAGAAACTCAGCAGCTTTTGTAGAAGTAAATATTGATGTTTGTAATATTTAGGAGGTTATATGTGCCGATGTAAACACTTAATGTAAACATATTAGTTTTATTCCTTTCGCTGGTATTTTTGTTCGAAGAAAAAAATGCCTCGAGCACAAAAAAGAAACTTTGAAAACAGGAGGAGGAGGAGGTATTTAATAAGAGAGCTTATGCGCTTGAGAAGAATGGAAGAAGAAAGGCCCGGTCTAACATTACGGAATCCAGATAATCACACACTTGGAGATATGAATAATGTTTGCCAGTACTGTTATGCGACTTGTTTTGCAAGTGAACAAAATACAAGAAGAATATACATATCCTGTTGTCACGGTAGTAAAGTTAACTTGCCTAATGCCAGATCAAATAAATATATGCAAGAAATGTTTACTAGTAGCACTGACTGATCGAGACATTTCATTAACTTTCGTAGAAACTATAATAATAACTGGGCTATGGTAAGCTCAAATAGTAAGATTAAACTAAACCTTGGTGGACCTTATGTTTTTATTGTTAATGGCCAAGTTCATCATAGGTTAGCAATAAATCAAAATTTAGATGACCGCTTGAATAGCGATATGTCCAAATTTATTTTTATGACACTGATCAAGCAGCCAGAATGAGACACGAAGCACCACAAAATATGGGTTGTGACTTAACCATAATGAGAGCTTACAAATTTACTGTGGGAAGTAAATCCTTATGCCCAAGCTTTCAAAACTATGGGAGAAATTCTCAGAGAAACACCTCAGGATCAACAAACAAAACGTCCATAAGGTAATTTATTCAGACAGAAGTAAGGACCAAAGGTGGTATAACTTACCAACAGCAAATGACGTTGCTGCAGTATTCAGATCAGATGATGGTTGTCCTGAAGGTCCTCCTCAGTTTGTTGCTTACCCAAAAAATGGAGTTACAGAGAATTCGGCAGCACACTGTTCATGTCTTGATTTATGGCATAGCCTTAACTATTTCCCTATGGGGATGAGGGATGGTTTCGTGATATGCCCCAAGTTGCAGAGCAAGCAACTAGACACCGCAACACAGTAACTCAGTTGCAATTCGCAGCCCATCGATTCTCTGTCAGGCAAGAGTTTTCACCAATTATCCATGGTGCAAATTTATTTCTTCAATATACTGTTGATATGTTTACAATGATTGAGGGAGAACGACCGGCATTCATTAGAAGAGAACAATAAAAACTTCGAGCCGAACTGTATATGAATCTCTATGATGCAATTCGAGCTCGGGCAGAAAACGAAGTTGCACGTATTGGTCGGCAGGTAATTTTACCTAAATCTTTCCGAGGCAGTTTTCGCAATCTACATAGAAACTACTTAGATGCTATGGCTATTGTCCGTCAACTAGGGAAGCCTGACCTCCTCGTAATATTTACATGTAACCCGAATTGGGATGAAATCAAGTCTAAACTAAAGTACAGTGAACTTCCAAATATGCGCCCAGATTTGATCATTCGTGTGTTTCACGAAAAACTGAGAGAACTAATAAATTACATTAGAATTAACAAACTGTTTGGCACAGTACTTGCTACAATTTATACAATAGAGTTTCAAAATTGGGGACTGCCTCATGCTTATATTTTGATTACCTTTTCTGATGAAGACACTCTTAGGGATGCAGAAACCATAGATTTAGCTGTTTAGGCTGAAATTCCAGATCAAAATCAATATCCTGATCTTCATGAAATCTTGAAAAAAACATATGATACATGGGCCATGTGGAATACTAAATCCAATTTCACCAATTTAAGAAGTAAAATTACATTCTATGAAAAACATGCAGCACATTGCGCTGCATGTTTTTACACTTTTACACTTTTTTCGTATTTCCCATAGTGTTCATGTTAATTAAAAAATAAATAAAACTTTTTTTTCAAACGGATTTAATGTAATGTATAGTGAAAGTGACTCTCTTTTATTGTTTTAGGACAAATACAGGAATGTAAACTTATTTTGAGGAGTGCTGCTGAAGATGAGGGGTTAAGCCCTCGAAATAAGTCCAGCAAAATAAAGGAATACATTTTTGATATCTATATGTACTACGTAAGTAGAAGTGAAAATAATTTTAAAGTTATCACGGCTAATCAAGTATTGTGCGGGGGAAATGACGTAGTCTTTTTGGTTAAAGCATTGTTTAGTTTAATTACCAGTTTTCAAAATGCGTTTTAACTTTAAGAACCTGTTATGCAATGTTTTGAACAAAAATAATAGTGAGTTTTAATAAACTCCTTAAATTGAGCAAACCACTTGAACTTTCCGTTTAAAATAAGTTTGTTTTAGGTATGGCCTTAAAGTTATGGCCTTAAAAAGAGGCACATTTTGCAGAAAAACACACACAACAATTATTAACCACTTTTAAAGATAACAGTGTATTACTGTTTTGTAGTTGTTCACGAATTATAGCGAACTTTTTGGATACAGGCCAATACAACCGGTGGAAGTTGATAACAGTGACGTGAATGGACAAACTTTGTTGCTGATGTATGTTTATACGCTTTACAAACAGGACTCTACTAATTGTTAATGAATTATGCAAACACCAAAACTGTGAGCCAACACTTTGATATAGAGAACTGCACTATGATCCTTAGTCTGTAAATTGCAAAAGTCGCCAGTTCATTTATAAACAGGCTTTGTGAGTCAGCTATAAAAATATATTTATGTGTTGTTAAATTATAGTGTTTATAGATATTTACAACCAGTCCGTTGTAGTTTTTTCTATTAAAAGCAATCAATAATAAAATCAACCAGCACGAAGCTAGTTCACTTTATCCAGTTCACTTTAAATCCAGTTCACTTTAAATCCAGTTCACTTTAAGCCATTGTCATCGCTTCACTCCTGTTGTGCAGGCTAACCTACCCTTCAAAGAAAACACACAGAGAACAGTAATTAATTATTGGGTCTGTAGCCTAAGACAAAAGAAGTAGGTTTGATTTTGTGTCATTCCCCATTTGATTTTCGAAAACCTTAACCTCCTGTAAGCTTTTGTAAGCTCCTTACCAGCATAGCTTACAGCTTTCCAGTGTACCAGCATAACTCTTTATCCATTGGATTTTTTTTATAAATCGATATGGTGAAATCAAAATTCTCCGACAGCGAAACCAGCTGAAGGGAATCGTTGCTGACAGGTAGAAATACGTTATTATAGGTGAGTTTGGGGACTTAAGTTGGCCTATGTACTGAGTGGGGAAATCATTAATCGTCTGAAAATCTCCTACTAAAACTATAAAAATCCCCTAAACAAGGAAAAAAAATTGTTCGAATTGTTCCGAGAACAGGAATTAACTTACCGTTTAAAACTGTCTGACAGTTTTTCAAACGAACTAAAGATCATTATGAAAGGATGTAGAATAAAAATATTGTCTGCAGTTTTTGATATAATTACATTTCACGACTATTTTATTTTACGTTTTTTATTTATTCCAGTTTGTATTATACAGGGTGTCTTGCAACCCTATGAACAAACATACATAGCATTAATACTTGGGTCAAGACAAACACATTTCACCATAGGAACATGGGTCTCTGGTGCCTAGTTTTGCGTCTGTCTGTCTGTATGTATTTTTTACAAACAAATTCATAACTCCTAAACTGTTTAAGGTACATCGTTGAGACTTTGCAAAAATGTTTATCTTATTAGGATCTATCATCGTTTAAAATTATACTAAAATATCATTAACCGTTTCAAATTGGCGGCCATTAAAATTGTTTGATGCAAAATTTCACGAACACCGTTAATGTAAACAAAATATTGCAAGGCACATAAAGTAAGTCAATTTTATGTAGTTTTCAGTGATGCCTTAGTTGTTAAGATTGGATAAAGATTTACTGAGAAATTAGTTTTTTTTCGTAATGTATGACCACTTTTCCCCATATAAACAATGTTAAAAACAGGGTGTTAAAATCAAACTTTAACGGTTTATATCCACTTAACTATTGAGTTCAGGAAAAAATGTCAAAGGATAATGAGTTCTTAAAATTAAGCGTAGAAACTAAATACACCATAAAATACAGGGTATTCCATAAGAAAAATCAAATTTGTCCGCCATATTGGAAAATGGCGGTCATTTACAAGAAAATGGAATTCATATTTTTAAATGTCTTAAAAAAGTAGGTGAAGTCCCCCCTTTAAAGTTATCTCTAAATCCAATAGTATCTGAGATACCAATGGTGGCACAGTTAAGTTGGACACCCCTTAATTTTAACATTGTTTAAATGGAGAAAAGTGGTCAAGCACCACGAAAAAATTTAATTTCTCAGTTAATATTTATCCAATCTCAACAAATAAGGTATCATTTGAAACTAAATAAAATGGACTTACTTTTATGTACCTTGCAATTTGTTGTTTAAATTAAAGTTTTTCGTGAAATTTGGCATCAAATAATTTAAATGACCGCCATTTTGAAAAGGTTAATGATATTTTGATATAATTTTAAACGATGATAGATCCTAATAAGATAAACATTTTTGAAAAATCTCAACGCTGTACCTCAAACCGTTTAGGAGTTATGAATTTGTTTGTAAAAAACACATACAGACAGACAGACGCAAAACTAGGCACCAGAGACCCATGTTCTTATGGTGAAATGTGTTTGTCTTGACCCAAGTATTAATGCTATGTATGTTTGTTCATAGGGTTGCAAGACACCCTGTATAACATTGAGCTTATCATTCAGCATATCAATAATGTTATCTATTATTTTTTTTATTCATCATCCATATCTTCATACGGTTAATTGCTCATTACATCAGCAATAGCAATAATGTTATTGCAATACAGCTATATTTGTTACAAAACGATATTTAATTCGGTACATAAACGTTTCAAGTCCATAAATTCAAAGTTTTCTTTGTAAACTTGTTTATTAAGCTACCCAAACGCATTACGCAATAAAATTGTTTAAATGATTAGGATAAGGCGAGCTCATTCAACCAGTTAACATTGGTAAACTAAATTTTACTAGAATTAGACTGCTTGTTAGCTTCGGTAAATTATTTACCAACTGATAATAATTTGTAAGTTCCCTAAATTTGAGAAGAATTATATTATTTTGTATAAAAATTTACAGACTACAACAGCGTTTAATTAATTACAATAAATTTCAATCTAGTCGGGCGCAGCAGTTTTCCAGTCATATATTTTATAAACAAAAGCAATAAATGCTGGCAGTGGTTGTAGGTCGTTGCCAACATTGTAGCTATAAATTTACCTGCGGTTGCTTTACTGCTCTGACCAAACATTTTGTCCTTGGAACTTCATCTTTTTAATGACGTTTTAAATATTATTTTCTTCTATTTAATCTAGCATTACTTGTTAGGCTATATAACAGATTGAAAAATTGGTATATAACAAAATAAAATGACTACGATTCTTCATAGTTATTCAAAATAACGAAAACAACTGTTCAGAAAAATCTGCTTGCCATGACAGTGTTAATTTTCATTTCGGTTATTTTAATAATTATTTAAATAAGTACGTGTTACTTATGGCAAGCGTTGTACTATTTATCCTTTTTCGTCATAAATAGCTGGGATCATGTATAATTTGGGGTTAGGTATAATATAATGTACATTAGGCACAAAATATGTTTTGCTCACGTAACGATAATTTATTTTCCGTAAATGTTTGTTGTTTTCAATCCCTAAAACATGATAAAAATATTCCCATGAAAAAACATTACTTTTACTATAAATGGAAGCTTTTAGGATCACAGCAGATTTAACAAATTATATAACACTTTTTAAGCATCATGAACCACTCCGCTCTGCCAAACAGCGATGGGTCTGTCAAGCATAATTCATCATTATCGGTTAAGTTTTTATGTTTAAAATTCTGAGCAACGTTATGAATCAGAGACTATCTAGTTTACTAATGACATTAGAAGAAACCTCAAGGTATCAAGTGGTCACCTGTAAAACTGGCTATTTTACTTAAACGAGTCTTATTATGTTTTGAAGTTATTCAGGTTTTTTCGGAACACGATATATACCTACATATGTGTATTTTATTCATGGGACATGGCGTGTAACTTAATCGTAACACATCCTTAAGACATTTACTCAACTCGTTAATAATAAATACTGTAGTAGGATAGTACTTCAAAGCAGATGCAATTTCCAATTGAACAAATGTAAGTACGAAGTCAGGCCTTGATATAGTTAAAAAGAACTTGAAATGCAGGTCACTCAATGATTACCAAAACATGGCTGTCTCAAACTAAACCAGATTAACCATAATGATCCTATATCCGATCGGCATCTGTTCAAAGCTGTTTACTGCTAGACAGAACTGTTACCGCGTTTTACTATTAGAATAGAATGTAGCATACAGAACAAATTAACTTCTTTGACTGTAAAAAATGCAGGGAATGTGTGCGTGTGCATTTGTGGGTTTAATTTAAATTTTATTGAGATTGAAAAATATCACTGCCATCAAGCATGTGTAGAAATTTAATAGATCATCAAGTTAATAAACATCTTAATAAATATCATGAAAATAAGTACAAGTCATTAAAATTATCAGGGTGTTATCACCATACAATAAACTGATTATTAATATTTAATATTATTTTTTATATTTTGCTTATGAGACCAGCAATATTTAGTCTCTGAAGTGTTTAACAACAACATGTTAGTTACGGTTCTGCCTCATCTTTCATGACAAAGTAATAAACAATGCACTGTTTTCACTTGTGGATGTAATCTGTTGCCCTCAGAGTCCTGCTAAAGTTATTTCTCAGTGTTGCTGTGGATGGTAATTAAAAATGCTTTCAAGCATTTCTCTTTACTAAATCTGATTTTATTGAAGGATTTTTCAACAATACTTTTTTGTCAAATAGTCTAACCCGATCACTGACACTCATTCATCATCCATTTGGATAAATGGTTTTCAAAGTTTTTTTTTTCATACGGATAAACGTTTCCCCCTCACAAGTATTTGCAACTTATATGCCACGCATTTACCTCATTCCGTTTTTACATAAATAAAATTAACAATAAAATGATGCAACTGTTTTAGATGTATCAGTTTAAAAATATACAAGGCTGAAAAATACGTCAGACGGTAACACATCAGGAAAACACAACCGAATAAAGCTGATGTGTTTATCAGTGGGACTGATGGACTGGATTTGGCGCCAAAACTGCGTCCATTGTGATAACGTCACCGGTAACAGTAACGGATTTATGGGCATGAATACGTCAACGGAGCGATGGCGTTAGGGTGATAACCGCGATGTTTGAAAATCAAATGTTTAAGCAATTATTTGACGGATCGATTCGCCATAAAACTGTCACATGTGGAAATTATTCAGACTACGTATAAGTGGAATGGATGCTAGTACTGAATTGAGCTTGTGCTATAATAATTAAGACAGTGTTGATTTGTAGTTGTAATCTTCGCAATGAAAATTTCATTAGTCAATGGATAACATAATGTAAAGGTTTTCTTATCTAGGCCAGATGTTTTGGCGGCTCATGCGAACCATATTTTTTACTTAATTGATATGATAAACTAATTTTGATAGTTCCGAGCTTTAGTGAGAATCGTGGGTAAACTTAGGAGCCTAGTAATCCTTGACAAACTATTAAGGTCCACGGTAAAACATTAATATTTAATAAGAATAATTTTACTTATTATCTATATTTCGTATTTTCGTATATTACGTGTATTAGTATTACGTATATTACGTATTTACTCAATTTCTAATGACACAAATAGCTTTCATTCGCATAACCTAAGACGCTGTTACAAAACTAATTTGTCAGAAAGGCATGAAGTCTTTAACACACCAGAGCAGATAGTGTAACAGAACGATTTCATTAAAAATAATTACGATATGTAACCAGATAAACTGGGCTCTTTATGAAGTGTCCAATGAGGCTGCAGTTATCGTAAAAAGAAAAGTGCTTGTTTGCACCTGAATGGCCTGAACGTTATTTACCGTAAGAGAATTTCTCTTCCTTTTATTTCGGAAAAATAAACGCACAAACGAAGGGTCTGTTAACTGTACTACAAAACGCTCGCACAGTAATTTCTGGTCTTATGCTTTTAGTCTTTATAAAAATGATTTTGAGCCCTATAGTCTACACTTATTACCCCTATAATCAATAGTGCAAGTATTAATTTTGGCTGTAGAACAGTACCTTGTAAACTTAACAGGAACGTGAGGTCACTCGTCACTTGGATGCTGAAGCTGTCGCTGGAAGCTGGCTGGATGATAGGGGACAGGGCCTCTTAGCAAGGGATCCAGGGGGTCAGCAGGGGGGAGAAGGCGCCTTCTATGGGGACTGAACCTGCCGCAGGGACGCCCGTTGTGATTGCCGGTGCGGAGGCGGAGGTCGGTGGTGTCCAATAGTGGCACAAATTTTAACACTTGGTAGCACACTATTAAAGCCAAAATAAACTTGCACTTTTACTTTAAAGATAAACTAAATAAAATATTATGTTCACAGTTTTTGAGGTCCATTCGCGGTTAGAATGAGTCCGAAAATAATCACTCGAAAACTCGCACACGAATTTGCAAATAATCCTTTGTAATAGTTTATTAAACAGTTTATACGTATTTTAACGTAAAATATTTGTCGGTTTGCGGTAGTTTGAACGAGAAGTATTAACCGTAATGCACGGGAGTTGCCGTCTCGAATTCGCACACGGAACTAAAAATTAAAAACGTTGCTTTAAGAAGCGTCCCTTACCCCCTCCACTAGTTGAATTTGACCAATGAGGAGTGAGCGATAGGAAACAATGTCTGCATCTGGAGCAAGACGTCTGGGGAAAATTTTTAAACATGTCTGAATTAAATATCGGGGTTTCTTCATGATTTCGAATACTGTTAGTCCAGTAAAAATACTGTTTAACCTAGAACAAATTGCAACACGAGCGTTTTTGACGGTATTCTGCTCAAAAAAATGTGCATATTAACATATCCATAATCGGACAAAATCGGACCATGGGAAACCCCTTAAAATCACGTTTCAAAATGGCGGCTTTTTTTAACATTGGAAAGTTTTTGAAAAAAGTCACTCGGTTGCATTTTTTATCTACATTTAACAAGATATTGAGTTGGGACCGACGCCAATAATTTTTGAGTGGCTAGTCGTGCATTTTGACAGGGTAAAAATTTTTGGCCGCCATCTTGGATCCGCCATATTGGATTTATTTTATTTTTTTCAAATGTAAAGGTGGTCGTGTGACACATAATTTAGAACTAGATTTTTACGCTGATTTCAATGCTGAAGTCCGTTTTTAAAAATATCGATTCGTTTTTAAGATATGCTCAAAATAAAATTCTTCCCTGTACATTTCTTATGGGGGCTAAACAAATAATAACATTTTTACGATTATTTTTCTTATACCTCAGGAACCAAGCAAGGCTTTCAGTAAGTTTTGATCTTAAAATGATGAGTGATTTTTTGGCTTTTATTTGGGCTATTGATCACTAAAATCGGACAAGTGTGAAACGAGCTATAAAGCTAAATGCTACATGAAAATTGTTTTTTTTAAATTTGTTTTTTGTTGAAGATTTATATCTCAGGTTTGAAATGAGTTAAAAAGTTCCTTCTGGTGTTAAATTACTCGGTAAAGTATAAGCTTTCATATGAACTATGACTAATCGAAATCTGACTAATATAAATGGAGTTATGATCCATAATACAACTTAAATTCTTCTAACTTTCGAAATTTGTCACCACTTAAAGACTCATATCTCCAAATTTAGCCGAGACTCAGGCCTAATTAAGGTCTTAAGTAACTCAGTACATTACTGGCTTAAATTTAAGCTCTTAACCATTTAAATAGGTTGAGTTAGATGCGAGTTATGGACCTTTAATCAACAAAAAAATAATTTTTTTCAGAATTTTTAATTTAGTTAAAGACGAGTATCTCCAGTTTTGTTCAAGGAATATAGGTTTGAATGGTTTCAAAACACTCAGTGAGCTATCAGCTTTCATTTGAGCCATTGATCATTAAAATTGGACAAGTTTGGAGTGAGTTATATTGTTTTTATTAATTTTTTTGTAACTACTCTTTGTGTCATATTTAAAGCTTACAGGGTATCAATAAAATCAACCATTTACCTATTTTAAAGGGGAATCTGTGTAATCCAGGAAAGCTAAACAGAATTGTCCTCCACTAACTCAGATATGTAGAATTCATTGAAAATAAGTTCATCGCGATTTATCTACAGGGTGTTCTACAAATTAAGGCCTATGGTAAAAATATCACAATATTGTTAAGTAAACCTATACCACACGTTTTATATCATTTTACAGGTCCTACTGAACGGAACATTTTGAGGAAAACTGAACTAAATTATCTCTAGCCGTTTCAAAAGGCGGCCATTTTAGAGATATTTTCCAATATTTACGGAAAACATTGGATTTTTTTTTAACCACCACAAGTTTTTTAGTTCTATTTAGAAATTCTTAATCCTTGCCAACTCAGTTTTGCTATGCTAACTGCTATGACCATATTATATAAAATAAACTATAGTTCCTATGGAAACCAAATAAAAACTACAAACATTATTCAAAACACTAAACACTAGTGAGGAATAATGCATACGGGGTGAAACTTAAAGGGATATTAAGGACCTGGGTAGACCCATGTTTTGCCTGGGTAGATGATATACCTTGGTGCGAAATTTCAGCCTATTCCCCTCGGAAGTTTTTGCATTTACCTGAAACAACTTACACAAAAACAACACCGAAACGACCTTTATTTCATATTATTTAAATAAATAAATAAATACATACATACATACATACATACATAAATTATATAAATAAATATATATACCGGGTGTCCCATAATAGCGCCCCCTACCTTGTTCCTATATTTTTTCAAATATAAATTTTACACCACCCCCAAACATTATTGGGTAGTTAATACTTAATTTTGAGAGGGTACTCAATTTTGGCCGCCATCTCGGATCCGCCATATTGGATCCAAAATAATTCTTCCAAATTTAAAAGTGGTGTTGTGACCCATCATTTCAAATTAGATGTTTTCACTGATTACAATGCCGCAATCCGTTTTTTTAGTATCTCAATTAGTTCTCAAGATATGGGTACTTTTAATGAATTTATTTTCCACCAATTTAAACATTACAAATTGATAAAATAGGCCCATAACCACAAAATAATGCTAGATAGTGACGAATAGCCACACCAGTCATTGTTGAGCGCTATTCACTTAACTTTCACTGATGTAATTTTTTTGGCCGTCATATTGGATCCGCCACTTTTGAATGAGGCAAGCTATTTAAAATATGAAGTTGGTATTGTGACCCATCATTTTAAACTAGCTTTTTACGCCGAATTTAATGCCGCAACCCGTTTTTAGCTATACAACTTTTTTTTGAAAAAATCATGTTTTTTAAGATATTTATTAGAAACATGTCAATATCTTAAAAACTAAACACTATAATAAAAAACGGGTTACGGCATTGAATTCAGCGTAAAAATTTTTTTTGAAATAATGGGTCACAATACCAACTTTATATTTGAAATAACTTGCCTCATTTCATAATGGCGGATCCAAGATGGCGGCCAAAAAATTTACATCGGTGAAAGTCAAGTGTAAATCGCTCAACAATGACTGATGGTGGTTATTCGCCACTCTCTTGCATTATTTTGTGGTTATGGGCCTATTTCATCAATTTGTAATGTTTAAATTGGTTGAAAATAAATTAATTAAAAGTACCCATTTCTTGATAATTAATTGAGAAATTAAAAACTGATTGCGGCATTGTAATCAGTGAAAAAATCTAATTTGAAATGATGGTTCACAACACCACTTTTACTTTGGAAGAATTATTTTGGATCCAATATGGCGGATCCAAGATGGCGGCCAAACATTTTTTCCTAGACAAAATGCATGACTAGCCACTCAAAGATTATTGGCGGTGGTCCCAATTCAATATCTTGTTAAATGTAGATAAAAAATGCAGTCGAGTGGCTTTTTTCAAAAACTTCCCAATGTTAAAAAAACCGCCATTTTGAAACGTGATTTTTGGGGGTTTCCCGTAGACCGATTTTTGTTAGATTTTTGTTTTTGTTTGAATAAGTATTTTTTTGTTATATTTTCATGAAACAAGGTTGTGTTGCAGTTTGGTATAAGTTGGTGAGCATTTTAACAAATTAAAAATAAATAAAAAAATAAATTCGTTATATCTTAAAAACAAAAACAGATTTTTGAAAACGGATTTCAGTATTGGAATCAGCGTAAAAATCTAGTTCTAAATGATGTGTCACATGACCACCTTTGTATTTGAAAAAAAATAATTGAATCCATTATGGCGGATCCAAGATGGCGGCCAAAATTTAAAATCCTATGAAAATGAAGTATTACCCCCCTAACGGTTTTCTGTAGCATTTCTAATTTTATGTCTCTAGAGATGTAGTTGAAAACTAAGAGTAAAACTTAATTTTAAATTTTTCCATTGTAATCCGCCATTTTGAAACGTAATTTTAGGGAGTTTCCCATGGACCGATTTTGTCCGATTTTGGATATGTTAAAAAGCACATTTTTTTCGTCAGATTTCCACCAAAAACGCTCGTGTTGCAATTTGTTCTAGGTTAAGGGTGTTTTTTGCGTAGATTTACTGGACTATGTTCAGCACCCAAAAAAATGGCAGCTGAGTTGCCACCTTAAAAGGTGGAACTGAACACCTGCTAGAGTGTCAAGATCAAACATTTAGCGAGTGCTACGTTACACCTTTCCGTGCTCTTAACACTCCTGAGAAGGAAGGTTTACATACGTGCAAGTATTAGCTTCCACCGGTTCCCAAAGTGTGGGTCAGAACCACCATCGGGTCACACTTTGGTTGCAAGGTGGGTCGTGACCTACCACGGATCGGGTTTGGTTGCAGGTGGGTCGTGACCCATCATCGGGTCGCGTTTTGGTTGCAGGTGGGTCGTGACCCATCATCGGGTCGCGTGTTGGTTGCAGGTGGGTCGTGACCCACCATAAGGTCGCGGTATGGTTGCAGGTGGGTCGTGGCCCATAATCGGGTCGCGTTTTGGTTGCAGGTGGGTCGTGACCCACCATAAGGTCGCGGTATGGTTGCAGGTGGGTCGTGACCCACCATCGGGTCGCGTATTGGTTGCAGGTGGGTCGTGACCCACCATAAGGTCGCGGTATGGTTGCAGGTGGGTCGTGGCCCATAATCGGGTCGCGTTTTGGTTGCAGGTGGGTCGTGACCCACCATAAGGTCGCGGTATGGTTGCAGGTGGGTCGTGACCCACCATCGGGTCGCGTATTGGTTGCAGGTGGGTCGTGACCCACCATAAGGTCGCGGTATGGTTGCAGGTGGGTCGTGGCCCATAATCGGGTCGCGTTTTGGTTGCAGGTGGGTCGTGACCCACCATAAGGTCGCGGTATGGTTGCAGGTGGGTCGTGATCCACCATCGGGTCGCGTTTTGGTTGCAGGTGGGTCGTGACCCACCATCGGGTCGCGTTTGGTTGCAGGTGGGTCGTGACCCACCATAAGGTCGCGGTATGGTTGCAGGTGAGTCGTGGCCCAAAATCGGGTCGCGTTTTGGTTGCAGGTGGGTCGTGACCCACCATAAGGTCGCGGTATGGTTGCAGGTGGGTCGTGACCCACCATCGGGTCGCGTATTGGTTGCAGGTGGGTCGTGACCCACCATAAGGTCGCGGTATGGTTGCAGGTGGGTCGTGGCCCATAATCGGGTCGCGTTTTGGTTGCAGGTGGGTCGTGACCCACCATAAGGTCGCGGTATGGTTGCAGGTGGGTCGTGACCCACCATCGGGTCGCGTATTGGTTGCAGGTGGGTCGTGACCCACCATAAGGTCGCGGTATGGTTGCAGGTGGGTCGTGGCCCATAATCGGGTCGCGTTTTGGTTGCAGGTGGGTCGTGACCCACCATAAGGTCGCGGTATGGTTGCAGGTGGGTCGTGATCCACCATCGGGTCGCGTTTTGGTTGCAGGTGGGTCGTGACCCACCATCGGGTCGCGTTTGGTTGCAGGTGGGTCGTGACCCACCATAAGGTCGCGGTATGGTTGCAGGTGAGTCGTGGCCCAAAATCGGGTCGCGTTTTGGTTGCAGGTGGGTCGTGACCCACCATAAGGTCGCGGTATGGTTGCAGGTGGGTCGTGACCCACCATCGGGTCGCGTATTGGTTGCAGGTGGGTCGTGACCCACCATAAGGTCGCGGTATGGTTGCAGGTGGGTCGTGGCCCATAATCGGGTCGCGTTTTGGTTGCAGGTGGGTCGTGACCCACCATAAGGTCGCGGTATGGTTGCAGGTGGGTCGTGACCCACCATCGGGTCGCGTATTGGTTGCAGGTGGGTCGTGACCCACCATAAGGTCGCGGTATGGTTGCAGGTGGGTCGTGGCCCATAATCGGGTCGCGTTTTGGTTGCAGGTGGGTCGTGACCCACCATAAGGTCGCGGTATGGT
This sequence comes from Flexamia atlantica, assembly GCA_035578135.1. Taxonomy (NCBI): domain Eukaryota; kingdom Metazoa; phylum Arthropoda; class Insecta; order Hemiptera; family Cicadellidae; genus Flexamia; species Flexamia atlantica. The sequence goes on along the minus strand of JAQJVK010000014.1, from coordinate 20,228,619 downwards.
TGCAGGTGAGTCGTGGCCCAAAATCGGGTCGCGGTTTGGTTGCAAGTGGGTCTTAAAACCACCATAAGGAATGTACCGGGAATACTTTTAATTTGAGTATATTTCGAGGAAGAAGAAATATTTTCAAAAACGAATTGCAGCATTTTAATCAGCGTGAAAATCCAATTTGTAATGCTGTATCACAACACCACTTATATATTTAAAATTATATTCTTTAATCTAACATGCCGGATTTAAGATGGCAGCCGAAAATTAGTATATTTTCGAAATTAAACGGTTACCACCCAACGATCATCGGAAGGAGCCTCAAGTCAATATATCGAGATCTTTTGTTTGGATGTTTTCTCACTATCTGTAAATCCTCCCCAAACTCCCACTCCTATAAAATGCCATGTCACCCTCCAAATCACTAGGTACATTTTCATTGTCGAAGTAAGTGCCATAAAGAAAGATTATGCAATGTATCATGATCGCACTAATTCATTACCCTTTTTAAACCTAGTTTTACCTGAATTTAACTTTTGGTGGCCATCTTGCTTGGGCCGGTGTAATTCAGCCTAATAGAGTTACACATAGGCCCATTGTCTCCCCATTGGCCCATTGGCTCCATTGTCTTGTGGGGTGCATTAAAAGGTAATTCAAACAAAGTGCTTACACCGCAAAAGGTGATACCTTAACCATGCATGAGTTTAATGTGTGCATTGAAAATCAGCAAAGTACAACCTCAAAATGATGAATCTTGCACATTTTTAGAAATAACAATTCACATGTTAGGTTTGGAACTGAGCTGGCTTTTTCGTGTGTAACTTTGCTCCTTTTAACCTTTGTTAGGAACAAACATTACGTCAGTAGAAGCGACGAGACATGAAGGAAAGGCAATTGTATGGCCTGCAGTAACAGTGGCAGAGTTTAAAATATATTTGTTTGGTCGTCACCAAGATTTTATTTTACTTATAAACTCAAATCTAACAATTTTGGTTTTTGCTGGTTACTAAGATCGTTAACACTTGATGGTGAAATGACAGCTTAACACGTTTAAGGAGGCTACAGAGCTAAAGGCTGCAATTTTATATTGATAAGAATAACGGTTATCAACTAAAATATTTATAAATAATAGTGAACCTCAATTTTGAATTCTTCAAAAAATTTGGAAAATTAAACTTTTTTCTATAAAAAATAACTTTTGTAGAAAAACCGAATATTTTACCTCACTAACGTAATTTTCACGGTATCCATGCATAGTTTACCAATCGTATTATATAATTATGTCACAGGTGTATTTAATTATTGTGTTCAGCAACAATTGTGGTGCTTCTTTTATTGGATCGGTTGTAAGTATATTATTACGCTGATCTATTTCTTAACAATAGAATTTTCTATCAAGTTTGCTATGATTTTAATGTCCCCGATGCCCTCAAAGCATTGAATCTTGTATTAATTAAACTTGAGTACTTCACATCTGACACTTTATATGGAAAATTGAGTGTTTTGTTTATAACTACGAACCACCAAAGATAGGAGTAGGTATAGGTTGATAAGTTGTTGGTTTTTGCAAGACATTTAAAATAATAATCTATTTGTCTTTTGTTGCCATTTAAATTTTCGATGTTCAGTGCTGCTAACGTTATAAAAACATTGTTAAAGTATTGTCTAAAACGTTTACTTCCCAAATAAAGGCATGTAATTCATCAAATCAAAAGTTTAGTTTGAAAGGATTAATAGTTTTATAACAGAACATAAAAGTGTTCAGTGGTGAGGGTATTCCGTAAATGTTTGACATGTTTGTATTTGAAAATTCTGAGAATCGAGCCCGTGACCTCCAGTTTTGGGAACACCCTGTATTTTAAAAAGTTAAAAAATATTTTTACGTTGTACCTTGGGGTCAATTAAGTGGGGAATTATTTTCTTTCATCTATGTAGGTTTTCCAGTTTGTCCGCAACCCGTTTGAAACACCTTAGGTGAAACACCCTGTATAGATGAGCCAAAGTGGTTTTTATTGGCTGTTGTAAACATTTAAAATTATAAGTTATGAGATTATAAGCTACGAGCCATTTTGACAAATACGTCACAAGTTATGAAACAGTTTCTCTAATCACTGTCGGCTATGATAAAACCGGGATTTTATAAGATATGAAACACTTTTTATATTTTCACTATCACCTATGTTCATTATAAGTGAGAAATTATAACCTAAGAAACGATATCCACATTATGAGCTATGATAACCCACCGATCTCAACCCGCAACGACCACTGAGTTGTGACAGGAATACTGCCCCACTCCCGCTGCTGCAGTGTCCTGCAGGGGCAGCAACTGTGGATAATTATAACTGCGGCTTTTGGATGCGGTATGTCCTGGTGTGGATTAACCTCCGCACTAGTGCATACTATACGTTCATCCACAAGATAATCCTCATAATCCGACTAGTTATTAATTGATTGGTAGGATTGTGGCTGGAACCCCACCTTAAAATGTAGGTCCTTTAGTTTTCATTTGAAGGGTTATTAATTAACGATCCTGTCTAAGAAACATGTCAGCCTTAGTAATAAGGTCGCTCCCTAGTCATCCTACACCCATCTTTTATTTATACTTGGCTGAAATATCACCTGGGTAGGTAGCCTCATCATTATAAGTATAAAGTGTAAAGTTAAGGTCATGACGGACACGCCCTTTTTTGTAGGGGGGATTTGGTAGTCGGGTTTCCCCACCCCACAGGAAAGTCCTGTGAGGGGTACTTCAGCCATTATTTTGGCTTTTTGTGCGCTACCGAAAAGGAAAGGAATTTTCCCTTCTATTATCTCTTACGCTCACAGTAGATAAATACAAGGGAAGCAAAAGAAAAGGATTAGGTAGATTGAATAGGTTCGGCCAGGCATAGACTGGGTGGACAAAGGTATACCTTTTGTCTAATGAATGCAGGCACAGGGCCACAAGGGATCAGGTGGCCCCTATAATGGCCCTCATCTTGGTCACCAGTACACCCCAGCCCACCCTGCCATTGAGCTCAGCCTCCACTTGTGGGTAATTGAAGTTGTTCACTGAAAGACAGCTACAACACTTCTCCAATTGCGAAAACTTCTGTTACTGTATCCGTTGCTGTATCCGTACCCAGTATCGGTACCTAAACTAGCAAAAGCCAGTTATGATTCCACTAGGGAAGGACACGCCCTTGCCCCGTGGGAAATGCTTGTTATCAACTCGGCTTTCAGGTTCTGAGCTACCTGGGGACAGTCCGGGGAGCCATGTGGTGGCTAGATGTCTCGACGTTGAGCGCTGTTGTCGCTGCTGTTATTACCTCGGCTTTTAGGTCCTGAGCTACCTGGGGACAGTCCGAGGAGCCATGTGGTGGCTGAATGTCTCGGCGTTGAGCGCTATTGTCGCTGTGTTATCACCTCAACGTTCAGGACCTGAGCTACCTGGGGACAGTCCGGGGAGCCATGTGGTGGCTGGATGTCTCGGCGTTGAGCGCTATTGTCGCTGTGTTAACACCTCGACTTTCAGGTCCTGAGCTACCTGGGGACAGTCCGGGGAGCCATGTGGTGGCTGAATGTCTCGGCGTTGAGCGCTGTTGTCGCTGTGTTATCACCTCAACGTTCAGGACCTGAGCTACCTGGGGACAGTCCGAGGAGCCATGTGGTGGCTGGATGTCTCGACGTTGAGCGCTGTTGTCGCTGTGTTATCACCTCAACGTTCAGGACCTGAGCTACCTGGGGACAGTCCGGGGAGCCATGTGGTGGCTGGATGTCTCGACGTTGAGCGCTGTTGTCGCTGTGTTATCACCTCAACGTTCAGGACCTGAGCTACCTGGGGACAGTCCGAGGAGCCATGTGGTGGCTGGATGTCTCGACGTTGAGCGCTGTTGTCGCTGTGTTATCACCTCAACGTTCAGGACCTGAGCTACCTGGGGACAGTCCGGGGAGCCATGTGGTGGCTGGATGTCTCGGCGTTGAGCGCTATTGTCGCTGTGTTAACACCTCGACTTTCAGGTCCTGAGCTACCTGGGGACAGTCCGAGGATCCATGTGGTGGCTGGATGTCTCGGCGTTGAGCGCTATTGTCGCTGTGTTAACACCTCGACTTTCAGGACCTGAGCTACCTGGGGACAGTCCGAGGAGCCATGTGGTGGCTGGATGTCTCGGCGTTGAGCGCTATTGTCGCTGTGTTAACACCTCGACTTTCAGGTCCTGAGCTACCTGGGGACAGTCCGGGGAGCCATGTGGTGGCTGGATGTCTCGACGTTGAGCGCTGTTGTCGCTGCTGTTATTACCTCGGCTTTTAGGTCCTGAGCTACCTGGGGACAGTCCGAGGAGCCATGTGGTGGCTGAATGTCTCGGCGTTGAGCGCTATTGTCGCTGTGTTATCACCTCAACGTTCAGGACCTGAGCTACCTGGGGACAGTCCGGGGAGCCATGTGGTGGCTGGATGTCTCGGCGTTGAGCGCTATTGTCGCTGTGTTAACACCTCGACTTTCAGGTCCTGAGCTACCTGGGGACAGTCCGGGGAGCCATGTGGTGGCTGAATGTCTCGGCGTTGAGCGATGTTGTCGCTGTGTTAACACCTCGACTTTCAGGTCCTGAGCTACCTGGGGACAGTCCGGGGAGCCATGTGGTGGCTAGATGTCTCGACGTTGAGCGCTGTTGTCGCTGTGTTATCACCTCAACTTTCAGGTCTTGAGCTACCTGGGGACAGTCCGGGGAGCCATGTGGTGGCTGAATGTCTCGGCGTTGAGCGCTGTTGTCGCTGTGTTATCACCTCAACTTTCAGGTCCTGAGCTACCTGGGGACAGTCCGGTAGGCCATGTGGTAGCTGAATGTCTCGGCGTTGAGCGTTGTTGTCGCCTTATGGTTTAAATTTGCAATAATTTTTTTCCACTGTCCGATGAAAATACACTAAATAAATAAATACATTAATACTCTTTACTCAATCTTTCTTCGGAGCTATCTGTTCATGTCTTTCTCTATGCACCTTAGCGGTTCGTTTGTAATCAGCTGCTTTATAACTTGAAAACGTATATTTACTTTTTCATCGTTATTTCGTTTCCATTTTGGCTACCTATACGAACCCATGTAAACATTTTACTACTTTAAAATTAACCTTTTTACGTAATTCGATTTTTTAAGGCGGAGTAGACTGCATAAGCACGTTTTTTAGCGAAAAATAAATCATTTCTAAAATCGGAAGGAAATCCTCGGAGCCGTTTTCTAGATCTTTGTGCAAACAAGCAACCAAGCATACACGATAACATTTCTCGTATAAGAGTGTACGATTGATGGAGGGATGAGAGGTTAATAAGTATTTGCTTATTTTTCCCCTGATTGACCTTTTTTGTGGAAAAAAGTTCTTGTTTGGTTTATATACGTCAACTAAAGGCGTTTAGGATAATCTCTCAAAAAATTCCCTCTTAACAAAAATGACTTTACGTCTGATTGTGCTTCCTGAGCTCACTTTCCTTAAAATTCTTCTCATATTGAAGTAAAACTAATGTTAAACATGAGAATGATAATTTGAGAGCCACGTTGAAACGGAAAAACCATCTTGCATTTATGAAAACGAAGTATATCTAAGTTTTGCAAATTAATATTTCTATAACATTAAAATATAAACCTAAGCCAAAATTAAATTTTTGGTTAGAACCCTAACAAGAGAGACTATGTTGTGAGAAACTCCCTCCAATTTCCTCTAACAGCAATAAACAGATTACTCTTTTAGGGCTACAAATAACATTAAAATATTTATGTCAACTAAGGGGGAGACGGACTCAAGGAACGAGAGGTACCCTAACTTTTTGAGCCAGAGGGTCATAAATCTTACAGAACCTCTGGCCTGGACTGTGGGCACGAGGGCTGGAACAACCCAGAGAGAGGTGACTCACCGAGAGAGGAAGGGGGAGGGGCGCTGGGGTACGTGAGAAGACGTTGGAATGCTGACCGGAATAGCTAGCTAAGTTCCATTGAACCACCCCAAATCACCCTTGTTTGAGCGTAAATGAATGGTACAGGAGGTGTCAAGTGGTATGAATATTAGACATGAAACTGTAAGCAGGAAGGGGCATAGTTATAAAAGGAGATAATATGATCAACAATTTCCTGTTAAAATTCTAGAGAAACGATCCGGATATCAATTATTACTACGTTTAAAGGAAATCTTACTAACTTGGCAAATAATTAGCTCTGTTATATTAGTACCGTGACGTGATCGTGAGGTTCCAGTGGCCGGGTCGGCACTCTGAGGCTGTTATAGGGATTGTTCCCTCTTCAGCCTTGGACAGGTGGGTTAGGGTAGCGCACAGCTGCAGGACTTTGTAGTTCAATACGAGAATAGTTCAATACGAATGCCTGCAGCTGTGCTGGTGGTTGGTTGGTGATGGTTGGGTGTGGATTTCGGTGGGGTTAGTGTGTGGGTTGGGTAGTGGTGAGTTGTGGTCGAGTTTCACTGTGAGGCGTTTTGTCTGGTGATGACGGGTGGTTCGTTGAGAGTGTGGATGGGGCGTTGTAGCAGGACTTTGCAGTTTAATACGAGATTAAGTTACATACGAATGCCTGCTGCTACGCTGGTGGTGTGTTTCGGAAGTTTTGTGTGGTTCTTGCGTGAGGTGCAGTGATGTGGTGTTAGTCGGGGAGTGGCGTCCTTCAAAGGTGGGTGATGGTGGGTGGGTTAGTCAGGGCAGGGTCGCTTCCAAAAAATTTTGGTACGGTCGCAGGCCTACGGCCTGTACCGTACTCCGGTGGTGTTGGTCTGGAGAGTTATGGCGGGGGTTAGAGCAGTTGAGGTGGTTGTGGTGGGGGTGGGTTGTCGAGGGCTATGAGGTGGTGAAGTGTTAGGCTAGGTCGGTTGGTGAAGTAGGGTTGAAAGAAAGGCTGGAGGATGTCTGAGGAGCGGGCTTGGTCGAGGTATTTGGAGTTGAGTTGGGTGAGGAAGTCTCGGAGGGGAGGAACAGTGTGGGCGTCGTAGGCAGTTTGGTTTCGGGTCCAGGGAGGGAGATGGGCTGCCAGCCGAAGGGCACGCCTTTCGGTGGCTTCGAGGTCGGGAAGGTCGGGATCGAGAGGGTTGGCGTGGAGGGTAAGAAGAGTGAAGGGGGGTTGCCTAGGTAGGCGAACAGATGCCTTTCGGTGGCTTCAAAGCTGGAAATGAAGTGATCTGGGGCGGAGAGCAGGAGAGGATGGGCGAAGGTGAGCACGGGACGGATAACGGAGGTGTAAATCCGGGAGAGGGTCGTTTGGGAGCAGGGACGGTGGCGGTTGTTCAGGATTCTCATGGCTTTGAGGCGGGCTGTGGCTCGTTTTTTGGTTTGGCGGAGGTGGGGGAGAAAGGAGAGTTTGGAGTCGAGTGTGACCCCGAGGTAGGTGCAGGACTTTTTCAGAGGAAGGCGGACTCGGTTGAGGAGGATGGGATCGGAGTTGATGCGGGCGAAGCGACGCGCATGGAAATTGAAAAAACAGAGTTGGGTTTTGGGAGTGTTGAGGGAAATGCGCCAGAGGTTGCAGTAGGAGAGGTAGTCAGTCAGTGTTTGTGTCATTTTGCGGATGAGGTTGTCCTGTCGTCTGTCTGACACCCAGAACGCGGTATCGTCAGCGAACTGAGCGAGACCGCACGAGGTGTCTGTGGGGGTGCGTGGAACTGGGGCGGGCAGGTCACGGACGTAGATGAGGTAGAGAAGAGGAGAGATGGCGGAGCCTTGGGGGACGCCGGCTTCCAGGGTGAAGGGGGAGGATAGGGAGCCACGGAAACGAACCTGAGCGGTCCGTCCGTCGAGGAAGTGGGAGATCCATCGGATGACGGGGAGGGGCAGTTGGAGGTGGAGGAGTTTGGACCGGAGGCCATTGTGCCAAACGGTGTCGAAGGCCTTCTGGACATCCATGAGGGCTAGGATTGTTGGGCGGTGGAGGGAGTTGTTTGTTTGGAGGCATGTGACGACCCGCAGAAGCTGGTCGTACATGTTGACTCCGGGACGAAAGCCGGCTTGGGTGAGTGGAAGGAGATTGAGAGAGTTGAGGTGGGTGTGGAGCCTTGAGGTCAGGACTTTTTCGAAGAGTTTTGAAAGGGTGGAGGTGAGACTGATTGGGCAATAGTTGCTTGGGTTTCGGGGATCCTTGTGGGGCTTGACGAAGAGGATGACATGGGCGTGTTTCCAGGAGGGGGGAGAGTAGCCGAGAAGGAGTATTGAGGTGAAGAGTGTTGTCAGAAGACGGATGAGAATTGGTGGAGATTGTTTGATGAGGAGGTTGGAGATTCCATCGGGGCCGGGGGCGGTGTTGCGGAGGTGGCGTCGTTTCCAATCCACCTCCTGGAAGGTGATGGGACTCAGGAGGTCGTGGTCGGGAAGATCGTCGGGGATGGTGTCTGGGGGGTGGAAGGTGTCGTGTTGTCGAGTGACCAGTGCGTTGGTGAGAGTGAAGTGGTTGTCGTCAAAGTCAGGGTGCATGGGGACAGAGTGAATGGTGGAAAGGGAGTCACGGAAGGCCTCAGCGATGCCTTGGCTGTCCGAGACGACCGCGTCATTGACCAGGAGGGATCCGGAGGGAGTGGAGGGACTGTTGTAATGTTTGACGAGACGCCAAAAACTACGAGGGTTGTTGTGGAAGTCGTAATCTGCCTTCTCGCACACCTTCATCGCCCTGTCGTCTCGAAAGGAGCAGACTGCAACCTTAACGCGATCGACTAGGGCTCTGTAGGCAGCGTGGAGGTAGGGGGAGGTAGGATCACGGAGGAGGAGTCGCCTGGCGCGGCGTTTGGCTTTGATGAGGGCTATGACGTCTGGAGGAAGGCGGAGGGGGGTGTGAAGAACACGTTTCGTGGGGACGGAGGCTTCCTTGGCGGAAAGGATTGCTGTGGTGATGGATGAGTGGAGGTCGTCAATTTGGCCGGGTGTGCGGGGGGGGGGGGTGGTTGCTGGGTCAGTGGAGTGAGAGATGTGGTAAGGGAGCGGTTATAGGAATCCCAGTCTGCATTCTTGTAGTCGGAGACGTAGAATGCATCATGGGTGTCGGATTTGAAGGGGTAAGGGCGGATTTTCAAGTCAAAAATGAGAGGAACGTGGTCGGAGCCTATGTCGTGGCCGGAGAGGACTTTTATGATTTTCCGGGATAGTTCGGGGGATGTGATGAGCTTGTCGGGGGATGTAGGGAGTTGGCCTTCGTGGTTCGGGTACCGTGTGGGAGGGGTCATGTGGTGGTGGAGTCGAGCGTCCAGGAGAAATTGGAAAAGGAGGCGGCCCGGGGGCGTAGTGGTACGATCCCCCAGGGCCTGGTGGTGACAGTTCAGGTCTGCCGCTATTACCAGTCGTGGGTGGGTAGCGGCAACCTGTTCCATCAGGTCGATGAGGTCGGGATCGAGAGGGTTGGCGTGGAGGGTAAGAAGAGTGAAGGGGGGTTGCCTAGGTAGGCGAACAGATGCCATGAGGGCGGAAGCCGGGTTACCAGGGAGAGGGAGGTGACGGACGTCGAGTTCGGATCGGAAAGCGATGGTATTAGTACCTAAAAATATAAAATTAACTTAAGGAATTGTTTAACAGGACAACAAACCATTTTTAATCCATAAACATAATTAATTGTTACTATCTGGTTCGTCAAAACTATTTTTTTCATTATTTTTTATAATGTGTTACTGTAGATGCCCCCGTGTAAATATATCCAGTGTTAACCCGTGTTAAAAAATACCAATAGGCCTACCTTAAACGCGTAATGTACCATCATGCCTAGTAGTATCTTAACTAATATAATAAGTATAAAAAGCCTGAATATAATATTTAAAGCTTGATTACAAATTACTCTATTAGAGTATTTCACTAAGGGCTTATGAAGCTGGTGTTATGAAGCTGTTACTGTAGTACTCATGGTAAGTCCCAAGCCCGAGTACCCAAGCCCGAGACTATGATAAATTTTCGTTTTAGGGCCTCGAGAAGCAAAACACCATTCGTTTGAATATGTGAGTGTATGTGTTAACACGATAGCGGCCGTAAAAATGGCCCAGGCTTAGTTAAATTTGGACGGACGTTTAAAGTGGTAAATACTCTGATGAGTTTGTAAACCAGCCCGATCGAACCACGTGAAGGGGGGGGTAAAGGGTGATAAACCCCTCAAAATGGGGATTTTCAGTTTTTTACATAGAAAAATAAAAACAACCCAGTATTTATTTGCACCTTTGGATTCTGCTCGGAAAAACAAACAATTAGTATTTTGAATTATTGCTTTTTTCCATTGGATTCCGAGATATTGAAAGTGGTAAAGACAGTACACTGTCCCAATGTTAAGGTTATATGCTATGGGAAATAAGTAAAATTCTAGATCTTGCTTGTTGTTCTTCAGCATATCTTGATAAAACTTGGTTTGTGGCTTCATATTGATGAAATTTAAAGTATATGACTCTAAAATCCCCAATATTTAATTTTTTTGGCAGCAAACATGCATACTACAATTAAATAGCACCTTCGCTTGTGGAACGTTTATGGCGTTTTGATTTCTCTATGTTATCCTTATGGAGAAAAAAATTCTATACCTTCCTTATTTGTGAATATATTTTAATATTTTAATAAAACTTGGTGTATGGCTTCGTATACGTCAGATTTACTAAATATTGAATTTAAACCACCCACTTTTAATATACCTGTTCCTGCAAATCTGCATACTCATTTATAACATACCCCATGTTACTATTATGGACATTACAAAAACATTTCATATCTTGGTATGTTGGATTGAAATGTTTGTATGCATTTGAAATTCACTGAGTATGAAGATCTCTGCAACGAGAGTATTTAAATACTGTGTGCATAGAATCCTCATTTTCCTTAATATCCTTTATTTTTTTGCAACAGCATGAGTTTGTATAGCAATCAAAAATGTTGTTAACAGAATCGGTTTTAAAATTAAAAATACGAATTGGATTAAAATTAATGTATTTTGATTTTTCAACGTTTACTCGCATTTTTTTTAACACATGCTGAATTCAATAGCTTTAAATTATCTCTATTTTTTTAATGAACTACTATATTTTTCAGAGTAAAAATAGTGCAACGTCGTTGGGAAAATCGCAGATTCATTCATGGAAAGTGAACTCAGGAAGCACAATCAGACGTAAAGTCATTTTTGTTAAGAGGCATTTTTTTGTGAGATTATCCTAAACGCCTTTAGTTGACGTTTATAAACCAAACAAGAACGTTTTTCCACAAAAAAATGTCAATCAGGGGAAAAATATGCTAATACTTATTAACCTCTCATCCCTCCATCAATCGTATACTCTTATACGAGAAATGTTATCGTGTATGCTTGGTTGCTTGTTTGCACAAAGATCTAGAAAACGGCTCCGAGGATTTCCATCCTACTATAGAAATTATTTATTTTTGGCTAAAAAACGTGCTTATGCAGTCTACTCCGCCTAAAAAAATCGAATTACGTAAAAAGTTAATTTTAAAGTAGTAAAATATTTACATGGGTTTGTATAGGTAGCCGAAATGGAAACGAAATAACGATGAAATAGTTATTTATGTATTAAGAGCGTAAAATAGGTCTTTCTCGCTTGAGCTAAATAGTTATCGCGCGACGCGTAGCGGAGCGCGATATTTTTTAGCGAAAGCGAGAAAGACACTTTACACGCGAAATACATACTAAATTTTTTCTACAACTGCAGCTTTAATTTCCCAAGCGATTAATACAATCACAGTTACGTCCATTGTAGCTGAATGCGCCATTATGATTGCATAAATTCTTCATATTCCTTTTCGTAAATAATTCTAGATTTACGAGGTAATAAGTTTAATGAATCTTCTTTTGCTAAATCACTTATTTTACGTGGAGTAAGTCCGTATTCGTCATCACTCATTTCATCCATTATTGTTGCTGAATGCGCCAGTTTGAGGTTATAAACAAGTCGAGCTCAATCGGAAGCGGAAGGGAGCGCTGTGGCGCGTCGAGTAACAATGCAATCAACTGGCGAGCGTAAAACTAATCACAGGCGAGCGTAAAATACTTTATGCTCGCTCCAAAGACTTTCAAATACATTATCGCTCGCTCCTCAGTAAACAGCTGTTTTACGATTGGGTTTCGGTGCGTAAACTGACACATTACGCGCGGTTGTAGAAAAAAGTAGATATAAGTTTTCAAGTTATAAATCAGCTGATTACAAACGAACAGCTAAGGTGCATAGAGAAAGACATGAACAGATAGCTCCGAATAAACAGTCCTCACAGTAAGAGCTAAGCTCACGGACGGCCTGGGTCACGTTGTTTGACTCTAACTACAGTCCTCACAGTAAGAGCTAAGCTCACGGACGGCCTGGGTCACGTTGTATGACTCTAACTACAGTCCTCACAGTAAGAGCTAAGCTCACGGACGGCCTGCGTCACGTTGTTTGACTCTGACTATAGTCCTCACAGTAAGAGCTAAGCTCAAGGACGGCCTGGGTCACGTTATTTTACTCTGACTATAGTCCTCACAGTAAGAGATAAGCTCACGGACGGCCTGGGTCACGTCGTTTGACTCTGACTATAGTCCTCACAGTTAGAGCTAAGCTCAAGGACGGCCTGGGTCACGTTATTTGACTCTGCCTATAGTCCTCACAGTAAGAGCTAAGCTCAAGGACGGCCTGGGTCACGTTATTTTACTCTGACTATAGTCCTCACAGTAAGAGATAAGCTCACGGACGGCCTGGGTCACGTCGTTTGACTCTGACTATAGTCCTCACAGTTAGAGCTAAGCTCAAGGACGGCCTGGGTCACGTTATTTGACTCTGCCTATAGTCCTCACAGTGAGAGCTAAGCTCAAGGACGGCCAGGGTCACATTGTTTGACTCTAACTACAGTCCTCACAGTAAGAGCTAAGCTCACGGACGGTCTGGGTCACGTTGTTTGACTCTAACTACAGTCCTCACAGTAAGAGCTAAGCTCACGGACGGCCTGCGTCACGTTGTTTGACTCTAACTACAGTCCTCACAGTAAGAGCTAAGCTCACGGACGGCCTGGGTCACGTTGTTTGACTCTGACTACAGTCCTCACAGTAAGAGCTAAGCTCACGGACGGCCTGGGTCACGTTGTTTGACTCTGACTACAGTCCTCACAGTAAGAGCTAAGCTCACGGACGGCCTGGGTCACGTTGTTTGACTCTAACTACAGTCCTCACAGTAAGAGCTAAGCTCACGGACTGCCTGGGTCACGTTGTTTGACTCTGACTACAGTCCTCACAGTAAGAGCTAAGCTCACGGACGGCCTGGGTCACGTTGTTTGACTCTAACTACAGTCCTCACAGTAAGAGCTAAGCTCACGGACGGCCTGCCTCACGTTGTTTGACTCTAACTACAGTCCTCACAGTAAGAGCTAAGCTCACGGACGGCCTGGGTCACGTTGTTTGACTCTAACTACAGTCCTCACAGTAAGAGCTAAGCTCACGGACGGCCTGGGTCACGTTGTTTGACTCTAACTACAGTCCTCACAGTAAGAGCTAAGCTCACGGACGGCCTGCGTCACGTTGTTTGACTCTAACTACAGTCCTCACAGTAAGAGCTAAGCGCACGGACGGCCTGCGTCACGTTATTTGACTCTGACTACAGTCCTCACAGTAAGAGCTAAGCTCACGGAGGCCTGGGTCACGTTGTTTGACTCTAACTACAGTCCTCACAGTAAGAGCTAAGCTCACGGACGGCCTGGGTCACGTTGTTTGACTCTAACTACAGTCCTCACAGTAAGAGCTAAGCTCACGGACGGCCTGCGTCACGTTATTTGACTCTGACTACAGTCCTCACAGTAAGAGCTAAGCTCACGGAGGCCTGGGTCACGTTGTTTGACTCTGACTACAGTCCTCACAGTAAGAGCTAAGCTCACGGACGGCCTGGGTCACGTTGTTTGACTCTGACTACAGTCCTCACAATAAGAGCTAAGCTCTCGGACGGCCTGGGTCACGTTATTTGACTCTAACTACAGTCCTCACAATAAGAGCTAAGCTCACGGACGGCCTGGGTCACGTTGTTTGACTCTAACTACAGTCCTCACAGTAAGAGCTAAGCTCACGGACGGCCTGCGTCACGTTGTTTGACTCTACCTACAGTCCTCACAGTAAGAGCTAAGCTCACGGACGGCCTGCGTCACGTTGTTTGACTCTAACTACAGTCCTCACAGTAAGAGCTAAGCTCACGGACGGCCTGGGTCTTGTTATTTGACTCTGACTACAGTCCTCACAGTAAGAGCTAAGCTCACGGACGGCCTGGGTCTTGTTATTTGACTCTGACTACAGTCCTCACAGCAAGAGCTAAGCTCACGGACGGCCTGGGTCACGTTGTTTGACTCTGACTACAGTCCTCACAGTAAGAGCTAAGCTCACGGACGGCCTGGGTCACGTTGTTTGACTCTGACTACAGTCCTCACAGTAAGAGCTAAGCTCACGGACGGCCTGGGTCACGTTGTTTGACTCTAACTACAGTCCTCACAGTAAGAGCTAAGCTCACGGACGGCCTGCCTCACGTTGTTTGACTCTAACTACAGTCCTCACAGTAAGAGCTAAGCTCACGGACGGCCTGGGTCACGTTGTTTGACTCTAACTACAGTCCTCACAGTAAGAGCTAAGCTCACGGACGGCCTGCGTCACGTTGTTTGACTCTAACTACAGTCCTCACAGTAAGAGCTAAGCTCACGGACGGCCTGGGTCACGTTGTTTGACTCTAACTACAGTCCTCACAGTAAGAGCTAAGCTCACGGACGGCCTGCGTCACGTTATTTGACTCTGACTACAGTCCTCACAGTAAGAGCTAAGCTCACGGAGGCCTGGGTCACGTTGTTTGACTCTGACTACAGTCCTCACAGTAAGAGCTAAGCTCACGGACGGCCTGGGTCACGTTGTTTGACTCTGACTACAGTCCTCACAATAAGAGCTAAGCTCTCGGACGGCCTGGGTCACGTTATTTGACTCTAACTACAGTCCTCACAATAAGAGCTAAGCTCACGGACGGCCTGGGTCACGTTGTTTGACTCTAACTACAGTCCTCACAGTAAGAGCTAAGCTCACGGACGGCCTGCGTCACGTTGTTTGACTCTAACTACAGTCCTCACAGTAAGAGCTAAGCTCACGGACGGCCTGCGTCACGTTGTTTGACTCTAACTACAGTCCTCACAGTAAGAGCTAAGCTCACGGACGGCCTGGGTCACGTTGTTTGACTCTAACTACAGTCCTCACAGTAAGAGCTAAGCTCACGGACGGCCTGGGTCACGTTGTTTGACTCTAACTACAGTCCTCACAGTAAGAGCTAAGCTCACGGACGGCCTGGGTCACGTTGTTTGACTCTAACTACAGTCCTCACAGTAAGAGCTAAGCTCACGGACGGCCTGGGTCACGTTGTTTGACTCTAACTACAGTCCTCACAGTAAGAGCTAAGCTCACGGACGGCCTGCGTCACGTTATTTGACTCTGACTACAGTCCTCACAGTAAGAGCTAAGCTCACGGACGGCCTGGGTCACGTAGTTTGACTCTGACTACAGTCCTCACAGTAAGAGCTAAGCTCACGGACGGCCTGGGTCACGTTGTTTGACTCTAACTACAGTCCTCACAGTAAGAGCTAAGCTCACGGACGGCCTGGGTCACGTTGTTTGACTCTAACTACAGTCCTCACAGTAAGAGCTAAGCTCACGGACGGCCTGGGTCACGTTGTTTGACTCTAACTACAGTCCTCACAGTAAGAGCTAAGCTCACGGACGGCCTGGGTCACGTTGTTTGACTCTAACTACAGTCCTCACAGTAAGAGCTAAGCTCACGGACGGCCTGCGTCACGTTATTTGACTCTGACTACAGTCCTCACAGTAAGAGCTAAGCTCACGGACGGCCTGGGTCACGTTGTTTGACTCTGACTACAGTCCTCACAGTAAGAGCTAAGCTCACGGACGGCCTGGGTCACGTTGTTTGACTCTGACTACAGTCCTCACAGTAAGAGCTAAGCTCACGGACGGCCTGGGTCACGTTGTTTGACTCTAACTACAGTCCTCACAGTAAGAGCTAAGCTCACGGACGGCCTGGGTCACGTTGTTTGACTCTAACTACAGTCCTCACAGTAAGAGCTAAGCTCACGGACGGCCTGGGTCACGTTGTTTGACTCTAACTACAGTCCTCACAGTAAGAGCTAAGCTCACGGACGGCCTGGGTCACGTTGTTTGACTCTAACTACAGTCCTCACAGTAAGAGCTAAGCTCACGGACGGCCTGGGTCACGTTGTTTGACTCTAACTACAGTCCTCACAGTAAGAGCTAAGCTCACGGACGGCCTGGGTCACGTTGTTTGACTCTAACTACAGTCCTCACAGTAAGAGCTAAGCTCACGGACGGCCTGCGTCACGTTGTTTGACTCTAACTACAGTCCTCACAGTAAGAGCTAAGCTCACGGACGGCCTGCGTCACGTTGTTTGACTCTAACTACAGTCCTCACAGTAAGAGCTAAGCTCACGGACGGCCTGCGTCACGTTGTTTGACTCTAACTACAGTCCTCACAGTAAGAGCTAAGCTCACGGACGGCCTGCGTCACGTTGTTTGACTCTAACTACAGTCCTCACAGTAAGAGCTAAGCTCACGGACGGCCTGGGTCACGTTGTTTGACTCTAACTACAGTCCTCACAGTAAGAGCTAAGCTCACGGACGGCCTGCGTCACGTTGTCTGACTCTAACTACAGTCCTCACAGTAAGAGCTAAGCTCACGGACGGCCTGGGTCACGTTGTTTGACTCTAACTACAGTCCTCACCGTAAGAGCTAAGCTCACGGACGGCCTGCGTCACGTTATTTGACTCTGACTACAGTCCTCACGGTAAGAGCTAAGCTCACGGACGGCCTGGGTCACGTTGTTTGACTCTGACTACAGTCCTCACGGTAAGAGCTAAGCTCACGGACGGCCTGGGTCACGTTGTTTGACTCTGACTACAGTCCTCACGGTAGGAGCTAAGCTCACGGACGGCCTGGGTCACGTTGTTTGACTCTGACTACAGTCCTCACAGTAAGAGCTAAGCTCACGGACGGCCTGGGTCACGTTGTTTGACTCTGACTACAGTCCTCACAGTAAGAGCTAAGCTCACGGACGGCCTGGGTCACGTTATTTGACTCTAACTACAGTCCTCACAGTAAGGCTAAGCTCACGGACGGCCTGGGTCACGTTGTTTGACTCTGACTATAGTCCTCACAGTAAGAGCTTAGCTCACGGACGGCCTGGGTCACGTTGTTTGACTCTAACTACAGTCCTCACAGTAAGAGCTAAGCTCACGGACGGCCTGCGTCACGTTATTTGACTCTAACTACAGTCCTCACAGTAAGAGCTAAGCTCACGGACGGCCTGGGTCACGTTGTTTGACTCTAACTACAGTCCTCACAGTAAGGCTAAGCTCACGGACGGCCTGGGTCACGTTATTTGACCCTGACTATAGTCCTCACAGTAAGAGCTTAGCTCACGGACGGCCTGGGTCACGTTGTTTGACTCTGACTATAGTCCTCACAGTAAGAGCTAAGCTCGCAAATCTTTTCCTTCAGGACTTCAGAGGCCAAAAACATTCGTTTGTACTCGAAAAGTTCATAACCATTGTCATAATATTGGCCATACTATTAAAATGGATTGTTTTAAAACACATATTATTTCTTCACGTTGTTTGGCATGTTTTTAAAATAGAAAATTACAGCTTATTTGATTGAAATAAAGTCATGCCAAATGAAGTGACATAACCCTTGATATCTGACGCGGTCTTTATTTATACAAGCATTTGAAGTTCGCCAAGTCAATGGTGCCGCAATAACAAATTCTAATGGGGAAGTCACCTATTTTCCCAGCTCTCGACCTCGAATTTCCCGACTCTTGAATATGAGTTTTCCGACTAAAATAATTCCATTCGAACAAGAACATTAAACAAAAAATTATAATTGATGAAACGCTATAAATAACTTTTAAGGAGTTGGCAAATTTGGGATTCCTAAATTGCAGAAAGTGATTTTTCACACAAACTGACCCCTTTCCTTCACCCAAAGTGATCCTTTTAGTACCACTGGGACTGGACACAGAAAGTATCATGAGTCACGTGTCTGTGTGATCTTCATACTCAAGAATTGAACCTTAACAACCAGAAAATAGAATAGTACTCAATAATACAGTATTTTAATGTAATTAAACGCTAAAATCTATACATAATTAATTTGCTAGGGGTTATTTTGTGAGTAGAACTCCTCCTACAGTTTTCAACCGATTTTGTCGTTTTTGGTGTAATTTTAAAGAGCTCTTTCTGAAGTTGTGCTTCCCTTAAAATGAGCTCAATGCATGTTAAGGGCTTCACACAAGTGGCCCTTAAAGTTATCATATAATTCTTATGGCAGATAAGATTTGTTTACATATTGACCATATGCACAATTTCAGTCACATGTAATCAGCTGGTGTTAAAGGTTTGCTTTTATTTACATGTCACAAATAAATGTTTAATTCAGCAAAAAAAGTTCTAATATAGAAAGATTATTTTTATTAATAATGAAAATGGATATGTAGACTAGAAAAGTCACAATATGCCACCAATTAGAAGAAAAATATAGATAGCCTCTTAATAACTAACATCGTAACGTTATGAAAAACGTTTGTTTGCCGTTTGCCGAATGATGAAGAACACAACATCGATTCCTACGAGGAAAGTGAGGGCCTGACAAAGAACTACCATTCTCACTAGGAAATATGGACTTACTTTGTGATCATTGCAGGGGAAACACTTAAAGTCTAAATACCCCCGTTGCAGCAGACCTGCATACTCAGCGAATTTCAAATGCAAAACAACATATTTCAATCCAACATAGCGAGATTTGACATGTTTTGGTAAGCTCCATAAGAATAACATGGGGAATGAGTATGCAGGTTTGCTGCAACAGGTATGTTAAAACTGGTTGGTTTTAATTCATTATTTAGTAGATCTTAACTAGAAGAAGCCATATACCAGGTTTTGTCAAGGAATGTTAAAAAAAAGTAAGATATAGAATTTTTTTATTTCCCATAAGGATAACATGGGGAATGATTATGCAGGTTTGCTGCCACAAAAATTGAAATTTCGGGGATTTTAGACTAAAATACATTAGATCTCATCTAGATGAAGCCACAAACCAAGTTTTATCCAGATATGTTGAGAAATAAGCGAGATATAGAATTTTACTTATTCCCCATAAGGTTAACATTGGGACAACGTACTGTATTTACCACTTTCAATATCGCGGTAACCAATGGACATAGAGCAATGATTCAAAACACTAAATTGTTTGTTTTTTTGAGCTGAATTCAATGGTGCTAACAAAGATTCGATAAATTTTATTTTTATATGTAAAAAACTGAAAAAACCCCATTTTTTGGGGGTTTATCCCCCTTTACCCCCCCTTCTGGTGTCCGATCGGGCTGGTTCACGAACTCGTCCATTCGATTACCACTTTACATGTCTGTTCCAAATTTCATTAAGATCGGACCATATTTACGGCCGCTATCGTGCTGACAGACACATATATATATATATATATATATATATATATATATATATATATATATATATATATATATAGATAGATAGATAGATAGATAGATAATGCCCCCGTTGCAGCAGACCTGCATACTCAGCGAATTTCAAATTCGAACAAATGGTGTTTTTTGCTTCTGGTGGCCCCAAAACGAAAAGTTATCATGGTCTTGGGCTTAGGTCTTACCATGAGACCTACGGTAATAGCTTCTTCCCTATAGGGGAAATTCGCTAAAAATTCGAAAGAATGGTGTTTTTTGCTTCTGGTGGCCCTAAAACGAAAAGTTATCATGGTCTCGGGCTTAGGTCTTACCATGAGACCTACGGTAATAGCTTCTTCCCTATAGGGGAAATTCGCTAAAAGACCAGTACGTCAAGGACATTTAATCGGTGTTGCTATAAAGGTAAAGTGATTTTAGAAGAGTGCACCCAAGAAAACTTAATTAAACATCTCATCAAAGGAGTCAATCCACCGTTATGGGAGAGATCAAAAATCACAGAACCACCTAAACTCATATAACTCCGCATTTGCGATGGTTAGTTCTGAAGCACATCTAGATGAATCCATCGTAGTAGGTATAGGCCCGGCACAACTTTCGAATTCACGATAATTTATCAACGAGTTGGAACCTTACGTCCTGTAAAAATATACGTTTCATTGTGTATCCACTATTTTTAACTGTTTATGTCAATGTGTTTAATAAACAATATTTATCTTTATGAAAAGTCACTTTCAATTATAATTACAAAAAATTATTAAAATATATCATATCAGTACCTATAAAAATTGCTGGATTTCGAGCAACAGGTTACCTAGTTATATTTACTTTGACCAGTTGTTTCCCAAAAAGATAGTTGGGAATTTAAGAGCCAATAGTAGAGACGTTTAATTAATTTTGAAGTATAATTTGAGTATCACAATAATTTTGCTTTTGTTGTTAAACTACTGCAAAATGTACAAAAGACAATTTTTGTTTCAACTTATGAAATTCTTGCGATCCACGCTCAATTTCAGTCCAATTTTCCTAAATAGCACGATGGAAATTCCCAATTTTTTTATTTTCAGATCCTAGGCGGGGGAAGGCTCCCCCACTCAACCCTTCCAGAACGACACCCCTTCGCCTAGTCCTATAATAAAGGTCTGCTGAACAGGCGTTTTCATATTATTTTTTCTAGTTGATAAAAAACCGTTATTTAAATGACGCACATCGTGCAACATATGTTTTCTTCCCCTTTGTTCAATAACACCAGACGCTGCCAATATTTGTTTCACAAAAGCAGTTAACCAAATACTTGTCATTAAAGGTGACATCCAGCTGCATGTCAAGTATTGCTAAAACAACAACACACGGCTATATAAGCCGAAGTTTTATTCACAAATTTCACTTCTTCATTCGACAACTAAAAGGTAAGGTCTAGTTGCATAGTTAAAAAAGTTTTGCTTGCTTCAGTTTTACTATATAGTTAATTGTAATATGTTTATGACTTTACTGCATTTCAGGGTGTATAATATTTTTTAAGAACGCAATTTTCATGATTTTCTTAGCTTTTCCAGGTTTTTTTGTATTAAAAATTCTTAGCTATTTCATGTGGACGATCCTACCCTCTAGGCAGCTTCGCCTATCCGGGTTCCCAATTTTAATTCGAGATGTCGGTTTCTTTTCTGTTTACCTCAGGCTAGGACGCTGGCTCATGGTTCCTCCCCCCTTTTCCGGAAGATGAGGTAATGCAATTCCCTGCAATCTGTTGTGAATAAGGATCTGTCTGAGTGTTTAGGAAACATTGCATCAGTGGGTTGTATATGTTATTTGTCTAATTGTCATACTATTTCTCCAAGGTAGTTTATTATTATTATTTTTACTTGTATTTGCTCTATTTTCATGTTCTTAGTGGTATCCATCTATTGTAATATTGTTAGTTTATTAATTGTTGTTTGTGGCAATTTGAATTAGATTTTTATACTTGCTTATACAGGGTGTTTTTTTTAAACTTGCTTCTTAATTTATTCAGAAACAAAAATAAATTTTAGTATTCTGTTTTCTGGAAACGTCTACCAACGCAGGGACAAGTCAATTTCACAGGAAAACTTTATCCCCCCAACTACCCCCTTCTCACCCCAACCCCTAACTTAAAATTTTCAAATGGCAACATACCCTTTGTGACATATCAAATTAAAGAGCACAAAAAAAGAAAAATTTTGGTGGAAGAAAAATTAAAATTGCCTCATGCGTTCTCGAGATATTCAGTTTTTAAGGGTGTTTTTCGTTTAACTTCAAATTTTTATTATTCAAAAATTAACACAGACATAAATATGATTTTAGCGGGAAACATCTAATTAATGACAGGGTAATGTGTGGTGAAATCAAAATCAACCCTTATTTCATCCCCTTCCCCCAAATCCTATGTTGAAGATAGAGACTTATCCCAAGAGATATATCAAATTAAAGGGAATGAAAAACTAGATTTATTGCAAAAACTAAAAAAAAAAACAGAATTTTTGATATCCTCGTATTTTACAATCTGACAATCAATTTAAGTGAAAATTATTTTAAATTAATTCTTCCTGCAAACAAATTATTGCTGGCTAGATAAATCTCTTCGATACCGGATGGCTACAGAATTTAAAATTATTTGCACTTAAATTGATTGTAAAATACGAGGATATCAAACATTCTGGATTGGATCTCAGTTTAGTTTTTGCAATAAACCAAAAAAGTATTAATTTTTTAAAAGTAGGTAAAAGCATTAATTTTTTTGACTACCAGGGGACAGTCCGGGGAGCCATGTGGTGGCTGAATGTCTCGGCGTAGAGTGCTGTTATCACTGAGTTATCTCCTCGGCTTTCAGGACCTGAGCTACCTGGGTACAGTCCGGGGGGCCATGTGGTGGCTGGTTGTCTCGGCGTTGAGCGCTGTTGTCGCTGTGTTATCTCCTGTGGTTTCAGGTCCTGAGCTACCTTGGGACAGTCCGGGGAGCCATGCGGTGGCTGGTTGTCTCGGCGTTGAGCGCTGTTGTCGCTGTGTTATCTCCTGTGGTTTCAGGACCTAAGCTACCTTGGGACAGTCCGGGGAGCCATGCGGTGGCCGAATGTCTTGGCGTTGAGCGCTGTTATCGCTGTGTTAACTCCTGTGGTTTCAGGACCTGAGCTACCTGGGGACAGTCCGGGGAGCCATGTGGTGGCTGGTTGTCTCGGCGTTGAGTGCTGTTGTCGCTGTGTTATCTCCTGTGGTTTCAGGACCTGAGCTACCTTGGGACAGTCCGGGGAGCCATGCGGTGGCCGAATGTCTTGGCGTTGAGCGCTGTTGTCGCTGTGTTAACTCCTGTGGTTTCAGGACCTGAGCTACCTAAGGACAGTCCGGGGAGCCATGCGGTGGCCGAATGTCTTGGCGTTGAGCGCTGTTGTCGCTGTGTTATCTCCTGTTGTTTCAGGACCTGAGCTACCTAAGGACAGTCCGGGGAGCCATGTAGTGGCCGAATGTCTCGGCGTTGAGCGCTGTTGTCGCTGTGTTATCTCCTGTGGTTTCAGGACCTGAGCTACCTAAGGACAGTCCGGGGAGCCATGCGGTGGCCGAATGTCTTGGCGTTGAGCGCTGTTGTCGCTGTGTTATCTCCTGTTGTTTCAGGACCTGAGCTACCTGGGGACAGTCCGGGGAGCCATGCGGTGGCCGAATGTCTTGGCGTTGAGCGCTGTTGTCGCTGTGTTATCTCCTGTTGTTTCAGGACCTGAGCTACCTAAGGACAGTCCGGGGAGCCATGTAGTGGCCGAATGTCTTGGCGTTGAGCGCTGTTTTCGCTGTGTTAACTCCTGTGGTTTCAGGACCTGAGCTACCTGGGGACAGTCCGGGGAGCCATGTGGTGGCTGAACGTCTCGGCGTTGAGCGCTGTTGTCGCTGTGTTGTCTCCTGTGGTTTCAGGACCTGAGCTACCTGGGGACAGTCCGGGGAGCCATGTGGTGGCTGAATGTCTCGACGTTGAGCGCTGTTGTCGCTGTGTTATCACCTCAACTTTCAGGACCTGAGCGACTTGGGGACAGTCCGGGGAGCCATGTGGTAACTGGATGTCTCGGCGTTGAGCGCTGTTGTCGCTGTGCTATCTGCTGTGGTTTCAGGTCTTGAGCTACCTGGGTACAGTCCGGGGGGCCATGTGGTGGCTGGATGTCTCGGCGTTGAGCGCTGTTGTCGCTGTGCTATCTGCTGAGGTTTCAGGACCTGAGCTACCTTGGGACAGTCCGGGGAGCCATGCGGTGGCCGAATGTCTTGGCGTTGAGCGCTGTTGTCGCTGTGTTAACTCCTGTGGTTTCAGGACCTGAGCTACCTAAGGACAGTCCGGGGAGCCATGCGGTGGCCGAATGTCTTGGCGTTGAGCGCTGTTGTCGCTGTGTTATCTCCTGTTGTTTCAGGACCTGAGCTACCTAAGGACAGTCCGGGGAGCCATGTAGTGGCCGAATGTCTCGGCGTTGAGCGCTGTTGTCGCTGTGTTATCTCCTGTGGTTTCAGGACCTGAGCTACCTAAGGACAGTCCGGGGAGCCATGCGGTGGCCGAATGTCTTGGCGTTGAGCGCTGTTGTCGCTGTGTTATCTCCTGTTGTTTCAGGACCTGAGCTACCTAAGGACAGTCCGGGGAGCCATGTAGTGGCCGAATGTCTTGGCGTTGAGCGCTGTTTTCGCTGTGTTAACTCCTGTGGTTTCAGGACCTGAGCTACCTGGGGACAGTCCGGGGAGCCATGTGGTGGCTGAACGTCTCGGCGTTGAGCGCTGTTGTCGCTGTGTTGTCTCCTGTGGTTTCAGGACCTGAGCTACCTGGGGACAGTCCGGGGAGCCATGTGGTGGCTGAATGTCTCGACGTTGAGCGCTGTTGTCGCTGTGTTATCACCTCAACTTTCAGGACCTGAGCGACTTGGGGACAGTCCGGGGAGCCATGTGGTAACTGGATGTCTCGGCGTTGAGCGCTGTTGTCGCTGTGCTATCTGCTGTGGTTTCAGGTCTTGAGCTACCTGGGTAAAGTCCGGGGAGCCATGTGGTGGCTGAATGTCTCGGCGTAGAGTGCTGTTGTCGCTGAGTTATCTCCTCGGCCTTCAGGACCTGAGCTACCTGGGGATAGTCCGGGGAGCCATCTGGTGGCCGAATGTCTCGGCGTTGAGCGCTGTTGCCGCTGTTATCTCCTGTGGTTTCAGGACCTGAGCTACCTGGGGACAGTCCGGGGAGCCATCTGGTGGCCGAATGTCTTCGCGTTTGAGCGCTGTTGCCGCTGTTATCTCCTGTGGTTTCAGGACCTGAGCTACCTAGGGACAGTCCGGGGAGCCATCTGGTGGCCGAATGTCTTGGCGTTGAGTGCTGTTGTCGCTGTGTTATCTCCTCGGCTTTCAGGTCCTGAGCTACCTGGGGACAGTCCGGGGAGCCATCTGGTGGCCGAATGTCTTCGCGTTTGAGCGCTGTTGCCGCTGTTATCTCCTGTGGTTTCAGGACCTGAGCTACCTAGGGACAGTCCGGGGAGCCATCTGGTGGCCGAATGTCTCGGCGTTGAGCGCTGTTGCCGCTGTTATCTCCTGTGGTTTCAGGACCTGAGCTACCTGGGGACAGTCCGGGGAGCCATCTGGTGGCCGAATGTCTTCGCGTTTGAGCGCTGTTGCCGCTGTTATCTCCTGTGGTTTCAGGACCTGAGCTACCTAGGGACAGTCCGGGGAGCCATCTGGTGGCCGAATGTCTTGGCGTTGAGTGCTGTTGTCGCTGTGTTATCTCCTCGGCTTTCAGGACCTGAGCTACCTGGGGACAGTCCGGGGAGCCATCTGGTGGCCGAATGTCTTGGCGTTGCGCGCTAATGTCGCTGTGTTATCTCCTGTGGTTTTTAGGACCTGAGCTACCTGGGGACAGTCCGGGGAGCCATGTTGAGGCCGAATGCCTTGGCGTCGAGCGCTGTTGTCGCTGTGTTATCACCTCAACTTTCAGGACCTGAGCTACCTGGGGACAGTCCGGTAGGCCATGTGGTGGCTGGATGTCTCGACGTTGAGCGCTGTTGTCGCTGTGCTATCTCCTGTGGTTTCAGGTCCTGAGCTACCTGGGGACAGTCCGGGGAGCCATCTGGTGGCCGAATGTCTTGGCGTTGCGCGCTGATGTCGCTGTGTTATCTCCTGTGGTTTCAGGACCTGAGCTACCTGGGGACAGTCCGGGGAGCCATGTGGTGGCTGGATGTCTCGGCGTTGATCGCTATTGTATCTCCTGTGGTTTCAGGTCCTGAGCTACCTGGGGACAGTCCGGGGAGCCATGTGGAGGCCGAATGCCTTGGCGTCGAGCGCTGTTGTCGTTGTGTTATCACCTCAACTTTCAGGACCTGAGCTACCTGGGGACAGTCCGGGGAGCTATCTGGTAGCCAAATGTCTCGGGGTTGAGCGCTGTCGTCGCTGTGTTATCACCTCAACTTTCAGGACCTGAGCTACCTGGGGACAGTCCGGGGAGCTATCTGGTAGCCAAATGGGTCGGGGTTGAGCGCTGTTGTCGCTGTGTTATCTCCTGTTGTTTCAGGACCTGAGCTACCTAAGGACAGTCCGGGGAGCCATGTGGTGGCCGAATGTCTTGGCGTTGAGCGCTATTTTCGCTGTGTTAGCTCCTGTGGTTTCAGGACCTGAGCTACCTGGGGACAGTCCGGGGAGCCATGTGGTGGCTGAATGTCTCGGCGTAGAGCGCTGTTGTAGCTGAGTTATCTCTTCGGCTTCCAGGTCCTGAGCTACCTGGGGACAGTCCGGGGCTACCTAGGGACAGTCCGGGGAGCCATGTGGTGGCTGAACGTCTCGGCGTTGAGCGCTGTTGTCACTGTGTTGTCTCCTGTGGTTTCAGGACCTGAGCTACCTGGGGACAGTCCGGGGAGCCATGTGGTGGCTGAATGTCTCGACGTTGAGCGCTGTTGTCGCTGTGCTATCTGCTGTGGTTTCAGGTCTTGAGCTACCTGGGTACAGTCCGGGGGGCCATGTGGTGGCTGGTTGTCTCGGCGTTGAGCGCTGTTGTCGCTGTGCTATCTGCTGAGGTTTCAGGTCTTGAGCTACCTGGGGACAGTCCGGGGAGCCATGTGGTGGCTGAATGTCTCGACGTTGAGCGCTGTTGTCGCTGTGCTATCTGCTGTGGTTTCAGGTCTTGAGCTACCTGGGTACAGTCCGGGGGCCATGTGGTGGCTGGTTGTCTCGGCGTTGAGCGCTGTTGTCGCTGTGCTATCTGCTGTGGTTTCAGGTCTTGAGCTACCTGGGTACAGTCCGGGGGGCCATGTGGTGGCTGGTTGTCTCGGCGTTGAGCGCTGTTGTCGCTGTGCTATCTGCTGTGGTTTCAGGTCTTGAGCTACCTGGGTACAGTCCGGGGGCCATGTGGTGGCTGGTTGTCTCGGCGTTGAGCGCTGTTGTCGCTGTGCTATCTGCTGTGGTTTCAGGTCTTGAGCTACCTGGGTACAGTCCGGGGGCCATGTGGTGGCTGGTTGTCTCGGCGTTGAGCGCTGTTGTCGCTGTGTTATCTCCTGTGGTTTCAGGTCCTGAGCTACCTGGGGACAGTCCGGGGGGCCATGTGGTGGTTGGATGTCTCAGCGTTGAGTGCTGTTGTCGCTGTTGTTGTCGCTGTTGTTACTGCTGAACGGCAGTGGTTCAAGATTAAACCTATAGTAAGTAACTAGTGGCTTGAATGGGCTTAAAGCCCCTAATGAGGGAAAATTCATACAATCCTTTATTATATTACAAAATACCTACATAGGCAATATCAATCTACTATATTGATATCTAGCCTACCACATGGTTTTCAATCAAGTATCATTTTCACATGTTTTATGTAAACAAAGCAAACGTTTTTAGATCCCAATGCTTTTTAAATGGCATATATTTTACGTTACTTCTCGTTTTCTGGTGAATTTGGAGCGATTTCATTACTTTTCCCGCCATCACGGAATGTTTTGTAAGTGCTCAATCCGCAATATGATTTTTAATTTTACAATAAGTTAAGGCTGGTGTAAATGATTTAAAGTGAATTCTTCTTGGCTTTGAACAAGATACCTTGCTTATGTGCTACCAAAAGGAGTAGATACCATGATTATATCTTTGGACAAAAAAAATATCATCGTATAGCTGAAGTTTGTCGAACTATGTTCGTGGGAAAAAGTTAGAAATGCTTGTAAATTTGTTTTTAATTGTAGGGCATTATATCATGTGGTGTTTAGTATATAGTGTCATTGAGGGATTTTTCGAGATTATTTAAGCTGTTAACTAGATACGAATATAAGAAGGAAACACTTGGAGTAAAGGATATGCACTATTTCTCCATTATTTGTTTTTATTAGAAACTTCTTTACATTCAACACCGCACCGTGTGCCAAGGGTTTCTAGGAAAGGTTAGTTTTCCCCCTTCCCAATGTTGTGCAGGGATGATTGTTTTGTGTCTTTTCCCGCATTAAAATAACTGGATACTTTAGCACTCACGATAACTGAAGCAGTTTGCATTTTGAATTGGTATAAATTATTTGATTACATATATGACCAATAATTAAGATAATATGCTTTATTATTGTGTTCATTTTTGACCAGTAATATGACATTTTATAGACTTGCACTTTACGTAGAGCGATAGGAAGTAATCAACTGATGCATAAAGTTTATTGCTGCAGTCTTTCGCAACCATCGATGTATAAACAAATGTATACATCGATGTTCGCAACAGCACTTAACACTGCAAATGTCCTGAAACTTGTAAGTTTTTTTTATTATTTATTGGTGTCTGAATAAACGGTAGGTGGTTTTATATTAGAGAGTTTTTGCCATTCAGGGTAAAACAGTGAACAATAAACGGCAAACGGTGTCTTTTAACATTGAGCTAAATGTAAAGAATCAGCTGATTTTATCATTAAACGTTTATTGTGTTGATTTATTATGAGTTGCAAAAACTCCCTGTGAGGGAGTTTTGCCACCTCGATAAATAACATCAGCTGATATTCTACTTTTAGCGCAATGTTAAAAATACCGTTTAACGTTTACCTTGTTAAAGCTTCCTATTAGCATTGACTTTATCTTATAATCAATGCTAGGAAGTTTTGGCATCCAAGGCAATGAATACTGTGTATTCATTGACCAAGGTAAAACAATACGATACGGTTTGTAACATTTTGCTAAGTATAGAAAATCAGCTGATTTAACCGTTAACGTTTATCGTGTTGTTTTACCGTAGATTGCAATAGTTAGTTTTTGCAATTTGCGGTAAAACAACACGCCAAACGTTAAACAGTTAAATCAGCTGATTTTCTACATTTAGCACAATGTTAAAAAAATACCGTTTATCGTATTGTTTTACCGAGGATGACAAAAACTCCCTGTCTTAGGTTGAGAATGTTAACAGTAACTAACTATAAACAACCACTTGTTTTCCTGAGTTAAACCAATACCCAGCCAAAAAGTCACGTATTGCGACTACACGAGATCTTTTCGAATCTCGAGAACGACGAAGTGCCGCAACAGTTAAAAAGTTGTCCAAAAATGAGGAAAGGGTGCTGATATATAAGGTAGAAAGTAAGTAACGCCTACTTTGGCATACTGTATTACTCTATGCCAGTTTCGGATGACCGTTTAGGTGACGCATTCTGAGGAAGTAGCGTAGAATCTTAAAGTTTTGTATAAGATTTAACATTTTCTTAACATACATCATAATCGGGTGGTTTAATCCGTGCTTCCGAAGAACTTAATTGTTAAAATTCACAAACGTGTTCAGGAGGAGGTGGTGAAGGACATGGGGTACGAGATAGAACGTCACGACATCACCACGGCAGACGGCTACATCCTCACCTACCACCGCCTACCCAGGGGAAGGAACCTTGAGGAGGCGGTGAAAGAAGTTCCAGAAAATCGCAAGGTTGTTCTTTTATACACCGGCATTTTGATGTCTTCAGCTGCAGTTTTAGCCGATAGGAGGGACATCCGTAAGTTGTACACGGTAATGTAATTACAATATCGTCTTAAGTTTCTAAGTTACTAATCGTTTCTACGATGGCAACCTACAAATTTTAGTAATATTTAGTGATTAATGCCTTATGTAGCTTTTTTACTAAGACCAGCTGATGCTTATGACCAGCTAGAATCCTATACTCTTATACGAGCAGTGTTATCTTGTATGTATGCTTACTTGCACAACGATCTCAAAAACGGCTCCGAGGATTTCCTTCAAAGTCTGGAAATAAGTAATTTATGACTCAAAAACGTCTTTTATGCAGATTACTTGGCCAGAGAAAATCTAATAACGTAATAAATCGAATTTCAAAGCTGTAAGACTTTAACATTGGCCTTATGGGTTGCCGTGATAGCAACGAAAATAAACAAGGAAAGTGTAAACAAATGAAGTAATCATAACAGCTGTTTGGAATCTACAGCCATTAAGGGAAAATACAGCAAGTGGGATGAAGAGACCATAGAGCAATAAAAAAGGTTTCTGTTTATCAATTTTATGACATTGAAATATTTTATAGTAACTGGATGAACTGGTAAACATGAAATAACACCGAGCAAGGCTCGGTCCACAGGTACTACAGCCATTAAGGCAAAATACAGCGACTAGGATGAAGAGTTCATGGAGCAATAAAAAAGGTTTCTATTTATAAATTTTATGAAATTGAAATATTTTATAGTAATTGGATGAAGTGGTAATCATGAAATAACACCGAGCATGGCTCGGTCCACCAGGTACTTGAGTCTAAAATAAACTTATCAAAAAGATATTCTATATTATTAGGACGACTTTTCGACTTGAATCTCAGTGCTATAAACAAGTTAATTTTATCAGGAAACTGCCACATACTTTCTCCCTTAAAGTAATTTAAAACCAGAAAAATTATATAATGAAATAAAACAAATTAACAATTAATCGTCACACAAATGCATCCAAATTTTATAAAATCGGTTATTAATTAACGGAGATGACGGCTTTTTTAAATATTTGCCATAAGAATAATATTGAACAACGTATTGCGTTTACCGCCAAAATAAAATATCAATTATCTCCGCAACTAGTTGACGGAGACTAATAATTCAGGATACTGAATTATTATTTTTTAAACCAAATTAAATAGTTGCAAGTACATTCTCTTTAGAACCGGTACCGATTTTGTAAAATTTGAAAAATATGAATTTGTTAAAACTTAAACCCTTATAGCTTATGAACCTGAATTTTTTCAGAAATGCGGGTGGTGTCATTTTGTTTCTCTTCTTAAGCACAAAAAACAATGAAATTATATTAAAATATTTAGAGCCGATTTGAGAAATTTGAGAAATTTTTCAAAGGTTTTTATGTGGTAAATAACCTTAAAATCAAAAATCCCCCCAAAAATGAAAAACCCTTGGAGATATAATGGTTTTATACCTACATGCCAAATTTAAAGAAAACCGGATTATTGGCGTCGTCTCTACACATACAAGCGCGCGCGCGGACGAAAAGAATCACCCCGAAAACAAATTTTTTGGACTTTGGGAACAATAAAACAAATAAATTCAAGAAAAACTCAAATTATCTGTTTTCAGTTCCTTTTTGTTGGCTCGAAAATTACCCATTGCCGTCCTAGGCCGGCAAAAACTTTTATCCGGCAGCTGATTTGCTGCAAACCGACAATTAATATTTGTTTATTGGTTACTTTTTAGAGGAATGTATTGGCAGCACTGGCAGCAGTAGCAAATTTTCATTCTGTTTGTTATAGATTATGTTCGAAGGATTGAGAAACGTAATGGTTTATGCAAGGACTACGTTATGATTGAAAGTTTTTTTTTGTAGCATGATGAAAAATTACGTACGTTACAGGGCCGGGAAGTGTGGCCGTACTTCCCGGCCTACTAACGTAAAATACTATTTTATTTTTGATTTTTTATTTGGATTTTTGCGGACATTTTCCATCACTGATTAGTAAAAAAAAAAACAAGTTTCACGACGTTTCGGGATCTGGAATCTGATCCCGTCTTCAGGTGGAACAAAACCAAGAACATAATAAGATTAGTAACACATATCCAAGATAAACTGGACAAAAAAACATCTAAAACAGAGAACTGTAAAAACAGTTACAAAAAACACTATTCTGAGAAGAAAAACAATAACACATAATAATACAGCAATCACAAGTAGGCTGTCAAGAATCACCATTCAGGAGAGAGCACGTCCACACCCAAAACTGATGACTGGTGATTCTCGAAACTGTGATTTCTGTGTTATTTTGTGTTATTGTTTTCCTTTTCAGCATAGTGTTTTTGTGACTGCTTTTACAGTTCTCAGTTTTAGCTGTGGTTTTTGTCCAGGTTATCCTGGATATGTGTTACCTACTAATCTTGTTATGTTCTAGGTTTTGTTCCACCTGAAGACGGGATCAGATTCCAGATCCCGAGCGTCGTGAAACTTGTTTTTTACTAATCAGTGATGGTAAATTTCCGCAAAAATCCGAATCAAAATATAAAATCACTATCACCAACAATGAATTTCAAACAAATGACTATTTTATTGCAGCGTACGCGCTCGCGGACGCCGGATTTGACGTGTGGCTCGGCAACTACAGAGGCAACACGCTCTCCAGGAGACACAAGTTCCTCGACCCCGACCGCGACAATCAGTTCTGGGACTTCAGGTATGTTTCATCCAAATTCCTCTCAAACTGTTCTTGTCAGGTATTAGGAGACGAGCTCTACCTATGTAAGCTTAGCAAATAATGTTTAAAAAAAACTTTAGGGCAATGGTAGTTTTGAATGAGAGTATTTGTGTGATTAATATTTTCCATAAATAAATTTAGTGAGAGGGAAAACTTAGTATCGACCCTATAAGGTAATTTTAAGGCATAAAAAACTTTGCCTAACTCGTCGAACCTTGTAACCACTTAAAGTCTCTATTACTGTAGTTATTATATTATTATGTTAAGGAAAAACTTAGATCCAAACATAAAGTTCTAATTGCGATATGTTGTAAATGAAAACCACCTTATTGCGTCTCTTCAACGCTTCTATGTATTTTCTGCTTATAAAACTAAACGCACAAAGACGTTTGTAAGATTCTTGATCATAGCATGAAAATATAATCAAGTATATATCAGCAAAATGTTGCATGGTTTAAGATTGGCAATACAAAGCTCAAAAGTGACTTAACGAAGGTTTGTTAAAGTCTGGACGGGCTCAGAAATGACTAAACAAAGGTGTATTACAGTCTAGACGAGCTCAGAAATGGCGTAGCAAAGATATTTTTAAGTCTGAACAAGCTCAGAAAAGACTTTGTTAAAGTCTGGACAAGATCAGAAATGGCTTAACAAAGATTTGTTGCAGTCTAGTCGAGCTAATAACTGACTAAACAAAGGTGTGTTGCAGTCTGGACGAGCACAGAAATTACTCGAGCATAAATTTATAGACTGGACTAACTCAAAAATGATGAAACAAAGATGTATGAGCTCAGAAATAACTTAACGAGTGTGTGTGACGGTTTAAAATTGCTCAGAAATAACGAAAGTGTGTACAGTCTGGACGAGCTTATAAATGATATGAAGAATTTCATATTACTGTCTGGACGAGCTCATAAATTACAACGAAGGTGTTTTACAGTCTGGGCGAACTTAGAAATTACTGAACGAAGTTGTGTTACAGTCTGGATGTCCTCAAAAATTACTTAACAAAGGTGAATTACAGTCTGGACGAGCTCGAAAACGAATTAACAAAGGTATATTACAGTCTAGACGAGCTCAGAAATGACGAAGATGTATTACAATATGGGTGAGCTAAGAAATTCCTTAACGAAGGTGGGTTACACTATGGACGAGATCAGAAATGAAAAACAATGTTTGTTACAGCCTTGACAAGCTGAGGATTAACGTAACACAGCATTTTTAACAGTGTGGGCAGGCTCAAAAATTACTTAACGAAGCTTTGTTACAGTCTGGATTAGATCGTGTGTTACACTCTCGGCGAATTTAAAAATTACTTAACAAAGGTGTGTTACGCCTGGTCGAGCTCATTAATGACTTAGCGAAGTTTTATTACAATTTGAACGAGCTCAGAAATGGTTTGGTGAAGGTGTGTTTTAGTCCCCTGAGTCTAGCGAGCTCAAAAATGACTTAGTGAAGAAGAATGAATGAATGAAAATTCTTTATAAAAGCATGCAAAGTTAGTGCCACATGGCCCTTTCTTACACTTAACATGGATTAGTGAAATATATACAAAATAATAAACAGAAGGATGAGCTACTGAATAACGTAAACTATTTACATACAAAATATAACTTAAAATTTAACTTGTCTGATATTTACAGAAAATATCAAAATCGGCAAATAAAAAAAAATTCCAACCACACACTTAAGCACACATGCATCAGAAATCACGCAAACGCGGAAACCCTAAGACTCCTCGGCTGTCGCGTCTTAGGGTTTCCACGTTTGCTCGATTTCGAGTGCAGGACCCAAGGAACGGGGGTTTACCTGAGTCGTTATCACTCGGGGTTGTAAAACTGTCAAAGTCTGAGGGTAGGAGTGTAGGAACGGGGGGGCCTTCAGAAAGAATGAAGGGGTGGTGAAGGGGCGGTAGGTGGAGGGATGGACAAGGGAGTGTGAGAGAATGTATTTTTGCATTTCTTAGAAAGAACCATTTGCCAACCCTCGGCCAGGGTCTGCTCGAAATCCTAATAGGATTTATACGCTGTCATTGGTACACTGCAAATCTTGGTACAAAAACCAATTTTTTTCAATGCCACTTATTTTCCAAAGGGAAAGAAGGGGCAATCTTAATTTATAGTGTTACGTACGGATACTAAGGCCTATGAACTAAAATAAATTATGGACTCCTATTCAAAATAAACGTAATGCAGAATAATTGGAAATGATTTGATTTAGGGTCAGTTCTAGATGTACAATACCAAAATTATTATTTTCATAAATATGAAGACGAATACAAAATTACTAAATGGCAGCAATGGCGTAGGCTTAGACTCAGTGTCCTTAATCAACAACTAATTTAAAAGTAAAAACGTCGTAGTTTTTTTACATTCCTTTGTTTGTATAGCAATCTTTATTAAGCTGTTAGGGAAGATGTATTAAAAAAAAAAAATGATTATCAAACTTTACATAACAGTTGTTCACAGGAAAGTAGACTTTAAACGTTTTTTACGTATACTTTAGGCTCAAACACAAACTTTGTAAGTTCTAAATAACTCATAAACAACATTTATGTATTTAAGTTATCAGTGTTTAATATCTCTTCTTAACATTGCAAATACAAATCCAGTTTTTAAGATATCAGTGTTTGAGTCGATATTGAAATGAACCAATGTATTGTATTACGGTTACATCAAACAAGAAAAGGTAAAAATAAATGAATTTACGTATGTAGGGCTTTCTCTGATCTTCACAAAATTAATTACAAAATGAGCCTACTTCTTAAACTTTTGTACATTTTTGTCGGAATCCACAATCAAAGGCAAGACCCAAATAGTTACTTATTTTTATAATGTTCTGTCGTTTTAAGGCAAATCCATAGGCGCCGACTTAATTTTTTTTTTTATCGTGGGGGGCTTAAGATGTTAGTACCATGAGGATCGAGCGTTGCTCGTTGCATTATTGAAGAATTTTAAAAATAGTTGTATATTTACAATTTTTTTATTTCATAGCAGGCATTTATTTTAAGAATAAGTAAATGTTTTTAATACTTTTAAAATATGAACCAATAGTTATTTGTGCATCTAGGGACTAAAGTGAAACTTTTTCTCCGCGAGAGAAACTAATGTCGCCCGATGGCGAACAATTTTCCCGAGGGAGCAAAAGCACTTTAGACCCATGATTCACACCCAATTTTTCCTCCACCTACACCATTAACAATAATTGTGACAATATAATGTTGCCTTCATATATGATCTTTTTCACCTTTAAACTAAGCTAGATTAGAATCGCATATAAATATATAACATAAGCAATTAAAAGGAATTAGACTTAAGCAATTTAAACAACCATTTATTCAAACTTTCACACTATTTTAAACACTTTTTTTTCTAAAGTATAAATTTTTTAAATACCTCCCAAAATCTGCAGGTAAGAAACGATCAGGTTTATAAAACGTTCGGCCGTTCGGCATATTGGTAACAACTATCTCTAAATCAGGTGTTTTTATATTCAGTGTTGCCAACTTATTCATACAAAAAATTATTACCTGGCTATTAAAATGCATACGGTTTTGTTTTCTCAAGTTGAAACACTGAAGTTCTTGAATTAAATTTAGAGTAAGCAAATGAAAATCGGCAGTGTTGCCACATTTTCTCACTGTCCATCGTGGCGTTGCCGGATTTCTCCCCATGTATTTGAGATTACTTTTAGTCCCATGGGAGAAAACGTAGATTACTTTTAGTCCCGTGGGAGAAAAAGTAAGTAAGTAAATCCCATGGGGTATAATCTAGTACTTTATTATTCTGTTCCAGGGACTAAAAGACGACTTTAGATAGTAGGTGGAGGAAAAATCATTTTAAAATCAAATATATTTTTAAGAACCTTAACAAAAGAGTTTGTTTTAATAATAAAATTTGTCTTTAATTTCTATAGGTGTTTACTTAAAATTCTTCTCATATTGAAGTAAACCTAATGTTAAACATGAGAATGATAATTTGAGAGCCACGTTGAAACGGAAAAAAACATCTTGCATTTATGAAAACGAAGTATTTCTAAGTTTCGCAAATTAATATTTCTATAAAATTGAAATATAAAACCAAGCCAAAATTAAATGTTTGGTTAGAGCCTTAACAAGAGAGACTATTTTGTGACAAATTCCCTCCAATTTCCTCTAGCAGCAACAAACAGATTATTCGTTTAGGCCTACAAATAACATTAAAATATTTACGTCAACTAAGGTGGCTCGTAGTCTTCTTCCTGGGTTCGAGCATAGAAAGTTCAATCATAAAATATAAATCAGCACTAAAGTAAAGTAATTAAATTTATTTAATTAAGTATATTTTTAACAGCCTGCATGTTATCGCTACTCAATGGCCTTCACTATCCGTGGAACAACATGCTTCATTTTTACTGTTAACTAATATTTCCATAGGAATGAAATTAATTAAAGATGAAAGAAAAAGCCATTGCTATAGTAATAACATCAAACCATATTTAACAGCGCGTGAGAGACGTTAACCCCAAACATCCTTTTAATTTCATTTGTTTGCACACGATAAAAGCATTGGTTGGTTTATTTGTGGAGAATAGCATGAATAAAAAATTGTAAATAACTACTTTATATTATCAAACTACAGGCCTTATGGTTTAAATTTGCAATAATTTTTTTCCACTGGCCGATGAAAATACACTAAATAAATAAATACATTAATACTCTTTACTCAATCTTTCTTCGGAGCTATCTGTTCATGTCTTTCTCTATGCACCTTAGCGGTTCGTTTGTAATCAGCTGCTTTATAACTTGAAAACGTATATTTACTTTTTCATCGTTATTTCGTTTCCATTTTGGCTACCTATACGAACCCATGTAAACATTTTACTACTTTAAAATTAACCTTTTTACGTAATTCGATTTTTTAGGCGGAGTAGACTGCATAAGCACGTTTTTTAGCCAAAAATAAATCATTTCTAAAATCGGAAGGAAATCCTCGGAGCCGTTTTCTAGATCTTTGTGCAAACAAGCAACCAAGCATACACGATAACGTTTCTCGTATAAGAGTATACGATTGATGGAGGGATGAGAGGTTAATAAGTATTTGCTTATTTTTCCCCTGATTGACCTTTTTTGTGGAAAAAAGTTCTTGTTTGGTTTATATACGTCAACTAAAGGCGTTTAGGATAATCTCACAAAAAATTTCCTTTTAACAAAAATGACTTTACGTCTGATTGTGCTTCCTGAGCTCACTTTCCATGAATGAATCTGCGCTTTTCCCAACGACGTTGCCCTATTTTTACTCTGAAAAATATAGTAGTTCATTAAAAAATAGAGATAATTTAAAGCTATTGAACTCAGCATGTGTTAAAAAAAATGCGAGTAAACGTTGAAAAATCAAAATACATTAATTTTAATCCAATTCGTATTTTTAATTTTAAAACCGATTCTGTTAACAACATTTTTGATTGCTATACAAACTCATGCTGTTGCCAAAAAATAAAGGATATTAAGGAAAATGAGGATTCTATGCACACAGTATTTAAATACTCTCGTTGCAGCAGACGTTCATACTCAGTGAATTTCAAATGCATACAAACACTTCAATCCAACATACCAAGATATGAAATGTTTTTGTAATGTCCATAATAGTAACATGGGGTATGTTATAAATGAGTATGCAGATTTTCAGGAACAGGTATATTAAAAGTGGGTGGTTTAAATTCAATATTTAGTAAATCTGAAGTGTACGAAGCCATACACCAAGTTTTTTTTTAAGGCTGGTTGGTGTAGTGGTTATAGCACCCGCCTACAAACTTGTAGGTAGCCGGATCGATCCCGAGAAAAGTTAGTAGCTTTTTGAAGGGTTGTTTCTGGAGCCAGCTGCCATTGGTTGTTGGGCTATTAATTAACAATCCTGTCTAAGGAACGTGCCAACCTTAGTCAGTAACAAAGCTACAAGATCGCGCCACTATCATCACGATCATCACACTCATCCTTCACTCATTTTCAGGGTAACGTCCTCCATGAGGTACCTGTCTTATTAAGAATGATTTTAAAAAATGAATGATTTTATTAAAATATTAAAAAAATCACAAATAAGGAGGGTATAGATTTTTTCCTCCATAAGGATAACATAGAGAAATCAAAACACCATAAACGCTCCACAAGCGCAGGTGCTATTTAATTGTAGTATGCATGTTTGCTGCCAAAAAAAATTAAATATTGGGGATTTTAGAGCCATATACTTTAAATTCCATCAATATGAAGCCACAAACCAAGTTTTATCAAGATATGCTGAAGAACAACAAGCAAGATCTAGAATTTTACTTATTTCCCATAAGATATAACCTTAACATTGGGACAGTGTACTGTCTTTACCACTTTCAATATCTCGGAATCCAATGGAAAAAAGCAATAATTCAAAATACTAATTGTTTGTTTTTCCGAGCAGAATTCAAAGGTGCAAACAAATATTGGGTTGTTTTTATTTTTCTATATAAAAAACTGAAAATCCCCATTTTGAGGGGTTTATCACCTTTACCCCCCCTTCCCGTGGTTCGATCGGGCTGGTTTACAAACTCATCAGAGTATTTACCACGTTAAACGTCCGTCCACATTTAACTAAGCCTGGGCCATTTTTACGTCCGCTATCGTGTTAACACATACACTCACATATTCAAACGAATGGCGTTTTGCTTCTCGAGGCCCTAAAACGAAAATTTATCATAGTCTCGGGCTTGGGTACTCGGGCTTGGGACTTACCATGAGTACTACAGTAACAGCTTCCTTCCCCTTAGTGAAATACGCTACTAGAGTAATTTGTAATCAAGCTCTTAATATAATATTCAGGCTTTTTATACTTATTGTATTAGTTAAGATACTACTAGGCATGATGGTACATTACGTGTTTAAGGTAGGCCTATTGGTATTTTTTAACACGGGTTAACACTGGTTATATTTACACGGGAGCATCTACAGTAACACATAAAAAATAATGAAAAAAATAGTTCTGACG
Organism: Flexamia atlantica; assembly: GCA_035578135.1. Taxonomy (NCBI): domain Eukaryota; kingdom Metazoa; phylum Arthropoda; class Insecta; order Hemiptera; family Cicadellidae; genus Flexamia; species Flexamia atlantica. The sequence goes on along the minus strand of JAQJVK010000014.1, from coordinate 20,189,525 downwards.
AACCACATAGTAACAATTAATTATGTTTATAGATTAAAAATGGTTTGTTGTCCTGTAAAACAATTCCTCAAGTTAATTTCATATTTTGATGTATTAATATAACATAGCTAATTATTTGCCAAGTTAGTAAGATTTCCTTTGAACGTAGTAATAATTGATATCCGGATCGTTTCTCTAGAATTTTAACAGGAAATTGTTGCTCATTATCTCCTTTTATAACTATGCCCCATCCTACTTACATTTTCATGTCTAGTATTCATACCACTTGACACTTCCTGTACCATTCATATACGCTCAAACAAGGGTGATTTGGGGTGGTTCAATGGAACTCAGCTAGCTAAACCGGTCAGCATTCCAGCGTCTTCTCACGTACCCCAGCGCCCCTCCCCCTTCCTCTCTCGGTGAGTCACCTCTCTCTGGGTTGTTCCAGCCTTCGTGCCCACAGTCAAGGCCAGAGGTTCTGTAAGATTTATGACCCTCTGGTACAAAAAATAAGGGTACCTCTCGTTCCTTGAGTCCGTCTCCCACAGCCGAGACCATCCGCTCAAGGTAAAGTGTTTTCCGCTCAAGGTAAGGTGTGTTACAGTTTCAGCTTGGACGAGCTAAAAAATGTCTCAGCGAAGATGTTTCAAGGTCTTGGTCTTGGCAAGCTTAAAAATGACTTAACGAAGATGTGTTACAGTCTGGACGAGTTTGGCACCAAGGACCTGCCCGCCAGTATAGACTACATCCTCGACAAGACGGGTGCCTCCAAGCTGATATACGTCGGCGTGTCCATGGGCACCACGATGTTCTGGGTGCTGGGGTCCGCGCTGCCGCAGTACATGGACAAGGTAGAGGCCATGGTGGCGGTGGCGCCGGTCGCTAGGCCCTCGCATATCTTCCAACTGGGGGCCATTCTCCGACAAGGAGCCACTCTAACCGCTTCGGTAAGTTGACAACTTTCAGTAATGAATTAGCAGAGTATGGTACACAGTGAAATTTGTGTATAAGTTTTAAAATAACTTTTATTACAGAACAGATAAAACTAGAGTAAGAAAAATTCACAAAATCATTGTTTACAAAAACAACATATGGTTTAAATAAAAATGAAGTAACTTTCATCTTATATACAGGACACAATACAAGTTCTTTTTTAATTTTGAATTTTAACATTCTTGACAACAAATAGGGCCGGGATACACTGCACGTCTACAGACCAAAAAATGATTTTCATCATACTAATACAGAAACATCTGTTTTCAGTTCTTTTGGTTCGCTCGAAAGTTACCCATTGCCGGCCTAGGTCGGATAGACTTTTCCATCCTGGGCCGGATAAAAGGAAGTAAACAATCAGCTAATTTGCAGCAAACCGAGGTTTAATGCTTGTTTATTGGTGGTTTATTGGTTTCTTTTTAGAGAAATGTAGTGGCAGCACTGTATCCTTAGCAAATGTTTGTTCTGTTTGTTATAGGTTACGTTTGAAGGTTTGAGAAGTACGTTTATGCAAGGACTACGTTATGATTGAAAGTATGTTTTTTTGTGTAGTATGATGGAAAATATCGTACGTTACACGGCCGGGAAGTTTTGCCGTATTCGCATGAAAATCCCGCACTCACTTTCGCTCGCGCGGGAACTATCATGCTCGTTCGGCAAAACAGTACTTCCCGGCCTAGTAACGTAAAAGACTATAATTTATTGTCGCTGTGCCCACTCAAACAGAGGTAAGTTTCTGGCCTACGATGACTTCTACGCTTTCCTGTTTTGAGCTAGCTCGAGGTTAGTCCCAGTCTCTGAAGGTATTTGGTATCAAACCATCACTCCCTGCCATTAGACCAGTCCAGCCATCGTAGTATTTGTTTTCCTGTCGAAATGTCTCCCCTCGTAGACATCGGCGATCGAGATGTTTTCTCAAACATACAAAGAGAACAAATTCGTCTGGCCAAAAACAAATATATTCCTCTTTGTTGGCTGAACTCTGACCTACACTGTAGGAATAAAGTGTTCTGTTAAACATAATTTTGATAAATAATATCTGATATAAGTACTTTTATACTATATAGTATAGAACTTATATAGTATTAGTGTACATATATTTTTAAGCGTTGTAAGACGTTTTATATTAACATCCATTGAATACAACAACACGTATCATGCAAATCAAGAAATTATTTAGTGAAAAAAATAAGAGGGAAGGGATTCTTTCTAAAAAATAGCAAGACTAATTTTTAACTCGTACACAAGATCATGAGTACAGTAAAAAAACTATTCATAATTATTACTTTTCTACTAAAAAATCTAGCGTTTTAAAATATCAAACATGATAAATTAAATACGACTGTCACAAAACGAACACTCAGTTTCGTTTAGAAATTTGTTGAACCAACTTTTATGGGAGTACATTTTCCATATTCCTTTACATCGTAGCTAAACGCCTAAAATCAATGTTCGCAGACGGCGGCATACGCGGTGGGCTACAGAGAGGTGATGAGCTACAAGGAGACGGTGTCCTCAATGACGTACTGGGCCTGCACGCACGGGTTGCGCCCCATGTGTCTCTTCGCGTTGGAAGCCTTCAATCTGGTCTCCGGCCAGGACTGGGACGGTGTAAGTTCTTCGTTTGGGTCTTTTCTGTTATATCCCCGCATTTATGGCCTATTTTCTACAGATTTTGGATTAATCGGGAATGTCCAAAAAAGTTTTTTTAACAGCTCCATAACATTTACATTTACATGTCCTCTTCTCTTCTGGCCCTCCTAGGATGGCACTGGAGGCGTCAATAGATTCGAAGAATCTTTCGTGCTGACGAACCAAGTCCGTGCGTCATGATCTAGTTTGAGGGGGTTGTTAGTAGGTTTGGGTTTGGCAAGTGGTTAGAAATTCTTCAGTGGTGTAGAAACTATGGGTTTGTAAAAAAAATTTGAGTTTTTGTTTGAAAAGGTGAGTTTTTTCTATTGTTTTAAGCTAATTTGGTAAGCAATGAAAAAGTTTTTTGCCAGCGTATTTAGGTTGTTGTTAAAGTGCAGTGAGCCTATGTTGTTGTGCAAAGCGAGATTTGTGTCTTGTGTTGTGGCTATGAGACGTCTGAAAATGATTAAGGCTGGAGGATTTAATATACATTATGGCCTCTAAAATGTACAGGCATGGGACGGTTAGGATTCCCAGAGTCACAAGAGCCTCTCTGCAGCTTGTTCTACAGGGCAGTCTCAGGATTGATCTGATGGCTTTTTTCTGCCAGGTAAACACTTTGTTTGGATAGCCTTTTGCTGCACCCCACAAGACAATGGAGTAGGCTATGTGGGACTCTATTGGGGGCTGAAGTAGACCTACATCTCAGAGAAGAAGTTTCCAGTTTTTTTTTTTTTTTTTAGATCAAATAAGGGTTATTGCAAACAGGCCTCTGCATACGTCACTCGCGTTATCGTTTCCTCATTGAGCGCCGGCTGTTGTAATATTAGTTATCAGTCGATGTTAGGACATAACCTAACCTAACCAACTCATCAAAGACATTAAGTTGTTCTGACCACCAGAGTAACTTTAAAGTGAGACAACGTAATTAATATGTATTTTTTGTATCTTTGTATCAATAAGTCTATGTTAAAAAGTTGTTATGATACTCTTTTTCCAACAATTAAACGTTTAGATAGTGAGTAAATATATTATTTTGCAGTATTAGTTCTATCCCGATCAATCCTTTGTCTATGGAGAGTAGTTTGTAAATGGAGGGATATAACAGAAAAGAATCCTTCGGTTTCAGCCAAAAACATACAGCAGTCAGCGACCACGTAGTACAAATAGACGGAGCATAGCTATCTTACTTGCATTACAGCAAGTGAAGTCTGGGCCGCCATATTGTCTAGGCATAGAAACATAAAACGACGCCTAAAGCCGCGTAATCGGACAGTGCTCATGTTTCAAATAACTCGTATTTTATACAGTTTAGCACTGAGGCTTAAGGTTGAAATTTTGCATGTGAAAAGTCCTAGTTTTGAACAGTAATAGTATCAATCATATTTCCAAAATAATTTTCTATTTTAAAAATGATAAAAGTCACAAGTTTTTATTCAACTTTAAAACATGACATGAAAAAAGTAGTCGGCTGCTACTTTTCTTATTTTTTGGTCAGGTAAAATAAAAAACGGTGGAAATTGTTGCTAAAGAGTTGAATTTTTCAATCATATTAAAAAAATATAGATGCCGTGGTTTGGTCGATGAGTTAGTTATTGTGGGAGAGTTTATCCGTGCGGCACCTGCATAAAAACAAAATCACTCCTAAACTGCTCTTTATAAAATTATGGTGCACTACAAAAATACAAATGTACAAATTAAAAAAAAATTAAGGGTTTGATTCTCATAATTACTACGGTACCAATCATAAATGGTTTAGAAGCAGTTTGTACATCATAGGAACATTACAGGTGCAGTCCGTGACGGCAGCTTCTCTCAAAAAATGTCAGGACAAGCTTCTAGGTTATCAGTGTTTAAGATGTGTAAACTACTTGTAAGCCACTTATATTTGGTACTGTAGTGATTCTGAGGTTCAGACGTTTAGTTTGATGCCATATTTGTAATTTTCTTACGCTTTTTTCATGCATAGAGACTAAAAGCAAATTTAGGCTTCAATTCAGGGTTAGTGCGCACCGTCTATTTGTACTATGTGGTCGCTGAGTAGAGTAAAGAAGACCACACGTCCCCAATTTCGTAGCGGTTCTTAGACTTCATTGATTTTTAATCTGTTTAACACATTTTTGTTCAAGGTTTTATTGTATCTGAGTAGATTCTCCCATAAGCATCATTGCAAGGGGAACCTTAAACTCATCAGAATCAATATTTATATATAGTTTTGAAGGTCAATCCCTCCCTTTCTTTGAGGATAACAACTCACTTTATGTAAATTCAGCACAGTTGAAACGCAGATGTCTCAGAGACTGCTTAACCGATTTTAAAATTTTGTCATGATCAAATTAAAAAGAATAGTTTTTAGACTTGCTAAATGTCCTTATAATTTGCGAACTTCCTTTGGGCGACGTTTAACAATCCATTTGAATCTCTTACCGTTAATATTGAAGGTCTTATCAAATTAGTTTAACTTTATTTAACAGGTTTTCATCAAGTATAAAACACAGTTTAACATATAAATAACATATGTTGTCGAAAAGCTGGAAGATTTCTATGTAAGAGTGAATGTGATTGCATCAGTAGCATATTTTCGACCAATAATGGAAGTCAATAAGTGGCGTGTAAAGTCAAGGTTGGAAGTAGAACAGCTCATCTACACAACAATAGCACACTTAACGATATAACATTGTAACACAATATATTAACAATATAACAATCATCAGCTGGCCTCTTTAAAAGCATATTCTTGGATTTGGCCTGCCGTTTCTTCTGATGCAAATTATAGTCAACTAAATTCGTTCAATTTCCCCATCTCACAACTTTCTCACATCTGGAACCCTAATTTTGAAATGGGTGAGTTGGCGAGTGAGTGAGTCACTTATCCCTCAAATTATTTGTTTCTAATTGTAAAATGAATCCACAGATAAAAATAAAAGTATTCTTTACTAACTTTATGAATTCATCCCCACAATCTCTATGTGTATCATTTCAATAGGCAATTAATCTTAAAAATTCATAATTTTAATATAGATGTCATTTGAGTATCTCACCAATCCAGCCATTTTTACTCACCAAGCAATAGGCTGTTGAGTAAAAACGTTTGAGTTGACAGGAAATAAGCTTCTTCTTCTTCTTCTTCTTCTTCTCTTTTGGAGAAATCAATAATAGTAATTATGGAAAGCCGTTCCAATTAGGTTATGTTTACTTTTTGATACTAAATATTCAAATGCGTTTAGTAGCCTTTGAATTATTTACAAAATGCCTTATAACTAAATTGACCTATAAATATACCAACATAGTTAGTTAAAGCCACGGAAAATGAGGTAATTCCTTAAATTGGACAATGTTTACATTTGGATTTCTAGTTTGAAAGATGTATCGTCTGAAACGTTGACATCCCACGTGGTGATTTAAACAATGCTACCATCAGCTGGCAGGTGACTTGATGAGTGACTCACTACTCAACTCAACCGTTTCAAAAATAGGGCCCCAGGCAGCTAAGCTGTCCCGCTAGGCCTCCTTGGCTTTGTAATTGCCCCTTGAGTAAAATTTGTGTACTACCCACTATACTTACACTACCCCTCACTTACATTTTACACTACTCTTCATTGCTTAATTTGAATCATTTTTTTACTGGAAACAAATAATAAATAAACAGATAACCTTGACAACTTATAACTCTTCGTTGATTAATTATTTGAGTAGCATATTATGGTTTTTTTCTGTGCGGGGCTTTCCTTGAAACATTCAGAGAAATCGGTGTCCACACACGGAACAGCTACCCCATTGAATTCAAATCGCCAAAACAAACAAACCATAAGAGACCAATTTACCTATTGTAATAGGGTCTGATGCAATTGCATTCGTTTATTTCAGAAACAGCATAACCAACATTTTTTTATAATTTGACTTTTTAGTATTTTCAGTATCTACTACATGAAATACATCGTTTGGTGCAGAAACATCAAAACTGCGAAAAAGCGTAGGGCTTCAAACTGGGCATTGAATCAGTCGTTTGGTGCAGAAACCACTCAAATGACTGTCAGTTGTGTTGTTTCTGCAACAAACTCGCGGTAAATTTATTTTTTGTGTAGAGCAATGTTGGCAACCCTGGCTGTCTTCGTGCCCATGTGCTCTTAACTTTCTTTCTGTAGGTCAGTAGAGTACAGTTTGTTTACATAATAACAGTTAATGTAAACAAATATTAAAACTTTTTCACGTATGTTTTTTCTGCAATAATACTGTTTTCAAAACAAATTATATTGGTTTACTAATTTTATGACGTTTGTTTGTTAATAATTTCTACCATTAAATAAAGTCTTTCATTTATATTTTAGTTTTTTTAATAAGTCCAAACCTGCAATCTGTCAAAAAATTAGTAAACCAATAAAATTTGTTTTTATATCATCGTTTATTGCAGAAACAACATACGTGAAAAAATGTTAACATTTTTTTCAGCGGTATGTCAACATTGATGATTAAGACCAACATCCAGGACTTTAAAAACCACGATAGTTAACAATAAAAAATACTAAATTAAAATGTTTGTTACTTTAAATAAAAAACATTTTTTTCCTAAAATTTAAAATAAATTTGGTAATGCTGTTTCTGAAATAAACGATTCTGCTGATGATAAACACTTCACGGTGTTTATAAGCTGTTTATTATAAGCCGAATATATTTTTTCTTTTAAACAGGACAAATATATAGAGTCGTTGAAGTATAGCCCAGCAGGGATTTCCTCAAAGGTGGTTCAACACTATATCCAGCTGACGAAAGCAGGTGAGACCTTGTTTAAGAATATTATGAGTAGTACAGATTTGTTCAGCCCAGAATGGGATACGCATGCGCAGTGAAGATTTCCCCCACCGCGAGTCTCAGTACAATCAAATTTCAAAATAACTCATATGTCAAAACATCTGATTCTTTGTTTGCAACAATATTTGTAATGCTGTCATAGGCCATGTGGTATTTTAAGTTGACAATACACAACCGATTTAGGAAATCCAGTGGTGGGGGTATTCTCCATCTCTCTCGCACTTCCACCCCTACAAGACTTCCTGGCTGAATAGATCTGTAATGGCAAACAGATCCTCAATAACTGATATTGAAGTTGTGAGAATATCTGTTTGTTAATGTAGCTTAGGAACTAATTCCCCTGCAAGGATGAAAAGGGGGATTTCAGTTTGGTTTAAAAGATGAATGTAATTTTTTTTATAAAAAAACAGAAAACGTTATCTAACTATGCGAACTCTTTGAGGGAGAGTTATGTTTAACATTTAGTGGTATACCATATCAATATTAACCCGTCAAGAATGTTTTATGTCCGAGCGTTCGATTTAACGTTAATAATTTCGAATCCAACTCAAATTTAAATTAATTTCATGTTTTCAATGCCATATAATTATTTGTCTAGAAACATTCCAGCAGTTTGACTACGGTCTGGAAGGCAACAGACAGCGGTACAACAGCGACAGTCCTCCACAGTATAACTTGAAAAACGTCAACTGCACCATCTTCCTAGTCACCTCGGACGATGACACGATAGCCGCTAATCAGGTTACTATCACAATTCAGTAGTCTTTACTTCCAACAAATTCGAAAGAACTACTCAACAAACCGCTTGTGCTGTTTAAGGCAATCAAATAAACCAGTCGACTTCTTTTACATGAAAGCCAGGTAAAATACAGGGAGGCTGAAAATTCTTGGAGCAGCTAAATATTTTTGAACCGAATTGTTTTGAGAAATAAAATTTTGCACATTCACCTCTGTGTAAAAAAAACTACTTTCTTAGGTGTTTACTGACTCTTGGCCCCCAATAGAGACAAAAGTACCGGCCCACAAGGAATCGGTATAAAATCTTAAATGTAAGCATAGGTTGATGTTCAAATCATTTTAAATGGACAATTAAGTAGAGTTCAATGCCACAAACCGCACTTCAAAAGGTTTATTCATTACAAAATGGCGGCTGATCAAAAATCTAAAGAAGAGTACTTAGTGATTGCCATATCGTTTAAAAATCATTCGCAGACTATGTCAGGAAAATCAAAACTCCGGAATTGAAAAAGACCTAAAAACCTTTTTTTAGAGTGCCGAAGAGGATATTATCTCCAATGGGAGACGGCCCACAAGGAGCCGATACAAAATTTTCAATGTAAGCGTAGGTCGATATGCACAACATTTAAATGGCTAATCAATAAAATTCAATGACACAAGCCACATTTCACAAGGATTATTGGTTACAAAATGGCGGATGATTCAAGTATTCAACAAAAATACATAGGCTTAGGTTTGTTGGGGGCGGGCTAAAAGTTTGAACGAGTCAAATCGCGTATAAAACAAAAGCAAGTCTTTCCATGCCGAAACTAAGAAACCGGGAGTTGGGAGGTCAAATATTACGTCATGAAGTGCGCATGTAAAAGCCGTGCCGTTTAGAAGAGGCATCCTGGGGGGTTTCAGGAATGGGTTTGTGAGCCCTCAATATGGGGGCTTGCTCCAAGGTTGACAAACTTGAATGTGAATTTTTAGTACTCTCCCTAAGAATAACATGGGGTTGAAGAATGCAGGTTTGTTGCAACAGGTATGTACAAATTAGGTGGTTTTCAGTCAATATCTAATAAACCTTGACTAGAAGAAGCTAGGTGCGTACGTAATTTTTTCCTCCCAGATCCCGGTCTGTAAGGTAAACAAATCACAACCCTACGATTATTCTCGTATTGTAGTTGACGCTGAAATGTTCTGTGTGTTTAGTTTACTATAAATAAAATAGCAATCTTTTTAAACATCATAATTAAGCTTTTATCTCGGTTGTTGGGCTATTAATTATTGGGTTATTAATCCTGTCTAAGGAACATGCCAACCTTAGTCAGTAACAAGGCTACAAGATCGCGCCACTATCATCACGATCATCACACTCATCTTCATTCATATTCAGGGTAACGTCCTCCATGAGGTACCTGTCTTATCAAAGTGATTAAGTGATTAAGTGAAAACTAGTTTTTCATACTTGTTTACATAATACAAAAATTTAATTATTATGCTGTTTGTTTTTCTTAATCACATGATTTTTAAACTAAACCAAATACTTAAAAAATTTTAATACTTATCCAAAGACTGCGGCTAGGACGTGGAGTGGCTGACGGAGCAGCTGCCCAGGAAGCCCACCAGGATCCTGCAGGACACAGTGAAGAACTTGGGACACTTCGGTTGGAGACTGGACAAGCAAGCCTTGGACCTCGTGGTCAGGCCTCTGACTGCCTTCATGAAGGAACGTTTCCTGGACCCCGCTCCTGAGGCCAAGACTGTGCAACGCTCCGATGCAACTAAGAATATCCTTATAGACTAGACTAGTCACCTCCTAACGGACCTCATATCCTCTTGACTCCTTAGAGACCATCGAAGATTTCTAGCATTAAAAAGACGGTTTATTAAATTGTGTTACATTTTGATTTGTATGTAAAATAAAAATCATTAAGTGTGTTAATAGATTTTTTCTTATAGGGAAGTTCGCCTCAAGGTAAGACCTAAGCTTAGTAATATATTCTCCCCGCCCAAAAATTGTCTTGTCATTTCAATCAAGAAGACCTAAGCTCGAGACGATAATAACTTTTTGTTTTGTTTTTTTTTGTGTAAATTTTTCATTGGGTAAATTTGCATGTTTGACTAATGGTTGTTCCAGTATGTTGTGACTATAAGCAACTCTATGTCCTATGACTGTCGTTCTTAATGGGTTAGTCGTTATAATCTTTTGGGCATTCTTGGAATTTGACTTGATGTATAAATTTCATCGAGTCACCGGAGAGATTCTTAATTTTTTTTATAGTTTCGGACGGGAAACTTGACAATTAAAGTTGGCGGAGAGGTTCAATACCAATCTACTTCTACCACAGTAGATGACTGTTTAAGTTATAAAGGTATATAATTTTATATGAAATAAAAATTTCAAAATGGTTACTTAAATGAAGGTCAAATACAAAGACATTTTAGTTTTAAATTAAACTTTCAGTTAATTGCTTCTTCGGTGACAACGTCAAGGCAAGGGACGGACGCTAAAGGGATGGTTTTGACTGAGGAAATTAACAGGGACAAAGCTTTGTTACTTTACATTACTCAGAACTGTCCGTACTCTCATGGTATCAAACTTAAAAACTTTTTATAAAATCGGCTCGAACCAATTTTTTTTTATTTCAAGCCTACAATGCTCCAATTTAAGTAATAGTATATTTCATTACAAGGACCTAAAGTGACGCTTTTCGTACAAGGTCAAGTTTTACAACCGAGGCTGTAAGCCGAGGTTGAAAAATGACCGAGTAACAAAAAGCAGCTTTAGGTCCGTGTGATGAACTATATTTTTCGTTATATTGCTCAACACAATACGCAAACTACTTAAGAAAACCAAAATATTACAGCTTGTTTACCTTTAAAGATGCCTTTAAAAGATGCCACCGTCTTGTTCTTGCTATTTGAAGCAATCAGCTGATTGTCTGTTTCATTTGTGTTAGGGTAGATTGACAACAATGAACAACTATCGACGTATCGAACGCATGTAATAATAGATTGGTGAAATGAGCGAGTTTCACAAATTGATTAAACTGACAACAATGAATGTTTCGATAATAACGATGAATGTTTCGATTATTTGTAATCGAATGAGTATTGTGCGATTATTACGACGTACTCGGCACTTTTTGACTTTTATAGTCCTAGGATTATAAAGAGTCAGCTGGTATCGAGTACATCAGCTTTTAATTCCTAGGAATAAAAAGAGTGTGTTTAGGTCCAGAAAACGTGCATTGAAAACATCTGTTTTTGAAGCAGAAAACGAAAAAGAAAATTTAAGGCTTTGTATAATTTAGTTGAATAGCAATAATTGTTTGTGTTTGGTTTTTAATTTAAAGTGAATTTCCTAACAAATTAACTGTCTCCAGGAAGGAACCATACCTAACGCTGTTTTTGAAAAGAAGCCCTGTTCTCTTTTCAACGCAAAATCTGTCCTACATGTGATTTGTGAAACTATATCAGTACCTTTTAGTTCTCTGTTGGCTAAGATCCTCCAATTTCTATAATCGTTAATGTGTCAATAAATACATCATTGAGTACATATTATATACATATATATACATACTTACATATGTATGTATGTATGTATCTCAGAAAGGTAATAATACTTTAGATCCAAGAAGTTTAGGATCCAATCATATTGAGAGATTTCAGGAACTTTATTTGGAAAGTACTCACCCTTAAGTCATCTCAAATTAAAAACAACAATCGCTTACTGTGTTTGAAAACTATAACACTATACTATAACAATAACTATTATAATTCTAAAATTATTAATAGACCAAATGCACAGCAATGAACTAAGAAAGACCAAACATTTGCTTTGACTGGTAGGACTTCTACTGTGTTTTTCGTTCACCCTAGTGGATATTTAGTATTTTCCTAGAAACGTTTCACCATACATAATACCTTTATTAATTTTTTTACGTTACTAAATATTAAGTAATTAAACGACTTGCACTATTTTATGAAGTTGGAACTTAAACAGAATATACTAAAGCCTGAATGTATAACCTTTCACCATTGTAGTAGTTACTCGCAGATAAGGCCTCTAGGGGTTCGCCTACTCTCGGCACCAGGGTACTTATGGACGATAAACCTCTGAAGCCCTACTTGCAAGAATCCAACACTTTTTTATACAAAGGTGAGATGTACGATTTATTATATTGATTTGCATTTAACGTTACAGCATTTTCGAATGCAAACGTCTGAATGAATATCGTTCTTCTTTATCTTACATATTGAATTAATGATACCTAAATGCCAAGTTACAATTTTACGATTGAACCTATTTTTCTGCATTCACGAATCAACTAATTAAAATATACTAATTCATATTTTAGTAAACTAAATTATACACGTAGCCCTTAATCTTCAAACCGGGCTTCCAATATTTTAGTTGGTTTGATTGTAAATTAATTATTTACAAACACTCCCAGACTTGACACGTATAAAACAGTTTCAAATGGACTTAAGAGTCAAGGTCATTCGTGAGATGACAACTTACCGTAGTGGTTATAATAAATTAACAAAAAAAAGTAATAATGGTTGACCTCGAAGAAATTCCAATCAAAATGCATATACTTTTCATGCGTTTCCCTATTATTTCAAAACATATTTTTATTGTTTAGAACTGTTGTGTAAGGGTATCATATTTTGAAAATTACTGTGCACTTAAAATAGCCTGAACTTTTTCAACGCATTTTAAATTAACGTTCACCTTAACTCTTCATACACAAAACCCCTTCAACCTAATTATTATTTAAACATTGTCAAACACATAAAAAACATGGCAAAGTATTCAGCTAGAGAAATATTTAACAAAGCAATATTATTTGAAAATAACCTCAACTATATTGAACATAAATAGATTTTACAACTCTAAAAGATGTACCCAACTGTTATTTTCCAGAAGTTTAATTCAGTTCGTTTTTTTCTTTTTTAGAGTGAACAATTTTATAATTTTTCTAAGCAATGTCATATCATTATGGTTATGTTCCCTTCCAATAACAGAGGAAAGCTTTAATCTGGGTATTTTATTTGTTATTATTTTCCTTTAAGTCCCTAACTATGATTATCGGTAATAGAAAATGGTTGAATTATAAATTTTTAAAAGGATTATACTTTTAAAATATACATAACTTAGTATAACATTTTTAACACTCTTTGTGGATATCGTTCTATGGATTATTAACAACTAATGATTGTCATGGCAGCCTACTTGTTTGTATGTTTTCTCGGAATAAACATACACATTTCAAAATTGTACTTCCAATTTCAACAAATTAATTCGAGATAATTGTGCAATCAATCAAGCAAGGAACAATCAACCAAGCAAACGTTGCTCAGGTAAGAGTATAGAATTAAACCAACTTTATTTTGATTTAGCAACCAAAACGGCTATCTTGTGATTTAGGGCCAAAAGAACTTTTCCGAGTCATAAAATTAAGCCTCTTCAACCGGAAGCGACGACTGTCGATGTGTCACACGAGTGTTTACGCCAGCGAGCAGACGAGGAAACTTCGCCGTTCCGAGGCATTTTAACTTCCAAAACAAATATGGCGAAGCCATTCGTGGGTTGATGTTTGTTCATGTAATAACCTATAAGAGATTCTTCGATGAAAAAAATTGTTATCAATAATGGCGTAAGTTTTGTATTTTAAGTTTCATGAAAAACTCTTGTTGGTAAAAAATGTTAGGTTAAAACATTTTTTTAAAGAGCCTCTAATTTGTTGGACTACCGGAAGCTTTGTGGTATTAATTTGTTGAAATTGGAAGTACAATTTTGAAATGTGTATGTATTTTCCGAGAAAACATACAAACAAGTAGGCTACCATGACAATCACTAGTTGTTAATAATCCATAGAACGATATCCACAAAGAGTGTTAAAAATGTTATACTAAGTTATGTATATTTTAAAAGTATAATCCTTTTAAAAAGTTATAATTCAACCATTTTCTATTACCGATAATCATAGTTAGGGACTTAAAGGAAAATAATAACAAATAAAAAAAAAGATTAAAGCTTTCCTCTGTTCATTGGAAGGGAACATAACCATAATGATATGACATTGCTTAGAAAAATTATAAGATTGTTCACTCTAAAAAGGTAAAAAACGAACTGAATTAAACTTCTGGAAAATAACAGTCGGGTACATCTTTTAGAGTTGTAAAGTTTATTTATGTTGAATATAGTCGAGGTTATTTTCAAATAATATTGCTTTAGGTTACTTGATGGTAAATATTTCTCTAGCTGAATACTTTGCCATGTTTTTTATGTGTTTGACAATGTTTAAATAATAATTAGGTTGAAGGGGTTTTGTATATGAAGAGTTAAGGTGAACGTTAATTTAAAATGCGTTGAAATAGTTCAGGCTATTTTAAGTGTACAGTAATTTTCAAAATATGATACCCTTATACAACAGTTGTAAACAATAAAAATATGTTTTGAAATAATAGGGAAACGCATGAAAAATATATGCATTTTGATTGGAATTTCTTCGAGGTCAACCATTATTACTTTTTTTTGTTAATTTATTATAACCACTACGGTAAGTTGTCATCTCACGAATGACCTTGACTCTTAAGTCCATTTGAAACTGTTTTATACGTGTCAAGTCTGGGAGTGTTTGTAAATAATTAATTTACAATCAAACCAACTAAAATATTGGAAGCCCGGTTTGAAGATTAAGGGCTACGTGTATAATTTAGTTTACTAAAATATGAATTAGTATATTTTAATTAGTTGATTCGTGAATGCAGAAAAATAGGTTCAATCGTAAAATTGTAACTTGGCATTTAGGTATAATTAATTCAATATGTCAGATAAAGAAGAACGATATTCATTCAGACGTTTGCATTCGAAAATGCTGTAACGGTATATGCAAATCAATATAATAAATCGTACATCTCACCTTTGTATAAAAAAGTGTTGGATTCTTGCAAGTAGGGCTCCAGAGGTTTATCGTCCATAAGTACCCTGGTGCCGAGAGTAGGCGAACCCCTAGAGGCCTTATCTGCGAGTAACTACTACAATGGTGAAAGGTTATACATTCAGGCTTTAGTATATTCTGTTTAAGTTCCACCTTCATAAAATAGTGCAAGTCGTTTAATTACTTAATATTTAATAACGTACAAAAATTAATAAAGGTATTATTTATGGTGAAACGTTTCTAGGAAAATACTAAATATCCACGAGGGTGAACGAAAAACACAGTAGAAGTCCTACCAGTCAAAGCAAATGTTTGGTCTTTCTTAGTTCATTGCTGTGCATTCGGTCTATTAATAATTTTATAATTATAATAGTTATAGTTTTAGTATAGTGTTATAGTTTTCAAACACAGTAAGCGATTGTTGTTTTTAATTTGAGATGACTTAAGGGTGAGTACTTTCCAAATAAAGTTCCTGAAATCTCTCAATATGATTGGATCCTAAACTTCTTGGATCTAAAGTATCATTACCTTTCTGAGATACATACATCATACATACATATATACATACATACATACATATGTAAGTATGTATATATATATATATATATATATGTATATAATATGTACTCAATGATGTATTTATTGACACACAACAAATATAGTAAGGTAAAACTCTTAATCATAAATGATCTATGCACTGATGTACTGATCGGACATGATATTATGAAACTACATACAGCTGTCAATGTAAAATTTGGTGGTACTAGATCAACTTTCTCGGTATGCAATGTTGCATGTGCTCTTGTAGAACCTGTAAGATTATATCAGTACTTAACAAATGACTGTCATCCAATTGCTACAAAATCTAGATGGCACTCTAATGACGATGAATAATTTATCAGGTCTGAAATTCAATCTTTACTGCGAGATGGAGTTATTGAAGAGAGCAATTCTCCATGGAGGGCTCAAGTCCTCATAACAAAGAATGAGAATCACAAGAAACGACTTGTAGTAGATTACTCTCAAACAATAAACAAATTCACGCTATTAAATGCTTACCCATTACCTCATATTGAAGCGCTAGTAAGTAAACTTGCTCAGTACGATTTCTTCAGCACTATTGACCTGAAAAGTGCCCACCACCAAATTCCTATCTAAAGGAAGAGTGACCGTACACGCCTTTTGAAGCCGATGGACAACTGTATCAGTTCAGGCGTATCCCATTTGATGTAACTAATGGGGTAGCGGCTTTTCAGAAAACCATCAACAAAATCATATCTGAGGAAAACCTTAAAGGCGTATTTGCATATCTGGATGACGTGACAATAGTAGGGAAAACCAAGCAAGATCATGAAACAATTTAAATGCCTTTATGGAAGTTCTTAAGAAGTACAACTTAACAATGAATTTGGCTAAATGTAAACTTGCTCAAAAGGAAATCTCTATCTTAGGTTATCTTGTTAGAAACAAGAAGATGTGCCCTGATCCTGATAGGCTCATGCCTCTTTTAAATCTTCCTCTACCTCAAGACGCTCAAGCTCTAAAACGGATTCTTGGACTACTATCTCATTATTCTAAATGGGACCCTAATTTTTGTCAGCGAAAATAAGGAACGTTTTGGTGAACCAAGGTGGTTCACAGGGGGGGGAATGTTGAATACTTGATGTTTGAAAAGAATCAGATGATGTTAACTGTCACATGGGTTATGTTTTTGTTTATGTTTTTGTTTTTACTGAAAATGAATGAATCATGTATCAATGTAATCAAATTAAGTTTAATTTTGTTATGTAATTCTCAAAGTGATTTTGTATCTTACGGTCCTCCATAAAGTAAAATTTAATATTATAAGAATCAATATATTCCTGAGAACCTATATATCTGAATCGATTCCTAATGATGAATTTCTGAATACACAAAGTGCTAGACCGTCGAGGACCAGAAGAACACCAAAACGTTTTAAGGACTTTGTTTTAAACTAAGTGGGGGAGAATGTGGTGAATTAGATGAAAGATTCACCTGATCAAAACACAGCTGAGTTATCATTGTCATATTATTTATTTATTTAATTCATGTTTACTTTTGTACTAATTTCTAAAACTTGTTTACGTTAAGTTTTAAGTGTTATAAAGCCTTAATTAACTTAAAGATTGTGTCTTATTTCGCTAGGCATGGCAAAAGGCTTCAAAGTGTGCAGTGACACGATCCCCAGAGCCGTCCTGATAACAGGCCTTTGTCATAGTCATGAGATTTAACGTCCGTAATATTGCCCAACAGCAACATCTAAACGATTCATTATTTAAAATTCATTTTATGAGAAGAGATTCCAAATTATAATCCCTGTTTTTGTAAAAACAAATAAAGTTTTTGAGAAGTATAATAATACTTATTCAAATGTAGAAGTTACATTTCTTACGTTCATATATACGGAAGTAGTAGTTGTTGTTGTTCATCGATCGTATGAACACATTGATTGTTCGTGCTGTTGTATTGATTGTTATTTACTGTTTTATTGTGTTCTATTGGGACCTAATGATTTCGATTGTTAAAACTTTTCTTATGACGACTTTATTTGATAGAGATACACTAATGTAACAACAAAACGTCTGCCTTTGGTGGTTAATTTATAGTTGAAGAACTAAAAAATTATATCGTAAAGTTTGTAAGAAAGGAAAAGTCGTAGCGCACTTACATCGCGAAATGAGCAATTCACTAAAAGCATTGTCAGTCTAAATAAACATTTCTAGCATTATGAGCCCGCTCATCTTAGAAAGTCAAGTTTTGAAAGTCACTTTACACTGTTTACATTCACTTACATTATTAAACACGAATGAACCTATAAACCCTAAACCCATCAAAACTTGAAAGAACATTGGAAATTTGCATTTAACTTACATTATTTATGAAGTGGTAAGCTTGGTTGTATGGAGTACAAAAGGCTATTGGTGAGTTTAATTACAGACTTTCTACTTTTACGGAGAGTATTTGAGTTTTAATCTACAAAAACAAGGTTTGAATTACCTTGTTCTGTCAAGTAATCTATATTTATTACAGCTCTGCTACGGCCGTTTTGATACACTGAGTTTTCATCATCGAGCACAACAACGTTCAAAAATCACTCATGAAGGTCGTAATGATGGTCAAAAACACGTACACGAACACGTAACATTAAAATAACAAAAAAAAACAGTCTGAGTAGTCTGGAGCTACTCTTCGTGCCTGTCGGTCTGTTTGTACTCAGCCAAAAAAAACTTCGAAATTAACTAAAGAGGGTAACAGCAAAGCTAATTAGATCAACTCTCTGCCTGGTAACCACGTTAATTGGTACTTCAACAACAGCTTTATAAAGTACTACTTTAATATGATTATAGCTTGATTGAGCTTCTCGGCTTCATTGTGAAATCTCTTCGTTTGAGATCCATCGTATTAAATAACTTTTTAACGAAAATTAGTTATGTGTACACTGCGTTTGTGTTGAGTTTGATATTTAATTTATGAATAAAATAGAAAAGAATAGAAATCTCTTTATTGCATGAATTTTCTTAAATCAATTTTTTTGCTTAGTTCCTATTTATTTAATATGCCCTTAGAGACGAAAATATCTTTATTTTACATACATTAATCCTGCTTTACTTTGAATCGGAGTAGAATGTTAACTCTGAACAACAGTAGACAGTGACAAAAAAAATCCTTGTATGTAGACCATAAAGCCGTTATGTTTTTAAATTTTCAACTTGGTATTGGCTTTAACATGAAAACTGTTCTAAAACGTTTCATTGAATCTATTTTTTAACTTCACTACATTGAATAGATGTTCTAAACATACAGAAAATTGATGGCAACTTTGATTGAGGTGAAATGAAAGGAGGCCTTGTCGAAACGGCCTGAGAGAGCTGAAAGTTTTGGTCCGGTACACATCTTCTAGCCAGCTTAATTCAACACGTATTACGCTGGATTTGGCCAATCCTCTTTGCCTCTGCTACTACATTTTAGTATAAAGCACTCGAATTTAATTCTTTCAAAATTCTACGAATTGTTGTATGCTCCATTGATGATTTACTCAGTTAGGTCAATTAAAATCGGAATAACTTGTAACTTATGAAATACATATTTTTAAATATAAATCATATTTATTACATTATACTTACAGAAGAGAATTACCATTATAGTACTTCAAACCCGGGTAGGCGGTAAAAATCACCCGGACTAAATATATCAGTTTTTGTAAACCCTAGAGTCATCTATATATATATATAAGCCAAAACCCATTGACTGACTGACTGACTGATAACTGATCACAGTTTCTCAAAAACGATAAGGCTTAGAGCCATGAAACTCGGCACAAATATTCCTTACAGGCTCTAGATGCGTACTAAGAAAGGATTTTGCAATATTTTGTCTCTAAAGGCCTAAATATGGTATATTATAAAATACAATATGGCGGCCACTTTTAGCTTTCAAAGCTTAATTTCTCAAAAACCACAAGACTTTGGACCATGAAACTTGGCACAATTATTCTTTATAGGCTTTAAATGCGAAAAAAGAAAGGTTATAAAAACATTCTTTTTCAGACGGCTAAAATAGATTATTTGAAAAAATTCAAAATGGCGGCCATTTTAGTTTTTCCTAACTATGGATGGGAGTCCTGTAGAATATTTTCAGGAACAGAAAAGGTACGAGGACTAATCCACTGAAAGAATAAAAATTTAAAAATTTAACGAGAAACTTTTTGGGGAAATAGGTTTTTGGCCAAGATATTTACCTCCTACTTTTTCTTACAGTTTTCGGTTTATTTTCAAAAACGTGTTAAATTCAGATTGATGCGTCAAGTCGAAAATCCATCCTAGTGTCTTCTTTGTTTTATATTCCGGGTTATCCTCATTCTCTGAGGAACATGTTTAGAGGAAGCGTTACACTTTCTCATTTTTATCTAGAGTGGAATTATAAGCTGCATCTTAAGGGTTTAATTGCACGCACAAGACCCAAATAAATCAATCCATTTGTTAATTATTCCTAAAAATTGCACAAGGCATAATATAACTGAATTAAAATGAGCTATCCTTTCAGCGGGCGAAGCTGCGGGTATATCTGCTAGTCCTGAATAATTAAAGAAAATTTTAAGCGCAAAGTTCGACTCCATTTTGCGCCAAAACTCTTTATCCTTTGGACAAAGGTTTGTCTGCTTCCTCGTCATCGTTTCAAATATTTAACTTAACAGTATTTTAACATTTTGTCAATAAATATACAATAATTATTATTAAACGGAAAGTTTGGAACTAAATCTCTTATTAGCTGTATTTAAATGCTATAATATGAAATAAGTTTACACTAAGACAAAATGTTTGGCAGGATTTGGATATTATTTTAATTGCAAATAAAAAGATCACCATTAATTATTATTTCATTATTAATGAAAAAAGTTATTTATTTTTATAACAACCTTTAAAAAATAGTTTTGCAATCAGGTTTTTAAAATTTGTCTTCGTGAAACCAAACAACAAATTAACTTATTGATAGCTAAAAAATAAACTTAAACCAAGCTAATAAACTAAAAGAGCTAAATAAATAAACTAAATAATTAAAACTAAAATGCAGTTTCAGTTAAAGAAACTTAAATTAGCTTATTGAGCTTAGTTGCTCTTTTTCATAAACAACTTTACCGAAACGAGTTAACCACAAACACCAATGTTATCAAAATATTATCAAAGGGAGTGACTCGATAAATAGCCGATATTTACCAGCGGTAAACATTCTTGTCAAAGGATCGTTATTTATGCTCCGGTGACGTAGTGAAGCTTTTCAAATCTATAATATTGTAATCATTTTATCACAACATCATTTGAAAGTTTATTTAACTTTTTCCTCAAAAACCCCTAATGACTTTAATTAGTTTTATATGGTTGATTAAATTGAATTCTGGCTAAAAATATGAAAATGTCTTCACAATTTAGTGAGCTAATCGAACATTTTTATTCGTATCATTAACTGTACTGTTTTTATAGTTATAGTTTTTATAGTCTTTATTGTTAGTCTTGAGTTTAACGACCAACATTAAAATCTTTGAGGAGCTGCAACTTCTGATTGAATCAACCTTTTGAGGCGCGGTTTGCGCTGTTGTGATCTACTAATTAAGACCTTTAAAATTAGGTATAACTCGAGGTATGCTTACATTTAAGAATTTCAAGACTTCCAGCGTGGGCCGTCCCCTCATCGTGGAAAAACTGAGAAAATACGCCAAAACATTCCTATTTGTACTAGACAGACAACTGTAAAGTTTCATCACTTTCTGCAAAATAATATAAAAGTTATTTCATATATCATACTTTGCCCAACCCTGTATACATAAATCACTGATTAATTATCTTATCCAATGAATGCTTTTGAAGAGTAGACGGAAGACTTGAAGACAATAATGAGGACCCCAGAGAATGTCACTTGGTCTGCAGTCAGTGTTCAGCTTGTATAGAATTGAAGAGAACCAATCCAAATGAGGCTGGAGGACTCACTAAACACTGCTTAAATCCACTATAACATGTTCACTAATGTATTAACATTTTAGTATGAACAATCTCTGACTGTTTAGAAAAATTAAACTTTAACCATAAAACTCACTCTATTTTAAACAAACATCAACTTTTATGAAATCATTATTTAAATCAGAGTCCAAAACTGTGTGTTGACTGAGTGAGCAATAGAGCTAGAATATAATCTGGATAATAGTGTCTGGCAGATAAAGAGCAGATAAAAAAGGGAAGCAGGGGAAATCCCTTGTCTACCCAGACCATTGTTATCTGAGAATACCTTTTGAGATACGGAAACGTGCCCAAAAAACGTTCGAAGTGCAATGGACTAATGGAGTACAGAAAAGACCCGTATCCACTACGGGTTGACATTCAGTTCTATTAGACAAAATATACAAAACAATAAATTAATTTATCAACTGCTATTTATTTAATCTCTGCTTGAATACGACGGCAAAGGTATCGTTCCTTGCCACGTAATCTCGGCGAAGTATGCATTTAAGTAAATTTTGTAAGAAACTTATAACAGTCACAATAATGTATTAAGTGTCAAGATTTCAGAGAGGTATTGAAATATAATGAATATTTAATTTTGAATTTCCAGTTAAATCTGTCAATGCCAGAATACAGATTTCAACGATGCTGCCAGATGTTATAATTTAGTTATTCTTCACAAGAAAAACTGTTTTAAAATAATGACAGTTTTTTAACTGGTGGTTTTTGTAGATCGTGACTTAAGTCGTCATACGATTAGCATTGATTGGTTAATGTAATTAATTAATGATTTACTTATTCCAATACAGGTCCACAATATAATTATAGAATTATATTGATTAAAGTTTACCGCATAAAATGTAATGTGTAGGCATTTTCAAAAATATTATTGAAAACATAGCCCACTTAGTCATAACATGTATTTATCTTGCCAGCAAATATCTATCAAGCCTCAACCAAGTTCAATTTCTTTATATCTGTATTTAAATTTGTACATTGAAAAAAATAAATATGATGAGGAAAAACATCGAAGACGAAAAACAACGCCTCTAAGCTTATTTCAATACGTAAACTTGAGGGTTCATCAGTGTTTAAACATTAGTAGGTTTTTAAAGTTTCAAAAACAAAAACCTTATGTATAAATAAATAACTATATATATATATATATATATATATATATATTATATATATATAATATGTATAAATTGAAATAATAGTAAACTTATTTAAATTTTAATTTATACATATAATATAATTATTTCTTTTGTAACATTCATAAAATACTGACGATGTAAACCCGAAGCTGTTTAGAAAAAAATAAAAGTAAGACAACGTGCTTTGAATTAAAAAGGAAAAAATAATATCCTTGAGCATTTAAACTAAGTTACATTTGTTTGTAAATATGTGATTTTATTTGTCCTTCTAACGAGTCTATTTCGGCAAATGTATAAAATACTTAAATGATACAGTTAAAAATGCGTAAATGCAGCTACAGGGAGACAGTTGTATGTGGGTTGACTCGTTTTTGTAACGGTAAAGTGAATTGGTTATTTTTGTAGTTAAATTGTAACAGACATTTTGAGCAAAAAACTTATTCAAAATTTAACTAAGTCAAATTTAAACTATCTCGAACTACATGTATAAAATAACTAAATATAGTGTTTCGTTTTACATTCATGTATAAGTTAATACTATTTTCATTTTATATTAATGATTTATACCTTTTATTTATTAACTTAAGTTTAACTTCACTACTTGATATTTTGCAGCTTGCTAAATACAAAGAAATAAAAGTTCGCGTTAAAAGGCTACCTAAAACAAATTGTAATATCACTTATAACAAATTATTTTATTTTTATTTCTCCGTAAACAGTATATAATGAAAAAAGTTTATCAAAGAATTCCGACGAAATACTTTACAAAATACATCAAAGCAGTTAAGAAAACGTGAACTGTCATTGTCAAAAACATTATTGTAGAAAGTGATATTCTTTACTCGTACAAGATTGTATTCTTATTTTGTTTAATGGAGTCTTCTAAATAAAGCTGCACTTTTTATGAGCTATATTAGCCAACTTTTTAATAAAATAATGAGTTATTAAACTTAAGTTGTATGACTAGACTGTAATATTTCTGCATTAAATTTAGGTTGAAACTGAAATAGAGAAAACTGGTTATGGTAAAATTTATGATGCTAACATAGAGATAGGAATAAAAAATAGATATATGATTAATTTAGACACTTTACTAAATTATTGTACACTTATAGAAATTAGTGTCCCTACTACAAGATTCTATTTTTGTCCATCATTATGATTTCACACATTTAGATTAAAAATAAACTTATAAAAAACGATTGGAACTTAGTAATTTCTCTGTTTCTGAAAACAAAACTATAAATTATGATGTCAATAAAATTGCGTTAATTTTCTGCGTTCCCTCCCACTTCCATTTCCAAGGCTCCTTTCCGTGAGTTGTGACTGCCAGGGGAGCAAAATAAATGAAATCCGAACAGACATAAACTGACAATGGTGGTCAAAGTTGACTAGTCCTTGCTTCTATACCGTGAAATTTCAAGCAATTTTTCAGTAGTTAAGTAGGATATACCGTCTAATATAGACTAATTATGGTTCTTAACATTCTTTTTTAAGGCCAGTATTAAAGTCAGTCTGACGGGTGAACAGTAATGGACTTTCCCTGCCACTGCATGGAAATAATCACATTGCCACACCTGTAAACAGTACGCAAAACGGTTCATTTCCGCTTTCATTTCATTCCCGCCCGCTAAATCAGGGTTACTGGAAATATAGAATAGGTTAAGGTGGCAAACAAGAGAGATAAATATAATGTCAAGCACCACAGACAAGTTTCTAATGGTCAGAAATTCCATGACACTCGCCGTTTTCTATATTCTAGTTGCCTTGTTCCAAATCAGCTGATTTGATTGTCACCGCTTATATCTTTACTTCCGGTTCGTTCCAATAGAATAATCAAACATAAACTCATTGAAATTTTGAGTACAGGTTAGTTAACAATTTAAACTGTTTAAATAATGGTGTAGGAAAATGTTGTGTGTATTTCAAGCCCAAATAGCCATTGCCGCTCTTAATACACAAATAACTATTTACTTTTGCTTGGAAGGCTGCATGGTCTTTTTGAGACGGTTTTTTAATTTTTTATTTTTATTTTGGAAAAAGTGCATTGAGAGAAAAAACAATGTAATATCTAATATTTTTCGTTGGAAATTAATTATTCTTATTCTTTTATATGCTGCAAAGAATGAATCTAATTTCGATTTTCTACTGTATGAATCGAAATGAAAATGTAGACACTCACTCTCAGCATAACAAATAAAAATTAATAAACCCATATCGAAAATCGATATTACAGCAAAACAAACAAGTATCAATAAACAAACGGGATCTTCCCCAAGAGAAATCAGTTGCCAACGAATTACTGCGTATTTACACAGAACTTATTAAACACTAATAACTTCAATCGGATAGCTACCGAATTAAAATTTCAAATATGATTCAATGACATGTAAAGTACTACGATAGCGTAAAATATTAAAATGTTTAATGAGATTCAATAATATATTATGTAAAGTATTACGATTACGTGTGCTTGTCGCTTAGCATAATTCACTCTGAAGATTTCAAATATTTGGGAACTGGATTACGTGTTAAATACGAGTTGTATTAAGTACAAATTTTACTACGTGGAACAAATTATAGCTTGAAGTTTGTCGGACTCTTTAAAAATAATAGTACATGTGATAATTATTATTTATGATAATTATGATTATTATTATTTTGTCCACGAAATCATTATGCATGGTTGTCCTACTTACCTGAAAGCTAAACTAAAAACCAGAGCTGAGGTGCGATCCCGTTGCACTCGTCAGGACGCCGTGTTGGAAGTGCCTCGCGTGCGCCTTGAAGTTGACCGTAAGAGGTTTGCATACTTCGCCCCAAAGGTATACAATGATCTGAAATCAGTGATGACATGGTCCGGCCGGAGTATCTTCTTTCAAAAAACATGCTTTCAATGTTTTAGCTATGTAAAAGAGAGCATAGTTTTAATTATTTTTACCTTGTGTTTATTTTGGAAAGACTTGGGTACAGGGTGTTGAAAAAAAATCCTTCAGGTCTTTGGGATATGATTACTAATATCCAAACTAAGAAAAAAGTTCCTGTAAACATGGGTCCTAAAATGCTCGGTTATCCGTCTGTCGATCTGTATGTGTTTTTAACATTACTCTACATAACTTTGGAATTACTAAAGATATCAACTTCAAACTTCGGACGTATATGTTGACTAATAGGACCTCTTTTGGCGCGGAGTATCAAGTTTCTACTTTGTACCATTTCAAAATGGCAGCCATTTTCATATTTTAGAACTTAATATCTTAAAAACCGTAAATTTTACAGAAATTGTAGAGACAAAATATTTGAGCAATTTTATTTCCTACAAAACGGTATAAAGATTATTAAGATCGAACTACAACGTTCAGAGTTATTGCAATTTTGCTAATAGAATTCATACAAATTCGCTATAGCTGCCATAAAACAAACATGTATTCTGTTGGAAAAATTGCAATAACTCCGTTAATTGTAGTTCGACCTTAATATTCTTTATATAGTTTTGTAGGAAACAAAATTGCACAGCTTTTATGTTTCTTGTACAATTTTTATAAAAGTTACGGTTTTTAAGGTATTATGTTTTAAAATATAAAAATGGCTGCCATTTTGAAGTGGTACAACGTAGAAACTTGATACTCCGCACCACAATAGGTCCTATTAGTCAGCATATACGTCCGAAGTTTGAAGTTGATATCGTTAGTAGTTCCAAAGTTATGCAAAATCATGTTAAATACACATATAGACCGACAGACGGATAACCGAGCATTTTAGAACCCATGTTTATAGGAACTTTTTTCTTAGTTTTGATGTGAGGAATTACCTCCTGAAATCCTGAAACGTTTTTAATGGACACCCTGTATACATGTTCATTTTATCTCTGTAGACCATATTTTGTACTGACCTGAGTTATTATGAAAAACAGCATGCTACTAACAAGCGCTTCAAATAAAGACGTTATTTATTTATTATAATTTTATTTTTATTTTTTTCGAACCTTGGAATTTTTTTTTAATTTAAAATTTAAAAGTCCCTACTGACACACGTTGAAATTAGATACCCAAGAGAATAAGATCTATTAACCTATTTATGAAGAGAATCAAGCAATTTTCAGGCGGAAGGTTATGGTTGAGCTAATTAATCGAATTTAAGTTTAACGTATGCACGAAAGCCAAAAATGTCTGAGTATGCACTTTTAGGGTCTCAGATACAGTATTTAATATTCAAGATATCGAAATTTTTCAATTACAAACCTAAAAACTACGACTTTTCAAAAAAACTAAATATTGTAATAAATTCAAACCTGATATCTAGAGACCCAATCAATGATGATCAGTCTTTAAACAGATCGCAGCATTGTTATAAGTGAAATTCCATTTCGCAAGTACAGTTGTATTCTCTCAAACTCAAAAATAAATCAATAATGATTTGTGTTTGAATCTACCACACATTTATATTTAAAAAAATAATAAAATCTCAGTTTGACTAAACTAGGTGGACATCGCTTTCCATCATTAAATTTCTGATAAAGTAGCTTTAACTTGGAAAAGCCTAACGGATAACATATTCCAAATTCATCTTTTGATAATGGATGCAATTTTACTGTGGAATTATTTAATATCAACTTACACAATTAATTAAAGCTAATTAATTCCACGATGAAATTTGATTTTTTACCAACTATTAAAAAGAGTTAGTAAAAAACTTTAACAAAAAAATTAAAGAATTAATTAAAACTAAACTTGCCTTAAGCCCGCCATCCACGAGCGGATTTTGTCCGTCAGGCAGCGCGGACAAAGTCTGTGGAGGGGATGATTTTTTACGTTTTCGATCAGTCTAGTGACAACTGCAGATCTGGCAGCACCGCGTAGAACAGTACATTTTAGTTTTGTATCCGTGTAGTTATTATTTTGTGTGTGTAATATATTACTGTGAGTGAGGAACTTTTTAAAGTGTACATTTTTTATTCATTACCAGACAATGGACGGTAAAAAAAGAGTAGCTGCGGCCATATTGTGTTGCTTTGGGGATCGTTTGCTGTGTAAACAGCTATAGTTCTGTGATTGCTGCATATTCTTCTGTTTGTTATGGTACTCTTTGGATTCTATCTTCCACAAACAAGGGACGTTTCTGTATAGTTCGATATACTCCTTCAATTATGTAGGGGTCATAAATTTTGCTGTTAATTGTTTTTCATTTTCTAATTCACTGTCTTTTTTCTTTTTTGACTTTGGAACCTCCTCTTCTAAGACTCTATCATTCGTGTACGCTTCCGGAGCTTCCGACAAAACTAGGCTTGCTTATACGAAACAGTAAACAACACACTACAGTACACAACAGAAAACAGTACACACTATCACACCACGACCTCCATGACACTGAGCTTAAAACTGGAGATATATTCAATCTGATTATCACTGAGCGACTGAACTTTATCAGTGCACTCGCAGGTGTCCCGGTCAGCGATTCTTTGGTCACTGGTCCCGGTATACCGTGGGACCGGAAACGGAGCGGCGCGGCGCGAAGCGACGTATCGCAATAAGTTTTAATCTTCCAAGAAACAAATACACTGTCCCAATTTGGGCTGCATCGCTTTTGCTCCACGGTTAAGGGTCATTTTGGAAACATCGCTTTTGCTCCACGAGAGCGGGGCCTGCGCTCCCTCTTTCGCTCAAATCCAGGTTCTTACTTAAAAAATGTCATTTTTAACTTAATACTGCAACTTTGCTTTTTTTTCCTAATCGGAAATATTGAGTTTTGAAAAAAATTTAAACTTCTTTAATTGTAAGAGTAAGCGCAAGTACACGATATTGTGTAAAAGAAATAACTTACGAAATAAAAGGTGTTTCTATTTAATACTTATCCATATTTCAGTTATTTTTTACAATAATTCACTATTAGACACAGAGAAGCCTTTTGACAAAAGATAATGATTTTAGGCATGAACATGGAGCAGAAAACCACGTTTGAGCCGTAAGAGTATATTTTCGCCGAGTATCAAACACTATTTAAATAACCTAATTACACTTAATTCAAGATTAGTATAGTTCTTCTCGATCTGCTGATATTCTCTTTTATATTAATAAAGCTATTTTGGGACCATATTGGTACCTATAAAAAGTAAAGTTTAAATCAACTGAAGGTCACATTATTTTAAAGCTACATGGTTTATTTAAAAAAGAAGCAATCTGCAAAAACTATACGTTTGAATAAATCTAGTGACCTTGAATCTCATGCTCATGCCTAAAAGCTTGATCGTGTGTTGTTAGGCTGTTTCTAATCGTGATTTATTGTATAAAATAAGTGAAAGATGGGTAAGACATAGCAATACTATTTTATTTTGTAAGCTATTACTTCTAAACAATATTGTTCACTTGTCGTTACTGCATTGAAGTAGTTTAACATTTTTTCCATTACAAATATTTCATAGATTTATAAATATTAAAATGGATAGTAATAAATATTTACGTTTAGGCAAAAAAAGTTGCATATTACGTTTAGATGGCAGTATTCAGAAAAGAACTTGGAGCTTGGAGGTGAGCGAAAGAGAGAATTTGGGGGAGAGGAAGCACAGGCCCCTCTCTCGTGGAGCAAAGGCGATGTTTTGGGCGGCTCTGAAATCTACCTGCTGACCCGTGGAGCAAAAGCGATGTTTCCAAAATGACCCTTAACCGTGGAGCAAAAGCGACACACGCCCAATTTGAAATAATAATATAAAGCAATTGTAAACTACTTAACACAGTACAATAATTAAACTTTAATTAACGTTAAATAAAATAATATAATCATTGCAAGTAATAAAACTATTTGCACGTATACTGTAACTTACATTAGTACTTACCTGTTATTTAATATTCATGTATGTACGTATGTCTGTACCCGCTTGGTGGTGTTGTATATTATATTTTAAAGGGTTTTTAATGGGAGAAAACTTGACGACGAGACGGACAAAATTGGGCTTGGCCATCCACTAGCGAACATTGTCCGCCACGGCCACGGACAAAATCCGCCCGCGGTTTTTAGCCGAGACCACTGACAATTTGTCCGCCGGACATTGTACGCCACGGACAAAATCAGCGCTTGTAGAGCCCAAACACGAGCGTACTTCTGCCGACATTGTCCGCGCGGACAAAATCAGTGCTTTCTCCCGGACAAAGTTCGCTCGTGGATGGCGGGCTTTAAGGTAAATGACTTTCGAACTTATATTGAATCTATTGATAATGTCATTTCTCACCAGTGAACTGATTGACTAAAAACCAATTCAAAACAAGAGAACCTTCACCTTTATGAAAACAAAACACACTTTACATTGTTGTTTAATTAATGATAAAACGCGTACGTAATGTGAACGAGCGAAGCGGTGTTTGATCTCCTCTATGTATGCACACATCATGCCTTGTATCCCACTATAACATTTACCTGATTATTGTGTGTAACTACAGTATTGTATTTGATTAATCAATCTGCAAATCAAATATATGTCATAAATTTAAACTCATTGTTTCTACCAAGAACGAGACTATTTCTATCTGCTAATCTAGTAATCCAGTCTTTAGTGTGACTGAAAAAAACATTTTGGGGAATTAGGTTTCCTCATCTTTGGCCAAATCCTTCCCTTATATTTGTTTTACAGTTTTTGTCTATTTACCATTTAGATGTTGATGTTAGGTCTAGCCCCTTGCACAATTTACTGTCGTTTAGATTTATCCGGTTTGAAGGATATTTTATATGCTTCATATTCTCATGAGTAAAATTAGCTGAAAGGGTTTCGGCAGGAGTGCGGTGTGGCGAACGTTGTTGATTCAATCGCCTGAAGTGTTAATACTACTTTTTTATTCAAGCTAATATAAGCCCAATTTCACAAGTTTAAAGATGGATTAACTAGGAAATTTCATTTTTAAACTAATCCCCTAAATTAGAATGTGTTAGCACATGGTAGCCAATTTATACCAATTTATAGTACAGTGCAATAAACTATAAAAAGGGGAAAACCTGGACAATCAAAAGAAAGTTTCTAACCAGCGCCAGTTTGTTCAATACACTTCCCCCAATATTTAAATAAAAGTTACAATGATTTGGGCGTCGGGTTTGGCGGGAGGGGGGGTTGATAGAGGGGAAAATGTAATTGTAATTTTTTTTACTTTTTAGCAAATATCTTGAAAACTGTGCGTTTTTTCTAAAATATTATAATTTGCAAAAATATATACATTACATTTTGAACAAAATGATACCATATGTTACCTATCTAACGTGGACGGTTATTGAGGAAATGAGGGGTAAATGTAAATTTATTATTATTTTATAACAGCCAAATGTCTGAAAAGATCCTCTCCACATGCTCCATATTGACACTTTCCATTATTTTAAATAATATTATACAACAGGGAATCATTACAAGTCTAGGAAGGAAGCTTTTGGTCCTTCTAAATTTGTATTCCTTCCATCTAAAAATGGGAGGTAAAACCTTTTGGACAGAAAACCTATCATGTTGTATATAATTTTAAAGGGCACAATAAAAGGAGATGAATGGTGAATACTAGAGGTCTCTACGTTGATAATAAGCAAAGTTATAGCAAATCAAATTGTTTAGTTTTACAAAAACTGCTGCAACTTTTCTTAAGATCAACTTAGAGACCTCAAATTTCCGCCATTCACCTCCTTTTATTGTGCCCTTTAAAATTATATGTAACATGATAGGGTTTCTGTTCAAAAGGTTTTACCTCCTACTTTTTAGATGGAGGGAGTGAAAATTTAGAAGGACCAAAAACTCCCTTCCCTAGAATTGTAATGATTCCCTGAAGTTAAAATAATGGAAAATGTCAATATGGAGCACGGGTAGTGGGTCTTTTGAGACATTTGGTTGTTATTAAATAATAATAAATTTACATTTTCCCCTCATTACCTCAATAACAGTCCACGTTAGATAGGTAACATATGGTATCATTTTGTTCGAAATTTAATGTAGATAATTTTTTCACAGTATAATACTTTAGCAAAGACTCACCATTTTCGAGATATTTGCCAAAAAGTCAAAAATGTTGCATTTTCCCTCCTACTAACCCCCCTCCCACCCAAACCCGACGCTCAAATTAGTGTAACTTACACTTGCTCTAAAAGTTGCAATTACATTTTTGGGGAAGTGTATGGAACAAATTGGCACTGGCTAGAAACTTTTTTTTTATGTCCAGGTTTAGGTATAATTGCACCGTACTATTAAGGACAAATTAAAATCAATCGTGGAAAGTTTTCACTTTCTCATTTCCATCTGGGGTAGAATCTTAAGGGCGTAATGAAACGCTAAAAAAACTCTTGATATAATTTGTAATTTTGTAATTGATTTAATTTGTAATCTGTTTTGTAATTTTTTTAATTGCACATTACAAATGACCTATTATTATACTAAACATTGTTATCCTTTCACCGGGCGGAACTGCGGGTATCTGCTAGTTTTAATATGGTTGTTTGTTATTGACTGAAATCAGTTATAAAATAGGGAAAAATTTGTCGTAGGTCATCTCACTTTTTTTGTGTGGATGTTGCAGGGACACAAATCGTTCCCGGGGTGAGGCTAAAAGTTAGGGGATGTATACGAAGCGATAAGAACCGCTCACACTCGATTTTCTCAACTCCTTGTTTTTTTCGGATTAATGATTAACCCCAATGAACTATAACACTGAACCTGACCGAGCGTTTCAATACGACATAGGGGACCTGTGGTCAAAGTTATAATACTTTGTTTCATACTTAAAAATAGTATTATACATACATACCAATTACCATGCTCCAGTTAGTAAAGTTGTCTCTTCTCTATTGTAATGTCTCCACAACTTCAACTGTAAATTCCAATACATAAACTCCTTATAATAACTCCTTATTATTAATTCCTTATACTATAATATAAACTTAATATTTCTGCATTTCTACTGTATAAAAGATCTACATATGGCAATAAGCCCCGGTTTTTCACTGTTATATTGTTGTAGGAGTCTAAAGTTACCCAAAAACGTACTAATTTTCTTAAATTAATTTATTACATAAAATCTTGGTGAAAATACCTTGATTTACTTTTATAAAGCTTTCTAGTTAGGCGTCAATTTTCATCTAAAAGCACCAAAACCTATACCTTTCGTATCATTTTCGAAAATTTATTCAATATTATTTTAAAAGGGCTACATTTTCACAAGTCACCACAGTACGAAACAATAAGAAGTTAAAATGACCTATTTAATCTGTTAAATAAAGCAGGGACTCGGTGCATCCATCACCTACGTTGTAATAATGAGATAATACATGAGATTTGTTTGGTGATGTTCCTTACGAACGCAACCTTTGCACCTGACTCTCAGTTTGAACGTCCTAAGTCCCAATGTTAATCGAATGAGATCTGCTGTATAGATTTCTGTTGTTTATGTAATGTCATTCAGTAAACAGGTTAAGTGTATTCGTTTTCATTATTTTTGCTCATTATTGTAGTAAAGTATATTAAAGCCTATTGTAAATAGATATACACGTTGATACTGGTGTTACCACCTAATAAAAAATAAATACCACATGGCAATTTACAAGTTTCAATATCAATTTTCATTGTTTTAATTGAATTCGCTCATTTATTCAGATTTTTAATGACAGTGAGAACTAAACTAATGGTTTTATATTAGTTTTATACGATGTAGAAAAGTACTCAAAATAAATACTAATTGGGACACAAACACATATCAAACCACCAATTTCCTCTGCTGTTAGGTTAAAATTACACATCAGCAGAAAACATGATAAGTTTACTTTGGTCTTTGTTCATTCATGATTTGAATTGATCATTTAGATTAAAACTGTTCTTTAACTGCTACATCATCAATAAAGCGATTGCCATTGATTCGAGATCGGAATGACAAAATGACAGTTGCACTGATAACACCGTCATTATCAACTGTTTTTTACTCTAAAAAATTGTTTTTTCACAAAACTTTGCTTCTATTGCAGAGTCCCATAAAGTTATTTTATACTATGTATAAAACTAACATAAAACCATTATTTTAGTTATCATTGTCATTATCTTATATAAATAAATCAATATTTAAATTTAAAACAGCGAAAATTAATATTACAACCTATGAAGTACCGTGTGGCAAAGAAAAAGAAACTTATAAACAATATTTACTGTGATTTGTCTGTTAACATAAATTTAATTTGTATCGTTATTAGTGATGACAAGTATCATAGTAAACTATATTATTATAAAAAATAATTGTATTTAAAGTTGAAAATCTCAATTCGATTTTAGCCTATAACAATACATACTGGTTGAAATTATGTTTAATGTTTTTGCTTAAAAGATATTTTAGATGGGAATTGTGAATCAGTAAGTATTTAAATACTAAGCTGATTTTTGCCTTCGAATAGATCCAAAAAAATTTGAATAGAATTTGAAATTATAAAAATAATATAACTACGGTGAGATTAATTACAGCAATTAAATTTGCATGTCGACATATCAAATATTTGCGTTGAGTATAAACTTTACGCCGGTCATCCGGCATAGTTTTGGAATGCCAATATTTATTTTCAAATTTAATTAAACGCAACGGGATTATTTTACAAAATATCCAAAAGAAATCCTTTAAAATATTTTGACGCTAACTTGAGTGTAAAAACTATATGAAAACTAATGCTTTTTAATGTTTTAAATATTTATGAGTATTATTTAGTACTTCAATAGGTCATATATCACGTTACTATGTATAAATATAGTACTATGTATAAAACTAACTCACAGTCATTGACATAGAATAAATAAAAACATCCTAGATCTGGTATTTGAATTTAGAGAGAGGTGGAAAGTTATTTTAATCAATGAAAATATCTCTCTACAGGAATTTTTTAAATCCTTTTTTAGAATATTTTTGGTAAGCATTTCAACAATTATATTTCCTATGTATGACGGTTTTTTCTGTGGTACTGGAATACCAAATTCTTTGCTCTAGTATTATAGGAATGTGTTAGTGTACTATCATTAACGTTTACAATATAATTTTTTGCAATTAGTATAATTCCAAAAACATATTGGCTTTATTCTGTAAACATCGTTCGTTGTTTAAAGTGTTCCATTTCTGACTCATTCATTTTCAGCTTTAGCATAACTCGGAGTCTTTTTTATGTTTTAAAATATTTTATCTACGACCATTGCAATAAGCACCAATTATGGTATTACAATAAACATTATAATGATATACATTAAAACACTAAAAACCAAGCAGTTGCGTAATGACGACTTTAGAGTACTGGAGTCACTTTAGAGTACTGGTTCTAGACCAATGAGAGCTCGGCATTTGACGGAAGTAGTGTCATAATAACAATTACGCAATTCGCACATCAGCTGATTGTTGCATTACGATTCATGTTTGAGTTTACTTATCCCATCAGCTGATTGTTCAACAACGAGTCATGGTTCAGTCTGCTTATTTGCCTAGCCTCAAATTTGAGTTGACCTATTCCATCATTAGTAAAAGTCATGAGTTTTGTTTAACTTCGGGGAAAATTTTGTCGTATATTGTTGGTCGTAGATAAAATAGTGTATGCAACGATTGTATTATGCTTTTAAGCCACTCGTGAGATATTTAGAACACGAGCGAAGCGAGTGTTCTAACTTACATCTCACTCGTGGCTTAAAGGCATTCATTATACGATCGTTGCATAAACTACTATTCTTTATTTGTTATTTATTTATTTATTTATTTATTTATTTGTTTATTTATTTATTTATTTATTTATTTTAAGTTTTTAAATCACATATAGAACTCATTCGCACCATTGTATACATCTCAGGTTAATTTGATTTAAAATGGAATGTTACAACTCTTCATGTTTGCAAATAATCTTAAGGTAATTTATAAAATAATTAATTATTTCGAAAATTCACTCACATCAGGTCTTATATAGAAAACAACTGTAAATAAATTTTTAAGAAGGATATGTCGGTCACTTAATGTTTCTCAGGCGGATCCGCTTAAACGTTACTGCTATGTTTTCTGTGACAAAACAAAGCGCCAGTTTTCTTCTCAGTTCATTAAACATTATAGAGTACGAGACTTGAATAAGTTTCTTTACTGAGAAAGATGGATTAAGGTGAATGCCAATCAATTCCTTATGTTACATTCCTTGGCAACAATGTCAGTATAGAAACTTATGTTGGACTAACGTAAACAAATCAGTGTCATTTTTAGAGGCCCAATTTGTTAATATTTAAATAGGATAACGTATGACTGTCTTAAAATTTTTCTTAAAACTATTATTATTTTCTAAGTTTCAAGAATATTTTATGAAATGTTTTTCAAGCAGTTATTAACGATAAGGTTGTAAGGTTTGTAAGCATTAAAAAATGAATGAGACTTACATTAAGATACGGATAAAAACAAAGGTTTTAACATACAGGTTCCAATTGACGGATCGTGTAATGATAAACTGAAATAGAAAGACTATCGGAAAGTACATACTGGACAGTAACAGCGGCAGTAATCAGCTAGGTTGATTGGCTACAATAAAGCAGAAGGTTTGGCATGGATCACCTGGCCAAAACAGATTTGGTGCTTCTAAACAACTGCGATCAACTGCTTTGTTTTGAGGATATTTTCCCTATTGATGTTTGCTAAGGGTAATTCAAAATTCAAAATCGGAAGGTCATACAGTTTCTTTTTTATATGGAGTTTAAGAGTAAGTGATTGCTCGATTTTAAGTCTTTTTATTAATTATTCTAGCTCTTGTTATAACATTCTTTGATGGGGTCGGATATAGTTTGTTTTTTTTTTTTTTGGTTGGGCACAATATAAAAGAACTCATTCATATCTTATATTTTATCCAGAAAATAGCCCGTAGCTTTCATTTCCAACCTTTGAGATATGTACTGTGGTGAGTGAAAAAGTCTTTTTAAATATTTTTTCCATTGTAATTCCATTGAACGTATATTCCTTTAAAAAGTTAAATCGAATAGGTTAAAATTGGTAGCCACTTTTATCATCTCTCCCAATTGTAATTAGGGATGGTGGAAAATTTATATTGTCATTTCAACATCACAAATATGTCAGCAATGCCGTTGTAAAGATTATCCTGAACACAAATATTTGACCTGTTCACTTGTAGTCCGCATAACTTAGATCAAGTCTCAATATTTTGTTGTTTATTTCAAAATTACATTTGAAATCATTATCAAAATTTATTTAAAATCAATTTAGGGAATAACTCTAAAATTAAAATTAGTCACATTAATTTTAAAACCATAGTCTTCAAATTTATTAACTTTAACGTCTTTCGTTTCCCGTTAACGAAATATTCATTTTAACACACCAACTCCAAAGTAAATTAGTTACTCATTTTACACCACAGATCAAAATATTAGGCGTAGAATAAAAATTTGTAAACAGTTGAATTAATTATCAATATTTTTTAACAAATGCCAAGGTTGTATCTCAAATTCTTAAGACAAACTTAAAACTTAAATAAATATAAAATGTACCTTCACATTTACAAATAAAGGGGAACTTCGATTGTGATTAATTAATTAATCTTAGCAATTGCAATATAAATACAAATACTTTTAAAACACTAGATATTGTAAGTTAATCAAAATTAATATGATTTCTGTGTATTTTTTACAGCTTTATATCAAATATTGGAGAACTGAGTAAGGTATTTTTCATTAATTGACTCGTTGAATAGCAATATGTACGCTTTGTTGAGCATATCATCTACTCATAATCTCCATCACTTTTAAAACCACATAACATAAGTAAACTATGTTACTCCTCGCTTTAAAAAAATAACGGGAACACATTGGTTTTTCTCTAAAAAGCAATTACAACTACAAATACACTGTTGTAAAGTGCTGAGGTTAGTCGGCAGTTTTTTTTCCCAGTCTCAGTCTAGTCTGTAGTAGCTCAGTCCACAATGGACCCTCCACAATGGCGCCCATTAGTGCTCATGGCCGCCTATTGACCGACTCAGACTGGTCACATCTAATGAGCTCCAATAGGATCCACTGTTGCTTCAGCAATGCAAACGTTTTATTGTTGTCTTTCAAGTAATTAATCAGTAGGGTTTGATGTAGATTTTTCATAAAATAATAGTTTTAGCACAGTTTCCGACTTTAATGTACATTTTATGACGAAATATTAGGGTTAAAACATTTATTTGTCAAGCATTTATCTAGTAATATATCAATAGTGTGCTTCATTTTGACTCCTTGCGGATTTCCCTCCTAGCAGAGTCCATATAAACACAATATAAGCATAGTTTTATAAGGAAAAAGTGGAACCTATAATCGTATAACACTGCTGTTTGAGACTGCAATGAAGTGAATGTCCAGCTATTGTTTTAAGCGACTTTATTGAATATACTTCGTAAGAAGTTAGTATTGTAAGCCTTAAGGACGATATTATATGGATAATTTGCATTTATTGGCCCTGAAGGTGAGAACTATTTTATAGAAGTTGTCCATATTAAAAATGTTTTTCAATAATTTTTAAACATTTCTTCTTTATTTACTAAACATTACAAATATGAACGCTTTTTAGAATCCAGTGCAAGTTTTTCTTTGTTTTCTAAAAGAAAGAAACACCATTTTTCTCTGGTTCGTTGAGCTTTACGATGAACGTTAATTTTCAGACTGTAATTTCATTTACAAACACCGTTAGCTTATGAACAGTTATTATGGTTAAATTCTGTGTTAAAGTCGTGGTTTCATAAAGTCTTTCTGAATTAATAGTAGCAAATTGTTTAATAGGTGTACATGCTTTCAGATGTAGTGCATTTTACGTAAACATAAATATTCACATAGAATTTTCTATATGGCAAAACTTTAACCAACTACCCCTAAAATTAAAACGACGTTCAATAGAAATAAATTATATAAAACTGGAAATTAAACACATAACACCGTACGGTTTTCTGAACAACAAAAGACTTCAGGGGGGAAATATACGTCTACAATACAAAAAGATCA
Source organism: Flexamia atlantica (assembly GCA_035578135.1). NCBI lineage: Eukaryota > Metazoa > Arthropoda > Insecta > Hemiptera > Cicadellidae > Flexamia > Flexamia atlantica. The sequence goes on along the minus strand of JAQJVK010000014.1, from coordinate 20,150,791 downwards.
AACAAAACCCAAACTAAGCTAATTATTACATAGCCTTATAATTAGTTTGATATTTGAACTATATATACCTCACGTTTGGGATAACAAGTTGATTTCGTTGAGTTCCTATTCAAAAAACAAATTTTGTATTTTAGTGATCGAAATATGCTTATGAGTACGAGTGTCTCACTTACAAATTTAGAATTGTTTACATATTTTTAGCGAATTTCCCCTATAGGGAAGAAGCTGTTACCGTAGGTCTCATGGTAAGACCTAAGCCTAAAACCATCATAACTTTTCTTTTTGAGGTCCTCAGATGCCAAAAACACCATTCGTTCACTTTCATAAATATATATATATATATATCTATATATCTATATATATATCTATATATATATCTATATATATATCTATATATATCTATATATATATCTATATATATATGTGTCTTTAAGCACGATAACTTGCGCAAAAATGGTCCAATCGGAATGAAATTTGGCATAGACGTGTAAAGTAGTAATTATTCGGACGAGTTCGTAAACCAGCCCGATCGGACCACCGGAAGGGGGGGGTAAAGGGGGGTAAACCCCCCCAAATATGGGTTTTTTGAGATTTTTACATAGAAAAATCAAATTTTTCAAATTTTTATTGGCACCATTGAATTCAGCCCAAAAAAACAAACAATTTAGTATTTTGAATCATGGCTCTATGTCCATTGGTTGCCGAGATATTGAAAGTGGTAAACGCAGTACGTTGTCCCAATGTTAACCTTATGGGAATTAAATAAAATTCTATATCTCGCTTATTTCTCAACATATCTTGATAAAACTTGGTAAATGGCTTCTTCTAGTTCAGATCTACTAAATATTGAATTAAAACCACCCAGTTTTAATATACCTGTAGCAGCAAACCTGCATACTCATTCCCCATGTTATTCTTATGGAGCTTACAAAAACATGTCAAATCTCGCTATGTTGGATCGAAATATGTTGTTTTGCACTTGAAATTCGCTGAGTATGCAGGTCTGCTGCAACGGGGGTATTATAGTTTATAATGATAAATGTCATTTAATTATAGGCCTATGTAATTAAAAGTGTAATTTTCAGTAGACTGTTAAGAATTCAAGAAACTCATTTTTAATCCAAATAATTTTAGATAAATTAGTGAAAATTTATTCTTTATATACTTAAATCAATTGATTTATTGTTTCCCACTTAATGTGGAGATATATAAATTTCACTTTTTACTCAAAATTGACGTGAGGTATGGTAAAATTAAAACTTTAAAGCAATTATAAAAGGTTGACGAACGACGTTGCTGAAGTCTGAATGAATGTCTTGAGGTTTTTGCGGACGGAACAGATTCAGAAGCAAAAGTTTTAAACAAATGAGACCGCTGAATTTACAAACCAATTGCGATATTTCTATTGGGAAATCAATGTCTGCGATCGAGATAATTCATAACAAAATTCACAATATTAAACTAATTATTGCATTCTGAATTATCCACATCAACAATTTCTATATTGCACCACTTTTGGCTGAATGGAGTAAAACTATTAAAATACTATCATCAAGATTTTAAGGTTTTTGTTTGTACAAAACCAGAGATTTTTCAAATTTTTTAAATAATATTATATTTGGATTCTTAGTAAAACATTTTGATTATGTATTTTAATACTATTTATTTTAGCTGAAACTTTTATACAAGGCTTCTATTTGGGTTGGGAAAAAGTATACCCGGAATTGTACAACAAGATATCTAATCAATCTAGATTGATTCTAACTCATCAAGAATTCTAAATTCATTTGTCTGAAAATAAAACTATGGATCTTTTCTTACTAGTGCCACAATACAAATTACAAACATAAATATCTCTTAATTACATGCCAAAACAATCTTCGGTCTATTACTTATGAAAGTAATAGACCGAAGATTGTTTTGGCATGTAATTAAGAGATATTTATGTAAATAAAGGGGAATTAAATTAACCATAGAACAATATAACAGTATACTTGAATTCTTATAAGACATCTACATATTACAATAATAATAATACGACATATTCATCTTGCAACATAATAACTTACAGTGCAGTGGTTGATCGACATTAACTGATAATTAATAAAATCGACCACAACAATGAATATAACTCAACAACAACAACGACAACAACGACAACAACAACAACAACAACAACAACAACAAAAACAACAGCAACAACGATGATACTTTGCGTTGCAAATTTCTGGGGTTACTATTCTTAGGGTAAATTACCAGGGTTGGAAAATTCTAAAATGTATTTTGCCCCGGGGTGCTAATCAGGGATTACAATTCCAGTGGCGAACTTACAAAAATCATTTAATTTTAAAGCAATTCCATGAAAATAATTTAATGTATTAAGGTTCGTTTTTTTGTTGCGGGTTGTTTCTAAATTGGAATTAGACTCCTCCGCTTATGACGTCAAAATGAGGGTCCGTTTTACTCCCTTTGTCATGGGAGTACAATTTCGGTAAAATTTCGCTACCCGTTCTAATTTCTTAATATACAAAAATATTTGTTTTTCGATTTTATCATTACTTTCATTTATAAAACCTGGAAATACATAAAACTTCATTCTCTGGGAATTTTGCTTCTCACAATATGTTATGAACAGATATTTATTTACACGATATTTTCAAAACTACTTTACTGAAAAATATACTCTCATATACACTGAAATAAAATTTATTAAAATTTTTATATTAAACCGTAGACATCTAACTGCCGCATTTGTGGGTTTAAAATGAAATTAAATTAAATTAAAAATTAAATGAAATGAAATTTGCAAATTACGCCTCTTGTTAATTACGCCCCGTGCTGTGAAATCTTAAGATTGTTTTATTTTATACTGAACCGTTTCTTTTTTGATGCAGTCAATATTATTGATGAGAATGTAATTTATAGGAAAAGCTAAGACTTAATTGAGCCCTTATACAAACTAAACTGTTAGTGAAAATATATGATTAAATTTTTAATGCTTAAACACTACATTGGGCCTGTTACTACATTTTTTAATTGTATTTTTTTTGCAAATAACTTTTCTACCTTAAATGTTTCCGCTAGGGATTAAGTTAGACCCTTTCAAAATTATATCTTTGAATACCAAGTTTTATTTATAAAGCGAAACCTCTTAATTTATAATTTTATTTATTAGTATCCAGTTTAGTTATAACTCTATGGTAAAGCAATTTTACTTTAATGTAATTTTACTTGGAGGTGTTTTCCTATCCACAAATATTTTAATACCAAAATAATTGAGTTCATCATTTAAGTTTATTAAAACTTTTTATATTAAACTGTAGACATCTACCTTTCGCATTTCTGGGTTTAAAATACAGGCAGACGGGGCTTCAGATTACGCCTCTTTGTACATTACAAATCCAAAATTTAATAAAATGTTAAGAAACTTCAACATTGTTGGAATCCGTCGACAGCGTTAATGTCTCACTTGAACGTGGACATTCGTTTCGGCGGTTTGCCATCTTCAGTACTGGGATATTAATTCTAGGATAATATAAATATATTATCCTAAAATATATATTAGGATAATATAAATATATTATCTTTATATATATATATATATATATATATATATATATATATTCCTGAAAATAATAACTTACCATAAAAATTGTAGGATATTAATTCAAACTAAATGCCAAACAAAAAAGGAGATTTTCATATGGAAGCATTTTTATATTTAAAAAAATAAATAAGGTGTTCAATCTCAGAATCAGGAAATTTTTATGTAGTTTGTATGCAAAACATAAACAGCGCATCCATCTTAACACTTTCAAGCTTACAACCACCATATTTATATTTTTTGCATAACATTTAATTTCATACCACATTGAAAATTATACCTAATTTTCAAGTATTAGTAATCTAAACCGCTCAGAATAAGCAAAATAATTTTACATTTGTACTGATTTAATGTATTAAGTGTAATTTTGAATTATTTTAAAACTGAATAAACTTAAAACCAGGTTAAAGAAAAATCAAACAAATAATTATATGTATAAAATATTATATTATGTTACAATACTGTTACTTTTCAATACTGACCTGTTGGCACTCCTGTGCATTCTTGTGATTTGGAGGTATTATTAATTAGAAGCTAGGAAAAAGTTCACTCTTACACTATTCCCCAAAATTAGCACTGCTCGTTGAAAAAGTAAGTTAAAATAATATTATTTGTATAACTGAAAGAATCAAATATTGTATGTGTAGTTTATTCTGAATGTCTAAAATGTAAATTTGCTTAGTGTGTTATAATTTTGATAATTTCAACATAACAAACATGAATTTTGTACTTTGAGTAATTTTATGTAAAGGCTTTTCATGTATAATTTTGCAAGGATTTTGCACATGTTTCAGAGTAACTATTTTCTACCAGAATTGTATATTATTAGGTCAGATTTATTAAATTTTCTTATTCTGAATGAAAGTAAAAGACATAGGGATTATACTATTTTAGTTACCTTTTATTATTAAATTTTGGTAATTTTCAGACGAGCCCCCGGTGCACGGCGATAGTGGGGATAGAGTGAGTTTTGCACTATTACTGATATAGTAATAAAAATTAAGGAATTTAAATTCATGTAAATGTACGGACAGTTTATACCAATAAATAAAATACAAGTACTCCACGAAGTCAAGAATAATTTATTGAACATGTCCAATTTATTATTACCAGTTGTTAAAGATGTATGTTGTTTTAACCTCATATCCAAAGGCTGATTCTAATTAATTGCAGTCTTGTCTACCGAAATTTCATATAAAGGTACTAGTCCCTAATTGGCATCTGCGGGGCGTTGTACACATGCGCGACTCTGCTGATGGACAAGAAAGTTGCAAGCAAAATTTGAATCTACACACTTTATATCAACTGCATCAACCAGTAGTTAAGCCAAATGAAGTGACATACTTCTACCGCAATTTTGTCTACTGAAATAATAACTGGTAAAATCAACTTGGTAAATTTCCGAAATGGAAAGTTTCAACTTGAATTATTTAAGTAAGGATGAACTTCAATATGAAATATTATTAAGAGGTCATGAATCTACTCATAGTAATGTTGAAGCACTTAGAAAAAAATTAAGGTCGATTATAAACGTACCTCCAAATGTTGCAAACCTTAGCGGTAAATTATCACTTAAGGTGGAATTCCAAGGAATTCAAACCAAACTAGACTCACTAGAAATTCTAATCGAAGAATCTAAAGAGGACCCTAGTAACCTACAAGTAGCTAAAATAAAAGCTAAACTAACTCACCTAAATTTAAGAATCACAAACCTAAATTCATGTCAGGTTGATGCTAGTTATACAAAGAAGCTAGGTGAATTCAATAAAAAACTAACGGATCTAACGACTAAATTTGTTGATATCAAAAATAAAATTTCCCAACAAGATCTAGATCAATATGAACAAGAACTAAACAAATCTTTAATTGAAGAAGAAAACTTAACCGACAAATTAGAAACAATCCCTAAAGTACCCCCAGTAGGTCTACCCGATAAAACGTCCACTCCAATCAAACAAGGTTCAGTAGAAACTAGTGAAACTAAAACTACAACCCAACCTAACCTACAAGATAACTTAGGAATTAAAGAAAATGAAACTACAAGCCAACCTAATCAACAAGATAACCTAGACTTACATGCTAACGTACCGACTATGTTTTCAAACAGGCAACTAGGCCTACCAGGAACTAAAGCAACTGAAGCTTGCGTTGTAAATCCAACAGTAAAGATTTTTAATAAACTCTCCAATCCGGCAGAGGCTTATTTACGCAAAATAACTGTCTGCAATGGACTTGAAATTACCCCCTTGCTTTCATTTTTGCGCAACTTGGTGACGGTGAAAACTGAAACAAACTTAACGGATCATCAACTTTTTGAAATTTTACCAAGCTACACGCAACCTCCCCTTAGTGGAAAAATTTTGCAATGCAAGAATTAAGGGTTAAGTTTAGACAAAATGCATGGAGAAATTATTGCCACATTTATTCCAGTCACATTAAAAGAGAAATTAAAACAAGATCTCATTTACCGACTCCAGCTACCCGATGAGCCATTATCTCTTTACATAAATGAGATTAAAATAAACAATCAAATCCTAAAAACTAGCCTATCTGAACAAGACCTAGTCTCATTTATTAAAAATGGATTAAGGCCGGAAATCAGAAATCAAATTGTTTTTGAAAATAATCCACACACTTTCAACGACTTGGATCAACTATGCATCAATTTAAATAATGTACGCTACAATGATTACCTACGAGAACAGATCCATCCTCGTCCTTATCACAGCGGCCTCCCTCAGCGTGCTTCTACATCTCCGAGAGAAGAATACAACCCAAGGTATGCTTCCCAAAACCACAGTTCACGATCTAATAATCGTAACTTCTCAAAATCTTCAGGTAATCAAGGCCAGTACGATAAAACTTGCTATAATTGTAATCGTAAGGGACATATTGCAAGTCAATGTTTCAGAACCAAAAAAAAACTTGTAAAAGTGTCAAGTGCTAGACAAATTTCAACTTGCACTCCCGCAGAACCTAACATAACCGATTACCAAAATAATTCTCCTGGTTACAAAAATGAGTTAAGAAAATTGGTTAATAGCTGGAATAAATTTAAAGGGGTAAAAACAATGAAAGTAAAGGTAAATGTAAATGATACACTACCTTGTATACGAACTACTATACAGAGAAACCTTACCGTAAATAGTCTATTGGACACCGGTGCAAGCAAAAATGTCATTACCCATAGCCTATACAAGACGCTTTTAGCATTAAAGGTTGTCAAGTCATTAAAAACATGGAAAGGTTCTATGTTGGCCGCAAATGGTACTGAAATAAATGTGTTGGGTAGTTGTGAATTCAAAATAAAAATAGGGAATTTCACATGGAAAGAGGAATTTTTGGTCATGAAACACAATAGCTTTGACATGATTTTGGGTATACCATTTATCTCTAAGAAAGGACTTGTATTAGACCTAGATCGAAGATTATGTTATTTTAAATTCAAGCCTCAACACAAAATTGAAATTGACAGATCCCTAGAGCAAGAAAACCCATCTTTAAATGAAATTATTATTGGTTGTTCCGACATGAAAGAAAAGGTAAATAGGCTAATTAGCAACTACCCCAATGTATTCACCGACAAAATAGGTGCTGCCTTAAATTTAGAAGTCAAACTTGAGGTTATTGTTAGTACACCAGTTTGTATTAGGCCCTACTATTTAAGTCCGCCTAACTTGACTAAAATGAAATCCATAATAGAGGATTTATTAGCTCAAGATATAATTGAAGTATCTACCAGTCCATATTCTTCACCAGCCTTCCTCACCAAAAAGGATAGGTTAGTCATAAACTATACCGAACTGAATAAAAAATTAGTAAAAATGGACTACCCGATAGGTGACCTCAACAACCTGTACCAGCATCTCCAAGGAGCCCGTTATTTCTCTGTAATAGATTTGAACAAGGCATTTCTTCAGTGTCCTTTGGCGAAGGAAAGCCGCCCGTTAACTGCGTTCTGCACTTCATTCGGGAAATATCAATATAAGCGCGTGGCATTTGGTTTGCAAGTTGGGAGCAGTGTATTATCAAGCTATCTGGATGGTCTTTTTCATGATATAAATTTTGTATACCTAATCAAATTCCTTGATGACATAGTAATTTATAGCAAAGACAAGGAATCTCATTTAAAGCATTTAGAAGAAGTGATTAAGAGGCTATCTAACCATAACCTTACTGTAAATTCTTACGCAAAATTCTTCTGCGAAGAGATCAGCTTTCTTGGACACCGAATAAAGAATAATACGATTACAATTGATCCGGAAAGAACAGTGGCTGTAAGAAATTTTCCAGTCCCCAACTCCATCAAGCAGCTACGAAGATTTTTGGGAATGTGTGGATATTGGAGTCGCTACATACCCAAATACTCCGATATTTGTGTACCCTTGCATAGATTGAAGAGGAAGGGAGTTAAATTTAAATGGAGTGAGGAATGCCAGCAAGCCTTCGACAAACTCAAGCATGCCATAAGTAACCCTCCATTGTTGCATCTAGCGGACTTCAGTAAGCCATTTGTCCTACAAACTGATGCTTCCAATACTGGAGCCGGGGCAATTTTACTACAAGAAAATGAAAATCAAGATTTAATGCCTATAGCCTATTATTCTAGGAAATTCACTGATTCTGAATTAAAATATTCCATTTATGAAAAGGAAGCGCTTAGCGCTATTCATGCGATTGAGCATTTTCACCAATACTTAGAGGTGAAGCCATTTAAATTGATTACAGATAACCAGGCTCTTAGTTATGTCTTAAGCACGAAACGGAAATTAGGTAGACTAGCCCGATGGGTCGAGCGGTTACTTACTCTTGATTACACTGTGGAGCACCGAATCTCATCGGAGAATTTATTGGCAGATTGTTTATCTCGGTTATATTCAGACAACACTAACAATGATGAGAATACACACAATGAAGAAGAAAAATCCATGCATCAAATTACCTCAACAATTAACATGCGGAAGAAGGAAAACTCAAAAACCCAAAATAACTTAAGAAACAAACATGCAGATGGAAATAAAAGATTGAAAAGTAGGCCTAAGCTGGAAACAAAACAAGAGGAAAAATATTTTTGTAATTTGGTCGATGAAATTCCGTTAGCATTAACACAGCTGGAGAAACACCAACAAACTGACCAAGAATGCCTAAAGATAATTGATAGCATAAATAAAGGCCAGCAAAGTGATTGCTATTTCAAGCAAAATAATATATTAATGTATCGCAATTCAAAGGGAAAACCACGGGTGTACCTCCCCGAGAAATTATTTAATTTAATATTTGTTTACTTTCACAATACGATATTTGGTGGGCACTACGGGACAAGCCGAACTACTGCAAGAATTAATGAATACTTTTATCATCCAAAGCTGAATAATTATGTAAAAGAAAAGGTAAAAGCTTGCAAAATATGTATGATGTCTAAGAGTACTCAAAGAAAATTCGAAGGAAAACTCATATCGGTTCCAGTGGAAAATGCTATGAATACTTTGTATATTGATATTTTAGGTCCTCTAGTACGTTCGAAGAAAGGGAACAAATATATCTTGGCCATATTGGACGCATATACTAGGTATACTTGGCTATACCCACTAAAGGAATGTACAAGTAAAGCCATAATTGAGAAATTAAAGAACACCTTCGCCAACTTCTCCATTCCTAAAATCATAGTAACCGACAATGCAAGTTACTTCGTGTCCAACCAATTCAAAGCCTTCTTATTCAGAAATTACATTAGTCAAAGGACCACACCAGCTTACAAGAGTAGTGGAAATCGAACAGAACGAGTACTTCGTGACTTAGGTGCTTTACTAAGAAGTTTTTACCACGACAAGCAAACTGAATGGGACTCTGAGTTAGATATGGTTCAAATTAGCCTAAACACTACAATTAATTCATCAACCAAGACCAGCAGCTTCAAATTGATGTTTCAACACGAGCCTAGATGTGCCTTGACAAATTTATGGGACCTGGACGACCTAATTTCAAGCAAATTAACGATGGAACAGAGGCAAGAAAATCTCCGAAGAGCCATAATCAACGCACGACGTAGCATCAAGATCAACAGCGACCGGCAGAGGTTTTCTTCATCAAGAAGTAAACATCCCTATAAATTAAACTCCTTAGTGTACATCAGAACCCACTATTTGAGTAAAAAGATTAACAACTTTTCTAAGAAGTTAGCTCCGAGATACATAGGTATTTTCCGAATAATTTATTGGTTGACCGATGTAACTTGTTTAGTTCAGAAAACAAATGACCCCACTGATGTAAGGAAGATCCATATAATTGATTTAAAATTGTATGATCCTGGAAAAACAACTTAATATTTTTTGAACCAAGAAGTACTCTGTAAATAATTTGCTTCTTTGGTTATATTATTTTAGGTTAGATTATATCAATGAAGTATATTATTTTAGGTTAGGGCCAATGAAATGAAAAATTAGGCAGCCTATAAAATGCAGGTTAAGTCAGGCATAGGTATTGTAGGAAAATTTTGCCTGTGAATTCCTGAAAACTTGAGTTAGGCCTAGTTACATTAGCAAAGAGATTAAAATTATTTTATGAGATTGAATTTATGTTATAGTTAAAATGATTAAAATGTATATTTTAAGATCTATTAATAAAATTTAATTTTGGAAAAGTAAATAAACGGAAAATTATATTAAATGAATTTGAATCTGGGTATTTTTTTTAATTTCAAATGTAGTATGAAAGATGATTGCGCAATCGAATGAGTCCTAGGTTCGAATGGTTGTTTGGTGTATTCAATTTGTGTGGATTAAATGTTGTTTGTATGTAAGAATTCACTGCACAAAACACTGGACACTTCACTGCACTTCACTATTACACTACACACGACTAGTTTTTTACATTTAATTACTTTGTCGACACGAATTAACATTGACTATCACGTGGACGATACTGACTTGAAAGAGAATGAGAGAGAGAGAGTGAGACTGACTATGGGAGAATGAGATAAATAACCAGATACCAACTTAAAATCTCTCTGGCTTAAACCTGGAAATTGAATGATTTAAATTCGAGTTTTAGATCTTAAAACTTACATTTATAGTTGTTGAATTTAATGTCTTCAATTATTGAATGTATATGTAGCCTTGTAAAGAAGCCAAATTGGCAAATAAGATGTATTTTGTTTGTTAAGATTTATATTTTGGAAGTTGAATTTGATTTTGCAGTTGGCAAACTTGTCCCTGACTGAAGGGCAAAGGCTGAGTGGTTGTCTCAGTTTCCTCCTTGTTTGAACAAATTGGTACAGTCCGCGCTACCTTGTGGCAGTCCAATGAACTACTAGGAGTATTTATAATTGCAGCACATTTTGACATTGTTGTCAAAAGGAAGTTTGATTTGATTATTGTTTGTAAGTTAATTAGATAGTTTGAACATTTTAATACATTGTTTGTAATATAATAAAAGGAATATAGTTTTAAAATAATTAAAAATTGGAGTGCGGGGGGAATATTTGTACTGATTTAATGTATTAAGTTTAGTTTTGAATTATTTTAAAACTGAATAAACTTAAAACCAGGTTAAAGAAAAATCAAACAAATAATTATATGTATAAAATATTATATTATGTTACAATACTGTTACTTTTCAATACTGACCTGTTGGCACTCCTGTGCATTCTTGTGATTTGGAGGTATTATTAATTAGAAGCTAGGAAAAAGTTCACTCTTACACTATTCCCCAAAATTAGCACTGCTCGTTGAAAAAGTAAGTTAAAATAATATTATTTGTATAACTGAAAGAATCAAATATTGTATGTATAGTTTATTCTGAATGTCTAAAATGTAAATTTGCTTAGTGTGTTATAATTTTGATAATTTCAACATAACAAACATGAATTTTGTACTTTGAGTAATTTTATGTAAAGACTTTTCATGTATAATTTTGCAAGGATTTTGCACATGTTTCAGAGTAACTATTTTCTACCAGAATTGTATATTATTAGGTCAGATTTATTAAATTTTCTTATTCTGAATGAAAGTAAAAGACATAGGGATTATACTATTTTAGTTACCTTTTATTATTAAATTTTGGTAATTTTCAGACGAGCCCCCGGTGCACGGCGATAGTGGGGATAGAGTGAGTTTTGCACTATTACTGATATAGTAATAAAAATTAAGGAATTTAAATTCATGTAAATGTACGGACAGTTTATACCAATAAATAAAATACAAGTACTCCACGAAGTCAAGAATAATTTATTGAACATGTCCAATTTATTATTACCAGTTGTTAAAGATGTATGTTGTTTTAACCTCATATCTAAAGGCTGATTCTAATTAATTGCAGTCTTGTCTACCGAAATTTCATATAAAGGTACTAGTCCCTAATTGGCATCTGCGGGGCGTTGTACACATTTTTCTTATTACCGTTTCATTTATTCACTGTCAAAACAAACTCCAATAGCAATTACACCTAAGTGCTCGAACACAATTAAAAATGAAACAAATTTAGGATGCTGTTGTTCTGGCGGACAGTTTACGATAACTGCAATATGCGCCAGTTATTTTATCAGAATGGCGACCACACTACAGCCTACACTTTATATCGGCTTCAAACAATACATGTTATCGTCTGTTTTATTGTGAACCACAGAGTATTCTCAGAAGCAAAATGCTTATTTTTCCGTGTTTACCTTTGCCGCTCTAAAGTATATTTTTCCATATAGAAAATCGTATTTTCACCGCGGTATTGAGGCGTAAAAGTAAGTAGTCTTTGTTGTAGGCTGTTTACTAATACGTATTAGCCTACAGTTTTCCATTACTACTGTCCATCGTTGCATCGACCATAGATTTGTCTATTACCATTATGCCTAGCATTGATTTTTGATGACCGCGTATCGCTAAACAGATTAATATGGATTACAGGATTAAATTTATAAAACCTATAGAGCAGAAATTTAGCTCTTAGCTATAGATACGAACTAAGAAAGGGTTTTACCAAATCCCCTCAAGGTTTCTTCCTTCAGTACTCCAAAGTTTATAGACTACCACCTGTCAAGTGAGGTACATAAGTGTACATAAGTGGTGTACACAAATACATGTACATTAGTTTAATGAAGCATATAAGGTTATCATGGTAACCTTAAAATAGAAGTAATTAAATAAAGTTCAAGAAGGTTTTTAAGTGCAATAACCATGTTTTATAGAGCAGATCTTGTCATTAAAAGAGTAATTTAGCTAGGCTATTTATTTTATTTTCGATTCTCAGTTGCCATAGAATCACTCTATTACAGTGACCGAACCAAACATCGCAATTTTCAAAGTGCCTGTAAACTGTTTAATGTTTCACCTAACAACTACGGCCGATGTCCCAGCAGGCTGCTGCATTGTCATTTCTGTATTTGCCTGAAACAAAAGACTTGGCCTGTCTTTTAATATCGACATTTTAATCTCTGCCTGAAATTGTACCTCTTACTTCTTACAAAGATAAAAAATAAAAACATTAATTACAATGTGCCCGCGTATATTTCACATTTATTATTTACTAGATATTACCCGTGGCTTCCCTACGTTTAAAATCGTAAATACTCGTGCCATTAGGGGGAAATGAATACACTGTTTACTTTATACCGATGCGTTGGAGACGAATTCTGGTTTATTTGCTTTGGAGAGACTGTTTAATCATCACTACAATAATTTCAACAATCGCTTATTTTTCTTACATAACTATATTTTTTCATTCTAATATGTTACACCTACAAAACACAGAATGAGCTTATTACAAAAAAATAAGATAGTGCGGATTTTTCTTGCGGATTTACCTTAGTAGATCCTACTAAGGTATGGCTAATGGAGAAAATCCTTAGACATTTTTTAACCGTCGTTTTATTACAGATTTGAGGAACTGTACAGATTGTAGTTATTGAGTCCAACATCAGAAATTATTTCAAACAATTTAATAGGTTGTCAGTGGTATATAGGCCATTTTTTATATACCAGGGTTTTAAACTGGACATATCTTTTTATAAGTGTAGGCCTATCTTTTTCTCATCCAAATGACGATGATGTTTTTGAGGTTAGAGTTATCCGTTATTCTAGATATAAAAGTTGTATTTCACTAAATAATTATTTTTTGCTAGCATGGTTAAGTGCTATTTTATTCACTAGATATAAATAAAAAACGTCTTACCTTAAAAATATATTTACACCTATGCTGTATTTACATACAAAATGGTAAGATGGTAAATACAAATGGTGTAAATTGGCACCACCATTTCACCACTCCTCTAAATTTAACATATTGTATGTAAATACAGTACAAATGAAAATATATTTTTAAATGTTGCGGGACGTTCTTTATTTACAATAAGGCTGGTTGGTGTAGTGGTTATAGAGCCCGCCTACAAACTTGTAGGTAGCCGGATCGATCCCGAGAAAAGTTGGTAGCTTTTTAAAGGGTTGTTTCTGGAGCCAGCTGCCATTGGCTGTTGGGCTATTAATTAACAGTCCTGTCTAAGGAACGTGCCAACCTTAGTCAGTAACAAGGCTACAAGATCGCGCCACTATCATCACGATCGTCACACTCATCCTTCACTCATATTCAGGGTAACGTCCTCCATGAGGTACCTGTCTCACCAAAGAATTATAAAAAAAATTACATTTACCATTAAATAATTCTCAATTAGTGTATTTAATTCAATCAAATTGCATGCCATCAAAAGCAACCCAATAATACTTTTAAAACAATAATCCTTATGAGATTTCGCTTTTTGAGCAATGAACAAATGCAAGGTTTATTCCTATAAAAAACAAACTACGATATTAACTAAAGAGTAAAACAGCAAAATTAATTAGATCACCTCTCTGGCTGATAACCGCGTTAATTGGTACTTCAACAACAGCTTTAATACCGCTCAAGTTTTCAGTTACCTTAGATTACTTCTAAAGAGTTTACTTAATCATGATTTACAAAATACTATTTAAATAAAGGTACCTTTAATTAACTGTGCTTTTGAAGGGTCTCAGATTCAATTATCTCTCTGAAAGATACAACGTATCGAATAATTTATTGATATTAAGATTTAACAAGGATAAGATTTGTTGTGTACACCGTGTTTTTGTGTCAAATTTTACTTTCAATTTTTGACTATTGGATTGTATTTTTATTCGTGATGTTATTAAATTGGTTTGGGTGTAAATATTTCAGTGCATAAGTAGAGGAGCCTTTTTTGATACATTGTAGAATAGAATAGAGGGATATAGGCATAGCCATGGATTCAGGATCTAGATATTTAATGAAACCTATTAGTTCCTCATTAAATATATTTTTGCTTTTCATAATTTTTGGACATTAAATCCGCAAATATTATGTATTTGTCCGATATTCCAACCGTTTATGGTGATGCTTAATATGCTTTGAATGCCAATAATAGGATTTATAACACATGCTTCCTTACATGAAGGGAACAGTATCCCACTTTCGGAGATTTCATGTCTTAATCATTCTAAATATAGCTACGGACATGGTTTAAATTCGATCTCCTTGCACCATTATATGAATCCCTTATTTTACCATTACATATTTATATGTTTTCATTCCCTACTCATATGGACCTCGGTAACTGCTATGGTAACATTGGCCTTTGACTCCAATTTATGATACACAACTATGGAATAATTGTAATTGTTTACTCGTATTTTGTATGAAGTAATAGAGCAAAATAATAGTAGTTTATGCAACGATTGTATAATGAATGCCTTTAAGCCACGAGTGAGATGTAAGTTAGAACACGAGCGAAGCGAGTGTTCTAAATATCTCACGAGTGGCTTAAAGGCATAATACAATCGTTGCATACACTATTTTATCTACGACCAATAATATACGACAAAATTTCCCCCGAAGTTAAACAAAACTCATGACTTTTACTAATGATGGAATAGGTCAACTAAAATTTGAGGTTAGGCAAACAAGCAGACTGAACCATGAATCGTTGTGGACCAATCAGCTGGGATAAGTAAACTCAAACATGAATCGTAATGCAACAATCAGCTGATGTGCGAATTCCGTAATTGTTACTATGACACTACTTCCGTCAAATGCCGAGCTCTCATTGGTCTAGAACTAGTACTTTAAAGTGACTCCAGTACTCTAAAGTCGTCATTAGAGTACTGCTTGGTTTTTGGTGTTTTTATGTATATCATTATAATGTTTATTGTAATACCATAATTGGTACTTATTGCAATGGTCGTAGATAAAGTAAATTAAGAGGTTTATTATTCAATGAGATGAGAATAAAGTAAACCAGCCTAAAATTTACCTAAAACCTGTTTTTGTCTGAACATTTATTTTTTTAAATACCTAATTACCACATTAATATGAAACAATATAGCTTTTAGGCAAAAACATTAACATTCTTGGAAATTAAGTTGTTGAGCGAGTTCACCCTATTACGCATTAAATATAAAAATTATATGTAATTACAAAGAGTATTTTCCACTTGGGGTTTTGCTAATGCAGTATAAACCCATTGACTGGTTTGCAAGATACCAAATTCCAAGCACTCCCGCCGTGTCTGGCATAACTCGATATTGTATTGATAAGACACCACAACACCTCAGTTATTCAGTAATTAGTTGAAGCTTTGTCGTGGTTTCGTCAAATCCTCGGCCTTTGCCGCAACTAAGTTTGCTCTCATAAACTAATGCTAATTATTTTATTCCCAAGAAAACCCAGTTATCATCTTAATAATTGTTTGAAGGTGATCCAAAGATTAACACTGTTGTACATTGTATAGCATTTTTGTAGTTTAATTTTTTTTAAGGGAATAAAATTACGTAATTCCTAAATTATCAGATGTTCAATTTCTTACTTTTTCTTACTTCATCTACAAGTTTTGAAATTCTTAACATACTTTTTGATTACTTTAATAGAGACAACCACAACATAATTTTCAATGTTTCCAAAATCAGCATTCTTGATAAATTGGAGAAAGGTTCTTGTTTTGAGATCAGCCTAGCAGCCTTTGTTTAAGAGGCGAGCACGTTACCTTCACGCTGCCCAATTAGTTCGCAATGACAAAATCACAAATGGTATGTAGACGTAACTGGCTGTTATGTTTTTAAACTTTTTGATCGCGGTTCAGTTGAATTTAAATATGGAACTGAAATATTTCATTGAGTCAATTCTTTTTAACGGGAGTTTCATATGATGAAAGCTTTAAACGTAAAAAAATTGATGACAACTTTGTCTGAGGTATATTGAAAAGAGAGCTTGTCGAAACGGCGTGTGAGAGCTGGAAGTTTTGGTCCGGTACACATCTTTTAGCAGCTTAATTCAACCCGTACCACGCTGGATTCAGCCAATCCTCTTTGCTTCTGCCACTACATTTTAGTATAAAGCACTCGTATTTAATTCTTTAAAACTTTTATATACGAATAACTGTATGCACCATTGATCATTTACTCAGTTAGGTCTAAGAAAGTCTTAATAAAATATAATTCGGATTTATTACTTTTTTACTCTTTTCATATATATACCAAAGTCTTATAGAACATTAAATTAAAAAAGCTCTTAATTGTGAAATACATAAATTTTATTACAAACAACATTATTACTCAGCAAGAAGACTCAGCACGGCAGAATCGGGTAAGCGGTAAAAATATCCGGACTAAATATGTCAGTGTTTATTGCCAACCCCCAGAAAGGGATGGCTTTGCCCTCGTGAAAAGCACACATTGACGACAGGAATTTTTTCATCCTAGGTCCATCATGGAAATTTCACGCAAAACGGTACAATTCGGCACAATTTTGAACCAAACCAATCCCCTGTACCACAAGGGTATCCTTCTCTTTTTTTGAGTATAGGTTAAGAAGGCTTAACAAAATATTTTTCTGCTCCAAAACATAATTCTAAAAATTGACTTTGGAAATTTATTAAATGCAAACTTCAAAACTGAATCAGTTATTACTTCTAATTGAAACCGATCAGATGAAATAGTTTAACTAGGATGATATTTTTAGTTGGAGTTTTTGAAGATTACTTTAGTCGTAATTAAAACATCCCCTTGAGTCATTATTTCGGTGTACAATGAAATAAAGATACTTGTTTCTGTAAAACCCTTTAAAAACATACTTTTGCAAAAAGGTTTTGAAATTTTCCTTATTGAAAATAAGTTAATTTATTTTCAATAAGGAAAATTTCAAAACCTTTGGCTTTGAAGGATAAAAGGAAAATGGATACCTTTGGCTTCTTTTTCCATAAGCAACTTTACCGAAATGAGTTAACCACAAACACCAATGTTATCAAAATATTATCAAAGGGGAGTGTTTTATTCAATAGCCAATATTTACCAGCGGTCAAATTCTTGTCAAAGGATCGCCGTTATTTATGCTCAGTTGATTTCGTAAAGCTTTTCAAATCTATAACTCTGAAATCATTTAATGACAATAACATTTGAAAGTTTACTTAACTTTCTGTTCAGAAACCTTCGGCGAATTCTATTAGTGTTTCATGGTTTGTTGAATTGAATTTTGGACAAAGTTTAACACATTTTTAAAAACTTAATGAGCGAACAGAACAGTTTTTATACCATATTATGAAATACATTTTACCTTTGAAGGCATTTAAATAACTACAGAAAATTTACACTAAGCTGTATTTTTAACCGGTACATTAAAACCCTACCGAATGATTGAACAAAAATCTAGTTTTTGCCGAAGATTCTCCAGGTATATGTAATTAATAAAATGCAATAAAAACCCAAGTTAACAAAATTTTTACTGTATTTTTTTAATGTTGTACCGATGTTCTCAATTTAGTTTGATGAAACTTGAATAGATTATTGTTGAAGCTTTATTGCACACAACGACAGAAGTCCTTCAAACGATTGATAGTGATAGGCTCAGTTACTGCCGCCTATGTTGATGCCAAGAAAAATCGTTGCAGGTCTGTATAAAACCAAGTTTTTTCGTACAACACCAGCTCTATTTGTTATTAGTCTGTTTAGTATTAAATTGGATCTGAAATATACCCATTATGGCTTTCTTTTAAAAAACGAAACAAATCAAAATCACTGTACATATTTTTTACAAAACGGGTGAGTGTTATTTGGAATTTTAAATATAATTTTCTGTAGAATACAAGGCTATAGTATGGTATTTTGCTTGAAAAATGATTGAAACTATAAAATTAAATAAGGATTGATGGTGAAATGACAGTTATGAGTCAGTTTTCTAGATACTGTCAATATAATTGAGAATTAAAGCCATAACATTTTACCTACGTTGACAGTTCAATTTTTAAAATCCTAAGAAAGCTATTATTCAGATAAAGCTTGATTTGTTTTCGAGGGGGTTTCATTCTACTTCGTCCGCTTGTCTTCATAGCGTAAAAAAGGTTTTAATAATACTTGTAATTCGTATTCAAGTATGCTAGATAAACATGAATGCAAAATACTCATGTGACAATTTATATTTTTGTTACACTATAGTTTCACGATGTAGAGTGTAAATATTTTAAGTTTTAGACTATGCCGACCAAGGTTAGTTCGCTGTGGTGATTTGTTTTCTTGTCCCAAGTCTTGTGCTAACGAGAAATTATTGAAGTCCAGGTGTCACCTTAGCTTCCTGTAATCTCGTGAGATAATCCATCATTTATAATCATGCACCTTAGTTTTGTAATGTGAAACTATTGCTTTACCTTGGTATCTTTCAATTAGAACAATATTTTCTACTAATACTTAAAAACAATAAAACCATCAATTTTTCTATCTAAAACATGTAAACGCAGTTATGGCTTCGTAAATTGTTTTATCAAAAATGTATGAGGGTTCCTATTAATATGTTCTTTTTAAAATGTTCCTTGTTGTTGAATGCATGTTTCTAATTCATTACCATTGCTTTTTAAATATGAGATTTTTTCTTACGAGTGTATTTCAGGATTTCAAATTTATGAAATACTTAAATAATAGAGATAAAAATCCTCAAATTCAACTGAACATTAACGTTTGAATGTTAGAAGCGGACAAAAGTTATTGTAATGGTAAAGTGAAATAGATTTGGCACTGAAACTGTAACTGACATTTTAAGCCATTTGGTTTAAAATAATTCTGTTAAACAGATGTTAAAAAAAAGAGAAACTAAAACAATAAATTATTATAATATTGTACATTACAAATTATTTTCCTTACTTTCTCTGAAAGCAATAAAGAATGAGAAAAATATCATCAAAGAATTCCGCTGATTCACTTTACAAAATACACAGAAGCTTTTAAGAAAACTTGAACTCTTATTGTCAGTAACGTTACTACAGAAAGTGTTTTTCTTCACTCTTACAGCAGTGTAGGCTATTTTATTTATTTATGTTTTCCAAATAAAGCTACCCTTTTAAAGCTAGTTTTACTCTTACTTTATGATAAAAAATAACGTGTTCATTGAGCTGTGTAGTAGTAATAGGTTATTGCTAAACAGCATTAATACAAGTTTAAATTTAAATTTAGAAAGTTTTTCTGTTCAAGTATTATGACAATAATAAACAGTAAGGGATGAAAAATATGTTTTTGATTCATGAATGCAGATTCTTAATACGACATTAAAATATTGTACACTTATTTAATATTCGTTCCCAAACCACAAATTCTGTTTTTTAATCCGTCATTATGTTTTACAAAATTATACTAAAAGCAAACAAAAAAAATAGGAAATTAATAATATATGTTTCTGACAAATAAACTATAAATTATAATGTCAATAAAGTTGCGTCCATTTTCTCCGTTCCTCCCACTTCCATTTCCGATGTTCCGTTCCGTGAGTTGTGACTGCCAAGGGAGCGAAATAAGCGGAAACCGAACAGACGTAAGCTGACAATTGTGGTTAAAGTAGACTAATCATTGCTCCCATTACCATTGTATGTCTAGACTTGTTTCAGTTTTTTAGTGCAAAAAAACTGTTTATTATCAATTATTTATGGTCTTAACAGTCTTTATTTTTGCCGAACATTAATGTAAACTCAATTTTATAATTAATAAATCGAATTGAAAATTCTAATATTCCCTCCCAAGTGCAGCAAATCAAAATTAATAAACATACAACCAAAATCCATATGACGGCAAACTATTCAAGTATCAATATATACATTAACATTAACAATATAATAAAGAAGAGGCGTAGTACAGGCAACTTCTGGCTGGTGTTCAATTAAATATTTATTTTATTTCAAGTCATAATTTCAAGTCATACCAACTAAATATTTATGCAGTTGGATTGCAGCACAAAGCTAACCCCTTAAGCCACAAAGGAGCTTAGAACAGTGTTTAGTGTTTAGCCTGTCAAGGGCTTAACTGAGATCAACGTTGACTATATCTAAATTTTAATTAGTGTTTTAGCAGATCACCGTATGACACTATATAATTATGTATTAATTTTTAACTAGAGATGGCCTACTGGTCGAAATTCTACCAGAGAGTATTTGGATTAGGATTACTCCTTGTGTAATAAAACGTGTGACTACATTTGTTTATATTTTATAGTTATTCCATAACCAACATTGCAACTCACAAAGAACATATTAATTTTATTTACAATGTCGAATTGATTTTTCTACAAATCACAAAAAATATAGCATATTATAATGGGATCGTGCGCATATAATTTAGCAAAACTGTAGTAGTTTATGCAACAATTGTATTATGAAAATATCTCACGAGTGGCTTAAAGGCATAATACAATCGTTGCATACACTACTTTAACTACGATCAACAATATACAACCAAATTTTCCCCGAAGTTAAACAAAACTCATGACTTTTACCAATGATGGAATAGGTCAACTCAAATTTTAGGTTAGGCACATAAGCAGACTTAACCATAAATCGTTGTGGAACAATCAGTTGATGGAATAAGTCAACTCAAACATAAATCGTAATGCAACAATCAGCTGATGTGCGAATTGCGTAATTGTCATTAAGACACTACTTTCGTCAAATGGTCTAGAACCTATCATAAAGTGACACCAGTTGCGTAATGTTAACTTTATGCAACTGGTATGTATGTGGTTTAATAATAGACGTCGTTATGACGTTAGTTGTAGTATCGTTATTGGTGATTATTGCAATGGTCGTAGATAAAGTAATATTATAATATAGTGTTTAGACTTTTCATATATTGCACACAGATTAAGAAACAGGATCACAAAAATCATGCTTACTTTCGAATACCTACATCAGACACATTAGATACATTACTTAGAAATGGCGACCTACCCAGGTAGGTATTTTAAGCCAAATATGAATGAGAGATGAGTGAAGGATGATTGTGAAGTGTCAGTAACAAGATCTTGTAATCTTGTTACTGACTAAGGCCGACATGTTCCTCAAACAGGACTGTTAATTAATAGCCCAAGAGCCAATGGTAACTACGGGACCTACATTTTTACGTGGGATCTGACCCACAATCTTTCCTGGTTTACATGTTACGAACTAGTCTAATTATGAGGACGGTCTTATGGACGTGGTTTTGTGTAAGTTATGACAAATCTTACATAGGGTCATCCAGAAAGTGGAGAACGATTTGTCTCTATATACAGCCCTGTTGCCCCACCTTTGTGACTAAGTGTGCTGGCTAAAGGTCTACTCCCTGCCTCCATTTAAACCTGAGACTCATTTCTAGTCGATCACGCATTTTATTCTGTCAGCGTTCCAAAATGGGGGTTCGGTTAAAAATCCCACCAAGTGATTTTGGCCTGATAACTTTGCTTCGTACAGTTTCTAATCATTCAAAAACTCTTTCCTACCTGAAAATTCCCCTAATTTTGATCAATAATATAATCACTTGGGTCAGGTAAGGGTTCTGATAACGTCCCACTTTATGTCCCACTTTATGGCATGTCTCACAATAGTTGCAGAATAACTTTTTTCTCCTCTATGGTAAAATTCAACATGGAGTAAACGTTTTAGACTGCAAGACATTATCGAGGTTGGCTCATTCGCATTCAGCTGGACTTTCAAAGGACATTTTGAAAAACTGTCACAATGAAATGCGCGATCGGTCGTCAACGAGACTTGGCTGAAATCGGAACCAAGAATGGAGCTTTAGATCGCACACTCAGTCTTGGCGTTGGGGTATCAGGACTAGTAACACTTTATTTACGACGATTGGTACATCATGAAATCTGCAAGGAATAGGTAAATGTACAAATAACAAAACATCCTCACGACAAATAGGTTTGCATGTAATAATTACAGATATTTTTAGTTAATATTACTTATAATGTACACTATATCTATGAAACAAGGTGTCATTTTCAACAATGAAATCGGCTGGCGCAAAATTTATTGTAATTTAAAATTTTATAAATATCAATAACATAGTTGTAATATAAAATGGTAAATAAATATGATTCAATTTCTTTTAATTTACTAAAATCAATCATGAAATGTGGCCACACATCTCGTAAAGGCACCTCACCATTTCTTTTTGCTGAAGACAGAGGCCCGGGGTGAGGCTAAATGTTTGAAATCAGCCATTGCACTTGACCCTCAGTTTTGCTGATGACGTTGGCCTGGGGTGAGGCTAAATGTTTAGAATTATAACCGTCAAATTAACCAAGTTCCCGAAAATTAACAAAAGGTTATCTTATTGTTTATACATAACATACACATTTACAGTTCAAGAAAGTGCCTGAGGGGTTAATTGAATCTGCCTTTGCACCTAGCACTCAGTTTTCCCTGGATCCTCTATGCCTCCTCAAAAGGAGTTCACAAAGTTTCTATTCATTTAATTTTATTCAAACAAACAACTTACGACAATTAATTTTCATAATTTTTTCGGTACAGTTACAAAATGTATTAAAACTACTGTAAATATATACATATTCGGGTAAAATCAGTGCTAGCAGCTAGTAACTAATAAATAATCAAAACAAATATTCGAAGGATGACGAAAATATATCAAACAATCGATTCCTCTGGCTGGTGGGTTAAAATTATACAACAACAGTTATCCTGATAAGTTGGTATTGGTCGTTTTTGATTTATGATGCGAATTGATCATTTAGATTAAAACTGTCCTTTGACTGCTTCATCCCCGGTAAAGCGATTAATGTTAATGTGAGATTGGAATGACAAAATGGCAGTTGTTCCGATACCGTCGATATTACCTGTGTTTATTTACTCTTAAAACGTGTTGATTTTTTACCAATCTGTTATTTAAATACTCTTAAAATCCCTCATAATCTTCAGAACATCATTAAATTAACGTGTATGTTTTGTCCAGGAATCAAATAATTAATAGAATTGTCAAAAGGTCAAGAAAAAATACTTGTAAAATAAAGTATAAATAAAGTATACTTGAGTTGTATGTTGTCAACAACTTAATTTTGATCATTACTCATCGTAGCAAGTATTTATATAATTAATATTTTTTTTAATAATTATCTTAGCCCTTCTTCAGCTTATAACAATACATACTAAACAACATATTTATTACAATAACGTTGTTGTTCCTTAAAAGACATCTTCTAACTGGGGATTGTGCATTAGTGAAATATTATTTGGCTAGTGTCCACTCTGAGATATGAGATGTTCGTCCAATGTTTTGCGAAGATCCGGGGTTGAACCCTGTTATTATTATGCACATAAAATCCCACAAAAACAAGAACTACCTTAGAAAACGAGACACCTTTTTATTTGTTACCCGAAACGATTAGTTTATTTTTTGTTATTTTTTCGTGTGTTTGCATGCATTCAATAACAAGAAGATTCAACACCAAATCTTTGTAAACACATGGTTAAACGCCCTAAACTTCAAGGTAGGTTTCAGCCTAATCATATTTTACTAAGATTAATTTTGTTTTACATTGTTTAACTGTTATAGGCCATTGACATTGACATTGTTTAAGAAATCAATTATTTTAAAAACGTTATCCATTGTCCGGTTGATGATTTAGGTAGTAATAAATACATAAAAAGTCTTTAGATTTAGGTTAGGTTTTTAATAGATGGTAAGAAGTAAACGTCTGATTCAACAGATTCATTAAACAAACTGAGCACGTCATTTCAATGTTCTTATGAGAACTGTACATTGAGAGTTAATGTATATTCTTTTTATTATCGTCATCAATAAAGTGTTTCAACTGATAAATATAGCTGTTACATGACAGTTATGTCGTTGTTACTGGCCGAAGCTTTTTACACGTTGAGACACACTGAGCAAACTGTAAATGATATAATATGCTAATATAATGATGACTGATGAGTCTCTTTAAATACGTTTTCCTGTCGGGAGATATATACAAACTAAAATTTTCGTTGTGTAGTTTCCATTTACCTAATTACAAAATAAAGATAAGTTAGGGGACTATTTAACTGACTATTTTTTATTTATTCCATAGTGACTTCACTGTAGAATTTGTATATCGTCCTTTTAATTTAAACATTTACAAACAACAAGCTTTGTTAATATTAGAAAATGAGCAAATTCGTTTAAGTAAACATAAGAAAAAATAATTTTCTTGCCAATGGCAAAGCTTCATTGACTGTGTCAACAAAAAAGTGCGTGTTTCTTTTCAGTTCGTTAAATGTAATGGACTACGTGACTTCAAACCGATCCTTTATTGATTAGAGAAGAACACAATTTACTTTTTAAACCCAACTTCCTGTCAAGAATGCTAGCTTCAAGCAATTGGAATAATTTTCTTATTTAATCTATTTTGAATCAATTTTAGAGTTCTTATAAATATTTGGTTCTTGTGTTCCTCTTCATAATGACAGTTCCTATTCAGTGTGTATACAGTGTGTAAAAAAGGTCCGTCCCCCCTCTTTAATTTTTTTATTTGTTAAGACAAATAATTAACCTTTGGGGAATGATACTAACTCAACCCAAATAATTTTTAACGTTAACAAAAATTTTGAGTCTCCCCAAAAAATGGGGGATTTTTGGGGCAACTCAAAATTTTCAAATGCAAACACCTTTTGAGTGACCCGCTCATTTTAAAGAGCTTTCAAAAAAGAGGTGAGTGGTGAAAGTTAGAGGTCTCTAACGTGTTTCTATCCAAATTGACAGCTTGTCAAAGTTTGGAATACAACACATCCTTGAAACCTGGCGTCTAGGACGTTTATAGTGACTTAAAAATGAAACGACCCTAATAAAAATGTTATTAAATGAAAAAGCGGACTCTTTTAGTGATATTTAAAATTTTGAGTGTCCCCCAAAAATGGGGGATTTTGGGGGCAACTCAAAATTTTCGAACGCAGCCCCCATTCGAATGACCCCTCATTTTCAAGAGCTTTTAAATAATACACGAATGGTGGAGGTTGGAGGTCGCTAACGTGTTTCTATCAAAATTAGCAACTAGAAAAATTAGTTTCAAGGAATCGTTTTCAAAACTTTGACATGGTGCCATTTTTTATAGAAACACGTTAGTGACCTCCAACCTCCACCATTTGCCTATTTTTTAATGACCTTCAAATTGAGGGGTTACTCGAAAAGGGTTTGCGTTTGAAAATTTTGAGTTGCCCCCGAAATCCCCCATTTTTGGGGGACACTCAAAATTTTAAATATCACTAAAAGAGACCGCTTTTTCATTTAATAACATTTTTACCAGGGTCGTTTCATTTTTAAGTCACTAAAAGTGAACTAAAACTACAAACGTCCTAGACGCCAGGTTTCAAGGATGTGTTGTATTCCAAATTTTGACAAGCTGTCAATTTGGATAGAAACACGTTAGAGATCTCCAACTTTCACCATTCACCTCATTTTGGAATCTCTTTAAAATGAGGGTTCACTCAAAAGGGGTTTGCATTTGAAAATTTTGAGTTGCCCCCAAAATTCTCCATTTTAGGGTACACTCAAAATTTTTGGTAACATCAAAAAATAATTTGGGTTGAGTTATTATCATTCCCCAAAGGTTAATTGTTTGTCTTGACAAATAAACAAAATAAAGAGGGGGGACGGGTTTTTTACACACTGCATATGTCAGCGATTGCACCGAAAATCTTTTAATCTCCATCTAATTTATCAATAAAAAAACGACTCAAAACATTTTAGCATTGTTTCGGTGGAAGTAATCAGGGCCAAACCAATTAATTAATTAACATAGATCGTTTTATATGTGACAAAGTTTTTGTTTAACTTTAACAAGCCATTGTATGTTTGTTTTCTGATACAAATGTATAATTTTGTCAATTAGTTAAAGGTAATGAAAATAAATTAGATTTTTACTGTTTACAAATAAAGCTGCTTGTACCGCATTTCTTGGTTTTGAAGGACAGCGGATGGCATAATTCAACTAATTTTCATGAGTTTATTGCAAAAATTTAATTCTCTCTCCCATGACCCCATAGATAATTTTATTGTTCGTAAACCGATATCTCAATCAAACCTGGTAGAATAATACGTTATCAAGCACGTCTGCTTCGTGTTCTTATGGGCTTTGTATCACTGAGAGCTGATCTATATTCTACCATCATCATATCATCATCAGTACAGTGGTCTCAACTGACGAATATTGCAAATTCTCCGGCCAATATGGGCTTTTTATCACTGAGAGCTGATGTATATTCTACCATCATCATATCATCATCAGTACAGTGGTCTCAACTGACGAATATTGCAAATTCTCCGGCCAATATGGGCTTTGTATCACTGAGAGCTGATGTATATTCTACCATAATCATATCATCATCAGTACAGTGGTCTCAACTGACGAATATTGCAAATTCTCCGGCCAATATGGGCTTTTTATCACTGAGAGCTGATGTATATTCTACCATCATCATATCATCATCAGTACAGTGGTCTCAACTGACGAATATTGCAAATTCTCCGGCCAATATGGGCTTTGTATCACTGAGAGCTGATGTATATTCTACCATCATCATATCATCATCAGTACAGTGGTCTCAACTGACGAATATTGCAAATTCTCCGGCCAATATGGGCTTTGTATCACTGAGAGCTGATGTATATTCTACCATCATCATATCATCATCAGTACAGTGGTCTCAACTGACGAATATTGCAAATTCTCCGGCCAATATGGGCTTTGTATCACTGAGAGCTGATGTATATTCTACCATCATCATATCATCATCAGTACAGTGGTCTCAACTGACGAACACATGATTCTCCACTGTTGTAATATGATTTTCGCGATCGCAATTTGCTTCTTTGACCAAATACCGTGTTTTTTTATGGTTTGCTGTTCAATGTTATTCAATTGTACAGAACTGTAGTTAATGTTAAACTATGCTTTTCATTAAAACGTTTGGATTCCTTGCACTAACTTAAACCCTTCAAAGGCACACTGTGTGTTTGTGACCTAAATTGTGATTATGCCATGACACAAAAATTGAAAACTATTCATTCAATAAATATAAATCGTCTCTTTGAATTATAGTATTGTTTAGTTCTTCTTTGTTAGATACTTCTACTAAATGAAAACCTTTCTTTTCTTTTGATATGAAGTTATTTAAGGATTAGTTGAATTTTTTTTCTGTGGTCAAAACTAGATTAACCGACAATAAGAGGAGTTGCACCAATCAACTGGGTTGGCTGTACAACGAGGAAAGTCAATCAGCAGAGAGTCTGGTGGAGTGGAAGTGTATTGTTGTTTTGACAAAGTTCTTGGTCAAATCACTTTGTACCAAGGCGGCGAGCCTTGAGGCAGCTGCCACCAAATTATTAAATTTCAATATACTGTCTATTTATATATTTAGTTATGGTAAAAAATGTTTACTCTTCTTGTTGTTTATTTCCAGCTTGAAATATATTTTTGTTTTGAGTTGCTTTGTGTTCTTACTGAACAGTTTTTATTTACAAGTCTGTCAGTAAAAAATACATCGCACAATCGTCCTTCATTCGTATTTCAGTCAAAATATACGTCATTGCTGCGTCCCAATCATGAAGCAGGTATTGTGTCACAAGGTAAATGAGGTATTTAGATACTGGACAATATTTATAAGTATTCAAAACCTTGAATAATAACGGTTTTCATCAAGTGTTTTTGCCTAAGCTAACCCTTAAATATTAAAAGAAAATTCGAACCAAACCATAAAAACACTAAGAATATTTTAAGAGGTAATCCCACTGCATTTAATTATATCAGAGAATTGATACTGGTACCTCAACACCGTAAATTTCCCGGCATGGCCAGAGTAAAGTTTATACTCAACTCAAATATTTGATCTGTTAGTTTGCAAAGTGTATCGCCGTAATTAATAACCCCATGTTTGTATTTTATTTATTTATTCAAAGTTCTATGCAAGCATTTCGTTACATTATTGCGTTTAACATATCCATAAAGATACATAAAATAGCTGCTTGAAAAATAAAGGTTCATTGGAAGCAGCACAAGAATGTAACCACAAGTACCAATATTGGCGTTTAAGATAATTGATGTATGTGGTTTTGAAAAATAGAACACATTGAAAGTTCCTACGATAGTGTTAATTTTGACCGTTGTAGATTATCAAACTCATCTAATTTTTCAATTATTTTGTTTCCGGAATATACTTTTAATTTAAAAAGTAACCTTTTGACAACCAAATTATTATGTATAAAAACCAATTTTATTTCATTGAGTTGGATAGAATGACAAAGAAGATAGTTACTATTATATTATATCGTTGGTCTTTTCAGATATGTATTAATGAGGGATGGACATAGTGTCCCCAAAAACTTATCAATTTTTAAACTTAATAAAACACGTTTAGACAAACGTAGCCAATTCCGCAGGTGACCATGTGATAACAAAACTCATAAAGTTTATTTAAATGTTATTTGTATTTTTTTAATTGATCAGGTTTTTTGGGACACTGATTTTCGTGAACATAAATGTAATCTTAAAATTACCACGTTACCCTGCTCTGTCACTTCTACGTTGACTGTCGTTGTACTGTTCTTTGATTACTTTAATGCAACACCTACAACGTATCATCATTACTAGAATTATCACCATCGTCGACATCGTCTTCGTGGTTGTCGGCGTCAGAAAAGCAATTTCCAAAGGTATGCAGAATAGATGCCAAATTTTTTTAGTTTGAAAAGAAGAGGCACAATGGGCCTATATCAATAGTATATTTCATTACTAGGGCCAGAAGTGAAGCTTTTCGTACGACGTCAAGTTTTACAACCGAGGCTTTAAGCCGAGGACGAAAATGACCGGTAACGAAAAGCAGTTTTGGCCCGTGTGATTAACTATTTTTTCATTATATCGCTCAATACAACACGCTAACTATAGAAAACCAATATGTTACAACTTTACCTTTACAGATGACTCCCAAAGATGCTTTCATCTTGTTCTTGCTAATTAAAACAATGAGCTCATTGTCTGTTTCATTTGTGTTAGGCCTTGGTTTATAGCATGACGTCAAACATCTGCCTTTACCTTCTATGTGGTTAGACTAACAAAAATGAACAACTATAGATGTATCGAACGCATTTAATAATCGATTGGTAAAATGAGCGAGTTTCACAAGTTGATTAAACCTACAAAAATGCAGCAGTAAACTGCAATTGACAATAATAACCGATAACCACTCTCGATGCAATCGATAGCTCACCATCGACGCTGAAGTTACGTATGTTACAATTTTAGTACATTATAAACCAACAGCTAACGTCCTCGACATCAGCTGATTCTTTTTCTCTCTAGGGCGAAGAGGGTACTTTAAACCCGCAACACAAGTAAAGAAAACTACCGATTTTGCAGCGATATAAACAAAAAAATGTGTTCTGGTCTTTGTAACTATTAAAACCATATATAAAAAATCTTTATAATTTGCAAATGGTTTAATCAGCTAAAGAAATAACCAACATATTCAATTATTTCAATAAGCAACTGAACAGCTATATAATTATCTGAATAATTAACTGAATTATTAAATTTTTTAACTGGCAAAAATTCCAAATTAATTTATAAGAAGGATAAGTCGTCACTTTATGCATCCCAGGTGGATCTTCCTTAACGTTTCTTACTTCTTTGTTTTCTGGGGCAAAACAAAGCGCCAGTTTTCTTCTTAGTTCGTTAAACATTATGGAATACGAGACTTGAATAATTCTTTTTACAGATATCGGTCGGTTAATGTGACTCCCCTCAGTTCCCCTATGTTAAGTTCCGCTGCAATAATGTCAGTTTAAGAACTAATGTTAGACTAATGTAATAAGATCAGTATATTTTTTTATGTCTAATTTTGTTAATTGTTTACGGAATTTTATTAATTTTTTTTTGATTTTTGATTTTTTATTTTTGAACAGGGTTTGATTAATACTAATAAACTGTTTAGCAATTTATCAAAGTAGTTTTTATATTTTATTTAAATTCAAGGCGATTTTAGTTGCCTAGTTTAAGCTGTTTTTTTTTTTTTTAATAAGGTTGTAAGATGTTTTACGTTTGTAAAAACAATTAAAGACATTTGTGACACGAATAAAACAAAAATAAAAATGTTTTGGCTTACATATTGTAATTGGCAAGTTGGTTAGTGATAAATTGAAATAATAAGACCTATAAGAAAGGATATACTGGAAAATGACATTAGCTGTAACCAGCAAGATTTAATTACTACATGAAACAGGAGGTGCAGCAAAGTTCAACTTGGCCAAAACAGGTTTAGCGTTGCAAGAGAACTGCGATCAATTGCTAAGTTTTAGGTTTTGGATCCCTAGATGGTTTGCTAACGGTATTTACAAATTTAAATATAAATACCCCCGTCGCAGCAGACCTGCATACTCAGCGAATTTCAAAGGCAAAAGAATATATTTCAATCCAAGATAGTGAGATTTAACATGTTTTTGTAAGCTCCATAAGAATAACATGGAGAATGAGTGTGCAGGTTTGCTGCAACAGGTCCGTTAAAACTGGGTGGTTTTAATTCAATATTTCATAGATCTGAACTAGGAGAAACCATATAGCAACTTTTATCAAGATTTGTCAAAAAATAAGGAAGATATAGAATTTTTGATTTCCCATAAGGATAACATGGGGAATGAGTATGCAGGTTTGCTGCCACAAAATGTAAATTTCGGGGGTTTTAGACTAAAATACATTAGATCTTATCTAGATGAAGCCACAACTCAAGTTTTATTAAGATATTTTGAGAAATAAGCGAGATATAGAATTTTACTTATTTCCCATAAGGTTAACATTGGGACAACTTACTGTGTTTACCACTTTCAATATCTCGGTAACCAATCGACATAGAGAAATGATTCAAAATACTAAATTGTTTGTTTTTTCGAGCTAAATTCAATGGTGCTAATTAAAATTGGATTATTTTGATTTTTATATGTGAAAACCCCAAAAAACCCATTTTTGCGGGGGTTTATCCCCCTTTACCCCCCTTCCAGTGGTCCGATCGGGCTGGTTTTCGAACTCATCCAAATAATTGCTACTTTATACGCCTATGTCAAATTTCATTCTGATCGGACCATTTTTGCGAGCGCTATCGTGCTTACAGACACATATATATATATATACAAATTTGAACGAATGGTGTTTTTGGTATCTGGGGGCACCAAAACGAAAAGTTATGATGGTCCCGCGCTTAGGTCTT
This sequence comes from Flexamia atlantica, assembly GCA_035578135.1. Taxonomy (NCBI): domain Eukaryota; kingdom Metazoa; phylum Arthropoda; class Insecta; order Hemiptera; family Cicadellidae; genus Flexamia; species Flexamia atlantica. The sequence goes on along the minus strand of JAQJVK010000014.1, from coordinate 20,118,674 downwards.
ACCATGAGACCTACGGTAATAGCTTCTTCCCTATAGGGGAAATTCGCTAAAAGTCGTTATGTATTTTCTTTTTTATAATGATACCTCAGTTAAGAGTGTTAAAGTAATTGATTACTTTATTTACTTCATTTTCCTTCTTTATTGCTGGTTCAAAAAGCCTTTTTACGATATTTATTATGATAATAAGGTCAAATATAATATTTATTTTTATTATAGGCATTTTTTGTATCTGTTATTGCACAGGTAGATTATAAAACGTTACTACATATGCTTATTCCTCCTATTTTAAAAAGTAAATATAACCCGAAGCTTTCACTTTTAACTTATTGACAACTTTAGTGCGGTTAACGGTTTAACTTTGGTTGATAAACGAGATTTTTACAATGAATTTTCGATTGCAACTCCATTCAACTCAAATGGCTTTAAAATGTTTAATCGAACAAGTTAAAATCTGTTACCACTTTTATCATCTCTGCCCATTCTAATTAATGATATTGGAAAATTTATATTGGCATTTCAACATCACAAATATGTCAGCAATGTCGATTCAGAGATTATCCTGAACGCAAATATTTGATATTTTCACTTGCAGTTCGCATAACTTAGATTAAATTTCAATACTTCGTTGTTTATTTTAAAATCAATTATTCTAGGAATTACCGAATGGTCTTAAAACCATAGTGTACATATTTGTTTATACTTTTTGTTTCTCGTTAACAAAATATTCATTTTCCTATTCTACCTACAAAGTAAATAGTTTATACATTTTACACAACACAAGAAAAAGTTATAAATAGAAGAAATAAAAAGAAATAATCATATTAACTCTCAATAACTTTAAACGAGGCATAACTTATACATGAAATTTTTATGACAAACTAAATCTCTTCGAAATATATCCATACAAATATAAAATTTACCTTATCATTAAAGTTAGATGAGAGAAAATTCCAAGTTCAATTAAATACTTTTGATCAAATGGTCCATAATAATTAGCCTTAAAAAGACAATAAATAGTTAAAAGCACTGTTTAAAAATTAGTTCAATGTATTATTGTTCTTGTATTCTTGGATTTTTATCGATGTACAATCATGCGCATTTGTTGGATTTGTTTATTTTCTTCATACAGCTATACGTTGAATAACGTTGTACAGTTTTTTTTGTTTTTTTTTCAGAAAATAATTGTTAGCATGAACCCATAACCTCAATATCACTTTTAAAACAAAAAGTAAAGTATGTTATGTCTCGATAATAAAAAAATTGAGTATTTAAAAAAAATTACAATCATAACTAGAACATGATTTAGAACTTTAGAACATTATTATAAAGTGCTGAAGTCAGTTATCACTTCTTTGACCCAGTCTCAGTCTAGTCTGTAGTAGCTCAGTCCACAATGGACCCTCCACAATGGCGCCCATTAGTGCTCATGGCCGCCTATTGACCGACTCCGACTGGGCGCATCTAATGAGTTCCAACAGGATCCACTGTTGCTTCAGCAATGCAAACGTTTATTGGTGTCTTGACAAAATTGAGGACATACCAGACGACAACAGCAGCAGTAATCAACCAGGTTGATTGACTACAATGACGCAGGAAGTTCAATAGTGGTTACGAAATTAGGCTAATGAGCAATTAAGTGATAATGTTTTAAGGTGGATTTTTAAGAATATAATAGTTTCTGTACTTTTAATGAATTTAATATATATTTTATTAGCTGTCATTGCCATTGGCTTGCTTTGGACCATTGGACTGTGGTCACTGTATTGTTATGTATTTTTGCATGTTTTTGCAATATTGTATTTTTTTGACAAGATCCATTACATGTATGCATGTTTAAAGATTAATAAATATCTATCTATCTATCTATCAACGAGCGTAAACATCTATATAGATTATTGGCATGTGTTTATCTTGAATGTAAGACTTACCAGATTATTTCATATTGGTTTCAATGTTGCATACTTCCTCATGCAACAACTAAAACGAAAAAAATGGCTCTGTTAGTTGTTAGTTTTTGCTGTGAAAATGACATTAACTGACTCATTAATAGCCTGTGGACACGATAGCGGATTATGACGATTAGCGCTACTGAGGCAGTTGCAAACACATCCTACGACGTATGGGCCTAGAGAGAGTTTAGCGCTGGTTTTAACAGGTGTAATTATTTTTACTTGACAGTACCTACACAATATAGTGCTAATAGATAGTTTTACATCTATGGTTTCGTCTACGGACTTTTCTATTGTAATTCACTAAATAAAAAATGCATGATTTTTGCAAATAAGTACGTAGCAGTCTATTACAATATGATTTTCTTATCCGCCAATGGATATTGCATGATAACAATCGTATTGAGGATCTTTAGTCAGCACTGTAAATAACTAGTGAATAGAGTGCATTCAGCTATATAAAATAATTTAATGAATACTCTAGTGGCAAATAAACTATTATTTAAAATTGACCATGTAAAAGTACCACAAAAGATAAATTTTAGACAGCTCTTTATTAAAGCCAGAACCATACACACCTGAAATTTCAAAACAAATGGTAAACATAGCAATACAAATAATAGCTTAGAATCATTTGGAAGATATTCGTTTAAAGATTTTGAGAATTTTAGGTCAGCTTACTTAAGAAAATAGCTCTAGCTACATTACGTTACACTATATAAACTTATGGACATTTATGAGGTTCTTAGTAACCAAAAAGGTATGATCAGAAAAAAATATGTAATCCACAAACACTAATGCTAAAGAACATAATTCCATATCTTTATATCCTTTAAGATCGGTAGAGTCGGTGGTTTTAAACGCTGCAGAGCCCTTATCCCTTAAATGTATATTGGAGGCCGGCAGTAATCCCCCACCGCCGCTCAGTGGTCGCTATTCACTTGCCTGTCACGTGCAGCCCGTGTCCGACATGAAATCCGTTTCCTACATGAAACGCTCTCCGTGGACAACACTCAGCAATACTTTCAATCCGAACCCATTCTTTTGATACGGTTGATTCGTTTGATATCTGAAATCCCAAAGCTACAATGTTACCGGCTAAAAGTTAACGGTATCATTGATTATCCATCAAATTGCTATTAAATTGCTTCTTGATTAACCCTTTGTTTTTAAAAGAACTATTTTAGGCGAAATTAATTAGTTTATTGATTTTCTTTTGACAAAACACAATTTTTCGTCATTATTAATCTTGATTACTCACTTATTTAGCTATGATCCTTACAACAGACTCCTTCATTAAACTATTTCCGACAAACTGTTTCGTTAAGCATACACTAAATAGTGTTGCAGCACTACTTAGCTGTAATGGTGTAAAGGAAGCTGTAATAGTGTAAGGAAGCCTAAGGGTACAGTCTGTATTACTACCAGACATGTACTGTCTGACACTGTAATATTCTTTTGAAATTAAAAAGTCCCTTGACTTTTTCCTGAAGATTATTATTTCTAGCTCTGATTTAATGTGAATGAGTAATCTGTTAAAAGTTTTATAGCAGAAATAAGGTGTGCTTTTAAAAAAAATATAGTATTTTTTATGTACAAAAAACAAACAACATACAACATTTTCAAAAAATGTTGTATTATGTCTAAATACAACTAATTTAGAGTTGTGTCTAAAATTGGTGGTGTTACAGATTTGAAAATATGACTGTTCTATACCAAGAAAGAAAGGCAATCAAAAATATACAACAAGGAAGTTTCAAAAAGTTATGAGTGGAAAATGTTTCCCTACAAGAACCTGTCCTCCAAAGCCAAACATGAACCTCACTGTCTTTTTATTGGTAGCCGGAAAAGCTGGTGGGTTCTTGTTGATTCAGTGCCCGAAACGTTGAAAAAAATAGTTTAGATGTGGGTAAATGCAACCAAAGAAAGCATGATGAAGGATATTAATATCAGGAAATAAGGATAACCTCCGGAGAACATTCCACTATTGACCCTGCAAGAAACGGGCAATATGCTCTGAAAAACCTACGGGAAAGTCAACTATCTGGGGCGGAACCTATACATATTTAAAGATTTTAGCAAATAATCAAGGGATTTTTTGCACCACTAAGTATTTTTTATACATTTAGCTTTTTTGCATTACCACGCATCAGTAGCCAGATATTATACACAATATTATAGCCATCCCCAAATATAACTCATTTTTTAGCTGACATAATACTTTATGGTGCAAAATAGTTTCCTTAAATCATTTCGTTTTAAAAAGCTCTGGATTACTGCTTTGTAAAGGATTCGTTTGTTTAACATAAAACTTATTTTTTATGTTTTCGCGTACATCAATGAAAGAATAAGTAAATTAAATAACGTTTAACCCTGCTACTTCCCTATTAAACTAGCCAATGCATTATCACGCATCAGTAGGTATATATTATAGACACTTTCATTCGTAGCTCGGAATTATTATACAACAATCGAATTGGCTTAACCAATGGGGCATTATTCTGTATTATCACAGGGTAACAAATATATTTAGCTTAGTACACTTGATTAAATTCATCAGAGGATTGAGCACGTGTGGTTCGATAATTACAATCAACAAATATTATTTCGTTTCATTAAAACGACAAATATCCTGAATTCCTCTATGTTGATTCTGTTTGACAAGAAACCTGTTCTATTTTTCTTATTTTTGTTCACCTTAAAGCCGAATTACATCCTAAATAGTTTTACTTCCACGAGCCGACTTTTTTCATTAATATGACTTATCCGAATTAAGAACCGGCCCGGCTGAAGCAGTGTACTGAAGATAGCTGCAGTTCAACATATTTACTCGTCGTTAAATTTAAACACCATGGACGAGATGTATCGAACTACTTCATAGCTAAATTAAATCATAAAGTTTATCTTCGTCATACAGCTCCTAGTTTGTAACCAAACTTTACGGCCCTTTCGGCATTAATATGCCACTTAATTAAATTCATAAAGCGTCGTTAAAATATAGAGTAGTTATACCACTAAAAGCACATAATAAATACTTAACACTTATAATATTCTAAGGTTTCAAAATTTTCAATGTATTAAAAAGATTATTTTACCAATTTCATGTATTTTTTCTTCATTTATATTTGTAAATGTGCGTGTTGTGGTGTAATATGTTATGTTTAACAACGGTTTATGGTTGAAAGTTTAGTCTGAAGATGGTATATTGATGCCGAAACGTTTGGTTTCAAACCAGGATGCTGTATGACGAAGGTAAAGTTTATAATTTATTCATGGTTTGTTCTTGCATTGAAATTCGCCTAACAAATTAATTTATAGGCTACAGACCTTTTTCGTGTCGTCGATCCAAAGTTTTGCTATAAAAGGATAACTATTGTTTCGGGTCTCAATAAATGATGACGACAAGTGTTCCATAATTACTATTGTTTGGCAGAGGAATTTCTAAAATGGGACTTTCCAAAATTGGTCTTTTAGACCCGAAACTATATTTATCCTTTATAATAAAACTTTGGATTGACGACGAAAAAGGTATGTAGCCTATTAATTAATTTATGAGTTAAAGTTTTTTTATTTAACTTATTCAAAACGCTGCTCAGGGGCTAGAAATATGAATTTGAATACTTCATAGCCTTAAGAGTGTTATATTACATAAAATTAACCAATTTTTTAATCTTCTTCTTAAATCAGTACCGGTAATAATTTACAACCCTACTAACTGATTTTTTTGGCAAACAATCTTTGAATATTTTATTTTTAATTTATCATTAAAAATAAGATAATTTTATAATAATTACTGTAGGAACAGTCGTAACCGAAATAGATTCTTTTCATGTTTCGTGTAATATAAAACAACGTAATATAAAATTAGAGAGTTTATTTGTTGTTTTTAGTTAACGGGTAAATAAATTCTTTGTATATGATTGCTTACTGTACTTTATTTTGTTTTTTTTACATCACTCTCAACACAAACCATAAAAGCATATAAAAAATTGGCAGTTAGTTACGACGATTTATCAATAAAGTTATTAAAAGCATATCTCTATTGACTGCTGTACTGTCGTCATTTGAGCAAGTGAAAACCTGTAGTAATTCTATGATTTAAATCCCAAAACGGTTAATACCACGTATAAAACTGTTAAGTTAATTCGATTCTATTTGTTCCGACGTCTAACGATTACTACGTGTGTTGCAATATTCATGACCAACTCACCTAACATTCACTACCTCTAACATAAAAATGAGTATGACTATTTGACCAACGAAATATTGATTTTGTTTGGTGATGTCTAAGATCAAGGTATATGTGGTTTACAAATACTATTTCGTTTCGCACGGTTTGATGTGTGGGTTTGCAGTGTTGTTGCCATTTTTTAAATTGATTTTTCTTCCATGTCTTTTTAGATATTTTGTGTCCGATGCACACTAATGTTCTGATGATCTAGCGAAACTAAATGTAAAAAAGACCAAAACGATCAATTCAAATTTTGATTATTTAAATCTCTCAATATGTTAAGGTAAATGTTCCGCCCAAGAGATCTCACTGTTAACTTCAACGAATTACATAACGATTATTTTGAGATCATTCGTTATAAATATTACAGATTTTCGTTATGAATAAAAGGTTGTTCTGTTATCATGACAACCTTTTGAAAAAATTAATTGCAAGATGAGTATACTTGAATGAAAGTGTGATTCCAAATAATAAAAACGTATTAAATAGTATCTTTAAGTTTGATAAAGTATTATCTTAAACTTTGAATGATGCTATTAAAGACTAATAAATCTCTCCGTGTTACCTAATTTAGCATTCGCAATACAACTTTAATTTTTCTCTACAAGAAAAGAGAAAGCAATTGTTTCTTTCTGGTTCGTTTAGCCTTACGATGAACGTGACTTTTCAAACAGGAGTTTTATTTACAAACACCAATAGTTTAGAGAAGTTATCTCAGTTGATTTCCGTGTTTAGACTGCAGTTTCTTAAAATACTTAGGAAATTATATTAGCCAATTTGTTCATTCGATATACATTTTATATAAATAGTAAATTTATTGCATAGTATTTTCAATTCGGTAAAACTTTACTAACAACCTCTAAAATTAAAAAGAAGTTTATTAGAAATACAATATTTAAAACGTGGTTCTCCAACACATAAAACCGCACAGTTTTCTCGACAATAAGACAGTACCGTGGGGAAATCAGTTTCTACAAAACAAATAAATCAGAACGAAACTCATTACTAAACTAATTACATAGTTTTATACTGAGTTCGAAATTTGAACGACTATACCGCATGTTTGCTAACAAGAATATCTTATTGAGTTTCCAGTTTCCATTAGAATAAATTTTATATGAGATTAATCAATGAAGGCAATCAATGTCTGAAATAAATCAAGTCGGATCAATTACTTAATTAATTTTATATGTTATATATAACAAAATTTTATATGTTATATGTTGCAATTTTATATTTTATATGCTTTTAATTTTATATGTTTTTCGTTTACAAATTCACTGTTTGCGTCATTCATTTCTGATAATCCATCATACAAAATTTCACTTCATTGTAATGAAACAAAAGAGTAATTCCCTTTACACTGTGAAAAGTAAATATTTTACACATTAGTCATGATCACACTTAACAACCGTTAATTTAAAAGAAACTGATAACTCATAATTTCTAGGCAACATAATTTTAGCGAATTTCCCCTATAGGGAAGAAGCTGTTACCGTAGGTCTCATGGTAAGACCTAAGCCTAAAACCATCATAACTTTTCTTTTTGAGGTCCTCAGATGCCAAAAACACCATTCGTTCACTTTCATAAATATATATATATATCTATATATCTATATATATCTATCTATATATATATATATATATATATATATATATATATATATATGTGACTTTAAGCACGATAACTTGCGCAAAAATGGTCCAATCCAAATGGTCCAATGGTTCCAAAATGGTCCAATGGAATGAAATTTGGCATAGACGTGTAAAGTAGTAATTATTCGGACGAGTTCGTAAACCAGCCCGATCGGACCACCGGAAGGGGGGGGGTAAAGGGGGGTAAACCCCCCCAAAAATGGGTTTTTTGAGATTTTTATATAGAAAAATAAAATTTTTCAAATTTTTATTGGCACCATTGAATTCAGCCCAAAAAAACAAACAATTTAGTATTGTGAATCATGGCTCTATGTCCATTGGTTGCCGAGATATTGAAAGTGGTAAACACAGTACGTTGTCCCAATGTTAACCTTATGGGAAATAAGTAAAATTCTATATCTCGCTTATTTCTCAACATATCATGATAAAACTTGGTAAATGGCTTCTTCTAGTTGAGATCTACTAAATATTGAATTAAAACCACCCAGTTTTAATATACCTGTAGCAGCAAACCTGCATACTCATTGCCCATGTTATTCTTATGGAGCTTACAAAAACATGTCAAATCTCGCTATGTTGGATCGAAATATGTTGTTTTGCACTTGAAATTCGCTGAGTATGCAGGTCTGCTGCAACGGGGGTATTATGTAATTCAAAAACTTAAGTTCTAAATAGACGTGAAAAAAATGTAGGCCTATTTATTGTTTTCCATTTAATGCGGAGACGTAAAACTTTCTCACTGAACTCAACCTAACAATAACGAAATGAACAATTCAAATGATAATTGTCTAGTAAAATTATAACTTTAAAAGCAATTATAAAACCTTAACGAACGCCGTCGCTGAAAGACTGAAGGTTGATTTGAGGTTTCCTGCGGAGAGAACAGTTTTAAAAGCCAAAGTTATTACTAAATGAAACCACAGAATTTTTACCGCAGAATATATATATTGACAATAAGAATTTATAAATAAAAATTTGTTCGAGAGAGATTTGGGTAACAGAATGTATTGGAGTTCAATTGATTTCAATAATACCATTATCAATATTGTTCGTACCTGCAAATTCCAGGATTTATGAGTGGTTATAAAATAGGAAAATATTTTCGACCAATGGAAAAAATTTTGCTTAATACTTTCATTGCTATTAATTTGTGTTGATTTTTTTCAAAACTATTTAACAGTAATAATAGACTATGGTTCGCTGAAATAAAGGTTTTCAAACTTTTATATTAAACCGTAGACATCACCTGCCGGGTATCTCGGTTTGAAACGGAGGCGGTTGGGGCACCATATTACCCCTCGTGGCTGTGCGATCTTAAGATTGTTTTATTTCATATTGAACTGTTTCTTTTCAATGCAGTCAATATCATGGCTGAGAATATAATTTTTGATATAACATAAGGCACTGATCAACCCTTTAAACGTAGTGAAAATATAATGGAAATATATTTGAATGTTTTGATGCTTTAATGCTACACTTGGGCCCACTTATTGATTTTTCATTAGGACATTAATGTTTTCCAACTAAATTTCCTACTTCTAATTTTAGGACTATGGTTTAAGTTAGGACCTTCCAAACCTTTTAAACCCAAAATAAGGTTACATACCTTTAAACTGTCGTCAATTCTCAGTAATCAATATTTATGATTTACTCAAGTTTCGGCATACAAGATGCCATTTTCAAAATCCAAATACAAGAATATCTTCAGTCGTCATTATTATTTAAAATTTGGTACATTCATTGAAGTTAAAAGTTAAAAAGAACACTGACATACACTTAACACTTAACACACTACACATGGTACCGGCCGGCACAAATACGAGCTCCAGACTGCGGCTAACTGGTGATGATTCACTAGCCTATGCCAACTTGACCTTGGGCGTCATTGTTTGTCCTAATCAGCTGTTGTCTCGAAGGCTGTGACAGTTCTTGAATACGATCAAACAATATATTCGTATTAAATTTTAACTTTTCATTGAGGACTTTATCAGGGGTGTTTTTAATAGCCTTATAAATTTCGTATGTCTCGAGAGTATTCATCATGGGGCCTTTTTTGCATTTATGTATAATATCCATATTGCTTTCTATATTATTTATACTATGGTTGAATGAAACGAGGTGGTTGGCGAACTGTGATTTTTGGGTATTTGTTTTTGTCTTTGGCAAGTGCTCTTTGAAACGGGTCTTAAAAGTCCGACCTGTTTGCCCAATGTAGATTTTATCGCAGTCGGAACAATTCATTTTATATATTCCAGTGCCGTTAAATTTGTCACCATTCATCTTCTTCTCATTGTTAAAAATCCTTCCCAATTTATTCGAAGTTTTACATGCTAATGTGACATTTTCTTTGCTTAACTCATTTTTTAAAGTATAATGTAATTTTTCACCATACTCTACAGACACAAAAGTTCTTTTTGACGTATTATTGTTTACAGTTTTGTCTTTATTTTTGTTTTTCATTTTAGAAACTATGTTGTCGACCATTTTGCAAGTGTAACCATTTTGTACTGCTATGTATTTTATTAATTGTAATTCTTTCGAATACTCTTCTTCAGAAAGTGGCATAGTTAACAATCTATTGACAAAACTGTTATATGCGGCCATTTTGTGGGACATTGGGTGATACGATGTTGCATGGATGGTGTGATCTGTGGTAGTAGGTTTTCTATAAACTGATAGGGCCAGGCTATTGTTTTGTTTCTTGAAAGTTATGTCCAAAAAATTAAGCTTATTTTCTTGCTCAATCTCTAATGTGAATTTCAATTTAGGGTGGATACTGTTAAGATATTTGCAGAATAACTCAATTTGTCTGCCATTCCCATTAAAAATAACAAAAGTATCGTCAACATAGCGCCTATAAAATATGAGTTTATCTCTATGTTTGTTTCTGTCAGAAAATATATGTTCTCTTTCAATTTTATTTAAGTAAATCTCAGACAAAATGCTGGATAATGGAGAACCCATGGCAAGACCATCACTCTGTGTATAGTATTTATCATTAAAACTAAAATAGTTTTGTTTAAGTACAATATTTAATAGGTCGGTGAGCTCATTTATTGCCTCAGTGGAAAGTTGGGAATTTTCAGTTAAATTATCTTTGACAATCTTTATTGTGTAATCGATTGGAATGTTTGTAAACAGATTTTGAATGTCTAAAGAAGCGATGGTATGGCGTGGTTCTATGGTTTTATCTCTCATCAATTCAACCATTTCTAGGCTATTTTTAATACTATAGTTACTTTCAAATTTAATGTTTGATCTTAGAACTTTGTCGATTTTCTTAGCTAGCTTATAGGATGGGGCTGATGTAAAATTTACTAAAGGTCTAATTGGCATTTCATTTTTGTGAAGCTTAGGTAGGCCTCTAAGTAGAGGGACACTAGGACTCATCATTTTGAGATACTTCAGGTCGTTATCATTAAATAAGTGTTTTATCTTATTCAGTCTGGACTTTAACTTAGTCTGGTACTCGTCCGTTGGGTCACGGTCTAACTCTGTTATTTCGTTGTTGTTGATAAAATCTAATACCTTATTGTTATAATCGTTTTGTGTTATTATAACTATTGACTGTCCTTTGTCAGCTTTAGTTATCACATTAGAGATTGAGCAAGAAAATAAGCTTAATTTTTTGGACATAACTTTCAAGAAACAAAACAATAGCCTGGCCCTATCAGTTTATAGAAAACCTACTACCACAGATCACACCATCCATGCAACATCGTATCACCCAATGTCCCACAAAATGGCCGCATATAACAGTTTTGTCAATAGATTGTTAACTATGCCACTTTCTGAAGAAGAGTATTCGAAAGAATTACAATTAATAAAATACATAGCAGTACAAAATGGTTACACTTGCAAAATGGTCGACAACATAGTTTCTAAAATGAAAAACAAAAATAAAGACAAAACTGTAAACAATAATACGTCAAAAAGAACTTTTGTGTCTGTAGAGTATGGTGAAAAATTACATTATACTTTAAAAAATGAGTTAAGCAAAGAAAATGTCACATTAGCATGTAAAACTTCGAATAAATTGGGAAGGATTTTTAACAATGAGAAGAAGATGAATGGTGACAAATTTAACGGCACTGGAATATATAAAATGAATTGTTCCGACTGCGATAAAATCTACATTGGGCAAACAGGTCGGACTTTTAAGACCCGTTTCAAAGAGCACTTGCCAAAGACAAAAACAAATACCCAAAAATCACAGTTCGCCAACCACCTCGTTTCATTCAACCATAGTATAAATAATATAGAAAGCAATATGGATATTATACATAAATGCAAAAAAGGCCCCATGATGAATACTCTCGAGACATACGAAATTTATAAGGCTATTAAAAACACCCCTGATAAAGTCCTCAATGAAAAGTTAAAATTTAATACGAATATATTGTTTGATCGTATTCAAGAACTGTCACAGCCTTCGAGACAACAGCTGATTAGGACAAACAATGACGCCCAAGGTCAAGTTGGCATAGGCTAGTGAATCATCACCAGTTAGCCGCAGTCTGGAGCTCGTATTTGTGCCGGCCGGTACCATGTGTAGTGTGTTAAGTGTTAAGTGTATGTCAGTGTTCTTTTTAACTTTTAACTTCAATGAATGTACCAAATTTTAAATAATAATGACGACTGAAGATATTCTTGTATTTGGATTTTGAAAATGGCATCTTGTATGCCGAAACTTGAGTAAATCATAAATATTGATTACTGAGAATTGACGACAGTTTAAAGGTACGTAACCTAATTTTGATAAATTGCATCAATTCAGGAGGTGAATAATGAACAAACTTTTAAACCCTATTGGCGTGTGGAAAAAGCAATAAAAACACTGTAACATTTGAACTGTATTTCTTAATTACTGTCATATGTAAAACGTAAACTTTCTCACGTTTTTTATTAATTAGTTCATTTTTTATTGCTGGCTAAATATTGTTATACTGTTGTATGCCACCTGCCTGTCATTATCAAATATGTATTTGTACAAATTTATATTTTTTTGGTAAAGTAAAATACTAGTGAACTCAAACCACATATCAAACGAACGAAAATACTGTATTCAAGAAGATTAGAGAGATTTTTATATGGGAATATTCATATTTAAATGAAAAGGTTATTAGTAAACTCTCCTTGTATTCTCCCTCAAACGTTATTTATTTTTCTGTGTATTATTTAAATTATATTACTTTGATAACACAACACAATTTTCAAATATTAGTACTTCAAAACACTTCCAAAAAGTTTAACCATTAAATTACAGTTCATTTTTACAATTAATTAATAATTAAATTTTTCCTTTTTTCAATTTCATCCGCTCACTGTTAAAAAAAGTCCGATAGCAATTGCTTGATAGTTTAAGTGCTCGAACAAAATAAAAAAGGAAAACAAAGTTAGGGCGCCATTATTCTGGCGGACATTTTACGATAACTGCAATATGCGCCAGTTATTTTATCAGAATGGCGACCGCACTACAGTGAAGACTTAATATCGGCCTCAAACGAAACATGTTATCGTATGTTTTATTTTGAACCATATTTTAAACTCAGAAGCTAATTGCTTATTTTTACATTTTTACCGACACCACTCGTTATGATTTTTTTTTAATTTAGAATCTCATATCTTTATTACTGTTTTGAGTCGTAAATATAAATAAACTTTGTTGAAGGCCATTATTTACTCGTACATTTTATCAGCCCACTGTTTTCCACTACTATCGTCCATTGATGCAATGGTTCATTAATACTGTGCCATTGATTTGGTTATTATCGTTAGTCCTACAATTGATTGTTTGTTGACTATATACCTTCAACAGATTAAATTGGATTTAAGGATTGGATTTTTTTACTAGAGTTAATCAGTGTATCTGGTTTTTTGTTTGTTCATATCACTGGAAGATTTTATCGGTTCTAGAATAAAAGTGCAATAAAACTAGTACCTAATCAAAAACTCCGTATTGCTAACTAAGTTGATAACCAACTATCAAGTTTATGTTTAAGGCAAATATATCTAAAGATGTTTCCCGTGGCTTCCCCACGTTCAAAATAATTTGAAACAGCCGGTATTTCTCCTCACTGTTTTTTGTATCAATTGGAATTGGGTTTATTTGTATACATTAGTCTGCCTGGATGGATACTTTGTAACAACAGACTCAAATATTACGGCAAACAACGTTGTTTTACATCGATAATGACAAACTCACATACTTAAACACTTACACATCTGTTTTATTGCCTTTTGCTACCAACCAAGAGCATTTTAAATAGATTTAATTTTGAAAAACGTAACCATATATTTCATATTTTATTGAAACATTTTGTATTCTTCATAAATCAGTCAAATTCCTGCAAAACCCTTTTTAAAGCCTTTAATTAGATTGATGTTTACGTTATGTCAATTGATAATGCCATCCGATTATCTATCTATCTGCAACGGAACATGGTGTGAATTATAAATAAATATTCCTTTATTTTTAATGTGTTTCTCTCTACAATAACTGTGTTTCTTTTTCAGAACAGCTTTCGTCATTAGACGATTGATTTTGCAAAGAGATTTATTTTGTTTTCAATTCACAGTTACCCAAAGAACAAATTTATTCTAGTGACCCAACAGAATATCGCAATTTTCATAGTGGCTCTGTAAACTGTTTGTTATTTTTACGTAACATCAATGGGTGGTGTCACAGCAGGCTATTGCAGTGTCATTCCTATGTTGGCCTGAAACAAAAGAGATGTTATCAAGTGTTTTATTATGGACATTTTGATCTCGGCCTAAAATTGCACCTCTTAAAAAACAAACACATCAATTTTATGTGCCGACCATTAACCACGTGAATTTAAGGCTAGAATATTTTTGCCCTACTGTTACATTATTGAGGGATAAACATTTATTAAGAACAAATCAATTGAGATCTTGAAGCTTATTCGTGTAAAGGCAGTTAAAAATATCTATTCTTGGGCTTCTACATACAAGTTATGTAAGTATTAGATTTTGGTTGCCATTTGTAATTGATTTTCATTGTACCTCTCGTACCTCTCGTAAACGTTCATTATTTTCCAAGTTCAAATTTAATTTCTTTCTAATATCTTAACAACTAAACAATATCTAAAACAAGCTTATCTATATTAGCCTTAAGCACAACAATACCCTCCCCACTTGGCACGGGTTGCATGTGAGCACTAATGCCATTATGCAAACATGTATTTCATGAGATAATAGTCCTCTGAGACAATGTCTTGGTTCTCAGAGTCCACAATAACCCTTCCTTGAGAGATACGAATCACCATAATTAATTTAGGACCGTATGCATTTTATATTTCCAAGATTTAAAAAAGGAGGAAATCTACGAATATCTCATAAGTTTTTTGTTTAAAAACCATTGTTGGTGAAGGCGAGTTTACGATTGGTTTGGATTTTCATGGACATTTGCCATCACTGGTGAAAAACAAGTCCAACGACGTTTAGGGGTCTCGAATATAATTCCATGTTCTGGAGGAAAGAAACCTAGAACATAATAAGATTAGTAAAAAACAGCCAGAGGACATGGACAAAAAAATTTCTAATACTCAGAGGCTGTATGAAATCAAAACATATTCTCATAAGTTGTGATATGCTTTTGGTATCGTTGATGCATTGAGCTCTCGTGCAGATGTCTAAAAAGCACAATTAAGGACATAAAAATCGGGTATACGTCCGATCCCAGTAAATGTTTGGACAATGTCAATGTAAATGTTTGGCCATATCGGTGCTGTTCCTGCAAGCGCGCAATATTCAAGAAGTGGGATAAACCGACTATCCTCGGTCATCCATTCACAGTCGATCTTATCCCACTTCTCTGTTATATTCAGAAGTTTAAAATATGTAACACCCTTACTCTAGATAGACTGAAAGATACAAATCGTTCTAAAGGCAAAAGGCTTCAAAGTGCTCAGTGACAATGAGACTCAACCCTAAAAGCTGACCTGATAACAGATCTTTGTCACAGTCATGAGATAAAAAGGACAAGATATCTTAAAAAAGTAAATTCATTATTGTAAATATAAGTTAAGACAAAAAATGCAGAACTATAATTTTTACTTTTGCAATAACATATAAAAATATTATCAAATATATTCTTAAGTTTTTTTAATGTTTTATGTAACATTTCTTACATACATATATAAACTGTTGCTCATCGAACATCGATGCATGAACACATTTGTCGCTTCCTATTCTTGCATGGTGTTGTATTGTGAACGATTGTTTATTATTAAAATATTTCTCAAGATATTTCTGTCCTGATTTGACAGACTTTCCCTAATATAACACCAAAACGCCTGGTATTGATGGCTAATTTTCAGCTATGGAGTTATAAAAATGTCAACATTAACTTCGTAAGAAAGGAAAAGTCGAGTAGCACACTTACGTCGCGGAATAAGCAATTCACTAAAAGCATTGTCAGTCTAAATAAATATTTCCAGTATTATGAGGCCGCTCATCTTAGAAAGTCAAGTTTTAAAAGTCACTTTACACTGTTTAATTCACTTACATTATTAAACACGAATGAACCGATAAACCGTAAACCTATCATAACTTGCAAGAACACTGAGAATTTTCGTTAAATCTTACATTATTTACGAAGCTTTAAGCTTGGCGGTATTGAGTAATAAGGTTTTCTGTAAATTCAACTCACTACTTTTACGTTATTTTCTTCGAATGAGTCATGATCAACCCAAACAACCGTGTGAGTTTCGTGAACTCAGCTTAAGTCATATAAACAATCGTAATCAAGTAAAAGTTAAAAGCACTGTAAAAATACATCAAATAATGAAAACCCATAAAGTGAATTATATTTGGTGCGAACGATTCTTTATTTGTATACTGATAGAATGATCTCACTCTTTGAAATATAAGTGAGCAAGTTATGTCGATTAATCATAATGTAACTAAGTCATATTTAGAGTTTACTTCCTGGTTGTTATGTAAGAGGAGTACCTGTGAAAAGCTGTTAAAATCTGTACTTTTATTAAAGATATCGATCAAATTAGATCCGACATGCAACAAATGGCACGCCATACGAATACCGCCGACACAAACGTAAATTAAAAGCACCTTTATTTAGTATCATTAATTTATTTACCACCCCCGATAGACCTTACGATAGATTTATTAATCCAATGGGTAAAATCGCACCTTCACGGTTGGATATCGATTATAACGAAGGAGACGAATCCCTATGTTTAGCCGGCTAGGCGAGACAGTCTAACCATCACTTCAATGATGTTAACAACCTCCCATATATTTCTTATAGCTATTTCTTATGTTTGCTTCTTCTAAAATGTGATGTCTAGAAAAATTTTAGGAAATTTACAGATTCTATGTTGATAAGTTCAATATCCGAAATTATTCTGAACGATTTCATAAGTTATGTCAGTGGGGAGGACCATTTCTTATGTATCAGGGTTTAAATTAGAAATATATGTTTCAAAATTGCATCTTTGTCTCATAAAAATAAATGACTTGGAGGCTGAATAAATATGATAATGTTTTAGAGGTTTGAGTCATCTATTAATCCAAAGATCTCATTTTTTTTCTTCAGTAATTTATCATCAATTATGGTAGTTTATTCAATTTAAAGTATACCGTTGAAAATCAATCACTAATGAGCTGGAAAAAAATAACTATTTCAAATTGGGTATTTAGCTTGTTGATCACTTTTTGAAGCAATGCAAGGGTTTTTTCTGTAATAAAAGCAAACTAAGATGTTAACAAAAGATGAAAATGGCAAATCTAATTAGATGAAATCTCTGCCCGATAAACACATTAATTGGTACTTCAACAACAGCTTTGATACCGCTCGTGTTCAGTTATCTTGGAATATTTAAAAAGAGTTTAAACCCCATTATTTAAACAACTACCTTATGCTTAACTATATCTTAATTATTCTTCTAAGGGGTCTCAGATTAAATTTTGAATATCTTAGTATGAAATAAATCGTTTTAAGTAATTACTTGATACAAAGATTCAACTAAAATAGTTTTTGTACACTGTAAGTTTACGTCAAATTTGAAATTCAATGCTTCACCGTTAGATTATATTTATTAAATAAAGAAATTAGATTAATTCAGGTTTAAATATTCTAATGCATAAATAAAGGTGCATTTTGGGTTCGTTGTAGAGTAACAGACAGAAGTGTTAAGAATAGTCAAGGATTCAGGATCATAATATCAAAACCAATCAATTAGCTCCTAATTAAATATACTCCTAGTTTACCTATTTTTTAAGCACCAGCTCCGCCAAATATGATGTATTCATCCGGTACTCAAACCGTTTATGGAGATACTTTATCTGCTATCAATATGCTTTATAAAATTTCAGCTATGGGCATGGTTTTGATTCGAACTGCTAACACCAGCAAGTGAACTCTACTTTTTCTCATGACATATTTCTAGGTTTTATCACCGATTCATATGTACCTCATTAATTACTATGGTTAAATTGGCCTGCAAAATGTTATGGTCCAAAACTCCGAACCAATTATTTACTCTTATTTTGCATCGTAGTCAAATAAAGTAAATTTGGGGTTTAAATCATTCGTTGGTTTGGAGGCTAAGTTATCATTTCTAAAATTAGCTACAAAAAGAATTTTTTATTTATATTTTTTTGTTGAATAAAAAAGTACTGGAAGAATTACTTGAGCGATTTTACTCTACTACATCATACTATAAATTATGAAGGACAGTTATCACTTGGAGGTTTCCTCTTTTTGTGTTGCTAATATAAACCCAGCGACTGATATGCAAGATACAAAATTCCAAGCACTCCCGCCTTGTCTGGTATATTCCGATATTGTATTGATTGATAAGACACTACAACACCTCAATTAATTATTCGTTGATTAGTTGGAGTTTTGGCGTGGTTTTGGTAGGTCCTCGATTTTTTCCAACATAACTTAAGTTCGCTCTTTCGATAAACTACTGTTACTAATTATCTCAAGTAAAACGTAAGTCATCATTATAATAATTCATTTTAAAAGTAATCCAAAGATTAAAATTGGTATACAAGGTGTAAGATTTCTGTAGCTTATTTTAAAAAACGTAAGATTTAGGTAGTTTCTAGAATCTTTGATGTTTAATTGCTTACTTTTATTTAGACAGATGAAACAAAAACCTATTTTCTGTGTTTTCAAAATCAGCTTTCTTGATAAACAGGAGGATTCGAATACTTAAAATAACGATCGACAAATTTCATAAGAGATGACTATAAATAGATAGCTACGAGTGAAACCATAGTTCTCAGCTAATAAAAAACAAATACTCGTTAGAAAATATATCAAACAATGGTTGTTGCGGTAAGTTGATATTGGTCATTGTTGATTTATGATTCGAATTAATCATTCAGATTAAAACTGTTCTTTGACTGCGTCATCGTTAGTAAAACGATGAACGTTAATGTGGGATTGGAATGACAAAATGGCCGAAATGTCGACAGTTTTGTTGTTAATTTACTCTAAAAAAGTAAAAAAAAAGTTCTACGTTAATAAAGTTGTTGATTCTCTATAAAACCTGTTATTTAAATGCGGAAATCTTTAAAATCTTTATGCCGTTTATCAGACTAATATAAAAAACTAGAACCAAGCTGTTCTAAGAGTATCGTTAAACAAAAGGAACTTACTAAGTTCGTACTAGAAAAATTTGTTCTATGGGGGTGACACTGCCGGGAAAAATTGTATTTTTAAAAAATGCACGTTAAACCCAAGAAAATTGATATTGGACCTTACAGATTGTCATGTAAACAACAGTCGTCTGTTCCCATTAATTTAATTTTAATAGGTTTAGTTACTGACATTATGTAATAATCATTATAAGCTACTATTAAAACAAATCAGTATATTTTAGGTTTTGGGAGGACCCTCTTAACCCACCTTCATATTCTAACAGTACTTACAACAGTAAGCAATGTCATCAAGCACGTCTCCTCCATATTCTTATGGGCTCTGTATCTCTGAGATATGTATATTCTTTCTATCATCATTGCTACAGCAGTGATAAGGTTATTAGTTTCATTAAGAGACATCATTTAGGTGGGATTTGTTTTAACAAATGTTTGCTCTGTTTTCGTTCGCATTCAGTAACACAAGAATTCAACTCCAAATATTGATAAAACCTTTTAAATTATTCTGCCCATGTGTAAGTTGGATTTTTTAGATTATGAATACTTGGAATCGCTTTAGATTTAGCAAAGATTTATAATAGCTGGATAGAAATAAACATTTAATTCAACATATACCTTAAAAAACCAGTAAAATAAAATATTATCG
This sequence comes from Flexamia atlantica, assembly GCA_035578135.1. NCBI lineage: Eukaryota > Metazoa > Arthropoda > Insecta > Hemiptera > Cicadellidae > Flexamia > Flexamia atlantica. The sequence continues at coordinate 20,098,537 of JAQJVK010000014.1, read as the reverse complement.
AGTACGTCTTCTCCGTGTTCTTATGGGTTCTGCATCATTGAGAGTTGATCAATTATCATCAATAGAGTGGATTCCACTGATGAAGCCGAGTGTTACGTAACAGTTATGTTGTTGTAAGTTGTCGAAGATTTTGACACGTTGAGACACACTGAATAAACTGTATAAAAAAGATATAATAGACTGATATAACAATGACTGATATAACCTTCATAACGGCTATTTAAATAAATTTTCTTTTTGGGAGATGTATACAAACTAAAATTTACGTTTTGCAGTTTCCATTTACCTAATTGAAAAATAAAGATAAGTTGTGGGATTATTAAATTGAAATTTATTCCATTGTGACTTTACTATAGAATTTGAATATTTTTCTTTCTTTTTAAACATTTACAAACAACAAGCTTTGTTATCATTACAAAATGAGCATTTACATTTTCCTAACTATAAGGAAATGAATAAAAATTATTTTCTTGCCAATGGCAAAGCTTTGTTTTCTGTGTAAACAAAAAAGTGCGTTTTTCTTTTCAGTTCGTTAAATGTAATGGACTACGTGACTTCAGACCGATCCTTTATTGATAAACATTGATTAGGGAAGCACGCAATTTACTTTTTAAACCCAACTTAAACCCAACTTCCTGTCAAGAACGTAATTGGACTAGTTTAGTAAATTTTGTATTAATTTTTCAATTATATATCAGCGATTACACTAACAAAGAAAGAATTTTAATCTCCATATAATTTATCAATTAAAGTTCTTACTGAAATATTTTAGCATTGTTTTGGTCAAGGTATTCAAAGCCAGATTAATTACATAAATAACATGGTTCTATTTAGGTATGACTATGTTTATGATTAACTTTCACGAGACATAATGTAGTTAAAGGTAAAGAAAATAATTTTGATCTATTATTGTTTCCGAAAAAACTGCTTGAATCGAATTTCTTGGTTTGGAAGAGCAACGGATGACATAATTCAACTCATTTTCATTTTCATGAAAACATTTATCCTACAACCCCAACAAAGATTGATCAGTTTTGTTTGTAAACACCCAAGCTGGAACATGATTCTCACAACCGTGATCTGCTTCTTTGGCTATATACTGTGTGTGTTTTGTGCTATCGTTTACTGTCCGACATAAATTGGCCAGAACTGTAGTTTATGACTACACTTTACTTTAACGTTTTTGTATTTCATGCACTAGCTTGAACCTTTAATGGGCACATCTATGTATGTATAACAAAAACTATATATTCAAAAAATATAAATCGTCGCTTTTAAACTAATAGTACTTTTATTATTTTCTGTATAAAAACTTCTATTACTTCCATTGCATAGTTCGGGAGTAGTTGAATAGGAGTTCTTGGTCCAAAACTAGATCCAACCGACAATGACGGAAGCAGTAACAATCAGCTGATTGTCTACAACGAGGAAGCGCGGCAACGAAAGTCTGGTGGAGTGTAAGTGTATTGTTGTTGTTTTGGCAAAGTTCTTGGTCAAACCAGATTACCTTGCTGCCTCGAGCAAGGCCACACTCGCTGCGACCAAATGCTTTATTTTCAATATACTATTTATTCACGATACAGTTGTGCTACAAATCGTGTACGGTCCTTATTCTTTAATTTTCTGTTTGAAATAAAGTGTTGTTTTTGTCGTATTTCTATTGAATAGCCTTTTATTAAAAGCTTGCCAGTAAAAATGCTTTTGACCTGATCCATTCCACGCCCGTCCAGTTTCGTATTCAAATTAAAATATACAGACATTGCTGAGTCCCGGTCTTTAAACAAGTATTAAGTAACCCAATGTATGACATATTGAAGTACTGAGTATTCCTCATAAATATTCAAACATTAAAAAATAATGGTTTTCCTAAAGTGTTTATATTCAAACTAGCCTTTATTTCAAAAGACTATTTGTTATATCAGATAATATGTTAAGGTTTTATTTTTAAATAATCCCGTTGAGTTTAATTATATTGGAAAATTGATATTGGCATTTCAAACCTAGAAACATTCCGGCATGGCCAGTGCAGAGTTTATACTCTACGCAAATGTTTGATTTGTTGGTTTGCAATAGCATCGCCATAGTTTATATTTCCATGTTTGTATTTTATTTATTGTTTCAAGTACTATGCAAGAGTTTTGCTATGTTTTAAAATACAACCATTAACTACCATGCCATTTAATATTGCGTTTAACATATCTGTAGAGATGCGTAGCCGCCTAAAAAGTAAAGGTTCAATGCAGGCAGCAAAAGAAAAAACCTCAAGCATAACTATTAGCAAATAACCAGATAAGGTTGTAAGGTTTTTTAAGCGTTTCTAAAAACAATTAATTAAACACATTCATTACACGGATAAAACAAACACAGAATATTTTTACTTACAGGTTGTAATTGGCAAGTTGGTTAGTGATAAATTGAAATACTAATATTTTTGAGAAAGGATATGCTGGACAATAACATCAGCTGTAACCGGCAAGTTTGAATTACTACAATAAAACAGGAAGTGCAGCAAAGTTTAACTTCACCAAAACAGATTTAACATTTCTAAAGATCTGCGGCTACTGAAGTCGCAATTGATTAGTTTTTAGGATTCCCTGGATGGTTTGCTAAAGGTAATTAAAAATTTACAAATTAGAAGTAGATATATTTTTTTATAATGTTACCACAACTAAGTAAGTGAAAGTGATTGCTTGATTTAAGTATTTTCTTTCATTAATCACTAGCTCGTGTTACAACATTTAAAGGACTTGTTATATCTGTTATTTCACAGTTATATTATGAAAGTTAATATATTTACTTATTGCTCCTATTTTACAAAGTAAATGGCCAGTAGCTGTCACTTTCAATGCACTGAGATACTTCACTGTGGAGTAAAAATGAGTATTTTTTATATCATTAATTTGATATTGCACTATTTCATTTAACAGCTTTAAAAAAATCGAATAAGTTAAAATTTTGATCCACTTTTATAATATATCTCAATTCTAATTAATGATACTGGAAAAATTATATTGCCATTTCAACATAAAAAATATGTTAGCAATGCCGGTGTGGATATTATTCAGAACGCAAATATTTTATCTGTTCACTTGCATTCCGCATAACTTAAATTAAATCTTAGTATTTCGTTATTTATTTTAAAAATTGAATTAGTAATGATCATATAAGTAACATATTATATTATGATAGTAGATTATACAAATATTAAAATGTATTATTATATATATTATATTTAAAATTAACTAAAACATATATACTTTATGTTTCCAAACACAAAAACATTTATTTATTTATTTAAATTTGTTACTCATATTTTTACGCTGCACATTAAAACACTGGGCGGGAGAAATTCCAAACAAATTATTACATTTAATTCTAATTATAACTTATAGGCAAAATCTATGTCTGAAGCTATTATGACAATCATATATCCTAAGGAATATACCCAAAAACATATTAAATGTACCTTCCATTTAGAAATAATAGGAATTTTAAATTGTAATTTATTTTAGTAAATACCAATTAAGTAATTGCATACTTGCATACTACCAATTGCATACTTGAAGATTCCATCTGTGTCCCATGCAGAGAGTTGGACAGGTCAAGGTGCTCACAAAAGTGAGTCACTACTTTCAGCACCATGGTGCTAGGCAAAGAATCATTTTTCTTTTTTTAATAAAAAAACACTTATTCTCTTAAAACACAAGAGGTGTATAAGTGAATTGATATTATAAAGATGAGTTTTATGTATTAATTACATAGACAATAGACAAACACTTTATTTTTACGAATATGAATATGTATATATTTTTTTGTTTTATGTATATTTTTTTATTTTTACGAATATGTATGTTTACATTCCAAGAGCTCACAGAGCTCGTGCGGAAATAAACTATGAACATAATATTATATTTTAAAATAAGTTGTCTGCCAGTATATTTACATTTCTTAGAAACCTTTACTATATGTTTAGTATATCCAGCTTTACACCGAATCACGCAGAATGGAGTTTAGATCCATCGATCTCCACAACACTAAAAAAACCTAAGTCATTACTATTTAAAAACTCTTATTCTTTTATTTTAAAAATATAACGTTAAACACATTGGGTTTTCTCACAAAATGAAAATTAAACTGTAAGAACATTACAATAAAGTGCTGAAGTTAGTCGGCAGTTCTTTGTCCCAGTCTCAGTCTAGTCTAGTAGCTCAGTCCACAATGGCATCCGTTAGTGTTCATGGCCGTTAGATTTCATTTTTTGAATTTTTGATTTTTTAGGGTATTTACCCCATAAAAACCCATAAAAAATTACAAAAATCCAAAATTCTCAAAAAAGGCTGTAAACGAAATTGATAAAAATTCCATGGTTTTTAGTGCTTAAGATGGCAAACAAAATGACACCACCCGCATGTCTGTAAAAATTCAGGTTCTAAAGTTATGGGGGTTTAAGTGTTAAAAAATTCGTATTTTTCAAATTTCACAAAATCTGTGACCTCTAAAGAATATGTACTTGCAACCATTAAATTCAATTTGAAAAACTAAATAATCCAGTATTTTGAATCATTAGTCTACGTCAACTGGTTGCGGAGATAATTGATATTTTAGTTCGGCGGTAAATGCAGTACGTTGTCCAATGTTATTCTTATGGCAAATATTTAAAAACCGATATCTCCGTTATTTACTAACCGATTTTGATAAAATTTGGTATATATTTGTGTGATAATTAATTTTTAATTTGTTTTCTTTCACTATATATGTTTTCTGGTTCTCACTATATATGTAAATGACTTGAAGGGAGAAAGTATGTGTCAGTTTCCTGATACCGTTTATTCCTTGTGAAAAAATAGAACCATCGTCATGGTTCTTGATGCTTGTAGGTCTTGTACCTTGTAACTAACTGCAAAACTTAGTTTGTAGCTCGTAAGTAATATGGTTATTAATATTGTAGGTTTGCTGCTGAATATTAAATTAATCGGCTCATTTACAACCTTCGGATACGATCACGGATTATGAAGATCAGTAATACTGCAAAAGCTGCAAACTTATGTCCCTAGATTTAAACTTAGGCCTAAAGACAGTTTAACGGTGGATTCAACAGGCGCATTTGTACTTAACAGTTCTTATTTGTACGTTGCTCATGGTTAGTTTTACTGCTTTTTTAGAGGTTTTTTTTTGTATAGAGGACTATAACTATAAACAATTCCTCAATGTACAATAATGAGAATAAAATAGAGGTTACATATATCATTGCCATATTCTCCCAAGGATTCTGTGCGATGTCAGTTTTAATGAGGATTTTTAGTTAGAACTGTATATTATCATTATTGAAATATTACAGTCAGTTAAATAAAGTAATAGATTAATTGCCCTGGTAGTAATTAAATAATTCGATCTATTAAAAATGCTTGTCGAAATAACATGCATTTCGAAATAGCTTTCTAAGTTGGAATATACTTAACAAACTATTCGACCTTTGATTTTTAATAATTCCTAAGTACATTGTTCAACTACACTCCAGCACTAAAACATTAAAGCTTACATCAAGACGGAAAAGTAAGCATATACAAACTTACATTTAAATCAAACGAAAGTGCAATATGAAGAGTACAATGGGTAAATTAAGACTCACCTAATATACTAAATAAATCCAATGGAAAATCGCTGAGTACGCAGGTCTGCTGCGACGGGGGTATTTATGTTACAGGTATGAGAAAAACTTTGATTGAAAAGGATTAGCTATATTTAAGTCAAATGACATTTACCGAGACAAAAAATTCATCTCTGCTGTACCATGAAAGAGGCTTAGTATAAAAACAATGTAGTGTACACTGCTGTGAATAAATTGCCATTGATGACGATTAAGTGTTTCAAAAGCATTCCAATTAGGACGATAGTTTCCCAACCTATCAACTTAACTTCTTGCCCAATTTATAAATTCACTAATTACATTTTTTACATGAAACCATCGCCGGAAAAAGAGTTGGTACAACGAATATTGATGTTATACAGGGGCAGGCGAGAGGGTAAATACAGTCGGAATTCGTAACATCAGAACAACGCTGCATTGACATTCCAAACATGTTTCTGCCGTTTTACAGTTCGTTACGTCAAATCAACGACTCACACTATTCACTAGTACATACTCCACCATCTAGTGACGCGATAATCAAATTCAAAGGAGAAATAAATCCATTAATCGAAATCGAAAATTAAATCATTTTTTCTTAATAATCCATTCTTTTAAATCATCTGTTTATCTACTGCCGGTCCTCCCGATTCTCTAGTGTTGACTTAATTCAAGAATTGCCAAATAATCGTAGTACATTGGTCATTTGAAACTACTACTTTACAGTGTAATTCTATTTTTAATCAGTGGTTCATTGATCAGTTGTAAACTGTTAAGATTAATTATAATAGATTTTTATTTGTGTACAAAACTAAAATTAAAATTATTTTTATCATGTAAATAAACATTTACTTTAAAAATTTGCAAATTGTTATTACTCATATCCATTTTTAGCATCGTTTGACTAAAGAATTAATTTTTACAAATCCAATGGTACATTTTTTTCACCTTAAAATTTCTGACAAAATGATATGTGAAACATAGCCAGTAATACAAGTAGTAACAAAAAATACAAGTTAGAAATGTGCAAAACGTTGGAACGTGATTTCCTAAATTTGTAATATTCCATATTAAAAAATGTATAACTCTGGCATTTTTAAGATACCTAGAAAACTCACCAGTATGTTTGGTTTTTAATGTATTATGAATATAGGCCTATTAAAAGCTCAATTTAGAAAAATGTGGAAGTTAAAGTCCCTTTTCCCGAGGTATAGGTCACATATGTAGAGATGGTATTAGGCGAGGTATACAAAAAAAGATCCAGGAAACAAAATTGACAGGTGTTTGGTATTTTCCTATACTTTAACATACGTTTTTGCAAGTATTTTGACCCGATCCTGAGGCTAAAGCTACAAAATAAATTTGGTTTTGAACCTGTTTTGTAATTTTTAGAAGATAATTTAATGAATAGTTATTTGAATGTAAGCCCCCAGTTGGCACTCGGTTTGATTGAGAGAGTTAAGAGTAAAATATACACATTGATAAACTTTTAGAAATACAAATAGATGAACAATGTAAATTTAGGATAATGTTAAAAGAAAAATAATGTTAATTTTTAAAAATAGTATAAAAAATAATTTTTTTTATATTTTTATATTAATTCATGGTCACATAAAAGAAATTAAATCCAAATAACTTCCGCAAAAAATGGAGGTCGTTAAACGGAACTGTAAACATTTTATAGTAAAATTATTATTAGGTGCTCTTTCAGTGAACGAGTTCTCAAAGTTGTAGCCTAATGCACCTTTTACATTGAAAATGTATTCTATCATTTCAAAATAAAGACAGAACTACCCGACTATTTTTTTTTTCAATAGTTCTCAGGAAACAATCCAGATGCACAAATTTTTCATCCGGTAGCTTCCGCCTACGTCACCAGGTGAAGCCGCAATAAAATGTTTAAAGCCTCGTAACGGCCCAACGAAATTGGTCTCTCGGTTTATGACAAATTTTACTACGATACTTGCTAAAACAATATTTTATAGAAGCTTTAGGTGTTACCTATAACGCGTAAATGCGCGCTAAAAAGTTTTATTTCAATGAACACGTTTAAAAATTCTAATTTTCTAAGGAAAAATCAGATATTTGCTCAATTGTATGGGGGAAAAAAGACTTTTTTTAAGTACTTCATGTCATTTAATCTTTGAAGTAAACTTCTAAGGGCTCTCTATTAAAAAAATCAATCCTAGCACTAAAAGTCTTTGGTACCTGTTAAGTGAAATAAACAAATCACTGTCTACATGTGCGAGGTTTTATGGAATAGAAAGTTTCGTAGGAAAGTACCTTGTGTATATTTCAGCCGAAAACAAAAAACTGGTGCAGGGTAAAAATTACACAAAACATTCATTAATAAAAGTGGTCAAAAAATGATTAATACTCATAATTAATTTCCACTAGCCAGTTTATGTTTCTAAGACATTATTAATTTTACAAATATAAGCAGTTTTAGATATTATTATATGTAATTATAATACAGTTTGTAATTTACCCAAAAAGTAGAACCAAAATGAACAAAAAATAATATTTTAACCTAATTTGAAAAAGTATACTAACATAAAATTTATATACTTTTAATACCAACAAATTTTGGCAATTTTCCAGATTTAATACGATTTTAAAAACAATTTTTATCTACGACAATTCCATAAGCACCAATTATGGTATTGCAATAATCATTATAATGATGTACATTAAAAATCCAAAACCCAACCATTTGTCTATTGAAAAATTTAGAATACAAGAGTCACTTTAGAATACAGATTTCAGATCAATGAAAACTCATGAGATATTTAGAACTTACATCTCACACGAGGCTTAAAGACATTCATAATACAATCGTTGCATAAACTACTATTGAATAATTATTTTAATTATGTTTGAGGTTTTAAAGTAATTAAGAAATACATAACTTGGAAGTTTTGTAGAAAGTACATTAATATAATTTTAAAATCATTTTAAAATCATTTTAAAATTAACAAAAACATTTCCCTATATTTGACACAAATTAAAATAAATTAATAAACTATAAAAACATAAAGTGGATTTTTATCTGATTTTTAAATTATTATGCAATGTTTTTGAAATTATTTCAAATTCGGTTTTAAAAATGGAAAATTTGCCAACTTCCGTCTATATTAATAAAAATCCCTATTTATATGATTTTGAAATAACTTCAATGTCATTTTTTATCTATGTTCATGCTATTTGGGTAATTCACATACGTATCAATAAAAAACTAAAAAATATCTGGTTTTACAAAATAGTCTCTAATTGCTTGTTTTGTAATGCATTATTAACATAGAATTAAAACTGATGATATATTTTCCATAGTGCAAACATTTTTCAACAATTCTTTACATCCGTCAAGATTTGTGTCAATATATTCCAATACAATAGGCTGAAGATCAACATCGGATATCCGCCCGGATGTTGACCATAAACCGGAAATGACCTGTCGTATGTGCTTGTATATGGCGGGAACTTGTCTTCAATATATAATACTGAATTATACCTCTATAAAAGACTTAGCTTTGCCTGCAAATCGACCACTTGTATTAGAATTTTGTACCAAAGTTAGCGGGATTCACAAATTAAACTCGAATATAAAAGTGTGAAATATTTAATTTTCAAAAATGTTATTATATTATTTTTTTAAAACAGGAAATTCTTTTCACGACTAAAATACATTAACCCCATCAACCCGAAACTAATTTACAGTACGAAAAATTACGATACAGGATTTTTTTCTAGTCAAGTCAACTAAATTTATAATTTTATGAAGTTGGTTTTGCATGGAAATAAGCACTTTACAACACTTGAAAAATTGAAGTTAGTTTTCTGATGCAGTTTATAACTCGTAAAATATGAATTGTGGTTGAAAAGCCGATACCGACTAATATTTTGTTTCCTTTCAATCCATATCAAAAAGGTAAAGGTGTACCATAATATGTTTCAACTTCAAAAAGTAACAGAAAATGGGATGAGATCTCCGTAAGTCGACTGTGAATGGAGGGCCGATCTGATCGGCTTATCACACTTCAACTCTTGCAAGTCGGGCGCTTGCAGGGAGAGCATCGGTTCAAAAACGTTTAAACAAATATTTACACGGATCGAAATCCTTTTAACAGTATGGATCCTCACTCATGCCTCTCCAGCGACCACATAGTACAAATAGACGGAGCACACGAACCGCGACTTGAAGCCTAAATTTGCTTCTAGTCCCTATGCATAGAAAAAACAAAGTACATAAAAAAATTACAAATAGGGTATCAAAATAAAGGTCTGAATATCAGAATCACTGTAGTACGAAATATAAGTGGTTTACATTTAGTTTACACATCGTAAACACTGATAACCTAGAAGCTTGTCCTGACATTTTTTGAGAAAAACCGCCGGCACAGAATGAACCTGTAACGTTCCTATGATTTGTAAACTGCTTCTAAACCATTTATAATTTGTACCATAGTAATTGTGAGACCTTTAATTTGATACCACATTTTTATTTTTGTAGTCGACTATATTTTTGTAAACAGGAGTTTAGGATTTACTTTGTTTTTATGCAGGCGGCGCACGGATAAACTCCCCCACAATAACTAAGTTATCAACCAAACTACGGCAGCTATTTTTTTGTTCAAAAAACATTATTTTAAAAATCAACTCTTTAGCAACAATTTCCGCCGTTTTTTATTTTGCCTGACCAAAAAATAAATACCCCCGTTGCAGCAGACCTGCATACTCAGCGAATTTCAAATGAAAAACAACATATTTCAATCAAACATAGCAAGATTTGACATGTTTTGGTAAGCTCCATAAGAATAACAAAGGGAATGAGTATGCAGGTTTGCTGCTACAGATATATTAAAACTGGGTGGTTTTAATTCAATATTTAGTAGATCTGAACTAGAAGAAGCTATTTACCAAGTTTTAACAAGATATGTTGAGAAATAACAGAGATATAGAATTTTACTTATTTCCCATCAGGTTAACATTGGGACAACGTACTGTGTTTATCACTTTCAATATCTCGGTAACCAATGGACATAGACAGTGATTCAAATTACTAAATTGTTAGTTTTTTTGAGCTGAATTCAATAGTGCCCACAAAAACTCGATAAATTTTATTTTTCTATGTAAAAAACTCAAAAAACCCATTTTTGGGGGGTTTAATCCCCTTTACCCCCCCCTTCCGGTGGTCCGATCGGGCTGGTTCACGAACCACTTTACATGTCCGTGCCAAATTTCATAAAGATCGGACCATTTTTGCGGCCGCTATCGTGCTAACAGACACACATATATATATATATATATATATAAATTCGAACGAATGGTGTTTTTTGCTTCTGGGGACCCCAAAATGAAAAGTTAACATGGTCTCGGACTTAGGTCTTACCATGAGTACTACCGTAATAGCTTATTCCTTTAAGGAAATTCGCTTAAAGTAGTTGCCGACTACTTTTTTCATGTCATGATTTTTTAAGTTGAATAAAAACTTGTGTTTTTTATATTTTTTAATAAAAAAATTAATTTGGAAATATGATTGATACTATTATTGATCAAAACTAAAGTACTCTTCACATGCAAAATTTCAACCTTAAGCCTCATCCTAAACTATATAAACTACAGTACGAGTTATTTGAAACATGAGCACTGTCACATTATGCGGTTACATGCGCCGTTTTATGTTTCTATACCTAGACAAAATGGCGGCCCAGGCTTCAATTGTTGTAAAGCAAGTAAGATAGCTATGCTCCGTCTATTTGTACTATGTGGTCACTGTGCCTCTTAAACATCCGTGCGGGAAACCAATTCGTCAACGCTACAAGAAACTGACAATAAATTACTAAACAATTATTTTCAGTTTTATCATTAGAAAAAATTGTAAGGAATTCGGGGATCACTTTCTCGATCTTAGCAATTATAAATTTATCTCGTCATCAATTAATTGATCATCGAGATTTGACTCTCTCAAATAATAGTTACTGTGGACTGTGAGAACCAAGACATTGTCTCACAGGACTATTGTCCTATGAAACACATGTTTGCTTAATGACATTAGTGCTCACATACAACCCATGCCACCTGCGGAGGTTGCTGTGGTTAACGTTAATATTGTACATCAGCTTGTTTTATCTGTTGTTTAATTACTCATTTGTTTCAAAATCTTAAATTTGTACTTGAAAATTATGAGCGTTTAAGTGAAAAAAAGATAGGTATTGTAAAAAATACATGCAAAAACAACAAAAATGTATTAGTTTCACACACACTATAGTTCCGGCCAAATCATTAGGCGGGTGGCGAAATTGGAAACTCCAGCTGTATAAATGACTTGATGTTAAAGACACCTCCTCTCCTCTACACAGTTAATCAGTTGAACATATTTCCAACAGATAGAAGCACATTTACTTATGTTTGGAGAACTTACTCAGCTGATTTGGAGAACATAAACAAAGAGCATAACTGTCTATAACTTTAGATGGGTTGGGGATTCGCCAAAAACATATTTTGAACGCCAGCAGCGCACTCACTCACCCGCCTAATGATTTGGCCGGAACTCTAATATGACGAAAGCTAGGAATATCTCTGATTGGGGCTCTATTCATTTAATTTTTTAAAATTTAATTTTAAAAGAATATATCATTTGATAGTCGAATTCAAATTGATCCATAACTTATTCTTAGTATAAAGAGAATGTTAGGGTTCTGACATTATTGGAGGGAATTAACTTCAAAATTTCAATTAATTTATTTTTATTAAATGTCTATTTCTGCATAGCAGTTGAGAAGGAGAACGATTTTACAGTTGTATATAAATCATACGTGTAAAATATAGGCCGTCGCATAAAAAGTAATTTGTTTGTTTTTAATCTTTGTAGAGGTGCAATTTTAGGCCGAGATTAAAATGTCCACTATAAAACATGTGATAACATCTCTTTTGTTTCAGGCCAATACAGAAATGACACTGCAGCAGCCTGTTGGGACATTGGTCGTTGTTGTTAGGTGAAAACTAACAAACAGTTTATGGGCACTTTGAAAATTGCGATATTTAGTTCAGTTACTTAAATGAAGTTGTTGTTTGGTAACTGTGAATCGAAAACAGAATAAACAAGTTTACAAAATGTATCTTCTAATGAGGATAGCTGTTCTAAAAAAAACACAATTATTTTACTGAGAAATACAAAAGATAAATGACTATTTTATTTATTTATATACCTTATGTATATACCTTATTTCAATGCAGATAGAATAAATGACCGTATGAAAAAACCTAACGATCATAGAAATAGTTCAAACCTTCTATTTAGTAAGTAGGTCTTGTAACTAGTTTCTGAATCTGATTAAAAAAAGCAAAAGTTAGCTATTTAGGAACATTATTTGTTAGTCGTATCCAAATTGAACCCTCACTCAAATATTCTTAATTTAAATAAGAGGTACCGCAGGAGATTTCACTTCAATAAAAATAAAACTGATTGATTTCTAACCGATGTTTATTAATAAAAGGCAATAACAATAATCTTTCTTAAAGTAACGTGAATATATTTTGTTTGAAATATAATTAATGTAGTTTTTCAACATCGTTATTACTAAGCCGTACTAAATTGGTTAATAATTGAGCTTCCTAAATTTATTCCAGAACTGACAAATTTTCTAGTGATAAGAACAAACAAAAAAACCCGACTTAATAGTTTCAGTGTTACTAGTCTTAATCAGAATTAACACTAGTAAGAAATATAATCCTTTTATCCATTTAATAAGTTAAACGACCCACGGTCAATGGCATCAGTACATCAATGGTTTACAGTAAAGGAAATCAGTGGGCTTGTATGCATTAGTAATTTATGTTCGATAACAAAGATTATTTACATTTACAACTCAAAAGGTGGTCAAAATGCGATTTTATAAATAAAAAAGCTCAATAGAGCGCTGTAGGTAAAAACTTAAGCAATTTGCTTCTGAGTTTGGTTCACAATAAAACAGACGATAACATGTATTGTTTGAGGCCGATATAAAGTGTAGGCTGTAGTGCGGTCGCCATTCTGATAAAATAACTGGCGCATATTGCAGTTATCGTAAACTGTCCGCCAGAATAATGGCGCCCCAACTTTTGTTTCCTTTTTTATTTTGTCCGAGCTTTTAGGTGTAATTGCTATCGGGATCTGTCTCGTCGGTAAGTGGATGAAATGGCAACAGAAACATTTTAATTATTCACTTTTTTCTGGATGATTTGGATTATATTATCTTGCATTTTTAATGTGGTATAAAATAATTATATAAGCCGAAAATGTCCGGTAATGTAAGCTTAAAAGTGTTAAGCGGAATACGTAAAATTATTTATTAATAGTTTACTGATTCTCTGATTAAAACATAACCCCTTTAATTAAATATAAATACAGTATTCCCAAATAAAAATCCCCCAGAATTATTCAGTATTATGGATAAGCTGATATCCTCAAATTTTAATGGTCTTTTTTAAATTATGGGTGTGTAAATTGGTAAACTATATGAATTAAAGCGTTAAAAAATTTTGGGAAGTCTATTTTGTCTATTTTCATAGTTTTATTGTTTGAGTAAAACTATGAAATTGTTTTTTCTAGACTGGGTATTCTTATTTAATTCTAATAAAATTACCAGTTTTATGGATTATAAATTATTACTGAATAAATTAGACTCTTATTAATTGAAATACAACTTTAAATCCCCTAAGTGCCCATCATACAAAAAAAGAATTCCGACACTAATGTGGCCTCGAATCTCTGACTATATATACAAAAGTAGGGTGATCATCTATGTATTACCGGTGCAGTGTGCAGCCGTGCAGCCGCACCCGAGCAGGGAGCAGATCTTAAAAAATAATGAAATACAAGTATTTTGAGAGATTTTTTTATTTATTTAACACAACTGGAGGATTTATTCATATGTAGGGGAGTAATTACAATAAACAGCCTTTACAGTGTTCAGTAAGTTGAAATTTTTTTAACAACTAATTCAAACTATTTTTTTATTTCACACTACTAATTTTATTTTATTCAATCACAAGTTCTTTCCTATGCCTGAGTGGTGGTAAGTAATTGTATGCATTAAAGGCTTGTACGATGGATGCCATCTCGGTCAGTCCTAATTTGCTTGGTGCTCGGTGTATCCAGCGACCCCTGAATTAGTATCAGTAAATGGGTAAATATTTCGTTTAATTTACATTTTAAGAAGAAATTCTACAACATAGATGTGATTGAGTAGATCCTAAAAACTTAATTTTGATTTGTGATGAGGGAAAGTGTGGTGTTAGTTATAAATAAAATAAAAAATTATATAAATAAAATAAAAAATTTGAATACTGTAAATAAACTAAAATACAATGTGATTGCGAGAATAAAATGTATGAACCAAAATTTGAGTTGTTAATAATTTTGAAAAATAATTAACAAACTTTTTTGAGGAGAAAAATTCTATAATTTTGTTATACAAAATGGTGCTTATTGGATTTGTCTCGTCTCACTGCACAAGGAGATAAGTCTTGAGTGTGTTTATCTTCCTATTGATAACAGTCTGGAATCACTTTGTCTACAAGCCATGATCAGGTTTGAACAGATCAGGTCCAAAACAAATAGTCATGCTCTAATTGTCAGTTGTTCTCCCAGTGTTTGTAAGTTTCACATTACAATTAGCATAAATTGATTTAGCCGCAATGTAAAATACAAATGATGTTAAAAAGAGGTTGAAATCAATTGTGTCTTCACTACTAAAGACTGTAGAGTGTCCAGTGTGTTTGGAAACAGTGAAACCACCTTTCAAAGCCCGACACGGGGGCATTGTGTTTGTCTTCACTGTATGAAAAAGTTAGAAAAGTGTCCGTTATGTCAAGAATAATTTGTTTTGGAAAACCTTGTTTGTGTCAAAAGCATGTTGGAGGCTTTGCCACATATTTGTTGCTACTCTGATGCAGGTTGTGGAGCCAGGTAATGAGCATGAAAGGTTTTGTGGCTATAGACCGATTGTTTGTCGAGAGAGAAGATGTTTTGACAAGATGCCACTAGTGAAGTTTCTTGATCACCATGAAACAAAGCATTCAGATTGGCATCTGTTTCAGGCAATACGGTGTGCCTTTGTATGGGAGGCTCCTTGTGTGGGGACTGATTATGCACCATTTTCTATATTTAACAACTTGTTTTGGATTCTGATAATGGTTGATGAAACACAAAATCAATTGAAAGTTTTTTCCAAGCAACACCCATTGGAGTATTGTGGCATCATTACTATGCGCATTTGGAGATAAAATCAAAAGAGTTTGCTTACAGTTACACTTTAAAAGCACAGGTGTTAAGTTCTTATGAAGAAAAAATTGACAAGACCAACTTGGGCAGATTAGATGAAGAGTACTGCATGAAAATCCCTCAAAACGAACTGTCTAATTTGAAGGATGATGAAGGTAAACTTAATTTCACTGTGAACTTCTTCAGGAAATAAACTGTCTGGCAAAACTACCTTTTGTTGTAAGTTTGGTGGAATGCAGCAAACATACTTTATGCCACTGAAAAATTAAAGATAATTTTTTTAGGATGGATGGATTCTGTATTTATAAGTGTAATATTACAATTTTGAAAACAAACTGCAAAAATTAAAGTATTTGAGTTTATCCACCAAATGGGGATATGAATATTTTACCAGACTATAACTAGGCTACATCAAAGTAAACAAATTACTTTAGCTATCTGTACCGGTTGTGGTTCAGTTTCAGGCATTATGAAGTTAACATATTTTATTAACTTAAAAATTCAAATTCCTAGTCTGTATGGCGTGATGTTTTGCAGAAAATAAAATTAAAAAAGGTTTGACTAAAGGGAAAAGCCCTAGACGCCCTTGAAGTTTTATATTAGTCCATAAGATTTAACATGGGAATATAAATTTCAAATAAAGCAGCTGATTTGGAGCAAACCAGGGCCCCCACATGACCGGTGCTACTGGGGCTACGGTTCCGGGGCCCGTGAGGTGAGGGGGCCCGCATGTAAACTTAAGCTTATAAGCCTAAACTCATGAGACCAAACTTAAAACGAATGTGACAATCTAACTGAAACTCAATTGTAAGTTTGAGCATCATCTTAAGTTATTAGAACTTATATTTAAGCAAATGAACATGAACTCAATCTAAAACAAGTTTAAATCAAACTCAAACGTAGTTTTAACTTAAACTGTGTTTCTATTTTATTTATGTCTAGTCCTATTCTAAACCTGTGTATTTTTGTCTTGTACTTTTACCATTCTTTCTCATACATAATGATATTTCAAAGTGCTGAAGGACTGAACAATCTTTACAACAATTTTAATATATATATATATATATATATATATATATATATATATATATATATATTTGTATGATTTTGTTCACATGTTAGGACTACTAATGTTATGAATAATAATAAATAAATAACTGAGTATCCTTTCATTTAGCATCGATTTATTCGATCTACTAGTTTCGACACTTAGGTCATTTTCAAGATCTGAAATAAAATAAACTTAACCTATCTAAAATTATTTAAAAAATATCAACATTGATTGTATCATCTGATTTCTTAGTATTCTTTTGGTTCAGTTGTTTTTCTTAGTTAATTCATTTTTCATTTCTTTTATTTTATCATATATCGGGTTTTTGATTTTTATTGTATTCTCAAGTAAAAATCAAAAACCCGATTGTTTGTTTTTTTTTTATCAGAACTGTTGTGCTGATCAAAACTGTGTTTATGCTTGCTTTGGGGAAGATTAGTGTTATAATCTTTGTAAATTTATGGTTATTTTTCTTCCTTTGAAACGTATATTGTCAAATCTATATAAATAAAATTAGAGTTTTGTCTGTACATTGCTTAGAATTATGAAATGTTTGGTTATTTTTGCGTTTTGAAGGTCAGAGAATCCGAATCAAGCCTTATCTCAATTTATGTCACGATGTGTGTTGGTAACGCTCAACATCACACTTTAGACCGCCTTTCACGCAAAATCTAGATTACTGTTATGGCTGAAACTTTTTTCCAGTGTAATATGCACATATGAGAAGGATTTAGACGACTTAAAACTAGCGTACGTCTTTTTGAAATTAAATAGCAAGCTTCTAAAAACCGAGTTTTAATTGATTTCAACCAAGTTTGTTTTGAATTTTCCCATATTCAAGGGGATGACGTTTTGTTTACATTTTCAGTGTTCCAAGCAGATGGTAGTTACTTTCACTGATGGATTCGTCGTTACAGATGTTTTATGGTTTCATTCACTTTTATGTTTTGGTTTATAATATTTCTTTTTAATTGACATGTACTATATAAAGTTAGTATTTTCCCATTCATTATACATTTATCAGGATTTTCATCCTGATCTGACCCTCGGACTCCACCACAGACCAAGGTCGCGCACAGACCCTCTCAAAGATCACATATTAATATCCTTATGCCACAATTATAAGTGATGAAATGTTTATAATCATTTACATTCATTTCATAGAATGTAAAACCAGCTGTCTGTAAAAAATAAAATAAATCACTGACTAGAGATACTTAAAAGTCCTTCCTTTCTTATAACAGCTGTTAATAAAAGAGATAATGTAAACCATTTTTAAAAAATTGCGGGACGGCTCTGTTATTTTGTTGTTGTTCAAAATAGACCCTAAAAACATCAGAAAATACTTCGGTGGCATTTAATCAAGGCATTTTCTACTCTACGTATATAAAATTTCATGAAACAGGAAACTGCTTTAAGATTCACCAAGTACGCACGGTCTGCTGCGAAGATTGTATTTCTTGCCTCAGGGTCACTCTGTACTATAGCACAGATTCAACGTTAGGCCTACTGAGTATAAGCCTTCTCAGGCATCGACACCCTTAGGGGTTTTATCGGCGGGGGCGCTGGAATGTGCTGACATGTGTAGTATAGAGAGGCCAAATATAAATGCCTCGTGCGGCGGGGCAGCAATATTTCTACGTACTCCCGTCGGCAGCGACACCCTTAGCGGATACCTAAAACATTTTTCTGGCTAATGAAAGTATATCTAATTTACATTTGTCAAATACCACTGACCTATCATGGTTGTTTTTTCTTTATTTAGGTGATATGTACTATATTAAAGTCACCAATAGTTTTTGTACCTTATCTATTTAATCATAAACTCAGTATGTGGCACCATCTTCATTTAGGCAGCGGGTGTTAAAATTGTTATCGTGAGCGAAGCCACGGGCAACTGCTAGTGTAAGATAAAAACTCTTACAGAACTATGCATTCTATAAAAGTGTACATTTTACAACATTTAAGGGTATTTTACAATATGGTCATTCAGTTGAATAAATAAAACAACTAAGATATATTCTTGTTTAATTTACTTTTTTTGGATTCTTTGATTCATCCCATATTTTTACAACCGGCCTAGGATTGTGTAAAACATTTTTTTTGGTTATCACAGCAAAAAAGGCCAATATCTATCAACAGATTTGTAGACTTCTTGTTTGAATACAGTCTTTGTCTAATGTGCACCAAGGTGGGTAGTTCATTCACGATAACAGAGTTTTCATTCATTAAAATGTACTTTTCGTTTTGATAGATAAAGAAAGTAAATGACAAATAAATATACATATTAGTAGAAGTATAAATCAACTTGAAGAAAGGTCCTAAAAATGTTGAGAGATCTGCCTAATACATAGTTTGGCAATTTTTTATATATTCAGAGTAGGAAACGTAATTTCATGCTCAAACAACGTAACCTGGTTATCAAATGCACGCTGTTTCTTTAAGAATTTTGTGTTCTTAAATTAAAACGTTTGGAGGCAAAGTAAAAATAAGTGAATAAAGTAAAATAAATGCAAGAATCGCCTATTTTTCTACGCATATTGATTGCGAAAAAAACCACTTTCTTGGGCAAATATAGAAAATATAAATAGGTTTCATTGACGATTTATTTAGAATCATGAAAAGTATACTTCTTTTACCTAGAATCTTTCAGTAATTTTTAATCATAACCATAGTATAAAAATAAAAATAAATATTAGTTTTCTATAAGCAGCCAACTTCTTATTTATTTACTCTCTTTGCAATAGTTTTTATAACAGATTAACTAACTTTCAATTGATGGATAACTAATAGTTTTATGTGAGTGTAAGCTGCTAACTCTGCTTGGTTTATCATTGATGGATGAAAATTGTCTAAGTTTGACTAACATCTTTCATTCGCTCTGAATTATAATTTGGTAAATATTCAGATCTCTAAACAAACAAAACGATTGAAATGTTTTGAATTTGTCAAAAATGAATGTTTGAACGACTGGTTGTAATTTTTTATTCAATCTGGGTAGTACTTTAGTACATTGGTATCTTGGTTTTGTTAAGAGTTCAGTTTGGTAAATAACTCTTGGTTGGATATTGTTACAACCAATCAATCAGTCAATCATTTGCTTGTCAATATTTTGTGAGTAAACCTTATTTACAACACTCTTATGAAGTCCTGAGTAATCTCTTAATTTTGCGAACTAATTTGGCCAATCAAATTTGGCAGCTTACATTTAAAACTAAATGATAATTGACAATGCTTTAAGTATAATATCTTAATCACCATAATTGTTGCTACATCCAAGATGTTTTGATGATCGACAGTCTAAAACTTTATAAAAATAGTTGTATTCATTTAGCCACTCTCAGTAATATGATGTTGGGAAAGATTCTAAATTTGATAGAAACACTAAATAAGGTAATATGGTAGTAGCTACTTGTTGGATATCATTATTTTTAAGTATACTTGTTTACAGCCACTCTGCTAAGTTCTTGGTGACATCTTAAATTTGTGAACTTGGTTGGTAAATTGAATTTGACAATTTGCAATCAAAACAATATTATGATAGTAAACAATACTTAATATTTCTATGTCAAAAAAGCAATTCTTCAAATAAGTTTTCACTGACATATTGAAATAGTGAAGACTTGCGAAATGTGTTACGGTACCTCGATGACACTTTGAGACCTTCTTCACGTATTGGGTATGGAAAATCAGGTTATTAGGTGTGGTTTATAACTTTTACACAATCAATAACACACTGATAAATTTTGTAATGGTGATTATGATTGAAAATAATAATTCTAAGTTTGACCAATAAAACTTATTAATTTTTATGTTAATTATTACAAGATGAAAGTTGGATAAAGATTAAGATTTTGTCTCTTCAAGTCATGACTCCTCTCTTCAAGTATGTGCGCATATCTGGAAGTAATTGAATTTTCCCTCTGTAACTGATTTACTAACATGAAATGCTTTTGAACCACACAAGTGAAGATTTTCAACTTAAGTTATCTTCAATTAATGATGTTTATGAAGTCTGATATATTTTATTCACTTTAAATTGTTTTTTAAAGCTTTTATTCGATAAAAAACATAGCACATCGCAGTAATTGATTTTTGAAAATAGAATTATATTTCATTCAATCTTGATTGTTTCTTTTTAGCAAACTTACGAGTCATGAAAAATTATGATGCTTAGCAAAAACTATTCTTCTAGCACTTTAGTTCAACACTACTAGTTACCATTAATACTTCTTCACTATGGTTAAACTTTGTTAGCTTGTGAATTTTTTTATGAATGATCTTGAAAAATATGAACTTTTTTAGATTTTGTTGATATATTTCGCTCGCTCTGAACATCAATTTTATGTTGTTTTCTTGGACATGTTTTCGAGGTTTTTTATAATCGCTTAACAATTGTTTAAACAAATCCTTATGTTAAGTATCAAAGTTTTTAGGTTAGTTATTTTTCAAACATTTCCAATATTTTGAGATTGATAATGTGAATATGTTAGTTTACGTTGACGATATTGAGATGAGGATGTAGTTTTAAAATGATAATACCGAGTTTTACCTAAATTTTTAGGGTTTGAACTTGTAATTGCACTTTAAAGAGTTTGAGTTTAATCTTAAGAGATTATGAGTCTCATTTTATCAGTTTAAATTAATGACTTCAGTGCAGTATTAAACTGAAAGTTTGATTTTAAGTTTATGAAGTAGATTTAGCTGTTAAATCTTGGTTTGAGTTTGTAAAATGGGTTTGAGTCAATATGTGTTTCTTTTTCTAAGTTTATTCGTTCTAAATAAAATGTTAGAGTGTAGGATGTTTTTATTAATTTAGAGTTAATGATCTATAAGTGTAATAATGACTCTTGGTTTTATTACGTTTTAGATTTTCAGTTTAGAGCTTGGAGTTTTAATGTTTCAGTTTATTAGTTTAGGTTTACTAAATTTACCGAGTGACTTTGAGTTAAAATCAATTGATTTAGTGTAGTATCAAATTTAAAAGTTTGAGTTTACAGTTTGTGCAATTTGTTTAGGTAAGCTGTATAAAGTATGGGTTCAGAACTCTTAGTTTTAAGATTTTTTAATAGAATAATATTTCGTTCATTCCAAGTTGTGTTTTAGCAAACTTTCGATTCATAAAAAATTATAATACAGAGCAAACAGAATTGTTCTAGTGTTTTAGTTCATCACTTCTAGTTACCGTTAATACTTGTTCTACTGTAGTTTAACTTTATTAACTTGTAAATTCTTTAATGAACACTCTTGAAAAACATGACCATTTTTATATATTTTGTTGAAATATTTCAACCACTCTGAACATAAAGTTTTTTTACTAACTTGTTTTCTTGAACATGCTTTCTGGGTTGTAATTACTATACAATTTTTCAAACAAAGCTTTAAGTTAAATTTCATAGTTTTTAGGGTCATTATTTTTTCACACATTTGATTAACATCTTGGTGTCATAAAATGTTTTAAGTGCGATAGTAACATTTAACAGTTTGTAACCAGAGTATATACCACCATGGTGACATATATATATATATTAAAATTGTTGTAAAGATTGTTCAGTCCTTCAGCACTTTGACATATCATTATGTATGAGAAAGAATGGTAAAAGTACAAGACAAAAATACACAGGTTTAGAATAGGACTAGACATAAATAAAATAGAAACACAGTTTAAGTTAAAACTACGTTTGAGTTTGATTTAAACTTGTTTTAGATTGAGTTCATGTTCATTTGCTTAAATATAAGTTCTAATAACTTAAGATGATGCTCAAACTTACAATTGAGTTTCAGTTAGATTGTCACATTCGTTTTAAGTTTGGTCTCATGAGTTTAGGCTTATAAGCTTAAGTTTACATGCGGGCCCCCTCACCTCACGGGCCCCGGAACCGTAGCCCCAGTAGCACCGGTCATGTGGGGGCCCTGGTTTGCTCCAAATCAGCTGCTTTATTTGAAATTTATATTCCCATGTTAAATCTTATGGACTAATATAAAACTTCAAGGGCGTCTAGGGCTTTTCCCTTTAGTCAAACCTTTTTTAATTTTATTTCCTGCAAAACATCACGCCATACAGACTAGGAATTTGAATTTTTAAGTTAATAGAATATTTTAACTTCATAAATCCTGAAACTGAACCACAACCGGTACAGATAGCTAAAGTAATTGTTTACTTTGATGTAGCCTAGTTATAGTCTGGTAAAATATTCATATCCCCATTTGGTGGATAAACTCAAATACTTTAATTTTTGCATTTTGTTTACAAAATTGTTATATTACACTTATAAATACAGAATCCATCCATCCTAAAAAAATTATCTTTAATTTTTCAGTGGCATAAAGTATGTTTGCTGCATTCCACCAAACTTACAACAAAAGGTAGTTTTGCCAGACAGTTTATTTCCTGAAGAAGTTCACAGTGAAATTAAGTTTACCTTCATCATCCTTCAAATTAGACAGTTCGTTTTGAGGGATTTTCATGCAGTACTCTTCATCTAATCTTCCCAAGATGGTGTTGTCAATTTTTTCTTCACAAGAACTTAACACCTGTGCTTTTAAAGTGTAACTGTAAGCAAACTCTTTTGATTTTAACTCCAAATGAGCATAGTAATGATGCCACAATACTCCAATGGGTGTTGCTTGGAAAAAACGTTCAATTGATTTTGTGTTTCATCAACCATTATCAGAATCCAAAACAAGTTGTTAAATATAGAAAATGGTGCATAATCAGTCCCCACACAAGGAGCCTCCCATACAAAGAAACACCGTATTGCCTGAAACAGATGCCAATCTGAATGTTTTGTTTCATGGTGATCAAGAAACTTCACTAGTGGCATCTTGTCAAAACATCTTCTCTCTCGACAAACAATCGGTCTATAGCCACAAAACTTTTCATGCTCATTACCTGGCTCCACAACCTGCATCAGAGTAGCAACAAATATGTGGCAAAGCCTCCAGCATGCTTTTGACACAAACAAGGTTTTCCAAAACAAATTATTCTTGACATAAGGGACACTTTTTCTTACAGTTTTTCTTTCTAACTTTTTCATACAGTGAAGACAAACACAATGCCCCCGTGTGCAGGCTTTGAAAGGTGGTCTCACTGTTTCCAAACACACTGGACACTCTACAGTCTTTAGTAGTGAAGACACAATTGATTTCAACCTCTTTTTATCATCACTTGTTTTTTACATTGCGGCTAATCAATTTATGCTAATTGTAATGTGGAACTTACAAACACTGGGAGAACAACTGACAATTAGAGCATGACTGTTTGTTTTGGACCTGATCTGTTCAAACCTGATCATGGCTTGTAGACAAAGTGATTCCAGACTGTTATCAATAGGAAGATAAACACACTCAAGACTTATCTCCTTGTGCAGTGAGACGAGACAAATCCAATAAGCACCATTTTGTATAACAAAATTATAGAATTTTTCTCCTCAAAAAAGTTTGTTAATTATTTTTCAAAATTTTAAATAACTCAAATTTTGGTTCATTATATTTTATTCTCGCAATCACATTGTAAGTTATTGTATTTACATTATTCCAATTTTTTATTTTATTTATATAATTTTTTATTTTATTTATAACTAACACCACACTTTCCCTCATCACAAATCAAAATGAAGTTTCTAGGATCTACTCAATCACATCTATGTTGTAGAATTTCTTCTTAAAATGTAAATTAAACGAAATATTTACCCATTTACTGATACTAATTCAGGGGTCGCTGGATACACCGAGCACCAAGCAGATTAGGACTGACCGAGACGGCATCCATCGTACAAGCCTTTAATGCATACAATTACTTACCACCACTCAGGCATAGGAAAGAACTTGTGATTGAATAAAATAAAATTAGTAGTGTGAAATAAAAAAAAATAGTTTGAATTAGTTGTTAAAAAAATTTCAACTTACTGAACACTATAAAGGCTGTTTATACTGTAATTACTCCCCTACATATGAATAAATCCTCCAGTGGTGTTAAATAAATAAAACAATCTCTCAAAATACTTGTATTTCATTATTTTTTAAGATCTGCTCCCTGCTCGGGTGCGGCTGCACGGCTGCACACTGCACCGGTAATACATAGATGATCACCCTACTTATAACATAGATAGACAAAGAGATGAATATAACTGAAATAGGTAGACGATCCAATGTTTACAATATAAAACTTTTTTTAGTAATTTTGAATATTTCTTACACGGGCCGACCGACGAGGACAATATATACTAATTAAAAAATAAATACGTAGCACTAATTATTAATTAAAAAATGCACTCTATATCTCGAATTTAAAGTATAAAAGTTATTCGCTAAAAATTAATAGCCTGATGAAAAATTAATAAAGATTGAAACAGTTAAAATATATTTTCACAAACAGTACATTATGCATAAAGGCTTCATCATGGTCTTATTTTCTATGTTAAATTACATTTTCAGCCATAATTTTGACTGCGTTAAAAAGGAAACTGTTCAATATGAGATAAAACACTTTTAAGATCGCACAGCCACGAGGGGTAATATAAAGCCCCGAACGCCCCCGTCTCAAACCGAGAAACCCAGCGGCTGATGTCTACGATTTAGTATTAAAGTTTTAGGAAACTTTATTTCAGTGCACCAGAATTTATTTTTCATTATTAAAATCGTTTCGAAAGTGATCTTGTAAACAAACACGTACAAAAAACATATTTTGGAAAGCAAAACATTTGAGAAAAAAATGTTAATGTGTTTCCAGTGTTTATAGAAGAAGGTAATGATAGTATCGAAACAATATGTTTGGCATTAACAGAAAATGTCTCCATTTCTAGCGGAACTATACCGTCATTAAAAAAGTACGTCATTTTCTCGTCATAAGAGTGGGGAATAAACCCGCTTAAGAAACAACCCGTGACTGGGAATATTTCCCCAATACATTATTGAATTATCAACATTTTACATTATTGATAAAATGATAATAAAATTATTTAAATTGCACTCCAATACATTCAGTGGATCTTGGTTCAATATAGAAGTTCTTGTTGAGAATCCAGAGTAAAATAATTAGTTTACCAATGCAAATCGTTCTAATTCATCTCGATCGCAGTCATTGATTTCCCCATAGAAATATGCCAATTGGTTTGTGAATTCTGCGGTTTCATTTGTTCACAACTTTTGCTTTTGAAACTGTTCTCTGCAGGAAACCTCAAAACATCCATTCAGTCTTCAGCAATGGTGTTCGTTAAACGTTTATAATTGTTTTCCTGTTATAATTGTACTGCGCTATTATCGTTTAAATTGTTTAGTACCTGGTGGACCGAGCCTTGCTCGGTGTTATTTCATGTTTACCATTTCATCCAGTTACGATAAAATATTTTCATTGTCATCAAATTGATAAATAGAAACCTTTTTTATTGCTCCATGGACTCTTCGTCCCACTTGCTGTATTTTCCCTTGATTGATGTAGATTCAAAACAGCTGTTATGATTACTTCATTTGTTTACAGTTTCCTTGTTTATTTTTGTTGCTATCACGGCAACCCTTAAGGCCAATGTTAAAATTTTACAACTTTAAAATTCGATTTATTACGTTATTATATTTTCTATGACCAAATAACCTGCATAAAAGACGTTTTTGAGCCAAAAATAACTTATTTTCAAAATTCGAAGGAAATCCTCGGATCCGTTTTAGAAATAATTGTGCAAGCAAGCAAGTATACAAGAACGGACAGGCGATAACACTGCTCATATAAGAGTATAGGAGTACCTGGTAGACCGAGCCTTGCTCGGTATTATTTCATGTTTACCAGTTCATCCAGTTACAATAAAATATTTCAGTATCATAAAATTGATAAATAGAAACATTTTTTATTGCTCTATGGACTCTTCATCCCACCTGCTGTATTTTCCCTTGATTGATATAGATTCCAAACAGCTGTTATGATTACTTCATTTGTTTACACTTTCCTTGTTTATTTTCGTTGCTATCACGGCAACCCATAAGGCCAATGTTGGAATTTTCCAACTTTAAAATTCGATTGATTACGTTATTAGATTTTCTCTGGCCAAGTTATCTGCATAAAAGACGTTTTGAGTCATAAATTACTTATTTCCAGACTTTGAAGGAAATCCTCGGAGCCGTTTTTGAGATAATTGTGCAAGCACGCAAGCAAGCATACAAGCATACAAGCACGATAGCATTACTCATATAAGAGTATAGATTAGGATTTTGTTGTTGCTAATGTTAATTAGTGTGAAATTTTTATATCCCCACATTAAATGGGAAAGAAAAAACTGTTCAAAATATTTAGAATCAAATATCTAAATTAAAGCTACATAAAACTATGTTGACTAAACATAATCTTTTCTTAAATATACACATAACTCAAATTAAAATAATGTTTTAGGTTTTCAGCCCGAAAATAAAGCCTACAGTCAACCCTACAGCAAACCAGTAAACTACTAGACCAAGCTCTTACTAACAGCACCCGGAGGTCATAAAAATATTTGACGGAACTGTTTAGGGAATCGAACCCACGCACCTCTGAACTGGCGTATAAATCCTACAGTCGACCCTAGCAGCAAACCAGCGAACTATTAAGGCAAGCTCTCACTATCAGCCAATATATACAGTATCAGCACCCGGAGGTCATAGAAATATTTGACGGAACTGTTCCGTCAAAATAGGCCAATCAGTTAAATGTACGTATAAATCAAATCAAAATAATGTTTAAAGGTTTTTAGCTTGAAAATAAATAGTTGGTAAAAACGTATTATTCACAGTATAAGATAAATACTCTTTTGTAGCATTATAATGAAATTAATTTTTATGTAATAAATATTACCAATTAATAAATAAAAACGAATACATTTATTTTTAAACAAAATACAACAATTGAAAGAATTTATTGATTTTTCAAAAACACAATTGGTTTTTTTTCGGAAACTGGATGATCAACAAAATAATCTTGCTGCCCCAAACATGCATTATGGTGGTTCAAATATGAGTTTAAAGTTAGAAATAATTAGTTTAAAATAATGAGCATTGTCCTGATTTACTTGCATTGTAGAAGCTGATTTCCCCAATGAACTATTTTATTGTTGAGAAAACCGTGCGGTTTTAACCACGTTTTAGATATTTTTATTTTTAATAAATGTCTTTTTAATTTTGGACATTTGGTCATGGTTTTACAAACTATAAATTATGCAACGCTATTTATAATTTACAGTTTTCTAAAACGTGTACAAAAATATAGCAAATGGCTATTATCAGTTCATAAGGATTTTATGAAACCGAGATCTAAAAACGGAATTCAACTGGGATAACTTTTTTTAACTATCGGTGTTTTGTAAATGAAACTACACTTTGAAAAGTCACGTTCATTGTAAAGCTAAACGAACCAGAAAGAAACAATTGCTTTCTCGTTTCTTGTAGTGAAATAAAAACAATTTATTGTGAATTCCAAATTAGATATCAGGAAAGGGGTTTTAACCAGTATAAATACTATTAATTATCAACATTCAAACTTTTTATAGTTTGAATGTAAAAAGTAGTAATCAATCAATCGTTCAGCGATTTCTCAACAGATTATCATTATTTGGAAACACACTTACATTCTATTTTACAACAAAGGATTTCAAAAGACTGTCCTAATAACATCTCAAATACAATTATCGGTTGAAGTCAGAGTGTTTCGTTAAATATCTTGGGTGGAACTTTTTTATACTGAGTTACAAGTGGTATTTTCTTTTCTTTTTCTTTTGGTT
This sequence comes from Flexamia atlantica, assembly GCA_035578135.1. Classification (NCBI taxonomy): domain Eukaryota; kingdom Metazoa; phylum Arthropoda; class Insecta; order Hemiptera; family Cicadellidae; genus Flexamia; species Flexamia atlantica. The sequence goes on along the minus strand of JAQJVK010000014.1, from coordinate 20,069,858 downwards.
TATTAATCATATTCTTGGAGAATAGATTAAAGGTCAAAATGGTTATGTTACATAATGGTGTACAAGTGTGTGTTTATTTTTATGGGGTTCTAGTCCTCCACTGAAGAAACTCTTGAATGGAGTAGAACGGTCGTTGTAGAAGCCAGGTTTTCAGCTGTGAGATGACTTTTCTTTCTGGCAGTCTTCTTTTGTGGTCCGGCAAAGTGTTGTAGAAAAGGGCTCCTCTGTATGAAGGTTTTTTCTTTGTCAGGCTAAGGTGGTGTTGGTCAAGTAGAGAGTTCCTTCCATATATGGTGTTATAAGGATGTCTGCCTCCTGTTCTTGTTTAGCCAGTTGTTACTACATGAGTTATTGTTTCTTGGATGTAGAGTCCAATAATTGTCAGGATTCCAAGTTCCTTAAAAGCTGCTCGACATGTATCTAAGGGTCCAAATCGTTTTAAAGTTCTGATTGTTATTTTTTGAATAATAAGGACTCTTTGGAGGTTTGTGGATGTTGTCCTTCCCCAAACTATCAGGCCATACCTCAGGTGAGATTCAAATAGCGAGAAGTAAGCTATTAGTGCTACTTGAGAGCTTGTAATTTGTTGGTTCTTCTCATTACATAGAGGCTACTGTTTAATTTTTTGCAAAGTTCATTCACATGGGGTTCCCAGGATAGATTTAGGTCTATAATTTAAAAAAATAATTAACAGATATTTTCCTAAAAAATGCAATAATTTTTTTCAAGATTTCATTGGGCCACCCTCACCAGTCACCAGTCTCCTGCCGCCAGATCATCAGTTTGAATCAATCGGTCACTAAATAAAATCACACTTAATAAAAAAATGTATACATCACTGCAAACACACGCTTAAAGCATGCAAAACGAAATTGTATTTGCAAACCACATACACACTGAGCTTAAAGATTTGTGAAGACATCGCCACACCCAGTAAATATTTTTGCAACCATGATCGTAGTTTATGAAATAGGTAATGTAAAGATAAAATGCAAGGTGAGTTGATAGTAAATACAAATATAAAAGTTGTAATCTCAGTTTTCTAAAGAAATAGAATCGAATAATCATGACCGTTCTTTACGTGGGAGTATCCGTGCAGGCATAAATCATAGAATTGCTGAGACTAACTTGCTCAAATGATTACAGTAGCACACGTAAACGACCAATGCTCGAGTATTCGAGCTTTTAATTTCTTTATTAATAACTAGTCATAACAAAGTAGAAAGTTTTTTTTTTATTGAAGTGCTTTTATGGTTTGAATTGATAAATATACGAAAACCAAACAATAAGTAATCACATATAAAGCTATCATTTACTCTTCGGCTCAGAACTTCACAATTTCACTAACTAATTTTCTTGGTTGATATTTACATTTAACATAAACATTCAGATTTATGCGACTTCCATAGTATTATCCTATTTTTTAATAAACAAAACAGGATGATTTCAACGGTATTCTTAAAAATTTATTACTTGTATGTATCAATTATTACTAGTCATAACAATTCAGTTAGCATTCATGCAAGGTTTAGAATTCTGTGAATTTTTAAGCATTCTAACATTCTAAGGTGATGAGGTATTTGTTATGTCAATTATGAAATGAAATGAAATGAAAAATTACTTTATATTCGAAGCGAAGTTAGAACTAGCAAGTCCTTTCTACCACTTAACTTCGGATAAACTAGAAATAACATGGTTATGTAAAAACTAAAAATAATAATAATAATAAAATAAGCATCGGCATATATTTTGTAAACAAAACTTATGTTCAGGGGTGCCTACAGGGGGGGCTTATGACGCCAATGGCGTCATAGAATTTTTTGGGGGGGGGGATTTTTTTGTTTTGTTTACTGTACAGGTAAAACGTACCACTACTAATTTTACCAATAAATCGTCAAAAATAAATTAATTGCTACACTATTTAAATTAGTATATAAATTAAAATTTTTATTTTCAATGCACGAAATAGGGATATACAACATGGACATGCCCGCACGGCACGACTGTCCAGTGTATACCGTCAGCGTTTCTGTACACTAGTTTCTTCCGTGGCGGCCGCGGCACGCAAGCAGCCGAACTGGCTCAGTCCATGAGACTCTCTCCAACCGAACACAAACAAATTAATTCTTCCAACCTGTCCTGTTTCCTATCGATAAATTACTCAACTACTTTTAGGGGGAAATGCAAATTTGCTTTTACACTTGAAAAAGTAAAATTAATAATTCCCCCCAATATAGCTTTGACGATTTAAAACTTATTTTGAGGAGGGAGAGGGTGCATTGAAATGTATACAATAATTACTTTTAACCGGGGAAATGTAAAAGTGGCAACACAACAAAATCTTCATCCATTCATCTAATAGCAAAATGATCGATTCCCCCGCAATACAGCATTGACGTTTTAAGGATTATTTTTAGGGGGAAGGTTGCGTTGAAATGGACAGTTACTTTTTAGCGTGGAAATTTAAAACTGGTAACAACAAAGTCTTCAATCGGTCACCTAATAGCAACATAAATGATTCCCCCTCAATATAGCTTTGACGTTATAAAGATTATTTTTGGGGGGGAATGGGTGAAATGGGTGAAATTCAGAATTTCAGTGCTTTTCGTAAGTGGGAAAAACTTGGGATAATGGATAGTGACAGGGTCAGTTGTTGTGGGTGTTGTTATGTTGACATGTTGTCAAGTTGCCTGCTGTAAAGGCCTACATGTGATGGGTGTTCATGATTAAGGGTTAGATCATGGCCTTGTAGTACAAATGATACGTCAGTCGTATATTGGGACAGTGGTTTAGTGAACGGTTGGAGTGAAGCTAATGATAGAAGGAAATATTGACTTTTTTGGAGGTAGCTACCTATTAATGTCCTCGTTTCTGTGTAAATTTTAGTATTTGTGATAAGACGAAATGCCTCGAGTTTGCGGGCCAAGGCTTAAGAATGGTAAAAGGCTACACTTGACTTCTTCCCCCAGACGATGTTCCATCTGACGACTATTAAAATCAAAGTTTAATAAAAATAATAATTTTTAAGTAATTAATATTATTAACTTTTAGTCGGAAAAATGTTTAAAAATTGAAAGTGATGTAACTTAAATTAACCCAGATTATTTTAATGACATCTGCTTAAATAGGATGTTATAAATATATGTTGTGCGGAGGGGGGGATATTTGATAGATTCTGGAAATCTTTGGGGGGGATTGGCGTCATAGCTCTTGGGGGGGATCGGCACCCCTGCTTATGTTTGTATGAAGAATAAATATATTGAGTTGCAGTTGCCTGCAGCCTATTGGTTCTTTCGGTTTTTAATTGAGATTAGGCATATTTAAGGTCGGATCACAAGATCGCGAAAGTAAAACTAATTAGGGTACTACTCAACCATACACAAAATAAGAATAATAAAACACGGTTTTTGCGAAACAGAATTTACAAAGAGGACATTTGTCATTTTAATACTTCACCCTAATTATTGTTGATTATAAATTATTGTTCTCCATTTGCTTAATCCTCTTGACGAATTTAATAATGTGCACCAAGCTAAATATATTTATTTATCGTATTTTAGCCTAGAATAATGTTGATTGGTTGAAATTCTATTGTGGTATAGTAATTCAAAGCTTGGAATGCCAATAAATATATCGTATAATATCTGCCTACTGATGCGTGATAAAGCAATGGTTAGTTTAATTAATTTCACAATTCGATTGGAATTCAATATGGAATTGCCAGCCTTATTTGTTATTTAATTGACGTACCATTTCATTGATGTCATGCGTTAAAATAAATAAATTGAATTTTTTGTTAAAGCAAAAAAAATCCTTACCATACAAAGCAGTAGTTTACCACAGCTTTTTAAAAAGAATTAATTTCAGAAAATTATTTTGTCTCTAACAAGCAAGGCCAAGGGCCAAAGAAACTCAAAATCGAACCCTAAACTACATTAAACAAATAACAAATAAAATAATTCAGCACTCTTAATAGCGTACCTTGAGCTATGTTTGCAATAAATTATTGGTTAATGTTTATCCACACTTTTTAGTAATATTTACGAAAGAGTTATATTTTTGGGATTGCAATATTGTATAAAAAAAACTCGACCTCTTATATACTTATCACAGATGAAAACTGAGCTTTCCACTAATAGGCGGTAATTCTGGAGCTTTCTAGTGACTGGAATGGTTTTGTATGCTGATGTTGACATCAATTTTTAAATTATCCCTTCCTAATACTAGAGGTTAAACACTTTCTGACGTTCATAGTGTGAACAATGTTTTTAGGTGGCTACGAGAACCCTCATTATAAAGAAAACCTTGTTTAAGATTTGTAAAACGCCTTAGCTGAAAGCGTAAAACTAAGTTATTTGTGTGAAATTGTTACTAACGAAATTTGGTTTGATAATCAAGTTGATTTTACTTAACACCTGATAGCAAAGTTCATAGAGAACACACCTTATATTACGAAATTATAGCACATTCGAGAGGGCTAAACAATGGATTTTTCAACATTTAAGATTACGTAAGATGTTTATTTAAATAACATTTTATCAGCGCTCCAAAAGAAACATAACTAATTTGCTTTCCCAGCCCAATAAATTTTACTTTAAAACCTAGGACCAAATGTTGTAAAATTACACACACCTTCATTACAAATACCCCGTTGCAGCAGACCTGCATACTCTGCGAATTTCAAATGCTTAAATACTTTATTTAGACGTTGCTTCAAATCAAGTAAAATAAATTTAAATCCCAAGATTAGTATACAACTATTTCCTCCATGAGAATAACATAGGAAATGAGTATGTAGGTTTGCTGCCATGGAAATGTGAATCTTAGAGATTTTTTGCAATAACCCAGTAAGATATAAACTATATGAACCCATATAATAAGTTTTATTCAGATATGTTGAGAAATATGCTTATGCAGAATTTGATGTATTTCCCATAAGGTTAATATTGGGACAACGTACAGTGTTTACCACTAGCGATATCTCGGTAACCAACGGACATAGAGGAATAATTCAAAATGCAAATTTTTTCCATGCTAAATTTCAAAATTCAAAACCAAAATTGAAAAACCTGAAACAAAATTGAACCTGAATTGCAACAACTAAATTCGATAATTTTTATTTTTCTACGTACAAAATTCCAAAAACCCGTTTTTGGAGGGATTTATCCCTCCTAGTTTAATATAGAATGATTGATACATAATATGATATGATACATTACTCCATAAAATAAGGAAAACAAAGTCCGAATCTGGGGTGTAAGTGGTCCCTTAGAGAGGTGGGTTTTGCAGTGACTGGCCTATATACAGATCAGGAAATCTCCCGTCCGACACCCAGAGTCATCAGTCCTCTTAAACTGCAATGATTGCCGACGGTATATATTCTTTGCGAGTCTGCAGCGGCTTTAGCGAGAACTAAATTAGATAACTACATATTTGTTTTATGTTTATGATATGGATATGTGGACTGTTTAGTGATTATTTGTCTTCAGAAGAATATTTCAGGTCATTTAAAAGGTTACGCGAGTTTATACGTCACAGATTAAATTTCGGTTCTAAAATACTAAGAAATGCTTATTCACTAATCTCATACCTAATGCCTAATAACGTGCTAATTTCATGATACCTTCGGTAACAGCGTCTTCTCTATCGGGGAAATTCGTTAAAATCATAAACGAAAAAGGGTGGAACTATACATTATTCATTATAGGCTACAAAAATGTACTAACTCTGCCAGCAAAACAGGGTTGGGAAAAAATTTACAAACAGCTCAATATGTTTCCATGAAATTTATTAGAAAATTCAAACCTTGCGAAACAACATTGATGCAAAAAAGGTACCTTTTAGGTGCATTTATTTATTTACAAAAATAAGTTTTTTTTCAATTATTATAAACAAATAAATAAGAGAAGAAAATATTTGAAATGGTTTCCTGTAAAATTGAAAGAATTGTTGGGTAATTTAGATGATAACGATGATTTTTGTGTTTTGGTGTAAGGTTTTTTTAAAGATACTCTTTTATTGTACTACAAGAATACTTGTGTGATAACTGCTGTAATTGTAAATATATAATTAAATACTATGGTTACCATTTTACCATGGTGAAAAAAATCAGAAATATTCAAATCCATGGAAACAGAATTTAATTGAGTGGAGCCATCAGTTTTTGAGTTTGTTTGACCAGATCATGACGACCTTTTTCCATTTTGAAGTCAAGAAATATTAAAATGAATAAACGAAGGAATCTGTTGTAAGGATCACAGCTAAAAGTGAGTAATCAATATTACAAATGTTGACTCATTGTATTTTGACACAAAAAATTTTAATATATTAATTTTGCGCTAAAAATAGTTCTTTAAAAACAACGGTTCAATCAAGTAGCAATTTCATTCTGATGATTAATATTTTATACCGTTAACTTTTAGCCGGAAACATTGTAGCTTTTGGATTTCAGATATCAAACGAATCAACCGTATCAAAAGAATGGGTTCGGATTGAAAGTATTGCTGAGTGTTATCCACGGAGAGCGTTTCATGTAGGAGACGGATTTCATGTCGGACGCGGGTTGCACGTGACAGGCAAGTGAATAGCGACCATTGAGCGGCGGTGGAGGGATTACTGCCGGCCTCCAATATCCACCGGAACATGAGCTCTGCAGCGTTTAAAACCACCGACTACTGATCTGTAGCAGCTTCCTCCCTTGGGGTAATTCTCTAATTGATAGATTTTTCGCAATAAGCAGCGAAAACTATATTACGCAATATTCAGCGGGTCTCAACTAGATAAAGTCACAAAACAAGTTGTATAGAGGTGAGACGAGAAATAAGCAAGATACAGCCTATACGACTTGTTTCGATATTTTCGAGCTTACATTGCTTACATTACATATGCTTCATTGCGACTAAACAGTTACTGCCGCACCCTACTAGCGACGATTCCAATAGCGACCATTATTTCCGTCATTGTTCGTTTGGTTTCTTCCACCACGTTCCCCAGTCGTGCCCCCCTCGGAAGGCTCGGGCGTAGGGGTCTCAATCCCGGACCTGAATTCCGATCCCGGGATTACGGGATTGACAAAAGCCGATCCCGGGATCAGTCCCGGGATTCCCGATTTCTATATAGGCCTATCTAGAATATATTGCTGTGTGAGAACAACACTTATGATATTTTTTATTAAAACGAACCATATTTTCATCTTACAAACTTGTCAAATTTGGGTTTGTTGACGGCTGATTACCTGTTGTTCCATTTTTTTAAATGGCTTTCATGCTGTGTACTTGACAAATGAGTGTGCAGTCCATTTGTAGAGCCGTCTAATGTTTTTAGACAAATTTGCGAATCATACATTGCGCTGTTTTCCCGTCCTTTTGTGTGAGACGATAATAACAAACGGATGAAACATCATAATCCTTCTAATGGGCCACAAGAACATTTTCGTTGCCAACGTTACTTCATATTCACAAATAATTCACAGATCACGCATGGTTATTGCTATAAACGATTGATGAAACTCACTACTCACTACAGAAAATCTTCCCACTCACTCAGATGTTCGCTAAACCAAAGCCCGATAACAACTGAAAATGTCAGAAATGAAAAAAAAGTCAGAAAATGTCTGAAATGTCTGAATGATCAGATAGATATAAAAATTCAGAAGGATAAGAAATATCAAAATAAAATCCCCTTTGTAGCCGTTACCCTTATGATACGTCGAATCATGAGAATTAAATGCAACGGAAGTTCCGAGCGATAAGGAAAGTAAGTACTGGCCCAATACATTCCAGGAATAGGTTATTGTTGAATTGAAATTTGATTTTGGAGAGAGTACATTGGCTATTAATTATTATATTGAAATATTAATTTTCTAAAACATATTTTTAGGTTTGGACGGTTGGGGAAATTTCTTGGGTCAGGCGTGACAACACTGCTCCTCTTGCCTCTTTTTATTTCTTCTTCTAGAAAAGTCGAAAAGTCAGTTCCCATCAGGTATTCAAAAGCGACCGGGATCCCGGGATCCCGAATCCCGAGATTGAGAACCCTACTTGGCGCTAGAGTCCGTGGATCGTGCAGGAGATGCCGACAGTTGATTAAATGAATTAATCAAATACAGGGTTTCTATAAAAGAACTATGGTATTTTAAAAATTCATATCTTAACCCTTTCTTACCCACGGAGTATTTTTTTACTCATGGTTTGTTTGTTATTAAAACGCAAGGTTTATTTTCCCAATGAATAATAAAATACTCATGGTTCAAAGGTAAATTTAATGCTGAATACGTTGGCAGCAATGGTAGGAGACTTCAGGGGCCCATTTCAGTTTTATTGTTGTTTTTACTTGTCAAAACATGGTTCCCGGACTCCTGTGGATTTCGTGATTTTTGAGAATTTTTTTCGATATGTTCTTATTCATTTACAGCCATAAGAAAATTCCCTGTCATAAACTGTAAAGTTTTAATGCTTATTAAATACTTTTTAGAGTGATAACACGTCCTGGCTAACGTGTAGGTTAGGTTTTATTGATGAGTAAAATATTACTCACTGGGAAGATAGTTTAGGTCAATAAGTAAAATAATACTCATTGGGATGGTAAGTTACTGAAAGGTTCTAAGTAGTATTCAGCTCTTTGGGATGGTGATAGTCTCTACCCTTTTTGACTTATTTTATATAATGTAGTATTTTTCTGGACCAAAATAATACATTTTTATCGATTGCCTCCTTTTATATATGTTTTAAAATATATTTTGTACGTAATATAAATTTATTACTTTATATTACATATATTATATTATAATATATTATTGTAATATATATTTTGTATGTATTTTGTATTTTTTAAATGTATTTTATAATGTGATAAAACATTTTTGTATCTGCTTTTACACAGTGTTACTTTATATCCCCAATGATAAATATTTTACTCATGGTCATTCCGTAACTTCCCAATGATGAATATTTTACTCATGAAAAAAAATTTTCTATAAAAAGGTATATATGTGTAACAAAATGTTTTTCATGTTATTTTAAGCCTTTTATTAATAAATAGAACAAAGAAAAATTTTTTTAATGTTTATTTCATATCTTGGGAAGCAAAGGGTTAATAACTGTTAAAGTTAAAGATAGCGAATTGTAGTTAATTTCTCTGAAACGAGTTGCTCATCAAGGTTTACTCATATAAATTGGGAAAGTTTTCGACAAAAGATGGCAGCGCTGCGGAGTTGATCTTGAAACAACGTAGCGCGGCTCTCAGTGCTGTCTGGATTGCCGTGCTAAGGCAACGCCGCAACAAAAGGCTCATTGCGTTATTTGGCTAGCAGAAACTAAATTTGTTGTTACGGGACAAAGAAAATTTCGAAAATTCGTGATGTTGACCATCTTAGGCAACGAATAACCAATTGCCCCAGACATGCTGGCTAGAACATGGGAAAAGGTGGAATGTCGTTATACGATGTGTACCTTGCCACTATGGATTGCCATATATACCGTGCCAAGGCTCATATTGAACTTGATTAAATTTCTAAAAAAAACTGTAAAATGGAACCTTTCTAATCATGTATTAAACAGCTATACAACTTTTTTACTTCAATAAAATATTTGGCCTCGAAACCCTGGAGTTCTTTTATTCACCCTGTGTTACCAATGTATACATACGCGATAGTGTATTCGCTAATGGAGTCGCTCGTCGATCTCAGGTTAGAGAAACGACTTGCGACTCTTCATAAAAGAATTTTTACTGTTAGGGTATGTAAATATCAAGTGAAACAATATTGAGGCAATGACATATGTTACATCGAAGAATAAGTTAATATCGAGAACCAGATCTCGGTTTGTCAGATTACCTATTTAAATTCTCAGGAAAAATAATTTTTAAGAAGGACTTATTTACTTAGAACAATGTTATTTAGTACATATTACAATCAAATGTGAAGAATATTTAATGAAACTATTTACACTGTCCAATACTCTACTTAATAGATACAGTTTGCGAGTTTCGTGTTTACTCCCTATATTCTTCGTACTCTAGGCTAGTGGCACATTCTAGCGGTATTGGTGGAAACTAACACGAGCAACTATTGGTAGGAGTACACATAATAGACGCCACTGGAAATAACATTCCAACTTATAAACGGTTTACTTGATTTTTTCAAATTTTTATTAATATAATCTGATTTGAACAGCCTGACGATTAAAGTGATAGGCAAAAATAAGAATAAGGCCATAATTTTGATCTTGCTATTATTTTATTGAGCTTTTTGACGATCGATACTATAACGGCTGGAATTAAACGCAATTGTTCACAGTTTTTGTATATTGCTGTCTTGTAAGTAAATTAATTAAAATTATATAATTTAAGTTTTGCAAGAATAATTTCATCCATTTGCATTCCAGGAAGTAAATATTGTACGAAGATCCGAAATAAAACCTAAGTTCACTAATATTTTCCTTGATTATAGTTCTTTTGTTAAATAATACAGGGTGTTTTTTTAACTCAACCCGAAACTTAATTTTATCAGTGAGGGATTATTCCCCCGACAGACCTCCAGATTTGACCCCACTATACTATTTTCTTTGGGGATACAGTAGACTCTCGCTCATCCGGACTAATGTGGCGGACGTCCGGTCCGGATTACGAAAAATCCGGACTATCGAGAGTCGAGCAAATATTCGTAAATTTTGCCGTTACGGCGAGCGGCGCGGTCAAAACACGCGCTTATACAAAGGGGAGCGTCTACAACAAGTTAAAACTCATCGTAATAAATTACAGACGGCTACTGTACTGTATATTACAATAGCACTACTGTTCTGTATTGATAATAATGTAGCATTAAATACGCGCGCGACGCAACAGTCAGACTGACAGGCAGCAGACTCTCTGACTGAACTCTTGCAGCCTGTACCGGACGAAGGCCTCTGCACAGGAACAGGGCATCATCGGCGTAAAGAGACAGCGTCACCCCCAGAACCAACGGAATGTCGTTTGTAAAAACGAGATACAGGACCGGGCCTAACACACTCCCTTGGGGCACTCCTGAGCTGACTGGCCGTCTTGTAGACAGTTCCCCCTCAACATATACCTGAAACGATCGGTTTTCGAGGTACGATCGGAGGAGGTGGACCGCAGATACGGGAAGAGGGGATCGGCTGAGTTTAAAAAGCAGGCCATCGTGCCATACCTTATCGAAGGCTTTACTTACGTCAAGGAGAATAGCAGCAGAGCACAAGTTGAGATTGTGGTTGTCGACTAACTTGTTCAGGACATAGATCAGTTGAAGCGTAGACGAGTGTCCTTGACGGAACCCAAATTGCTCTGGTCTAATGTATTCCTCGAGAGACTCTGATACCCTGGCCAGGAAGAAACGTTCGAACATCTTTGAGATTACTGGAAGAAGGGAGATAGGCCGGTGGTAATCTGGAAAGAGGTGGTCTTTGCCGGGCTTCGGGATCATAATAACTTTGGCGGTCTTCCAAGAGTCCGGAAAGTGATGCAGCAGAAGAGCGGAGTTGAACACGTGAGCCAGATGCTGTACAATCCTCGGAGGGGCAGATTGGAGTGCCTTGGACCCCACCTTGTCCAGCCCTGCTGCCTTTCCAGGTTTAAGGGATCACAGCCCGAACTTCATAATCAGTGAAGGGTTCGATTTCGTCATCCGGGGGATCCACAAAGTACGTCTCCATGAAGTGTTCAACCATCGCTTCTGTTCTTGCATCTGAAATGCCATGGTTCGTCTGAAACTGTAGTTCCATTGCGTCAGCAAACGTTTCTGCCTTGTCTCTCGCGGCGTACACAAAACCTCCGTGGCCGTGGAGTGATCGTACCGCAGGCTTTATGCCGCGAATCTGTTTAGAAGCCCGCCAGACGCTGCCACCTTCGACGTTCAGAGAGCCAAGGAAGTTTCCCCATAATTCTCCCCTATAGTCATCGACTAGTTGCTTGACGTGCCTGTTCTGTCTGTTGAGTTGTCGTCTGATTTCTGGGTGCATGCCATGTGCCATGACGCCATCGTGCTCAAAGCCTGTTTCACCGGGAGATCTCATCCCGGATATTGAGATATTGATATTGAGGTAATTGAGGTAATCAGATATGTTACATCGAAGATTAAAGTAATATCGAGAACCAGATCTCGGTTTTTTAGATTACCTACTTTATTCTTGAAAAAAAAATTTTAAGAAGAACTTATTTATTTATAACAATGTTATTTAACAATATTACAATCGAATGTGAAGAATGTTTAATGAAACTATTTAATCCGTCCAATACTCTGCCGTTTACGAGTTTCGTTTATGTTAAACGTTTTTAGTGCACTTGGCTAGTGGCACATTCTGGTGGTAATGGTGGAAACTAACACGAGCAACTATTGATAGGAGTACACACAATAGACGCTACTGGAACAAACTGTTTACTTGAGTGTTTTCCAAATTTTATTACTTTTATCTGATCTGGACAGCCTAAAGATTAAAGTTATAGGCAAATATAAAAAGAAGGCCATCACTTTGATCAGTATCTCATTGAGCTTTATGACAATCAATGATATCGGCCGGAATCAAACGCAATTTTTATCAATTTCTGTATATTGCTGTCTTGTAAGTAAATCTATACTATTATAAAAAAGAGGTGGTTTCTGTATGTGGGTATGGGATAGGTAAACTCGAAGTCGAAAAATACTGGACCGACTGGGTTTAAATTTCACACAGAGGTAGATCGATCTTGAACCTGGGAAACATATAGGCCTATTCACCTGCTTAAAATCCCCTCGGGCTATGCCCCGTGAACGTCCTTAGCACAGATTACACATGCTTAGCTTCAATGTTTAAATTTTATAAGGATATAAACATTCAAATACCGAAATGTAAGCAGCTGTGGATTCTATAATTTGACATTTCAAAGAGCTGAAGTAAGATCAGCTGAAATTTTTATGGTGAGCGAAGCCACGGGTAACTGCTAGTTAAGTATAATTATAATTTAAGTGTATCAAGAATAATTTCATCTATTTGTTTTCCAGGAAGTAAATATTGTAAGAAGATCCTAAATAAAACCTAACTTCACTAATTATTTTCCTTGATAATAGTTCTTTTGTTATACAATACAGGGTTTTTTTAACTCAACCCAAAACTTAATTTTATCAGTGAGGGATTATTCCCCGCCAGATTCCCGGACTTGACCCCACTATATTATTTTCTTTGGGGATTCATGAGAAGTAAATCATACGGTACAAAAACAACTAACAGGATATTCAGCACCTCACAACAAACACAACAAATTTAATGCAAGAAATTCAAACAGGTACCTGCTTGCAACACGTGTTCAGGAATTTGATGGAGAGAGCACAGCTTAATACAAATGACAATGGCGGATTGTTTGAACACATAATGTAAACTAAAGTAATCAAACTTGAATAATAGGTTGCATAAGATTTAAATATTAACAAAACAATTAATACTCATTTCATATTTGTATGCGCATTATTCAATCAAAAAAATGGGTTGCGTTAAAAAAAAAAAACACCCTGTATTATCACCTTTCAAACACTTAACTAGTGCTTGGATCATAATAAATGCAGCATCGATGTTCGACACGTAACACATAAAAGTTAGAGCAATAAATGCAAATCTTTAGTTTATTATTCTTCGAGCATATGAAAGTGGATGGGTTTGATTTTTACTGAATGGTAGACTCAGTTCTACACACAGTTCATTGACCTATTTTGGACTTACTATTTGTTATATCACCAAGAAATGTGTGTGATGCTATACAATTAGGAAATAAAGAATTTTTTGTTTTATCTTAAGATTACCTTGAGAGTAATTTTAATGGATAAAACGTGTATTTCTTGTTTACTTAGTTTCTTTATAATTTGATCAGCATTCTACTCGATAATTTGTTTAATAACGTTCAGATACCCCTTCTCATAATACAGTTTTCAAAAAAAAATCCTACAACAAACTTAGTAAACTAAAGCAAAATTGATTAAATAGTTCACACAGGTACTAAAAAAAGTCTCGTCACAGGTGTACCTTTAAAGACCTTTGTTATAAAAAATTCTATGCTTAGTTTCAATTTACCATCGATAACTCTTTGCAACCATTGGTTGAAAAAGAGCGGTAATGTGCTTAAAAGAAATTAATTAAAGTTTTTGGCAGTTCTTTGGTACACGCTTGTCTATTGAGGGTTTTGCTCACAGTACAACTTGCCAAGTCACAATAATGTTCTGTTTCATGTGTGGCTGCCTCATGTCTTGTCAACGCCTTGACATCCACAACTGTCGGACTCCCATTGCAACGTCCTTGGAATCTGTCGTCAAGAAGTGTCTTCTCGGTTGAAGTCGACGGTTGGAGGTTTGGCATTCCCATCACAGAAACTTTGGCCAATGAACATCGATTAAAAATTGTGCAAAATCTTCTTCACTGGATGCAAGTGTCAATAAATCTACCGTCAGTTTGAGAAATGTTTATGTATTTTTGCAAAGGTTATTTAGGTTTGTAATTGTAAAATGAGGTCTTAAAAATTGTTTTATATGTTGTAGACATTTGATCTTGGTGTCAAATTAAAGCTTGGAATCTCTTTATGTGCTCAATGGGGATTTGGTTTGGTTTTGATATGTTTTAGTCTTAGGCACAGGAACGTTCGAAAGGCAACCATATCAAGGATTTTGGTAATGATTTGAATGTATACTACGGTTACCATTTAATTTGGAATAGGTGACTGTGGCAATAAACAGAATGCAGCAAAGAATGCAAAAACAAGAAAATAGTCTCACGGGCAAAGCCGGGGTTATCAGCTAATTAATTATAATTATAAATATACAACACCATAGAAACCCTTCATTTAAATTCAAACCAACACGAAAATAAGGCTTATAGAGTTGGTTGATTCAAAGCCTGTAAAAAAAACGATTTAGTGGAAACAAAAAAATAACATGGTTGGCCTATCTCTAGAATAAATACATTTATACAAATACATTTATGAGGAATCGACACGCAAGTGCACTCTTGGAGGCGACAGACAACCGTAGGCCCACTAGGCTTCATAAATGGTAGATGCCAATGTCCCTCGTGAAAATGTGTTTTGTAAACTAAGTATTGTGTCTACGATCGTTTTATTTAAACTCTGACAAACACTCATGTGAGCTGTTTTAACCTGTGTCGGACTTGACTGATGATGTACTGTAAATAATACGAAACGCGTATTGCCCCCGCTTATATCTACAATTGACACCTTCAGGCTACGAATAAGGTAAATAATAATGAATATTCGATTAAGTGTCGAAATATATAGTTCTAATGAGCTATACACACGTATTCAAAAATAATTTATTTTGTACAAATAATTGGTTAAAATATATATCCCCTAAATATATTACAATGTAGATGTTAAGATCACAAGACAAAAGAAACTGGAAATAAGTATTTTTCTTTTATTCAGCTGAGGAACATTAACTTCAAATTACTGGAGTCACTGAAATATTCAGCATTCTTTAAATAAAAATTTACATAGAAATTTCTGACTACAGTACTATGAAATACTCCAAAAACCGGGTAAATCTTATTACCATCACAAAGGTATTGTCTTGGAGACTTTGAGAGTCGATTTATATTAATGAAGTGCTCAGAGACCTCTCGCTCCGGTCGTGTGCACTTCTCATTACAACTTTTCCGTTGTAATAGCTCAATTGTTGCCTTTATTTTTTAAATTATTTTATCTGCAATGAAAATTCTCTCTACTAGGTAAATTATTATGAAGGTCTATTGGGGCAGGTCTTAAACTGGACTTGGAAGTGTTTAATGATTTTTGTACAAAGGTGTTTTTGTGAAAGCCTTTGGAAACGGTACTACTATTTCACTAGGAGTTGAAGTAGTATCTGGTAATGAGTCCACAATTATATGTACCTGAGCGAAAGTAACTACCTATAAACTACACTAAATTTAGTATCTCAGATCAAAATCAGCTGGTATCAGGACCTAACAACATTGTACTTTCCTAAATAAATCAAGGAAAAATTCCTAATTAACCTGTTGGTATCTTAATATAATTTATCCTTTAACCTACACAAAGTTATGAATTTTATTTATTTAGTAGTACAATTAATTCAACTAGTAAACCCCTTGCTCAAAATCGAGCAACTGTGACAGATCTACACGTACTGTTGCCTGGGGTAAAATCGGCGTTTGCCCCCCCCCCCCCCCCCAGCAAAAACATAATAATCCTAATTTCTAATTATTCTTTCATGTGATTTATATATATATGACTAATTATCTCATGCAAATGTATTAACGACCGCATAGACGAAACGTATCGATCGCAGGTGTTCGGTTGCAAAACAACCGATTTGTAACTTAGCGAAACATGTGAGTGACCATGAAATTTAATTACGCGTATTTACCAATCGCAGTAATAAACAAGCAAAGAGTAGCTTAATTTTTTTTAAAGAGAGTGTATTTACCGTTCATGGGTATTCGGCAAGGCAGCGGCAGAAGTAGGTTTTAGAAAGACGATAGCGCAACTTTATTAATCGCAAGAAAATTTCCCAAGAAGCCTACATAACATAATGTAACCTTTGCAAAATAAACAAACGGCCACAACATTTTATCGCATGCATTTGCTGTTCGCAGGGAGTAAATTAAATGCGGTACCGTATTTGGTAATTAATTTTATTTTAGAAACAATTCCGCTTAATCCGAAATATCCGCTAATCCGAAAAGGGGCTGGTCCCAATTATTTCAGATTACAGTATCGGGACTCCACTGTTTACAACATTGTCAACTAAAATTTCAGCAATTTCACTTGAATCTTGTTATTTGACATTCTTTTATAGTGCCTGAATTGTGGATAACATGATCAATTTGATATATTTACGTGCTGTAAGGTTACAGCACGGAAAACTTAAACAATATTGTTTCAGTTTTCTGTGGTTATAGCAAGTTTTACCTCTATTGAAATAGGATACAGATCCTATGGTGCTTTTTTTAAGGTCTTACCGATGATAGCACAAAATAAATTTGTGCTATTGACAATCTGAAGGATTCCGAAAATTTAATCATCCTTCCTAAAGTTGTTTGTATACAACTTATGATAATATCGTTCATCCGTTTGACTGATGAACACTGCATGTTCACTATCACTTTCCAAGGAGTTAATAAATTCATAATACTTTCATCCTCCATTTACTCAAACACCATCCACTATAAAACGTACTTAGAGTTCTGGCCAAATCATTAGGCGGGTGAGTGAGTGCGTTGCTGGCGTTCAAAATATGTTTTTGGCCAATCATTTTCCCATCTGAAGTTATAGACAGTTACGCTCTTTGTTTATGTTCTCCAAATCAGCTGAGTTAGGCTAATGTCACACAGGGCGTTTTTTCCCGGAGCTGTTGAGCGGTTTTTTGCCACCCGTGAAGCAAAATTACATGATTTAAATGGAGGGTGCCACACGCCACGGCTGAAAACTGCTCAACATAACCTGGAAAAACCGCCCCATGTGACATTACCCTAAGTTCTCCAAACATACCTAAGTAAATGTGCTTCTATCTGTTGGACATATGTTTAACTACTTAACTGTGTAGAGAAGCAGAGATGTCTTTAACATCACTTATACAGCTAGCTGGAGTTTCCATTTTTCACCACCCGCCTAATGATTCGGCCGGAACTTTAATCCTCTTTACGAGAGAACATCACTTTATCAATTACAATAAGTTAATTTTTTTCAATAAGATGAATAACTAGTTAGGAAACATTTATCTGGTGGTCAATGTTCAACCTCTACCATTGCTTAATTGACTCTTCATTAACAACTACTTAATTGAGCTATCTGAGATAATTGTCATAACTAATGAAGGAAGAAAATTGTAATTGCAAAAATATCAACAACTAATAATTATAAATTATCATTAATAACCTTTAATTTCATCAAGTAAAACACTGTAGTTAATAATAGTATTCTAAATATTGTACCAATATTTTCTTGAGGAGTATGAATTAGGTACGAATTAAATATTATCGACGAAACCAAAATTGACATATAAACAAATTAATGATACATTGTACAACAATTTAAATGCTATATTGGCCTTTACACACAAACCATTAATTGTACTATATTCTGTTTTACAAAATTGAATAAATTTATCATTTGTAACTTAAATTTTGGAAAAGATTATTACATGTCGATATTTTAGAAAAAACAAACAGATGTAAAACTATTCTTGAAAATACTTGTTTCACCCTCCTCCGCCTAACTCAACATGACAAGATTGTGGGTATTAACAAGAAGATAAGATGGTTTTAAAGTGATTTAATTATGAATAAGCCGCTGAAATGATAAAATAGATAACAGCAACCCACCATATTACTTTGATATGGCAATCAAATATCATTTTACAACAATTAATCTTTAATACTGGTACCTTACTGATTTGAATAAAAATCTAATTGACCACATTACGTAACAATGACCACGAGACAGCAATGAACTATAAATAGCACATCGTGAAGCTTCTTCAAGATTTGGCGGTTTGCCTTTTTTCAGTGACGTGCTATTCCATTGAAAGCGCAATAGTAAAAATAACTAGTGTGCGGTTTAATTTTGAAAACATGTGCTCTTTACATAACTATTGCATAAGTCAGCCTAGAGTGGCATCTAGGCAAGACATACAAAAATATTGTAACTACTGACAACAAAAAAAGATTATCTAAACACATTGTGGACTCTGGCACTTTGGTTGATAAGTAATACACGCCATTTGTCAACAATTATTTAATACAGAACTTTATAGAAAATATAACAAAAATGGAAACAATATTAAGGTAAAATACTGAAATAAGATTTGCATTGAATTACAATTTATTTAACTATTTTTACTACAAATGATTATATTTAAATCAAAAGCCAAAACAAAATAACAGATTAATAAATAATTTATATTGGGTAATTTAAACTTGCCATTTTTTTACTTTTACTGTGGTACTCTAATTATTCCAATAATTCTTCAGCTAGTAGATCCAAATGGAATTACAGTTCTGCAACAAAAAACATTGAAATAAAGACACCATTGTGTATACTGTAACCTATCTATACTCAATAGGGTCTGGACCTCTCAATTTAACTTGCCAATAATCATAGTCCAAGTCATTAATTCTACTTTATAGATATAAATCAGCTTCATTATTGTAGTGAGCAGTGAACTCCAAGAAAGACTCCCACCCTGCTTTGAGTCCTTTGGTTGATTGATTTGATACTGGATATCAAAAAGATCAAGGAATCTATTTTATTCTAATGCTTTAAAGATCCACTCTATGGGATCCCTAAGTTCCAATGTTAACAGAATTACGTAGTTAGATAAATCTAACATGAAAACACTAGGGATACTGAAAATCACGTAGCAGAAGCAATTATAGGCCTTGTGAACATTAAGAATTGAATTTAAGATGGCCTTATTATACTTTGTAATTATAGCCAAAAGTTTGACTTTTTGTATAGCTTATGATTTAAGACCTACATTCACGCTCATGCCCACTCACCATGTGCATTTCACAAAATTTAAGGTCTTTATCATTAACCTTAAGAGCAAAAGCACAATGTGCCATACACGCTGAAGCCACCTAACACAAAAATAGGTAGCCTACAGCTGAGCAGTAAGGAGGTCTCCTGTTGTATATAAAGTCAATACTCAAACGGTGTTGTAAAAAAAAACTCACTTGGGACAGTCACATTAATAATTTATTAAAAAAGTTATCCTCTGGCATTTATGCGCTATGACAGATGTACAAGGTGTCTACAATTTAGAAACTTAACACACTATCTACTTTTCATTAATCCACTGTCACTTATCTCATGGAATTGCTATATATGGAGCAACAACTACAACTAACCTAGATAAAATACTTATACAACAAAGGATTTGTGTAATGATGAAATTGAAAAGGGCAGATTCAGTTAAAAATATTTTCCCTGAACTAGGGGTATTAACTGTTTACAATTTGTACATTTATGAGACAGTAATGTTTTCAAAACAGCCTCACTCATCTTCCGATGCAACTGAATATGACACGTGTTAGAATTTAGAATTTGGTTTAAATTTAGAATTTTATACAAAAAAAATCTTACGTTGGATTAAAATTTCTCCACCAATTACCGATACCCTTAAAACAAGGAAGTAATTTTAATAAATTCAAAAGGTTGCTTAAAGAATTATTAGGTAGTAAAGAATCCATTTTACTCAATTAAGAATTTTTTGAATCAAAACATCAATTAATCATTTGAAATCCAAAAGAGTGTTGCGGTCTCTGTTTGTCTTTTGTTGTCTTGAAGCTGTTTCAATTATTAACTTGACTTAATATTTACTGAAACCAATTAATGTATTTTTAGTTTATAATTTTGTTTATGTATATTGTATGACACTATTCAGGACATGTAATGTGTCATAATTACTGAATAAAGAAATTTGATTGATTGATTGATTGATTGTACTCACGCAAGCCCTTGGAGACCTTGCACTGGCGCAGGGCCTCGTTGAAGCCTTCGCAGAGTGACAGATCGCTCTGTCCCTGGGCGCACTGCAGGAACTGCTTGATCTCCCAGGCGCAGGGGCCGGAAGGCTCGGCGCCGCCGCCTGCCGCGAAGTTACTGGCCGGAGCAGCCGGAGCCGCGGGCGCCGTCTCCGCCGACCCACCGCCGCTGAACATGCCTGTCATCGCATGCCCGATGGTGTGGCCCTGCGGGAGGAAGTGATTACTGTCGGCTGCAGGTAGGATCTTTTGGTCAGGGTGTCCTCAGATCGTATACAATGGAATGGTTCATTTACATTTTAACCCTTTGCTATCGAAAGGCCAGCAGGAGTGGTCACAATACATTCAGCAGCCAGTCAGAATTAATTTCTGTATGGCTTATTTCCGCCAGTCGGACAGCCAGCTCTTCTGGCCAAGCGTCAGCTCGGCATTCGTCATGGCGGCTCACTCCTGTAGCTTGTAGTTTTCACAACAGCTCGGAATTGTTTTATTGTAAACCTGCAATGTTATCGTAGGGTATTTTCACAATTCAATGTTGCAAGCCTGCCGATCATACTCCTCACTAAGGTACTCCTCACTAGGTTGCAGCACTCTACTGGCATCAGGCAAAATTTAGAAAAACAAACAAAAACACATATTTTCGGCACTTATTGGCCAGTCCTGCTGGACATCCCAGTGCAAATGACAACTGCTTTGGTACAAAAATCTGACTTCTGCACACAAAATGGTGGCAGCCAGTAGAGTTGGCCTCGCAATCGCTACAGAATAGCAGCAAAAATCCTGATCGCAAAGGTTTAATCAGCTGCTTTAATCAGTTTGTTTGAAAATTTATTTTTTTATAATGATGCTACACAATGGTTCATTGTTAATCACTTAGGTCGTACAGTTAAATCAAGAAGAGTTGCAACTATTGTTTGCACAAAATATAGGACATTAAGCTAAGTTTACACTAGCATCTAAAAGTGTTATCACTTGGGCTCTCTAATTAACATTGTTGTTATGCCGATACAGGTTTAAGAAAAACAGCTGTGTTAACACTTCAAGTGTTAGGTGCGATCCTGAGTGGCGACACAAATATTTGTAAAAACAAATATTTGTGTCGTCACTTAAGACTGCATCCCTCCAATGATAAATAAGGTGTTATAAAATTGAAGTGTTAACACAGCTGTTTTTGGTGAACCTGTATCGGCATAACAACAATGTTAATTAGAGTGGCCAAGTGACAACACTTTTAGATGCTAGTGTAAACTAGGCTTTACTGACACAATAAATGGAAATTGAATTTTAGCTAGTTTGAACAGCTGGACTTGATTCTGCTTTTTAAACTATCAAATTAAAGGATTCACGGCTGGTTGCAAATCAAAATGTTGCCATTTATATTCTTTCTTAATTTAAAATATAATCATTGAATCTATGGACATCCACAGAGGGTAGCCCAAAAAGATTTTTAAAAAGTGAAGAGGAATAAATGTTGGCCAGGTTAATGTTTTCTTTGACTAACATTTCAGCCCAGATGGTTCAGTATAATTTTTACCATTGGCCCACCCGACAAAAAAAGACAGGTAGAACTGACACATAAACTACTCTTTGAGTAAGTTGTAAATTTTTAACTCCGGCAAAAAACAGACAGGTAGAACTGACACATGAAGTACACTCTTTGAGTAAGTTATAAATTTTTAACTGAATTTGGCCTTCTCGTTTCAGACATTGGTACTCAGGGTAACTCATTTGGTAGGCTACCTACATTAAAACCAAACATGGGTGTCTCCTCTAAGAATTGGTTTAGGCCTACAGTTGTTGTGTACTAAACTTAACCAGGGTGTTGACCAAATTTCATATATGAAATTCCCGACTTTTCCCGACAGTATAAAAAAATTCCCGACCATAGGAAACATGACCATTGCCTCCTATAACGAATACTTGAGTACAATATTTTTCAATAGCCTAGTTTATATTTTGACGGCTGCAATGCAAGCAAAAGATCACCAAAAGATGAGCAAGATGACCGCAATAAGTCCAAAAGATTTGCCAGCAGCAATACGACTGAGATTTCCGGCTGCAGAAAGAACGAACGATTTTTCGGCCGCGTTGTGACCAAGAGATTCTCCGGCCGTGGTATAAGCGACCGAGATTTAACGATGCGGCAGAGAGATTTGCCGGCCGCGATACGACCGAATCATGTTATGGCTATATGAAACAAGTATACAATACGATCAAGAAACAATCGTCCACCTGATAACCGAATAACAAGCAAAAGATTACCGGCCATAATAAGACCAAAAGATTTGCCAACTGTGTTATAAATTACAATATATCTGGCCTCAAAAAATTTAGCGATTTTCTTGTCGCAATACGACCGAGAGATATGACGGCTGCTAAAAGAGCAAGGAACTAGTCTGCCGCGAATCGACCGAAAAATGTTTCATTCCTAAAACGAGTGAGCGATTTTCCGGCCGCAATATGACCGAAATGTAATGGCCGCGAAATGAGTAAGGAACTCATCGGCCGCAATGAGACCAAGAGATTTGCCGGCCGCAAAACAAGCGAAAGATTTCCGATCGCAAAAAGACCGACAATCTTGCCGGCCACGGTATAAATGATAGATATTCCGCGAAAAGATCGAGCGATTTTCTTATCGCAATGCGACCGAGAGAAGTGAAGGCCGCGAAAAGAGCAAAAAAATTTTGTCTACCATGAGACGACCGAAAAATGTTTTGTTCCCAAAACGAGTGAGCGATTTTCTGGCCGCAATACGACCGAGAGGTCTAACACTCGCGAAAAGAGAAATGAGATCATCGGCCAAGATGCGACAAGAGATTTGTAGGCCGCAAAACAAGCGAAAGATTTCCGGCCGCAATAAAAGCGAAAGATGTGATGGCCGAAAAAAGAGTGACAGATTTAACGGCTAAAAGAGAGCGGGATATTTGACGGCCCCAATGTGAACGAGAGGATTGCTGAACCCGAAACGACCGAGGGATTTGCCGGCCGGGTTATAGATTTTCTGGCCTTCATGTGGCCAATAGATGTGATAGCCTCAAAAAGAGCGCACAATTTTAAGGTAGCAATACTAACGACAAATGTGTCGGCCCCGTAAAGAGCGAGAGACTTGTCGGCCGTGTAAAGAGCGAGACTTGGGGACCGCGTAAAGAGCGAGACTTCTCGGTCGCAAAACGAGCGAGCGATTTTACAGCTGTATTAGGACCGAGGAACTTGCGGCAGCGGTAAAAACAATAGATTTTCTGGTCATGATATAGCTAAAAATTATCACCCGCCACAGCGATAATGGCCGCGATTCGTTCGAGAGATTTGCCGGCCGAAACGATGACAATAACGAAGAAAACGACTATTTCGTTCTGTTTTATAGCCAAATTAGAATTTACCGACCAAATGTTGAAATTCATTACTTTTTCCCGAACTATTCCCGACCTTACAAAATCCCCAACATTTTCCCGAATTCCCGACTGGTAGACACCCCGTTAACCTCAATTTAGTTTGCTGTTTTCTTGTTTGAGGGGAGATTCCCTGATTGGTTTTGGAGGATATGCACAAACAGCCTTAGCGGGTTGGCAAGACCACGGGCCCCCATGGCCAGTGGATAGGTTTTTGATGTTTGTCTCCAAATTTGAGTCACTGAGATACCAATCAGTCCTGAAAGCATTCAGATTTTTTGAATTTTGATTCTAAAAAAACAGGACACTAACTTAAACATTGATAGGATTTTCATTTTGATCTTAGCCTGAAAAGTGAGATGCTTTTTGCCAGTAAAGAAACATTTCCTCTACAGTCACAGAAATATGACTAATTAAAATAATGATAATACTTACAACGGCAGAGCCGACAGCCACTCCGCCGGCCGTGGCCGCCATCTGCTTGAACATGCTGGGCTGCTCGTGGACCACCATCGGCTGCGCGGGGGCCGGGGCGGGGGCCGCCGGGGCCGGCGCCGACCTCATCGGCACATTCCTGAGGAAAAACGAATAGCCTATGGATTGATACATTACAATAATTTTAAGTAGCCTACTCTCTATCAGGAAGGTTTTTTTTGTACCTAGGTTTAGAAGCAATAAAATCTTGAAAAATGTTTTACTGAATTTCTCATTTACATCTTCACACCATGAACCCTTACTTGAATAATGCGAGACTCAAAGCCCAATGTTAAGATGAAATCAAAGACAGTTTTAGCATAAAGTTTAGGTTCCTAGGCCTAGATTCTAAGACATTGCATCATTGAGTCCAATACATTGGATACAATACTGAACCCTTGGGCTGCTAAATTTAAAACAAATATAAGAGAGAAGCATTATTTGACTTTTGGTCGATTTGAACAAACCGATCATACAAAATAAATTATAATTGTTTCAATCAACTTCTTAAATAACAAAAATGGGGTTTCGCCGTGAACAAAAACCTTTGGTTGCCTCACACGAAGTTAAAAGTTAATTTGCTAAAATTGTTTAATGTTTTACCTGCTAGGAGTTGGGGAAGGAGACCTTCCACGTCGCGGCATTTTTCAACTTCTATAAAATAGCTTTATTAAAACCACCAAAAAGGCTAAAGAACTGCACGAGGCAATAGGGGATTATCTTTCATCAAGGGCGATCAATTATATTCTGAAACTGAAATTAGCCAATTCTATTTCCGTCTGTTCTAGAAAGTCATGCGGCTGTTGTTGATCATGTGTTCTATGCAGGGTAGTCAACATTGTTTTATGAAAATACTCCATGAGCTATAAATTAACTGAGGGATATTATTGAAAATTATATAATATGGTTTGGTAGGCGTTTTGACAAAAATGTTGGGGTAATAAAGGAAAATAGTTAAACTATGAACCTTAAAATATTTAATGTTGAATAAGCAATTGGGTACTACTTTATTTTCTATAACCGTGAGTGAATATAGAATGATAGAATGGTCAATTTGGTTAGTGGTCACTGTTTACGGAAATAGTGAAAGCAGAGTTATTGTGGTTAGTTGTACAAAAATGTCTCAACAAAGTATACTATTTTGGGGGAAACGTCCTAAAAGCCCTAGGGGTATAAGGCCACGTGCCTTCTTGGCCAATAGATAGGTTTTTAATGCTTGTCTCCAAATTTGAATGGCTGAGACACCAATCAATCTTGAAAGTATTCCGCTTTTTTGAATTTTTTTCTGAAATACAGGATATTGAACATTGATAGGCTTTTCATTTCGATCATAGCCTGAAAAGTGAGACGCTCTTGGCCAGTAAAGAAACATATCCTCTCATTCCATCCATACTCAATAATATTCGGTCAAATATTCAGCCAATAGTGAGTCCTTATTAAAGCAGGAAGTTCTGGAACCCACTTTAAACCTGAACCATAGATGTCTGAACGTTCTGAAACCAGGGTATTTATTACCTTGATGATGTTCATTTCCCGCTGTACATTTATTTCACCTCGGTGTGTGGTATCATCATAAAGGGCTATAAGGCAAAAAAGGGTAATAAATATGACAAGTAGGAAGGCAGTTCAGGAGATCTTATCAAAACTCGAGATAAAAAAATCAACTGGTCCTGATCACATCAGTATGTATATTTTGAAGCACTGTTTGAATGAAATTTTGGATCCTCTGGTTCATGTTTTTAATATCTCTCTCTTTGAGGGTGTTTTTCCTGACCAAGCAAAAATTGCTCAAGTCAAAACACTTTTTAAAAAGAATGACGATCAAGTCATGGAAAATTATCGTCCAATCTCACTCCTCCCACTTGTCTCCAAATTACTTGAAAAAATTGCCTACAGACAATTGATTGAATAATATATCGAACACCCAAAAATTTTCTGCGAACCACAATACGGTTTCAGGAAAAATAAATCAACCAAATTAGCTTTGATCGATTTTGTTAGTGATTGTATCGATGCGATGGAGGCTGGCGATGTTTCGGCTGTTTTGCTGACTTGACCAAAGCCTTCGATTGCGTCGATAGATCAATTCTGCTTGAAAAATTAGCTTCAATAGGGATTCTCCAATCTGCACACAACTGGATTTCTTCATATCTCATGCGCCGATCGAAAACAGATCACAGAGATTTCTCATCACTCAAAATTCAAAACCAAATCAGTTCGGTCTAGTCCCCAGCCGATCTTAGAGGGTGTGTCCCTCAAGGATCGGTAATGGGCCCTCTCCTCTTTTTAATTTACATAAATGACATAACTGATACGATTCCGGTTCGCGATTTGTACCTTTTCGCTGGTGACACAACCGTCGTCACGAGGGGTGCGGATAGCTGGAGATCGTGTCAAACCAAAATGTTCAGCATTTGGCTGATTATTTTCAGAAAAACAGCCTCAAATTGAATGCTCAAAAAACAAGTTTCATGAAAATTAAAGCAACACATCGTGAAGTTTCAAAAACCCCAGAACTTTTCCTGGTAGAGAATAAATTAATTGAATCAAGAGTTTCGGATTTCTTGGGAGTGAGATTGGACGATGAACTGAGGTGGGAGGCTCAGTTAAAGAAAATAGAGTCTGGACTATAGCAAGGTATCTATTTGTTTTAAGAAGAATAAAGTATTTCAACAACCTTCACCTTTCTAAAATAGTTTACTTTGGACTTATTGAGCAGCTCTTAATCTACTACTCTTAAGTCCTATGGGGATCAAGTAAAACCTATCTTGATAGAGTTCTGGTGTGGCAGAAAAAAGCGGTCCGCATCAGTATCCTCATGCAGGCTCCCCCCTCAGGCTAGCTGTAGGGAGGCGTTTGGGGAGCTGATGGGATTGCTTACTGCCCCCACTCTACATTTTTGAAACCATATTATATGTTAAGTCACAGAATATCAAACCTCCAGCTAAGACTCACAATTATAATACAAGGAGAAAGATCAGTAAGCTTTCGAAATTTTAACAAAAACCTAAGTATGCAGGGCTAAAGTTCTTCCAACTTCTACCGCCTAGCCTTCAAAACATACAAAAAATTTTCAGTTTTTTTTAAAATAGCTTAACCTTTTTCTGGTGAAACAGTGCTTGTATGACATTGAAAATTTTTAACAATAAAAGCACTAGGCCTATATAATCTCCCAGCTCTATCTCTCTCTCTCGCTCTCTTTTTATTTTATTAAAAGAAAAGAAAGAAAAAATGATTCTTTGTCTAGCACCTGAACTAGTCTTTGTCTAGTGCTGAAGTAGTGACTCACTTTTGTGAGCACCTTGACCTGTCCAACTCTGTGCATGGGACACGGATGGAATCTTCAAGTAGTTTAATTTGAATCTATTTCATGATTTACATGTATTTTAGTTTGTTTAACTACTTGTTTATTTATTCCTGGGCCAATTTTAATAAGTTTTGACCGCAATATGAAACAATCTCTCATGTCAGATGCTGACTTGCAGCAAGTAATACTGGCTAATCGAAAAACTAGCATATTTTTCTTTGAAAATATTATTATATATTAAAATCTAAAACTATTAATCATGCCGCATCCATGGCACGCCCTCTCCCTTTTAATAAATTCTTTATTTGGGAAAGCCCCTCAGTAATATTTTAAGTTGCGGAAGATAACTTTCAGATGCAATGTTGCATCAGAACCTTCTCATTACTGCAAGTGCTATACCAAAACAGATGTTCGTTGACAATTAATGTTATCAGCACAGCTGGATTTTATGGTTAAGTCGCAAGAAGATAACAATGAATGAATGAAAGAAACGTTTATTCCAAGAAATATACAGCTTTACAAATATAATCATAAAAACATAAGTCTATAGCTATATGCAAAAAAATAAATTCAGAATTTTATTACAATTTTATTGGCTGCTAAAGAAAAAAAGGAATGGTCATATGGAATCAGCAGACATAGGCAAATGCCTGTGCGTCTGCTGCGTTGCAGTATAAAATATCGTAAGTTTGACCTCGTTATTGGAAATTAGTGTGTAATGAATAGTTTGTTTACTTTCATTTTGGCCTACTCTAAGTATGTTATTACAAAGTTCTTGAACCTGGGCACAGATGAAGTATACATCATAGAGTAATAATGAACTTCGTAAAGAGATGGCACTCCCATGTTAACTCGGTGGTAACGAAACAGCAGCGCTATCTGAATAAAGTGCAACGAACTAAGAAGATCGATGCGATATATCGATGGTCGTCGATGCGACATATCGATCGTCGTCGATACGACATATCGATCGTCATCGTCTGCTTTGTTTATATTTTCGTTTTCTTGTTTTGTTTGCTAGACTTTCAATTTTAATATCTTTACCGGTTTGTTTAGATTAAGTGCGTTTGCCGCTAGTGCAAGTTGTTTCGCGAAATACTGTACTGAGTGATTCTTATTGTGCTTAAAACGATTGATAAAAAATAAATAGTAGATCTTTTCATAAAAGTACTTGATAAAAATTAACTTAGTTAATTTTTATTAAGTGCTTTTATGTAAACATCTACGTATTTATTTTCCATCAATAGCTTTAAGCACAACATGAATCACGCAGTGCAGTATTTCGCGACACAACTTACACTAGAACAATTTTCTGCAAACGTACTTTAGGTATTTTCCCACACTCAAATTAATTCCAACTCGTTATGGTTGTGTACACGTCGCGTCGTGACAGAAAATCAGGGAAAACGGAACGGGAAGTTAGCAGATCGTTATCGTCGTTCTGATTGGCTGAATCAGTGAAGAAGAAGAAAGTCATGTTTTTACAACGCCATCTGAATAAAGTGCATCGAACTAACCCGCTCCAATAAGCTTACCACTTGGCTCCATTTAAGTGTCAGACCGGTGGTAAACATAGAGGTCTGATTCGTCTGTGACCAGGATAATTAAAAGAAAACCAGGGTGTTTTGAATCTGCTTTATTGATTTAAAATAACAAATCTGGAAGTTAAGAAACCTGGAAGACATGAAACCGCTGAGGCCATCCATAAATTATGTAATGCCCCTATGGGGAGGGGAGTTACAGCCATATAGTAATAATGAACTTCGTAAAGAGATGGCACTCCCATGTTAACTCGGTGGTAAGGGAACAGCAGCGCTATCTGAATAAAGTGCAACGAACTAAAAAGATCGATGCGATATATCGATCGTTGTTGATGCGATATATCGATCGTCGTCGTCTGTTTTATTTTTTCGTTTTCTTGTTTTGTTTGCTAGACTTTCAATTTTAATGACTTTACCGATTTGTTTTGATTAAGTACGTTTGCCGCTAGTGCAAGTTGTTTCGCGAAATACTGTACTGAGTGATTCTTATTAACTTAGTAATAAAAATTAACTTAGTAAGTTAATTTTTACTAAGTGCTTTTATGTAAACATCTACGTATTTATTTTCCATCAATAGCTTTAAGCACAATATGAATCACGCAGAACGGTATTTCGCGAAACAACTTACACTAGAACAACTTTCTGCAAACGTACTTTAGGTATTTTCCCACACTCAAATTATTTCCAACTCGTTATGGTCGTGAACACGTCGCGTCATGACAGAAAATCAGGGGAAACGGAATAGGAAGTTAGCAGATCGTTATCGTCGTTCTGATTGGCTGAATCAGTGAAGAAGAAGAAAGCCATGTTTTTACAACGCCATCTGAATAAAGTGCATCGAACTAACCCGCTCCAATAAGCTTACCACTTGGCTCCATTTAAGTGTCAGACCGGTGTTACAGCAGCGTTACGAATCGTTATGGAGGGGTGGGAGAGACGCACTGTTACGTAACTGCTAAACCTAAAGAATCAATAATGTGTGTCTTATTTCCTTCAACATAAATTTTTCTCTAGTGGTGAGGGTATGAGTTCACTGATGGATAAAAATTTAAAACTCTGGGATAAAAAGGAATTTTTTGGGCACTTTGTGTAGAGGGATAAAAAGGGAATTTTTGGGCGCGCACGCAGGGATTTTATGTTTTGCTCTGCACTGTGTAAACACTGGGGATGTTTATGTCATGCTCATGCTGTAAAATTGAGGTTAGAATTAATTGATGGGGATATGGTAGACAAATTAACTGAATTGAAAATTAGTACGAAAATAAAACTGTTATTCATATAATAAATCTGGTCGCTTCATTACAATATATTATTGGACTGTCTATGCCATTGTTACAATGTCTCGATTAATTATAAAGAATCTACCTAATACTGTAAGTATTTGTTTCGTCATCATTTTTTAATGTTAAATTTGTTTCTTCAATATTCTAGATAGATCTAGATATTACTGTTATTATTTTTAATGTACTCTAAGCTACCATAAATTTCTATGATAACGAAATTTTGATTTTTGAATCTTCATAACATGTTAACTGTGTCACTAATGGCTAGTGTTGGCCAGTCTGTAGCGGTAGCATCCTGTGTATCTGATCAACATAGACAAATTCTAATATTTTGGTCTGACGAATCGCCAAACCCTGCGGTGATGTCCTGCTTTACCACAAGAATATAGGCCTACGAAGTTCAAGTCAAGTATTCAATAATATGGCAAATTACAGTTCACGCATTATATCTCCAGCTAAGGTTGAGTCAGCTGGTTGCAAGGCACGGGGGGAGAAGAATACTTTTCTGAAAACGTTGATCTAAAGCACCGCTGCTTGTCAAACGTGTTTACCGATATCATATTTTGAAATTGTCATATGATACGGGTATTAGGCCTATCATTGAACCCTTAGCCGGAGATATAATGCACGACATGTCTTGGATATCAGTTCACCAACAAAACAAACCCATAGATAGCAGCACTGCCTGTGGGTATTGTTGCCGTTGCGCTTTAATTGCCAATTGGAAGGGAAAAAAGGGACGAAAAATGGTTTTCTAAGCATTACCAGATGGGAATTTTACGGGAAATTTTTTTTTTACCAACCTAACTAAATTGCAGGCTAGAACACAGTCTTCCCAAAGAGCAGCAAGCAAGCTGCTTGTCTCGAAAGAGCACTTGTTATTTAGACTTTTAGTTGCATGGAAGCGCTACAAAAACTTACCACTGGCTGTATTCAGCGCAACTCCCAGCCAATGTGTTCAGGGCTTGGTTTATAAAAATATTAAAAAGAAAAAGAAACAGTCACAGTAGGCCACTTAAAGTTCTCTAAGGATGTATCATGGGGTGGGTTACAGTACCTACAATCTAGTTTTTCACTAAGGCTCCATCCCATGTTTTGGGGTCTCTTGGGGGGAAAACCGACTTCTAAGTCCATCCATTAACTAGTGTCATCTCGAAAACTAAGGTTTGATGCATGGTATTGAATTTACAATATGATTGCTTTAACTTATTTTCTGTAGGCCTAACTATTACAAGCATAGACATAGGTCTAGTCAAACTCAATATAGGGAGATACTATTTTTATTGTTGTAATTGGGGTGGGTAAATTAAGGCACAGCATTAAAATTTGACAAGACTGACAAGACCAAATTCTATAATTATGGTAGGCCTATTGAATATAAAAGTGTGAGTGGGAATGTCTAGTGAGTGTGAGACCCAATTACAACAATAAAAATAGTATCACCCTATATTGAGTTTGACTAGACCTATGTCTATGGTTGTAATAGTTAGGCCTACAGTAAATAAGTTAAAGCAATCATATTGTTTGATAATTCATCACCATGCATCAAACCTTAGTTTTCGAGATGACACTTAGTTAATGGATGGACTTAGAAGTCGGTTCCCCCCCACCAGAGACCCCAAAACATGGGATGGAGCCTTAGTGAAATACAGTACTAGATTGTAGGTACTGTAACCAGGGCCGGATTTAGAACTTTTGGGCCCCTAGGCTCACTCAGTGGTACAGGCCCCAGGGCCAGAGTGACCAAATGTCCGTTTTTAGTAGGACATGTCCTCCTTTTTAACTACTGCCCTCCGTTCTTCCCAACTTTGTCGGTCGCATTGCGGCCGACAAAAACAAAGCATCTCGCTCTTTTCGTGGCCGTCACATATGACCTTTTGTTGTGTCCAGAAAATCTGTCGTTTCTACATCAGCTGACAGGCATATTTCTCGGTAATTCGCGACCGAAAAGTCTCTAGCGCTTTTGGATATCTGACCACATTGCGGCCGGGAAATCTGTTGTTTATACCGCAGCCGGCAAATCTGCTGGTCACATCGCGGCTGTCAAACCGAGGTTGTTTGTATACCAAAAGCAAAACTCTCAGTCATAATACCGTGGCTGGCAAGTCTCTCGGTCATATTGCGGCCAGAAAATCGCCCAGTGTTTCCGTGGCCAGCAATCTCTCGGTGTCATTGCGATCGGTAAATCTTTCGACATACTGCGGCCGATAAATCTGTTGGTCGCATTGCAGCCGACAAAAACAAAGCCTCTCGTTCTTTCCGTGGCCGTCACATCTGGCCTTCTTTTGTTGTGGCCAGAAAATCAGAGATAGCCTAGTGCTTAGTTATTCTAATTAAAAGATGCATTGTTGATTTCACCGGTCGGAATTTTTTTAACAGTATTGAAGGAAAGGTAAGGCAAAAGTTGGAAATTTAATATGTGAAATCTAGGGGATACCACACTTTAGGTTTACAGCGGCTGGAAAATGTCTCTGTTACATTATGACAATAGCAAACAGCTCTTGGCTAGGCTAGGCTCGTGGCCTGCGAACATCGGTTGTATCGCTGCCGGTAAATCTCTCGGACATTTCGCGGCCATCATTTTGCAAAGCTTCTTCAACTAAACTCAGCGTCTAACGCATTTTCAAGGGAAGGGGGGTTAGAATTTAGATATGGAGCAGAGGTCTGAAAATCTAGACCCCCCCAACCAAAATGCTGAAATTATTCCCATGAATATTATTATCCTGTTAAGTTGCCTAACTCCCGCATGGCCTGTGGTGCAGCCAAAACTTGTGACATCAATCGTAGACCCATATCCGGTTCTACAAGCCCTATTAGCCTATCCAGTAAAAATATAGCCTAAATGAGTAGTCAGTAATATTTCCCTTTTGATTAGTCAAAGTTATTTTTTGTCCTAGGTGCAGGTTATATATGTTTCCGGTCCCCACATCACAATTTGTTTTCATTTTCGACCGATAAGTATTATTATTTTCTTCTCTACCCTTTTATATCTCTGCATAACCCTTACCACCACCCCCACTTCGAGGACTTTGCAGCCGACAAAGCGGCGCTATGCGCAACTGTAGCTGGCCTGCAGTCGACGATGTTTTATCTTTTGAGCTGACTGCTATTTAAGTGCTGAAGTAACGTTGCTTATGTTTCACGTTCAATCGGGAGGACAATTGATTAATTATGTTGTTATTCTTGGTCGAAGTTAATTGAGTACCAAACTATGTTAATTCCTGGATTCTAAAAATATAATTTTTATATATTTTTGTGTGGCACGGGCCCTCTTGTGGCGCGGGCCCCTAGGCGCGCGCCTATGGCGCCTATGCTTAAATCCGGCCCTAACTGTAACCCACCCCATGATACATCCTTAGAGAACTTTAAGGCCTACTGTGAGGCCTAATTGTTCCCTCCCTTCAATTTGTTGACCATCAGAGAAAGAAGCAACTTTAACAGCTGGATTAAAATAAGAAACCTATTTTTTTTGTTTCAGATAACAGCTGAGAAGCTTAAAGAACGCTTTGCTACCAAAGGAGTTATCACTGATATCCAACTTAAGTACACCCCAGATGGGAAATTTCGCCACTTTGGATTTATCGGTTTCCAATCCAAAGAGGAAGCGGATCGTGCTGTAGATTACTTCAATAATACTTATATAAATCAGAATAAGATTACTGTGGAACACTGTGCTGATCTTGGTAAGTGTCGTTTGATCTAACTTTACTAACTTATCCTAGAACTAGCAAAGGTGGAGACAAACCCATACCCTACGGGCTTTAGGGGCAGTCCTCTTACTAATTCAGATGGGAAAGATTAAAGTTAAATTTAGGCCTAGAAGGCCTAACCGCAGCTTAAATCCTAGGTACATCAGGATTCCTCCTCCATTGCAGATCCTCTATCTTTAATTCCTTTGTAGCCTAATGTTAAAATCGAGAAAATTCTGATCAAAATCTATATAAAACAAGTTGCCATAAAAAAAATTGGTAGGGAAGAGTGGGGCAGTTTCATACAGGAGCACTTTCATACAGTTAAAATTTCCCGCCTTAGAGAAGAGCAGGAAACAAATCATTCATACCACCTATAGGCCTCATCATGCACTACTTCCTATAAAATTTTCAATTCTCCAGTGTTTTTTTCAATCGAGAGATATTTAACATTTATTGGAATCTAAGGAAAAAGTTTTTTTATGACTATATGGAAAAAGGGAGGTCTAAGTAATTTTTTAAAATATTTTTGCTGTTATTAATGCATTATTAGACAGCTCAATGTTTGGACTGGATATACACCAACTGTAGATCTCCAATTCTAACTTATAAAAAAAACGTGGTGATTTATAACATAACCACACTTGGGGCACTTTCATTCATTGAAACGAGGCAATTTCATTATAGGAAATTAACTAATAGAGCTGACACAGATGAAAGTGTTTTCACAGCTAATTTTAGGTCTAACTTTCATTAATAATAAGTCATAGGGCTGTTAATTAGCAAGAAATTGTACCAAAACTCCATCAATTTGTATTTTGGAACAAGACTTCATTCAGCTCTTTTTTCTGTTAACATTTTAACAAGGAACATTGTGTTACCCTAGTTTTAGGCTTAATTATTATTAGTATTAAGTTTTTAAAGAACTTGAAACAACAAACAAAAAGAGATGGACTAGATGTTAGTCACATCGATGTTATTGGCAGTGACGGCAAGCGTAGGGAAAAAGAAAACTCAACTACGAACAAACAAAAGATTTAATGCTATTTTTTTCATTATTTTCCCTTTGTATGAATCTACCCCAATGAAGTATGAAACTGCCCCAATTTGGGGTAGTTTCATACAAAGTGCAGTGTTTTGGTAAAAAAATATTTTGTTAATTTATATGAAAGATAAATTAATTTAAAAACTTGCACGATAATGGTTAGATGATACGCAATATCAAAATAAAATTGCAGCACATTCTTTTGGAAATAAGGGAGCTAAAAATACTTAAAGTTGAGCGATGTGATTTTGTATGAACGTGCCCCACTCTCCCCTAATTGGTTCTACTTTATCAATTAAACTTTTATATTTTATTTTTAGGGGATGCAAGTAAGCCAAAAGCATGGAGTAAATATGCACCTGACAGTTCAGCTTATAAAAAAGCTCATTCAAATAAAGAAGGAGTCAAAATTGATGAGCATAAGCTGCCTGACAAAAAAGAGAAAAAACAAAAAAAGGACAAAGTAAATCCTGAAGTAGTTGAAAAATTGAAAAAGGTAAGTAAGTAGCCTACTTAATTAAAAATGTCTTCAAAATTACTTTACAGTTATTAACTTAATAACCAAGTGGATTTTGCCCCCACAACACAATTAAAGCAGTGGTGTAGTGAAGGGGAAATATGGTTCCCCCACTGTTTTTCAAAATTTGGACATTAGTATGCATTTTTATTCAGTATAATTTGACGTATGGGCTTTTGTTCAGCTAGGAGATTTCCACTACACCTCTAAATGTAAGGTCGCTAATTCAAATCCTGACCAGGTTCAAAACTGGGTCCAGTTACCCAGTGACATTGAGCAAAATTAATTGTCCTAATAAAACTCATGAATCCAGAATAATCATTCAAAAAATCCGCAGCAATGGGACATATATAAAACAAATAATAAGAAGGCTAGTGATTAGAATTACACTTTTTACTTAAACAACCGGCAAATCAGTCTCAGTGTGGACCAGAGGTGTTTGTTGAAATTACCCACATGGCCAAAAATAATAAACTCATAAATCAACAATCAAAATTAAAACCCATTGAATTTGGCGTACCACAGGGATCCATATTAGGACCACTATTATTTGTATGTTATTTAAAAAATATCTCCCAGTCATTATCAGACACAGAAAACACAAACATATGCCTATATGCAGATGATTCCAACCTCAAAATTTCAGGTAGAACTGTGGAGCAAGTTGAAATGTCATCATTCATAGAACTTGGAAATATAATTCAATTTTTCAAAAATCATAACCTCGAATTGAATGTTGAGAAAACAAATTATATGTTCTTCAAAACAGCTCAATCGCGAGTTACGACAGAACCTTTGATCTTTGTTGAAACCAAGCCAATTGAACTTGTTAATAGAACAAAATTTCTTGGACTTACAATTGACTGCCATATAAATTGGAATGAGCATGTACAAAAAATTTTATCGAAAATTAATTCAGGAATTTATGCATTAAGAAGGATGGCCGGAGTATGTGGTGAATCCACTCTCAAAATTATTTACCATTCCTACATCCATTCACATGTTTCATTTGGAATTAGTCTATATGGATCAACTAAAAAAGAAAATCTTGACAAAATTCTTAAACTACCAAAAAAAAGCAATCCGAATCATTAGGAATCTTCAGGCAGACACTTCTTGTAGAGAACATTTGAAGTCACTTAACATTTTGACAGTGTATGGTCAGTATATTTTTAATACCATTATGACACACTTAAATATTAATAATGACACTGATGTAAGTCCGGAAATACACCATTATAACACCCGAAGAAGGGATGAAATCATTCCCACTCACCATAGACTTGAATTTTATGCTAAGAAGCCGTCATATAAGGGAGCAGCATTTTTTAGAAAATTACCAAAAGAATTAAAAAATGAAAAACACAGTAGCAAATTTAAGAATAAATTGAAAGACTACCTGGTTGGCAAATCAATATATTCATTTGATGAATTTGTTAATTATTAAGCAATCTTGTATATAGCATGTAAATAGTGAATAAATAAGCGTTATGTTAGTCAAGCTAACAAAGTGACACTATTCAAATGTACTTCTGATGTACTTGTCTATGAATAAAGAGATTTTGACTTGACTTGACTTGACTTGAAGGTTATCAGGAATGAGTGCCAAAAGGGAATACCTGTTTTCAAAGTCTTAAACAGATTAAATTGTTATGCACAGAGTTACTTTTAAAACACTTAATTCAAAGAAATCACGAGCACACTAGAATAGTAAACAACATTGCAGTTAAGGTTTGTATTAATTTTCAAGCATATTGACATTTTTGTACATGTTATTTTTACGGACAGGGCTGCTAAGTTATTTGGACCACCAAGCTTGTCGAACTTAACCCAACCCAAAAATATATAAAGAGGCTAGTTTGTTATCACTGATAATTATCTTAATTCAATGAGTAGCCTATTGTCATAAAACAGTATTTGTTTTTAGTAATACTTTTTAGTTATATGAAGTTTTTTTGCAGCACAAAGATGACCCAATGTTTTTGGAGTTTTTGGAAACTCACTCCAAAGAAGATGCATTGAAAATCATCAGCGAAGATAAAGATTCTGGTGTTGATGAAGAAGAGGGAAATGAAGAAGAAACTGAAAAGACTGAGGAAGAAGAGAAGAAGTCTTCTGCCTTTTCCAATATCTCAGATCTTGAGGTAGGCCAAGTTCTTTTAACTTTTTAAATCTTAGGGATTTGGGCATGCAAAGAATTCTTCTTTTTTAATTTCGTTAAATGTCTTGAGATTATATTTAATTTGAAGCTGACGGTACAAGGAATTTAAAAGTTTAGCAAATGTTACTAACCTAACTTTTAATAATAAAAAATGACTTCACAAATAACACAAAATAAAAGCTACTAAAAGATATACTTGAATTTTTTGCCCAAATTGTTTTTAAATAGTTTGTGGTGGAACGTTAGGTAAGTGCACATTCACCTCACCTACCCACCTAACATCTTAACGAGCTTTATTCTCTTTTGAACGAAATTCATATATTTTCTGCTGAATTTGAGAAAAATCTTAAATTCATTCCTTTTTGAAAGATATTTTGATACATCACAAAGTGGTTTGAAAATTATTATTTGGTCCCTATTGACATTATGATTCTTCTTTTCATTTCAGTACTTGAAACTAAAGCAAAAGTCTGCTGGGAAAACAGAAGGTGGCGAAGATGTTTCCGAAAAAAAGGAGAAGGTTGACACCAAGGAAACTGATAAGGAGCAAAATCTTTTCACAGTTAAAATTATCAATATGGCTTTCTCGACAAAGAAAAAAGAAATTAAAGACTTTTTTCGACCTCTCAAGCCAGTTGGAATCAGGCTTCCAAGAAACGCTTCCGGGTTTGCTTATGTTTCCTTCAAAACTGCCAAGGACATGAAGAAGGCTCTTAATAAAAATAAGAGCTTTTTAAGTAAGTTTACCGACTTGATGCTACCTTTTTTTATGATTTGTCGTACATAGTGTAGGCAATTTTGTCAATGTATTTTTTTGAAAAATTCATTAGCACAGTTCATAGCATTTGAGATAAAACAATGATTTATTAAGAGGACATAGGCCTACAGTTTTATCTATAACCATGTAGAGAATCATGCTGTATTCTGTTGATGTTGATGTTGAACCCACATATCAGACCTGAAATTATCAGAATTTTCACTTTGAACTAAACCATCCCATTGTACCTCTAAAGATTTTAGGTTTTTTCTCTCGAAATTTTAAACTTCCTAACAATTTAGCTTCCTCTAATTATTCTTGTTTATGTATAATTGGCTTAGAGATTCTCTTAGAAGCTTCAGTTTAATTTTTTACATGAAAATTTGACTTGAGGGTTTATTACTCCTTTTATTTGCATTCAGAAATAGATTTCTTTAAAATTATTTGCTTCTTGTCTTCAAATTGTTTTTAGACCCTTTAACATTTTTGATTTTTTAGAGGGAAAACAAGTTGGTGTGAAACAGTATTTCAGCCAAGAAGAAAAAGAAGAAAATCATAGTAAACCAGGGAATGAAAAGCAAAGGAGGTAATCTTCAAATGCAATCATTATTTTGGTATTTTAAAATGTTTTGTGCAAGTTTAGATCTTTTTCTTAATTAATTTATTTAATCCATTCAATTTAAATACAATCCATCTGCCGGTTGTTGTTTAAATAAAAAGTGTAATTCTAATCACTAGCCTTCTTATTATTTGTTTTATATATGTCCCATTGCTGCGGATTTTATTTATCTTCTTGGTGATTTTTAATAATTTTTTCATCTCATGAATGGGGATATGTTTTTTACCATGGAAGTAGGGAAAATATAATGTATCCTGTATTAAAATTGACCCTTGTCATCCAAAGTAATTGTCAAAAAGCCTCGTAGAGGAAAAACTCTATTTCTTTGCACAATTTTGAATTTCTCCTCCATTAAAGTTTATCAGAATCTAAAATATTCCTAGTTATAAATTTTTCTTCAAACTAATGAGTATAATCAAAAAAACAATAAGCTATCAAAACAGGTTATTAATTTCAAAGTGGGTGGTGTTTTGGTAAGGGACAGTTTGCTCCTAGTCCCAGTTGAATGCCTATTTTGAGGTACAAAATTTGAGCTATCCCATTGATTCAATCATTTTTAACTTTCAGATGGAAAGAACAAGAAGAAGCATTAATGCAAGAGGAGAGTATTGCAGAATCAGGCAGTATTTTTGTGAGAAATCTGGCTTACACAATCACTGAAGAAAAACTGACAGAGATTTTCTCTCCTTTTGGTAATTTTTGGTTGATAGTTATATTTTAGCAATAGAAAATCTTGACCATCAATCCAACCAACATATTATTAGTTCACTCACTTGGTCACATTATTGAATCTAAAAAATAATCCGTCTTGTATAATCAACAAGTTTATAGGCACACAATCATTTTGGCCAAGTGTAGTAAGTAAGGGAAGTTTGCATCTTTATTTACTGACCATTGCAGCTAAAACTGGTTTAGGTGGACTGAATCTGTGTGCATGAATGTATAGAAAAAGAAAACAGTAGCAATTTGTCAATTGCATATGAGCTACAATAAGGTAGACCCCACAACTTCTATTTCATGCCAAAAGTAAGGAAGAGTGGAAATTTTCTGTTGCATCATTCAATTTGTTATCATTAATTTACAACTTTCACTCTCTCTCGGCAGGGCCGCTGGCAGACGTGACCCTGCCTGTTGACTGGGAGAGCCGTCGGGTGAAGGGGTTCGCGGTGGTGACGTTTGTCCTTCCGGAACACGCAGTAGCAGCCCACGCGGCCCTGGACGGCTCCGTCTGTCTTGGCCGCATGCTGCACCTGCTGCCAGCCAGGACTAAAAAGACACCTGAAGGTAAGCTGTGAGTTCGGGGAAACTTGATCCAACGATCAAAATCAAAGTTTAGTTTAGTAGGAAAAAAATTATATAAACCACTTAGAAGTGAAAATTCCCTATCACAGTCAACTCTCGCATCCTCGAAATTCCAGGGAAATAAGATTTTTGTTCGCGTTTTCATAGAGTTAGACTAAGGCATAGTTTGAGTTATAGAGGTAATTCTTGGTAAATTTCAGCTTACAGTGGTAATTTGAGCTAAAATTTAGATATAGAGGTGGTGAACCAAATGAATATTCAAGCTGCAGAGGTGTTAGACCAAATATGACTCATTGACACATTGCAACCTAGACACCGGGGTTTCTACTTACTAGGGAAGTGTTGGTTCCACTGTTTTTCGGTTAGGTTCCAGTTCGGTTCTTACACTGGATCGGTTCTCGGTTCTCGGTTCCGAGTACTTATGCTATAAACTCATTGATTGAAACAGTTGTGCACGGCAGTACTAACAACTGAATGTCAGGGAAATGAATAATCAGATTTTGTTGACAGAAATTTTTTATTTCAACACTACGTAAGGATTCAATGTTCAAACCCTTAACCTTAACCCAAATTAACAGTATTTATTTGAAGACTTATTTCCTTAATTTTCAAGCATAAGTTTCACCAAGACATAAAATTCTCTCTCACTTATTAATTTGTTTATTAATCCTTCTTTTGACAGATAATATTAAAAATAATATACAATTCCTAGGTGAAAAATAACATCCCAAATTTGTTTCCATTAATAACTTTTCAATTCCCATAGAAAATAGCCCCATTCCAATTAATTTTAAAAATTAGAGTCTAAAATCTACCAAGAGTCAATAGATTTAATATAAATTTAGAATCAAAAGTAATCTAAGAAACATTATTGACCTTCTATAATAGTACGCAGCGGCGTTTGCCACCGGCGAAATGCCCGCAGCAATGCGCGGTGCAATCGATCGTCTTTTGTGGCTGGTAGTTACTCCCGCCGATTACCGTGGGTACCAGAACCGATATTTTGATGTCGGTTCTCGGTTCCACCGGTTCTTTGCAAAAGAATCAGTGGAACCGACACATCCCTGCTACTTACAGAGGTCCTTTGAGGTACTTCAAGACTTAGAGGTAATCTTTGACTTATACAGGTAAAGTTCAAGCTTATAACTTAACTTTTAAGTAAAATTTTTTCGTTGCTTCGACTTTCTTAGGGAAAGTATTACTATAAAATTATTTCAAGTTATGCATGGTTTTCATTTCGACTTGGGCACCTTTTTCGGAGGCAAGTCGAAAATTATTTGAGTTATTGAGGTTCAAGTCATTGAGAGTTTACTGTATAAATGCACAGTAGAATAAGTACATCCATAAAGCTGGAGTGGGAGGGTAATTTAATTTATTATTCGCCAGCAACACAATAATTAATTGTGTCTGTTCTTACAAAGGCAGACACAAACTCACGAGGAATCACAAAATCTTTGAAAATTCCAAAGACACAAGCTAGCGAACAAGCAAACGACTCTTAGAGCAAAAACAAAACAATGATAAACCAAATTACTCATCCAAGAGGAAACAAGATCATGGCCAAAAAACCATATTATGCTCTAGCCATTGATTTACTTGGTGTTATTTTAAGAACTATTATTGTACTCGCTATTTCTTGTTTGTTTTTACAAGTGACGCTGATGAACGGTAAATGTGATTTCCCTCCCTCTTTCACATCTTAGATACATTAATTCATTCTGTACTCATGTTCAATTTATGTTATCTTCTAAGTAAATATGTTTTTGTTTGGTTTGGTTTGATTTAGCTTTTTAAGACTCAGATGTTTTCATTATGAACTGATTGATATAAACCAAGTTTAAACTGAATTAGATCCTAAATTGTTTATTCTTTTATTTCCAGAAGACAATGAAAACAAGAGTTTCAAAGAAAAGAAAAGAGATAAGGAGAAAGCATCTGCCAACCAGTCTCACAATTGGAACACATTGTTTCTGGGGCAAAATGCCGTGGTCGATGTTATGGCTGAGAAATACAAAACATCCAAACAAGATGTAAGTTTTTCTGATACAGTCAGTATAACCTCGATCTAACGAACCTGAATATTACAAATCCCTTGATTAACCATTTTTCAATCCCCCTAGAATCTGCCATAACACTAAACAAACCTCGATTTTACCTATTCCTGATATACCAAATTTTGTATTCAGTGCCTTCAGGATCATTATATCAAGCATTATATCATTATATGCTTTCTTAATTGTTTAACTGTGATCGGCAAATATGCATGATCAAATTTCATTTTTCCCCACACTTTTGCTATGATATTCCTGTTGTTTAACCTTTATGAGTAAACATGCACGATTGATTTTTGTAGCTGTTCATGCTACTCCCTAATTCCTGTTATTTAACCTAAATCAGTAAATATATAGATTTATTTTTATGGTCGTTTGCAGCTTTCACATATACCTTTTAGCTGTGATTAGTAGATCAATCCAGTCC
Organism: Flexamia atlantica; assembly: GCA_035578135.1. NCBI lineage: Eukaryota > Metazoa > Arthropoda > Insecta > Hemiptera > Cicadellidae > Flexamia > Flexamia atlantica. The sequence continues at coordinate 20,026,804 of JAQJVK010000014.1, read as the reverse complement.
TGATTATTTCCTGAAGTAAAGTTAAATCCCATCCAAAGGCTAACCTTTTCATTTCTCAAATATTTTTTGGAATTTCGGTCCTTACTGCCTGATTTTTTACTGAAGTTTACACATGTACTTAAGTACCTGATATGGCCATTGAGAGCCGATACATTTGGTGAAGGCTCTTTAAATAAAAAATGTTTTTTAAATTTACAGACATCATTGCATGATTCAGCTCAACTCAAAACTCCAAAGTCGCCTCAACACTTGACTCGAGTTAAAATCCATTACTCGCCTCCCACCATTATAAAGTTAGTCCTCTCAGTGGTACTTCAGCTTATTTGCACCAATTATAACTAGCATTACATCTGAAGAGTAATCAGCCTAAACATGAATTAAGAACTTAAAATGAAAAACAACAGTATAAACATAAATAGCACATTTTTCACATGAAAGTTAGAAACTCAGTAGACCCACAGACAATTGGTTACTAGTTTGTTATCACATTTATGGTTAGTACAAACACCTGCTGTTACTGACACAGGGATATATGGGATGAATCAAATAATATTTATTTACGCTGAACTGTGACATAGAAAAAAGGAAGTCTGAACTGAGAATTTCTGATTGATTAGACTTCCACATAACTTTCTCCTTTTCGCCATCTTTTCAATGTCATTGCCATCTTGTCATGTAGTTGAAGTTTCAATAACTTTGCAGTTGCAGGGTTACCATAACCTAGACAGAAAGACAAAATATCGCACCATCAGGGGCTGCTCTTGATACAATTGTGAATGTTAACTCTATACAGAACATTGTATGTTATTTTGATGATTTCATGCCCAGATTGTGCCATAATGGAATACAAACATGGAATCATATTTGGGAATAACAAGTAGAAATTATAACGATTAGCGACATTCGTTAGTTTTTTTGACTAACTTCTATCATATTCATTAGTTTTTAAAAACTACTGGAAATAACTTATATTCAGTTAGATTCTAGCTAACGAATAGATAATATAATTGTTATTTTGGAGTCTAAGTAGTTAGATTTTTGGACAGGCGGAAGTAGGCCTACCTCAAATAGGGGTGTTTTACGCGATCGGTGAGGGATGTGTGCAGCTGTGCGGGAAGCAAAGAGAAGGTCAGTGCCCTTGTTGACAAACAATGGGGGGGAATGGGGAAAGTCCAGTTGCTTTGGTTTGCAGTGGCAGCCAATGGGTGGGAAGGGGAAATTTTTGGTTATTTTGTTATTTGTCATCTCTAAACATTTTCTTCAGTTAATGTTTATTCTCTGAAAAGTGTGAAGTCATTTGATCAGTTACTTTTGTAACTAACTAACTAATAACTTTTATCAGTTACTTTTTAAGGGACTAACTAATAACTTCTAACTAGTTAGAATTTTTGACTAACTTTCCCAACTATGCATGGAATATATTATATGTATTAAACTGTTTTCTAGTTATCAGGTCCCCGTCGATAAGACAGTTTTTGACTTACAGGGTCACTATTGTAACTTTTTTTCTGAGAATAAATTAATTAGGGATGTTTTGGTACCTCAAGTCGGTTCTGGGTACCACCGGTTGTTTGCAAAAGAACCGGTACCGAGAACTGAAGTCAAAATGTCGGTACCGGGACTTCGGTACCTGTGGTAATCAGTGGGAGTAACTGCCGTCCTCGTAAGACGATCGATCGCACAGTGCATGGCTGCAGGCGTTGTGCCAATGGCAAATGTTGTCACATAGTTTTATTGAAAGTTCATAATGTTTAATGTTTCTAAAATTACTTATGATTCTAAATTTATTTTGAATTTGTTGACTCGATAGATTTTTTGACTATAAGTTTTAAACTTAATTGTAATGAGGTTATTTTTAAGGGAATTGTAAAATTATTAATGGAAATAAATTTGGAAACTGTTATATTATACACAGTTCACATAGTCACATAGCATATTATTTTTTATAATATGTATTAACATTAACAGAAGGATAAATAATTAAATTAATAAGTGAGATAGTATTTTATGACTCGGTGAAACTTATACTTGAAAATTAAAACCGTTATAAAACAGATATGCAGTAACATACAACGGATTGCCTGTAGGTTTGTGGTTCATTGCATTATACAACACATTATGACAAACACTTGGTACCGATGGTACTGGTACTGAGATCTGAGAACCGATCTTGTCTAGAACCGGTACCGGAACCGACTTTGAAAAAAGTGGTACTGACACATCCCTAAAATTAATTGAATTGAATTGAATTGACTGGTGTTGGGTTGACTAGGTGCTGACAGGCTCGGATGTGGCAGTGCGGGTGGCGCTCGCCGAGACACAGATCGTCTCCGAGACCCAGCGGTTCCTACTGGACAACGGAGTGTCTCTGGACGCCTTCAACCAGGTATGCGACTCACACTCTGATAATCCTTTATTGTACGATTCTATAATTTTGTGATCCCAAATCAGTTTGAAAATTTAATTTCTTAATGAAAATTAAAAAAAGTTTTGGTTTTGGAAAAAACTGAAATTGGAAAATAAACTGGTTGTGCACATCCAAAATAGTAGTTTTCATCACAAGGAGCAAAAGTGGTATTTTTTGGGACGCATTCTTGTTTTAAAAGCAGGCACAGCCAAGCTTTTTAAAGCGAATAACACCAAAAAGACTTGCTCCACGTATAGAGCGATGTTTTTTATGATACTGCAAAAATAAGCTTTTAATCATTAAAATTATTTCCTTAAATTTATTTTTGAGGTTACAACGTAATTTATAATGTTTTCGTTGTTTACAAACAACACTTTTCACGATGCAATACAGCAATTTCAGCATACATGAAAGAATGAATCTATAACAGTGTTCAAGGTTAGCACACCATAAAAAATCGCTGCTAACTCATTAAAAAAAGTGTGATTTTGCGCTCTGTTTGCAGGACAAAAAACTGCTTATTTTTATGATAAAAATTTTTAATCAGGTATGGTTTTTAAAAACAAGTTATCACACCCAACTTAACCAATGTTAGGTTTGTATAAACTGAATTTTTATGAACAAATTAAATGACTTAAGAACTGATTAACTTGCTAAAGGAATGGTTAAGCATTTATTTATGCCTAGCCTATTTCACTTCAATTTCTAGCCTTCATTCATTCATTCATTTCGAAGGGCGGACCTTGTGGTCCCATGGCGCTTCAGCCGCGAGGGCTTGTTGCGCACCCTTTTACCTGGAAAGAGGTGTTTTCAGAGACTGCCAAGGTCCATGCCCCTGATGAATTTCTGCAGCTTACCAACAAGCTCCTCTTGAGGGAGGTGTCTGCCCCTCTCCATGGTTCCGAGAGTTGCCTGCCTTACCTCAGCAAGCTTGTCGCAGTCAAACAGCAAATGGTCAGCAGTCTCGTCTGACTGCCCGCACTTCTTGCAAGAGGTGTTCCCATTGTGCACCCCGATTGTGTGCAAATGCTTTCTCAGGTGCCCCGTGTCCAGTAACGAGTCCTGTGATTTGTCTTACCTCCTGCCTTCCCAGGCGCAGAAGGTCTGATGCCACCTGACTAGATGGGGATTGGAGAATGAGCTTACTCTCAGCCGCGGGAGTCCCGCCCATCTCCTTTTGTGTTCCTCGCGGGCCCAGCCCGTGATTGAGTTGTTCACATTGCTGCTAAAATTCCACAGAAGGGTTCAGGGCCCATGAATGCCCCAGATGACCCAGCATTGGCCAGTCTGTCAGCCTTTTCATTGCCCTCAAAGCCCATGTGGCCAGGAACCCAGCAAAGTGTTACCTGATTCCTCCTGCCCAGGCAAGAGACGATTTTGAAACAGTCCCAAACAAGTTTGGATCTGAATTCGCAGGCATTGAGTGCTTGAAGCGCAGCCTGGCTGTCTGTAAAGATGGAAATGCGCTTCTCACGAGTACCCCGACTGAGGTTCTCCAGCGCACATTCCATGATAGCAGTGATTTCTGCTTGGAACACTGTGGGATGAGCTCCCATGGGAAGGTAGATACCAACTCCTTCCTGCTCCCCCCACACCCCAGCCCCGGTGCCTCCCCTTACCTTGGAACCATCCGTGTACCATTCAAGATCACAAGGCGGTAGAGGATTCCCTTCGGTAGTCCAAGTCTCTCTTGGTGGGATGAGCACCTCAAAAGACCTACCAAAGGCGAAGACGGTAGACATGTGGTCCGTTGGCATGTCGAGAATGTCCCGGTTGACCACATCCTTGATTCTGGCATGACCCAGCGGTACAGCAGGGGACATCCAGAGATTTTCACACTGTAGACGATATGCACACCTCCTGGCAATTGCCCTGATGTGAATGTCAATTGGTGTGAGGTCCAAGAGGCAGTCCAGGGAGGCCCCAGGACAGCTGCTCATTGCACCTGTGATGATGAGACAGGCCAGTCTTTGAACACTTGCCAGACTCGTCACAGCCGTTTCTGAACCCACTTTGGTCCATCAAACAATTGCACCGAAGGTCATGGCAGGCCTGACCACCGAGACATACAATGCATGAGCCTGGGCTGCAGCCCCCAGACAGAGCCCACCATGCGCCTGCAGGCAAAGAGAGACCACTTACCTCGGTCAATGACCTTCTGTATTTGGGGTCCCCACTGAAGTGTCCGATCTAGAGTGACACCCAAGGTACTTCACCTGATCCTTCAGGTCAATTGGTGTCCTGTGCAGCATCAGAGGTCCAAGTCCCAGCAGGTTCCTTCTCCTGGTGAAGGGAACCGCTACAACCTTTGAGGGGTTGACTGAGAGTCCAACCTCCGAGCACCAGCCAGGTACCAACCTCAGAGCTTGATTCATGAGGTCAGTGATTGTTCCGTGAAACTTACCGACCACCAGGATAGCCACGTCATCAGCGTACCCCTGAGCGAATACGCCGCTGTCGTTCAATGACCTGATGAGATCGTCAGCAACGATGTTCCACAGGAGGGGCGAGAGGACCCCCCCCCCTGAGGACACCCTCTTGTGGTTTGTGCCACCAGAATCAAGAATCAAGAACTTTATTAATCTTTAGACATACAGAGATGCATTCGATTTCGTCATACTTAAAGTATAATTAATTTCAATTAACAATCAACATGAACCTACATCAATTAATTTAAAACATAAAGCCTTGGAAACAATTCACAAAAAATAAATAGTATAACGTTAAAACAGTAAAAGTAATATATATACACTTATTATGATCTGTTCAGCATTTAGCCATCAAATATTGCTTGTAACTGACTACCTTCAGTTAATATGAAATCATCAACCTTGTAAAAAACCTGATCTTTTAGCCAATTACCCAGGCACTTTTTAAATTTAGGAAGACTGACAGTTTGAGCTGACTGAGGCAGTTTGTTGAATAGTCTTCTTTTCATACAAAATGTATTTTTATTTGTTTTTGACAGTCTAACAGGAAGTAGATCTAAAGCATAATTTTTTCGTGTGTTGTAATTATGAATTTCAGATCTATTTGTATATTTTTAAACATTTTCTTTTACATCTAATAGGCTAAAATATATATACAAACATGGGGTTGTCATTATTTTTAGTTCTTTGAAAACAGGGTAGCATGACTCACGATTATCTAACCCTTTTATAACTCTTAGAGCATATTTCTGCCATTTAAAAACTTGTTCAATATTAGCACTGTTACCCCATAAAGTAATTCCATATATAATTTGCGAGTGAAAGAAAGCATAATAGGCATTAACTAACATGTCATTACTAACACTAAGTTTAAGTTTCCTTAGTAAATAAGTAATCCTAGATAGTTTTTTACAGAGGTTTTGTATATGTACATCCCACTTCAAAGTGCTATCCAGGTGTATCCCTAACAGTTTAATAGATTGTTCTTGAAATGGTCTACTTAATGAGAAAATAATTGATTCTGTTTTTTTGTTATTAATAAGTAAATTGTTTGTTTTAAACCAGTCCACTGCATTACTTATCGCTACATTCTTATCAAACTGCAGTTTTTCAATATCTTTCCCTGACTGTACCAACGTAGTATCATCTGCGTATAATATTGATCTACATGAAATACTACTTGGAAAATCATGTATTGCAATTAAAAATAGAAAAGGGCCCAAGACAGATCCTTGAGGAACACCCGATTTAATTAATTGAAAGTTAGAAATGTCATTACTTTGATAAACTATCTGTTTTCTATTACATAGATAAGATGTCATTAAACTAAGTTCTTTGTCCCTCAGACCATAAAATTGAAGTTTTTCAGTAAGATTTTGTGTGAGATACAGTCAAATGCTTTGGTTAAATCAATCAGTGTAGCACAAGTCAGCATTTTGTCTTCAAAGCCATTTAAAATAAAATTGACTACATTTTCGACTGCTTTGATTGTACTCAAACCTCTTATGAAACCAAATTGTTCAGCACAAAGAAACTTATTATCTATAAAGAAATTATACAGTTGATCTTTTATGCAAGCTTCAAAAATCTTACTAACTATAGGGACTAATGATATAGGCCTATAGCTCGATGGATCAGACTTTGTTCCTTTCTTAAAAATGGGTACAACCTTAGTAACCTTTAGAACATCCGGAAAAATTCCTAGAAATAAAGCCCTATTAAACATAAATACTAAGGGTTCGACTATTAAATAAATTATTTCTTTTATTATTCTATTTGACAACCCATAATAATCCTCACTATTAGATGTGCTAAAACTACCAACAATCTTTTTTACATGCTGAACTGTTATGCTCTGCCAAACAAACAAATTTCTTTGCATGATATTATTTACATTCACATATCTATTTACATATTGCATTGCCCCTATGTCATCAATGGGTGTATTTTTGTTAATTTCAGTTGCCACATTAACAAAATAATTGTTAAAATCATTCGATTTAATTGGACACTTGATACCTATACTATGTTTTCCCAATTCTTCCCTAACGACCTTCCAAGCGGCTTTGCATTTATTCTTAGAATTTTCAATAAATTCACTATTACATTGTTTTTTTGCCTCATTTATTTTGAATTTGTAATGTTTTTTCTCTATTTGATACAGTTCTTTTAATTGATTTTTCCTATCTAGATTGTCATCACTGCATTGAACATACTTATCATAACACACACTAACTTTATCTTTGATATTTTTCAATTCTTCATTGTACCATTTGTTTGTTTGTTTTCGTTTATTTTTTCTCTGCTTTTTTGATTTAAGGGGACAACATTTCTCAAAAGAATCTCAAAGAAAACTTAATACGTTAGAAAACATCAGATCTACATTATTCTCTGAAAGCAAGCAACTCCAATCAGTCATACTTAATACTAATTTAAAACTATTGATAGCCTCTACAGACAGATCCCTATAAGTATATGATGAAACTTCTTTCTCACTATTAACTGTATTTTCCTTAATTATCTGACAAAACAAGCCATCATGATCCGAGATGTGTGGTTTAAAAACAAGGCAATTAGTTATATTGTATTGAATATTTGTAATTACATTATCGATACAAGCTAACCCTCTAGTAGGCTTTTTGTTTAAGCAATATAAATCATATGATCTCAAAAGATTCAAAAAATGTTGTGATTCCTGTGAGTTCTCAAGAATATCAATATTAAAATCTCCCGAGATAATCAGGTCATGTTGAGGCATAAACTTTCTGGTAATAAATCCTAAGAAATTGTCTAATTTGCTAAAAAATAAGTTTATGTCAGATTGAGGAGTTCGGTATATACTAACTACAATTGTTCCGTAACTCTTTAAAATAATAGTAACTACTTCAAATACACATACAGAACTAAAACAACAAACATTTAATATTTCAAAATCTAACCCTTCCCTAACAAACACAGAGCATCCTCCACGTTGAAGTGGTTCGTCTCTACAATACATATCAGCAAGCACAAAGCCTGCAGGTAAATAAAAACATTTCTCACATGAATTAAGCCAATGCTCATTCAGACAAATTACATTACAGTCAAATTCATCTAATATTAATTCAAGCATCCCTACCTTTTTCCTTAATGACTGAATATTTAAATGAATTAAATTAAGTTGTTTATTATTCACTATTTTTTTACAGTTTACACTATAAGCACTATCTTGTACTCTTTGGTTAGTACTATTTTCTAGCTTGGAGGCTGTGATATTCTTCAGGATTGTTTTACGCTTCCTGTAGTAGTCTCGTTTCCCAAGTCTGCATGAATTACTACTCCAGCGTTATTTGTAGATGACTGACAGTCCTTGGTTCTACCTTGAGTAGACCTGACCAGCGCTTCACAGATTTGTTCAGAGAGCCACTCTTTCCCACGTACATTCAGATGCATGCCCTGCCTTGTATGATACTGCCTTGCTGCTTTACTGGACTCCACTAGAGAAACGTTGCTATATTCATCGCACAACTTTTTCAATTCACTGTTAGTTTTCGACACCTCATTGTTTATACAAGACCAATCAGCTAAGTCATATCTATTGGGAACATCAACAACAACAAATTTTGTGTCCTTTTTTTCATTCAGCACATTTCTAATTCCAGTTAGAAAATTATTAGCTTCATTTTTTGAAACATCGTTTGTACCTGTAATGATAACACATATATCCTCCTTCTCTAAGTTTTCATTATTGAACATATTTAAGACCTGTTCAGTGCACCCACCAGGCCTCACAAAGCCCACTGCTTCATACAGGTGCTGCTTTCTGTTTATATGCCAAGATATATTCTTCCCATGGCCGTCAGCACAGATTAACATTTTCTTCTTTTTTTCTTTAGCTACTTTGTTGCTAATTTCACTTGTAGATGTCTTATTCATTGCTAAAATATCCTCATTGTTGCTGTCATTAGGTTCTATGTTAAGTGGCTCAAAGCGACTTTGAGATATGAAAGAAATGTCTGGTTCAATATAATTTGCCTGAAGTAATTTATTTGTTTTACCATTATGTCTTTTCTTTACCACTGTGGTGAATAAGGTTTCCTTGTTTACATATGCAGTTGTATGTGGTTCAGCCACAGATGCATTAATAGAAATAGGTGTGGGTGTAGATGTACATTGTCTCAAGTGTTGAACACCCAGACTACGGTTACCCTTAGAAGACTCAATGTTGTGACTACTATTAATATTACTTAATTGTTTTTTAAGGAGTAATAATTCCTCAGTTAAGATTACTATTTTTTCTTCTTTTTGTAGGACGAGTGTTTCTAGTTGAGTGTTGTGACTCCTAAGTTCGTTGATTTGTTTATTCGCTTCACATAAATCTTCATTTTGAGTTTTAACCATAGTAACTAAATTCTCCACTTCATTTCTAAGTTCCTTATTTATCTCATTTGTTATGATTGTTGTGTTTTTGATTTCTTCTTCAATATGAATTTCATTTTCATTATTGTAATGATTATTTTAATTTATACTTTCTTTGTCTGCCTCAGAAATTGAACATTTCTCACAGAACCAGCCTAGTTGTAGTTTACCTATTTTTTTTGTATTCTTCAGCATCCATATCAATACATTTATAATGGTACCAATCGTTACAGCTTCCTTGACAAAAAACAGCTTTAGCACTCTTACTGACGTTTTTTAAGCATTTACCACAAGGATGTTTAGGCTTTTTCATTTTATGACTTAAGAAATATATTTTTTTTTACAATTTGCTTATGAAAGTTTTAATTTCAAAAATTACCTTTTAATTTCAAAAATTAGCTCAATGTCAATTATTCAACAATAATTGTTTACTTGAGAGAGAATATCCGAATATTTCCTGTTATCAGTAGTCTGTTGACGGACCATCCGTTGGTGACCTTATCTATATTGACAGGTTCAAGTAACATAACAAGAATCAAGTTATGAAGTCCTGCACTAATTAGTACAAGTGATAAGTGGGCGAAGTTAGTTTAAGTGTTTACCTTTATCTGATAGTGAAACCAGAGTAATTATTGGCAACAGTAAGTAAGATAACTTGTTTTTAACATACTTCCCCACATATTAAATCTTAAAAACTTCACAAATTAAACTTAAAATCAGAGCACTTTAACAGAGTTTATTCAATGTCCGCCATCTTGGATCTTCATGAATCTTGATCATGAATGATCTTCGCCAGTTCCTCTCCATGAAGCGAGAGTCTTACCTTTCTGCTGCAGAGTAGATCATCAATCCACCTGCAGATTGTCTCACTGAACCCACGTGATCTAGCAGCCCTAGTGACTGCCTCAGTTGCAGTGTTGTCAAAGGCCCCCTGAATGTCAAGAAAGGCACCCAGAGCAACCTCTTTTTGACTGAAGGCCTTCTCGATCCTAACCACAAGTTGATGTAGGGCAGACTCACAGGACTTACCAGGAATATAGGCATGCTGAAACCTATGTAGGGGATTAGCCTTGAGAGCAGTATCCCCCAACTACCTCAGCACCAGTTTTTCCAAAGTCTTCAGCAAAAAAGAAGACAATGAGATGGGACGGAAAGACTTAGGGTCGTAATACGTGGTCTTCCCCGGCTTCGGGATGAAAACTATCCTCGACGAACTCCACGCAGTCGGGATATGCCCAAGAGCCAAGCTTGCCTTGAACAATCCGCACAGTGCTGGGAGAATGATGTCAATACCCTGCTGAAGGCACACCGGTCTAATGCCATCTGGCCCAGGTGCCTTGAAGGGACTGAGAGAACTGACAGCCCACCTGATTCTTACAAACGTCACCATGCGACACGCATCCTGCCACCTGCTTGCACAGGCCCGCCCAGCGACGCCGCATGGATCATCCGGCACAGGTTGCTGCAGAACGACACATTCAGGAAAATGTGTACTGGCCATGAGTCTCAGTACTTCCCGAGGATCGTGAACCAAATCCCTACCAGGCCCTCTAAGAGACCCCAGACTAGAGGACTTGTACCAAAATTTTGGTAGATTCTGGAGGTGTCCCTCACATTCTCCAAACCTCCACAAAAATTTCTCCAGGACGACCTTTTAGCCCTCCTGACAGCTAGATTATACCTGGTGAGTTGCCTGTGATAGGCCTCCCAGTTGTTGTTTTTAGCTCGTCTGAAAAGTGCCCTAACGCTTTTCCTCAAGTTGGCGAGCTCCGAGTTCCCCCAGCTCTTCCGGCCCCTACCCGCAGTACTCAGCGGACAGCACTCCTCAAAAGTGGAGAGGATTGCACCACCGAGCCTGAAGGCAGCCCGGTCCAGCTCAAGTGTGTCTTTGGCCTTAAAGTTCACCCCCCCAACTTTGGCCGTCAAGGTCTCCCTAAATTTAGCCCAGTCAGTTCTCCTAGGATTCCTGAACTGTGCCAGTTCCAGGTTGAATTGTCTCATTTCGAAAATGATATATCTGTGGTCAGAGAGTGAAGGTTCCAGAGACACACGCCAATTGGTGAGTCTCCCCATCAGGCTCTCTGTGTAAATGGTGAGGTCAATAACAGATTGACCAACTCTGCTAAAGAACGTAGGCTCTGAACCTTCGTTGGCAATCATTAACCCCTTAGATGCTATGTACTCTAGGAGTGACTTACCCCTAGCGTTGGTTAGCCTGCAACCCCACAGAGTGTTGCGGGCATTGGAGTCACAACTCACCACCAGATCCAGGCCGGAGTCGATGGCGTAGTCGATCAGATGTCTCACCTTCCTTGGTGGAGGCTGAGGGGAGTCCTGCGGCATGTAGGCCGACGCCAGCAGAAGAGGTCTTCCAGTGGACCTGCACACAGACCTGACAGTCGTGACGTCCCTGGAACAGAATTCTAAAACCGGAAAACTAACAATTCCGTGTTTTACCCAGATACAGGTCCTGGGATCCCTGACTGGCGGCGCAACAATGGAGCCCCGTGCACGCCCCATACCCGCTACCCCCGCCATCCTTCACCCAGGGTTCCTGAATCAGGGCGAAGTCCATGCCCAGGGCTGTGGAGCCATGCCCGCTGTGTGGGAGCAGAGCGCTGCCGAAGCCGCTCTACTGTGCTGCAGGTTCACCTGAATGATCCTGGTCATCCAGAGGCTTGGTGCCCGACGGCCCTCCCGAAAGCACTCTGAAAGAAACCTTCACAATGCCGACGCACACCTGCCAACGCCGTTCCTGTAGCGCCCTGGCGCTTCGCTCATCGATCCTCAGAACCAGAGTTTGCACCTCTTCCTCCCGTTTCCGATCGATGATCCGCCAGTCCTCAGTGCAGATCTGATTTTGTTTCTGCAACTGAGACAGATTCTTCTTGGGTTCAACGGTCGCCAGCAAGTCTTCCAGCCACAAGAGAACCTTGGTAGTTCGTAGGAGATCCTTGTAATCCCCCACGACCACCGCAAGCCCCTCATGGACTTCCAACCCGCTAGCTACCTGTTTCACCCAAGCATTAGTTTCTTCGTTGCCACAGATGACGACGAGAGCACCTCTTTTCTGATATGTCCTCAGGATCTGCAGCAGCTCTGGCATTCCATCGTCGAAGACGAGCGCCAGAAGCTTCTCCTGCAACAGTCGACATTCCTCGTCAGAAAGCCTGACTTCGGGGTACGACGCAGGAGTGATGGCCAGCTTGCTGGAAGTGAGCTGCTCTTTGAAGCTTGGAGCCCCAGCAGCGGCTTGCTCCGCAGCCTTCTCAGGTTCCCTGCGCATTGGATAAACGCCATGGAAGTCCTGTTGCTTGCCAGAAGAACCCTGAGCAGCTTCCGGTCGCTTCCGCTTGGAAGGCCCCTGCTGCTTCAGCTGCTTCCGCCATTCCTTCGGAGTGAGCCAAGTGCCCTCCGCCATTTTCTTCTCCTTGATGAGCCTTCTGCGCTCTTTCATCAGGAGATGTCGTCTTTCCTGTTTGTCATCTACAACAGTCTTGTTTTCATCAGTTCCAACAACGTCCATGTCCTCCGTGTCCTGAGCACTTGGGGAGGCCATGGACGAGACCGCTGAAGTGTTGAAAAGGGGAACCGGCACCTGTGAATGTGCTTGTTCAAGCAGCGACAAATCGCTGTGTGGGGGAGTCCTCAGAGTCTGACCGCTCCTCGAAAATGCGTGGAGCTCCTGCTCACGACCACCTCCCGCTTCCAGAGACATGGTGTCACCTGTAATCAAAGGCCGAAAATTGCCCTCCCCAGAATCCGCGGGCATGTCCTCTGACGAGGAGTGGGATTGAGCACTGACGTGCCGACCCACCTGGGGTACAACTTCCGTTTGTTTTCTATCAGACATCTTTTACCTGAAACACCTCCAAAGTTTGCAGTTTGACGACCATCCGTGGACTATCCACTCAGCCCGCCAATGTCCGGTGCTGGACCCTTGTTGAGGTTGGACCTCACATCGTCCCCAGCCCGGTATACTGGAATCGTTGCGCACATACCAGTGACCAGTAAGCAGTACGACGGCCGTCTGGTGAAACTATCACCTCGCCCGCTGCTACAGTCTACCCGGGCCTTTGAGGCGCCCACCGCCCATGCCCTGGGTAGTACCGAGGTCCCTGCTCACGACCTCGGGGTCCTTTTTTTCGACAGGACCATAAGTCTAGATCCGCTGCCGTTGGCTAATGAACAGAGACACCCCGAGTAGGCTGCAAAAAGTGCAGTACGACTGCAAGGTGCAGTCGATTCACAGCGGTCTTGAGGATGGCTCTTGAAGAGAGCCATCCCCCTGAGGGCCTTACGGACACTTCTCACCTCCCATTTCTAGCCTTATTAAATGCTAAGATTTAAGAACAGCAATATTTACTTATAGTAACCAACTTTCTTTCATTGAAATCTTTATTAAAATATAGTGGCCATAAATTATTAAGATCTTCAAATTATTGGTCTGATTTTATGAGTCGAGGATGATTAAATATTTTCCACGTGTATTTCAGGCACCAAAGTCCCGATCAAAAACTGTTATCCTTGTAAAGAATCTACCAGCTAAGACAACTGCTGGAGAGATCAGAGAACTGTTTTGCAAATTTGGGGAGTTGGGTAGAGTGGTTTTACCCCCCATTGGTGTCACAGGTAAGAAAATCTAATTTCAACTTGAGTAACCTCCATCGCAATGTTGTCTGATAAGAAGTGAAAACTTTAATATCCCACAGTTAAAAGTGGTTTATTCCTCTTCTAAAATGAAGCACTTATCCCATTTAAGGGAGAATTACTTTTTAAATAACTATAAACGCTCTAAATTAATGAGACAAGGAGATAGATGGTTTTCTTTCAGTTTGAAGTTTCTCTGCCGTCAAATTTTTACCTAACTAGCCTTATAATTTGATTACAGTTGTTGACCTATTCTAGACTTTGAAGCAAAAGGTGTATAAAATATCAATGAATTATTTATTAGAATTTTCAAGACCTGTTTTTACCTTATAAATCATGAAAATAATAAGGCACCCAGTTTTCAGGCAGGGCAGGTAATAAGACAGGGTATTAAGTTTTCTGACACCTATTTTGTCACAGTTTTTTGTTGATGTGTGTTTATTTATCTAGCCATCGTGGAGTTTCTGGAGGCTTCAGAGGCCAAGAAGGCATTCTTGTCATTGGCCTACACAAGGTTCAAACACCTGCCTCTGTACCTGGAGTGGGCCCCTGAGGACACTTTCTCTCCACTGGCTGGTACTGTGTTACTACTGTTTATTCACTAAAAATGTTGTCTACATTTGTGTAAAGAAGTAAAAGAGACGAAGCTAATTTGTTTTGTTCTGTGGTGAACTCTTTTACCAGATAACATCCCACAAATTCAGCGTTAAATGTGGATCTTTGGAGTCTCTCAGATTCTATAAGAATGTTTAACTACCTAAAAATGAGATCTAAATCAAGTCTAGGAGCCCTAATAAGGCACCCAAGAGCAAAAGAATCACTGCTCAAAAACACAGGGTAAGAAAATAAAAAAGGAGCAAATTTATTTATTTATTTTGGAGGAATTTTATTGTTCAAAATTTTTTGGCAGGACATTATTGATGAAGTTTCAAAAAATGGTCCTTAGGGGTACTTGATGTTTTCAAAGTTTTCCAGTAGACATAACGATGTAAAAAATATAAGAGGCAATTACATCTTTGTTGTACATCTATTACAAAATCCAGTTCGAAGTAACATAAATAAACTCTAGGCAAACTGTTAAGAATATTTCTCAATTTTTATCGCAATGCCTGTTGCCGTATTGCAACTCATAATTGCAAACGTTTCTAATTTTCTCAGCCAAAAAAGAAAAGACTGATGAAGAGGGAGAGAGTGGCATGAAAGAAGAAGTGAAAAAAGAGGAAGAAAGTGAGGAAGATGAATCTTTAGAACCAGAACCAGACACGACTTTGTATATCAAAAACCTTAATTTTGAAACAAATGAAGAAGGTGTTAAACAGGTAAGAGTCCCTGCAGTCCTCAATGAGTATAGTTGTTTTGTGAAATAACCAAAGAGTTATCAATAACATAAGTTTTAGAAATATCATTGTGATTTCTGAAACTGTTCTGGCCTGCCGATTGTGAGTTGGCATTAAGTGAAAACTCAGAATCGTCCAATTAAACTCATATTCATGAATTTTCATCTGAGGCAGTGGCAAAACTATTTTCAATGTTTCCTTCCCTTACTGTATACACGGTATCAGCACCAAAACTGACAAGGCCTAGCTAGTATCCCTCTGGCCCTAGATGGCTCTCTGATTAATCTATACCAGTACAGAGTTTGGCAATGTACAAAATAATTACAAGCTTCCGTTGCACTGTTGGCTGTCCATATTGATCAGCTTTCTGTTCACATTGGTTCCTTGTTGTCTCTCTGGGAACTTCGATTCCTGGCTGAGCTTGGATACCCAGTCAGGTATACCCAGTCAGGTAGTTGAATACCCAAAGGAGGGAGTTGTGGATCGCCCTGGTTTTTCCATCTGGGAGGGGATAAGGAACCCTTACCTGACAAACTTGTAAGTGTCTGCTAGTCTGGAAGGCGAACTGACCTTCAGTCGCAACTTGAAAAGACTTTACACCGCAAGGAGAACTCTCAGGTGGAGGTTTTTGTCTGTGAAATCTTGGGAGATCTCAGGATAGAGGGTGAGTTGTCCCTGATAGACCCTAGAGGTTGGGGTGGAAATGTCTCTCTTCTTTCAGGGGTGAGGCTCATCGACCATATCATACCTTCCCTATCCTGACGATTCCTTATGTCTGTAAGCAGCACAATATCTCTAGGGAGACATGACTAGCTGGCAATGCTAGGGCTTTCTTTCCCGCAAAATCTTACAGTCAAACAGTCTTGGGTCCCTCTAGGGTAAGCTTTTTTTTAAGAGGGCCATGGCGTTACTTGACCTTCGTGTTGCAACGCAGCTAAATTAGCTTATTGTGCATCCCCAGACACAGGTCCTCACTCTCCGTCAAATCCCAAGTCCTTGACGGAGAATAAGGACCTGTGTCTGAGGGTGCACAATAAGCTAATTTAGATGTGTTGCAATACCATGGTCAAGTGAAGCCACGGCCCTCTTTAAAAAAAAGCTTATCCTAGAGGGGCCCTAGATTTCTAGGATAAGCTGAAACCGGAACTAACCTCTCGTCGTCTGTCTCGCAGCACTTCAGCCAGTGCGGGAGGGTGGCGAGCGTGACGATAGCCCGCAGGAAGGACCCCGCGCGGCCAGGGGAGCGGCTCAGCATGGGCTACGGCTTCGTGCAGTTTTACCGACAGACTGAGCTGAACCAGGCGCTGAAACGGCTGCAGCACTCGACGCTCGATGGACACCAGCTGGAGCTGAAGCGCTCCAACAGGACCTTGCAGTTAGTACTGCAGCAGAGTCAATCAATCAAATATCTTTATTCATATAATGTACATTGTACAAAAATAGTGTCAGAGGATTAACAAAATCTAGATTAACAAAATTCTAAACTACATCTGTTTCCTTTCTAAAGTAAAAAAAAATATACATTAAAATAAAAATATATAAGTGTATAGATAAAAATAAAATATATTCCTTTGAGCTGGTGAATCAGCTGTGCTCAATTTGAAAAAAACTCTTCTAAGGTGTAAAGAGGAATTTTCAACAAGTAGTCTCTCAGCTGCTTTTTAAAATTTTTTTTCATCGATCACATTGATGAATTTTCGAGGGAGGAGATGAAGAAATTAATTTCTCTGAAAAGATTAGCTTATCAAGTTTTACTTATACTAATTAAGAATGTTTTCATCAAGATCTGGCAGCGCTACAGAGCATTGACCATGAGAAAACGTAACGCGGCTAACAGAGCTGTCTGGATTGCCGCACTATGGCGACACCGCAACTAAAGACTCGTTATTTGGCTAATAGAAACTAAATCTCTTTTTACTCAACAAAGAAACTTTAGACGTAATTAGGATGTTGACCATATCAGGCAACAAATAATCAATTTTGTGGCGACCGTCCCCCAGACATACTGGCCATGACATGGTGGAATACCGTTACAATTTGTGACGTGGCACTAATGAGGTTCACATTTAACTTTGTTAAATTGCTAAAAAGAACTTGAAAATGCAACCTTTCCAATCATGTATTAAACATTTATATAAGTTTTTTTCTTCATTAAGTTATTTTGCCTCAAAACCCCGGAGTTCTTTAATAGACACCCTGTACTGTACTTGAGAGACTTAAGCGAGTTTTACTTTTGATGAGTACCTCCTAAGTTTGTAAATCTGATGTATTTAGTGTGTTTAGATAAGCATACCTGAAAAAGGTAACTGTTTGCATTTGGTTACAAAAATTGAAGCAGCATTACCTGTACAAGACATTTCACCATTTTGTACGACGGGTGATTAGGTTTGCCCCCGTGAGCGCTAGCAGTAATCAATACATGCGTAACTTACGAGAATTTCACAAATAGTTTATTGCTATCCTTTATTTTGATTGTAGATTTAAAACTGTGTGTGGGCTGACATTAAGTTTCAAAATGTGTGTTGTAAAACTAACAAGTTGTACAGTCTTGATTCACTGTTTGCTGCATCAATATGGCAGGGACTACATTCACAATCACTATTTAGGCGATATTATAATAACCTTGGATATTCAGATTTTTTGCTATCCAGATCAGTATTCCGCCATATTAATATATATATAATCCAAAGTGTTCTGTAAATATAAAAGCAGGCTCTTAAAAACTGTATCTCTAAGAGATGAAATTGATAATTTTGTTCTCAGCTAATTTCCTACTATGTGCACTCCACCACAGCCACAAGTTATTTTAGTCCCTATATCTCTGAATTTGAAATCTCTCATAAAGCATATCCTCCTGACTGGGGACCAGTTGATTTTGAAAATTATATACGAAAAAATTACACTTCTTTGTCTGCCAACTCCCTACCCTTGGAATTTTTGTATACAAAATAAGAAATATTCAATCGGTTAAAAATTAACTTTTTATTAGCTTCAAATTATCTGCAGAATTTTTTAGTGTTTTGATAAATATCTCATTTACTTGAATCGATTCAGTATCATTCAATGGAAGTCAGAGGTCTAAACAGCAGCTGAATCCATGACTTAGCAGCTGATCTGTATAATTGTTCTGAATTTGCAGCCTATTAAAATGGTGGGGGTTCTAATTAAAATATTAAATATTGAATTATTCTTATTTTTTACAGTTGTTGGTAACGTTTTTATTTGCTGTTTGTTTTCCAGGGATAATAATAATGTGTCAAAGAAAAAGAATAATGTTGAAAAACAAACCGGTACCAAAATTTTGGTGAGGAACATCCCTTTTCAGGCCACACAAAAAGAAGTTCATCAACTTTTTGAGTAAGTACTTGAATACTTTAGATATACATTATATTTTAAGAAACGGATTAGCCATATGTTTGTTTCATCAACTCGGCGTCAACTTTTAGATAGAGTCTCGATGATTGATTTTTATGTAAACAAATTTTCAAAAACAAAACGAACTTATATTTAAAAATTTAGGAGAACTGGCATTATTAACCCATTGGCGTAGACATACGAGACTATCTCGTAGCGCTGCGATGGGACTGTCTCGTGCTGTCTCGGCTTGGCCTAGTTGTTCACTGATTTGCCACCAGGCCAGTTGCTCAAGCGGTTCAATGAATCGCCGCCAGAGCCGTAGGCTTTAAGACTCAAACGAGCACTGGTCTGACGGTACTGCGTGGTCGTGTGGTCTAAATCATTGACTGACGAGCCAATGATTAGGACATACGCCGCGGCGCGGGTTCAATTCCCGCTCCATGAGCAATCCCTGTTAGGCTTTCAAATGTGTGGTAAAGCTGGTGGGAGGGCCCACCTAAAATAAACGGTGACTGGCTTGGGTGGAAGTTGACGGCATTTGTAGGTTTAATAGGGATTGCAGTGGACACCTGTTTTGCTTCATTTTACCCTTGTATAGAGGAGGAGGACACGGTTTTTTTTATTTTTATTAATTAATTTAGCATATTGTCAATACATATTGACAATCACAAAGGTCATAACCGAAATATTAGACCAAATATAGACAAAATAAAAATATTACAATTAAAAATTGAGGAATGTAAAAAAAAATTGCTACGTCAAAGGGTTAATCTTGTAAGGTTGAAGTAGGTACTAGAGGAAATGTATGTAGGTGAACCGAAACATTTATTTTTAATAATTAGAATTTTTCAGAACATTTGGAGAAATTAAATCGTTGAGGCTTCCAAAGAAGATGGTTGGCACTGGACCTCACAGAGGCTTTGCCTTTGTTGATTTCCACACGAAACACGATGCTAAGGTAAGTTATGTGAAAGCTAACTTAATTATTAATAATAATAAATATCTCATTTGTATGGTTTGTATCACTATAACAAACAAAATTTTTCATTACAATTTAAAATATGTCATTTTAGAATGTTTTGATTAAATTTGATCCGAGTTTAAATCAAGACCCTCCAATAACTTGTCATGCCATACGAAAGATGCGATGTGGAAAGATCTCATTGAAGACAAGGGCCGATCCATGTTGACCCCCCCTGCCCCCATGCAGCAGCAGCAATTTTACCTAAAGATCTTTGCCACCTAAAGCCGGGCATTTTTAGACAATTCTTGTATATCAATATGATCTTAAATTATTACCTTCTTTTCAAGGTTAAGGGAAGTTTTAGGCAGGAAAGTGTTTGCAAAAGGTAAGGGGATGAGAGAAGCATCATTATCACGATAAATCCTCTTCGCGGGATTTTCAATGGACACTGCCATTTTGAAACGCTGTTAGAATATAACGAATATTGAGCATAACGTTCTTTCACTAAATATAACCAAGACAAAATGTTTGCCGATTTATCTTAGGGACGATAACAATCCAGGTCCGAGGACATTAAGGTTACACTCCTGTGGTGGTCTGCAGTCAGCGGACTGCGGCTGCGAGACAATTGAACGAGTGGCTCAATACAAATATCTTGGAGTAATTATTGATCACAAATTAAGCTGGATACCACACATCCAAAGCATTAAACTAAGATTAAGAAGAATGTTCTACGTGTTCTCGCAGCTTGGTCGTGTGCTGTCTGTTGACCATTGCAAGAGTGTGTACTATGCCTATGTGCAGTCGCTTCTTGAGTACGGAGTATTGGCGTGGGGGGGCGTGTCCATTGCATCTCTTAAACCTCTTGCGGTCGCTCAAAGATCAATTATCAAAACAGTTCTAAGAAAAGATCAAAGATACCCTACTAAACTACTTTTTCAAGATTTTCCTGTTCTAAGTATAAGAAAACGCTATTAAAAAAACTTAATTTTGTTTATAACATTTAATAAAAATAAAATGTTTTCAGAAATTGTACATCCATACCCAACCAGACACAAAACTAACATTGGCATTAAAATTCCTAAGCTAAATAATTCAATCCAGCAAAATATTCCATTTTATGTTGCTCATATCCTTTATTCTAATTTACCACCTAATATAAGAGAACCCGAGGTGAGAAGCGTCACTGCTGTCTTCCTCAGGTCTTTCAGGGAGGTGACACGGTGGTTGCATGGCCTGGAGGATGGGACTGTGGAGGCTCTTATCCACTCGCAGTACAGAGTATAAATGTAGTATTTACTTTTTTCTTCTTATTTTTGTTTTTCTCATAAATTTTGTGATTTCAAGCATTCTGGTGTTTTTAATTTTTAGTTTTTAGTTTAGCATATGGTAATTGAACTTTCGCAGGTTATTTTTTCTTATTTTTAGCAAATTTCCTCTATAGGGAAGAAGCTATTAGCGTAGGTCTCATGGTAAGACCTAAGACCGAGACTATGATAGCTTTTCGTTTTGGGGCCACCAGAAGCGAAAAACACTATTCGTTCGAATTTTTATATATATATTTGTCTGTTAGCACGATAGCGGCCGTAAAAATGGTCCAATCTTAATGAAAATTGGTACATACGTGTAAAGTGGTAATCACTCGGATGAGTTCGTGAACCAGCCCGATCGGACCATCAGAAGGCGGGGTAAAAGGGGGATAAACCCCCCAAAAATGGGTTTTTTGAGTTTTTTACATAGAAAAATAAAATTTATTGAATTTTTATGGGCACCATTGAATTCAGCTCAAAAAAAAACAAACAATTTAGTATGTTGAATCACTGCTCTATGTCCATTGGTTACCGAGATATTGAAAGTGGTAAACACAGTCCGTTGTCCCAATGTTAACCTTATGGGAAATAAGTAAAATTCTATATCTCAGTTATTTCTCAACATATCTTGATAAAATTTGGTAAGTAACTTCTTCTAATTCAGATCTACTAAATAATGAATTAAAACCACCCAGTTTTAATTTACCTGTAGCAACAAACCTGCATACTCATTCCCCATGTTATTCTTATGGAGCTTACCAAAACATGTCAAATCTCGCTATGTTGGATTGAATTATGTTGTTTTGCATTTGAAATTCGCTGAGTATGCAGGTCTGCTGCAGTGGGGGTATTTAGTTTTATAATTATTTTATTTTTTGTCTTTTTTTAAATGTGCTTACCAGTGAAGTCTAATTGAAAAGTGACAGTGCAGAGGACTCTCCCCACACGCAGACATATAGTCTTTGTGGGGATATTTCCACTATGTAACTTACTTATACTGTATGTAATAATGTCTGTATTTATTGTAATGGAAATAAATATCTGAATCTGAATCTGAAAAATGAAATGCGTGATCAGTCGGAAACAAAGCTTGGCTCACATTGAGAATTGGAGTGAACCTTTACAGGGTGTTTACCACTCAGGAATTACGGGAAAATCAAGAAAAAGTCGTGAAGGTTAGGATTAGTCATGAAAAAGTCGGGAATTGCAAAATTTGGTCGGGAAATTCAAAATTCATAAAAAACGCCACGAAAACCGTGAAGCGATGACGATGTTTTTTATCCGCGACGTGATGACGATGTTTGTTTTCCACTATATAAAGCCAATGTTTGTTTGCCGTGAAGTGACCACGTGTTTGTTTTCTGTGACACAATGACGATTTTCGTTGGCCGCGATGCAATGACGATGTTCAATTTCCGCATCACAACAATAAATTCTGAATTAGTTTTGAGATAATTCAAAAATTTTATTGAAATTTTAGCATTTATGACTTATTAAAAAAAGCTCGGCTTGAAAAAGCTTGAGCTCGAAGTCTTAAAAAAAGCTCGGTGGCATGCAACTGGATAATTTCTTGGTTGCATCTCAGTAGGCAAGCTTCTAGGTCACATTGCAGCAAATTAATTTTTTTGTTATGTAGACAACCTCTTCTGCTCTTTTTTGCAGATGCGACACATGAATTTTGAGATGAATCTAGTAATTTACAACATTGTGCCCAAGTATTGGTTACGGAAAGTGATACGGCTGTGTTTTTCGATGGTTGGGAATTTGTTAAAATGATCCTGAAAAGTCAGTAAAATTTGGGAATTTTATATGTAAAAACCTTTAGACACCCTGCTTTAGACTGCACACTTATTTGCGGAGGTGGGGCATTAGGGATAGATTTAGTGACCAAATGTTCTTTACTTTCTGGATGATCCCCGTGAAATATTTCTGACTCTGACTCCTGTTGCCGCAGAGAGCGATGCAGGCGCTGTGTCAGAGCACCCACCTGTTCGGCCGCCGGCTGGTGCTGGAGTGGGCCCAGGAGGATGAGGACGTGGAGCAGCTGCGGAAACGGACGGCCGCCGGCTTCCGACAAGGTACACCGTGCGGGGTTGCCTCCGAGCTGGGGGTGTTAAGCTTCATTTCAATTCAAAACATCTTTATTTGTCAAGTAACAAATAACATGATGTACGAAAAATAGCATCACAAAAAATAAGGCCAAAGACAAACGAGGTGTTTTTTAACGCCGCAGTAAAAATACCACTCGCCCGTAATGCATAGATTGAAATGGACGCTTACACATAGGGCAGAAGAAATCCCGCACGATAATATCGCCGCTGGCGGTCGTTTTGCAGTTGCTCGAAAGCAAATTTTTTTCCGCTTTGTCATTACAGTGATGTATGGAATTAAATGGGAGTTTACACATTTGGCAGATTTTTTACTGCCGCCATGGTCAGTCGGCAAGACCCGCTAAATATTGTACCGTGTTGATGATGTCAGGAGTTCTGTGATCGGCATTTGGTAAAATGCATTTGGTAAACACCCACAGACATCTCTCAAAATTTAAATGGTACTGTGATTTGCGATATTTTTTCCATGGCGTTTTTATTTTTTTTTTTACCGCCACGTGTATGAACGCAGATTTTGTCAGCGGTGGCGGAAAAATTATTGCTGCGATTAAAAAAAGGCCTAGTGTGTCTCCAGCCTAACACAGTGATGTAACATTGTGTATATAAAACTTCCAACAAGACAAGAATATTTAAAACAAGTTTACCCTTGCCAGCTATAGCAGAAGCCATATTTATACTGCAAATTCCTCGAAAGAATACATTGCTTTGCTGATGAGAAATTGTTTAAGCTTCAATTTGAATTCATTGTAAAATACTTCTGCACGAATTTCAACAGGAAGTTTGTTATAAAATTTTGACCGAGCATATTTAGGTTTCTTTTCAAAAGTTGTAAATTGTGAAAAATAATTGCTAAATTGTCCTGATTTCTAGAAAAGTAGGTAATTGTGGTTATCTCCCATGAGCTCTATATCCTGCAATCTATGTTTGACTGATGGAATTGTCTCGGAAATAAACATGCTGTAAACTGTCATAATTTTTTCAGACTTGACATACTCTTTGACTGAGGTTTTGGGGTGAAGATTAAAAATTATTCTTATTTTTATACTTTTTGCATTTTAAAAATTGAATTTAAATTGTAGTCAGCTGTAGCACCATACAGTGATACTCTAAAAGGTATTATGAATATGAGAGAAATAAACTCTCAACTTTCAACAATTCCTTATCGAAGAGGTTTTTCAGCCTAATCAATGATATAACATTTCAGACGAACCAATCAGAGTTTGGAAACGAGTACAGCTGTTTAGCGTGATTATTAACGATTCTAACGAGATGAAAGGTTAGAGTGCCTGGTGCCTTCATTATAATAATTGTTATCGATCGCGGCTTGGTTGACCGAGTCAACCCACCCTGACCGAGTCAAGGCCCTTCTACGGTATACAAACCCGACAAGATCTATTTGAGAAGCTGTTCCACATGAAGATTCCATGAAAGCGATTTATTAAATCGAGACCCTCCAAAAACTTGTCATGCCATAGAAAAGATGCGATGTGGAAAAATCTCATTGCAGGCAAGGGCGTTGCAGATCCATGTTGACGCAACGCCTGCCCCCATGCAGTTTGTTTCCCACTATACAGTTGTGATTTCCATTTAAGATTTAGAATGTTTTCCCTCATGACATTGACTTTAATCTAGATCGTGGTGTCCTGCTTCACTGGGCAGAATAAACAAAATTTTGTAAATAAACATAGATATCATTTCAGCTCTTTTCTTTATATTGGTGCCCTTACAAAAAATTTTATTAAAAGAACTAAAATTTTTCCTGGGATTTTCTTATCGAGACCTTTTAGTCAAGTATAGGTTTGATGGGTTTAGTTACGGTTAGTATCTTTGGGTTACAAGTTTAGTAGCCTGGGCTTTATATTATATATACAGAACTCATCACTGAACTTGGGTTCAGTTAATTTGTAAGAAGAAAAGTGCAACTAAAACAAATAAGGAATATGACTCCACTGATTGCTTTTGAAATGTCATGATTCAGTTTTTAAAATTTAAATTGTGTAAATAAATTGAATTCAGTAGTACCAATCATTAATATTTATGATTTTAGCCCAAGAACCCAGAAGTAAGAAAGCTCGAGCTGACTTGGAAATAGAAAATGAAGAAGAAGATGAATGAAGATTAAATATAGTTCACATCTGTGGTTATAATGATTTGAGTTGTGCATTAGGTCATGATCATGTTCCTATGCAAGTCCAATCCAGATAAGATTACGCTATTATCTGAAGGATATCTGAGAAGAAACCAAAATATTCAAAATTCAGTTTTGAATTTCATTAATGTACAGTAGACATAACCCTTTATGGTCTACTGTAAATTACACACTGATTCAAACTTTCCTCGGTAATGGGAGGAATCACTATCCAATTTCTAAAAAACGTCAGGTCAAAAAATTTAATTGTATATTCTCTGCACTGAACAGCACTCGACTCACATTTTTTGTTCTCTAATCTGTCATGACTGCATCCACCACCTTCCAAGAAATACTAACACCGAGCCTGTGCGAGTCTTGGGCTCGGACCTACTGCTAGGTACAGAGCTTTTCGATGAAATGCGGGAGGGAAAGACGATGATCGATAGTGTTTCCTCCTTGTTTTCTTCAATGACACGAACTCGATTTCAAGCTTGATCTTGACCTGAAACATGGGCAACTTTATTTAGGCCTTTTAGGCCTTTTAGTTCCTTTTGCCGTCTTTGGTTCGGAAATTATGGGAGGCGGAGACATGGGAGACAGGCGTGCAGTGTTCTCGTAATGGTTCCCAGATTTTTAACCCTTTGCGATCCTAAGGCCAGCAGGACTGGCCACAACGCACTCAGCATCGAGTCGGAATTAATTTCCGTAAAGCATGGTTCCGCCGGTTGGATGGCCAGCTGTACTGGCCACGCCCCACTCTGCGTCAGCTCGGCATTCATCATGGCGGCTCACTCCCGTCAGCTCGGAATTGTTTTCACGCCTGGCAGCTCGGGATTGTTTTTATTGTAAGCCTGCAATGTTATCGTAGGGTATTTTCACTATTCAATGTTGCAAGCCTGCCAATCATTTAGTTAAATAACTCCTCACTAGGTTGCAGCACTCTACAGGCATCAGGCAAAATTTGGAAAAACAAACAAAAACATATGTTATTGGCACTTATTGGCCAGTCCTGCTGGACACCCCAGCGTTCGTTGGATTTTATGTTGGCCAGCTCTGCTGGACTTCCGATCGCAAATGACAAAAAAATCTGACTCCTGGAAAAAAATCCGACTTCTGTCCGCTAATGATGGCGGCCAGTAGAGCTGGCCTCACGATCGCTACGGAATAGCGGCAAATATTCAATCCGATCGCAAAGGGTTAAACCCCTTTATCGTATGCCAGCTGCTAAAATTATCGTATTTCCTGCAAAATTATCGTACAAAAGTACAAATACAATCAATTATGTAAACGTCAACGATCTTTATTATGGTACAATGTAGTATATTTGCATATATTCTGTTTTTTTATGCAAATGCACGGATTTAAAAAAATAAATTACTCACATTGGAATGGAAATGATGAAAGTAAAATTATGATTAATTACAAAGGGAAAAAATTAAATTGAATTATCTGATTTTCACAAATACGTGAATAAATAACTGTGATACAATTTCCAAGAAAGTTTACGTTTATCTATTATAATGATAAACGTAGGGCATATGACAACTAGGTCTAACTCAGCATCATCTATTCCTCAAAGAAAATGCCTTATTTCCTTTTTCATACTGGTGGGTAGCAAATTGTATATATCGCATAAAACTACTTAAGTTGAAGTTTAAGTTGTCTGAGCTTATTATATTAAAACAAATGAAACTCTTATAAACCTAAATTACCATAAAATATGTAAAGAAAACCTACTCAACACTTAAACAAAAAACATTCGCCCGCTCACTGCATGAATATGACAACTAGTAACAGACAGCAGAAAATACGAGACTACTATGGATGTTGTTGTTCAATTACAATGCAAAATAGCTGATCTACCAAATAAGTCTGGTTTCCATTTTGAATCTTATTTTATTTTAAGCAGTTGCAGCTATTCAAAATTATATTTATTTAATTTATATTTATATTTATTATAATTTTTTATTAAAATTATATTTTCGTGTACGACAGGAAGTGCTATCGTACATTGTAAATTCCAGAGAAATTATCACACAAATACAATAATTATGGTGCATCTGGGAACCCTGCTTTTTAGTTCCTTTTGCCGTCTTTGGTTCAGTAACCATGGGAGGTGGCGTTTTGCAGTGTTCTCGCTTACCTTTTTCATCAGTTCAGGCCCAACACTCTCCTGTGACGGCTGGGCTGCCGGGGGACCAACTGACCTGTGTTACTGAGCATCCTTTTATATGCAAGATGCATTCTGAAAAGTTGGGGATAGGAACAATTTGATAGGAACGTTCCTTTCTATATCTAGGTCAAGTTCGCTGGGTAAAAAATCAGAACATGTTTAACCCTACTTTCGGGGGATAAATGTCCCAATATGACTCTTCATATTACATTTTCATTTGATTTAAACTTGATCCATCTGTAACAAATATTTTATATTGAAATGTGGCCCTAACAGGTTGTCAGAAAAATAAAGGTAATTCTTTCTATCACTGTAGTTTTTCAGAATCACAGTTAATATCATGTTGGTCAAAGAGTCAAAAATGTTTTACTTTTTAACCGTAATAGTTTGACTTTAAATTAAAAATGCTAAGTTAAGATATAAGTTGCTGCTATGAGTTATTGTATGTTTTCATTCGAGT
Source organism: Flexamia atlantica (assembly GCA_035578135.1). Classification (NCBI taxonomy): domain Eukaryota; kingdom Metazoa; phylum Arthropoda; class Insecta; order Hemiptera; family Cicadellidae; genus Flexamia; species Flexamia atlantica. The sequence continues at coordinate 19,999,077 of JAQJVK010000014.1, read as the reverse complement.
CCTATTTGTAATATATTTACCTGGGGAAATGTATTTTTTTTATCATGTACTGTACATAGAACTTACATTGTTTCCTTGTAAAAATATATGGTTTGTTAATTTTGAATTCCAGGTTTTTTATTGGAAAACCCTGTCTTTAGCCTTGATAGTAAGTAGAGAACTTGAATAATTGAATTATAAATTGATAACTTGAGGGGATTACCAATGGGCTATAGTTATTGGCATTCCCACTCCTATAACACATCTCGTGTGGCAGGGACCACATGGTCCGGAGAGTCAATCACTAAACAGGGGTGGGGATCGTACAGACCCCTGGAAAAAAATATACAAAATCTGCTCATGTGGCTCAGGTCGTCGGGATTTCCTTGAAGTAAACTTTATAGCCATCTGTAGTGAGTGTTGATTGGACCCGGGGACCTTGGTGTCTATTTTCGTCTACCATTTGTAGGAGAGGGAAGGGGGGAGAGCAAGGGCTCCACCCCACTATTAGTTCCAGGTTTAACTGAATGTTGAGATTGTGGACGAATTCAATAATTGATGATTTGTCGTTTATCGAGAGCGTGTGATGTATTCAAACGTGTTACCGAGTTGTTTTAGCTTGTTTGTAAGAGCAGTGAATCCTCATACAGGGTGTTTTTTTTAAAACGCAACCCATTTTTAAGATTGAATAATTCACATATAAATATGAAATAAGTATTGTTTTATGGTTCTTTACGTTTTATACACTCTATTATTTAAATTTGATCACATTTAGTTCACCTTATGTGCTCAAAAAAATCCGCCAGTGGCATTTGTATGAAGTTAAAATGCCAAAATAGCAAATTCCCGAACACGTGTTGCTAGGTACCTTTTTGCATTACATTTGTTTTGTTTGTTTTGGAGTACTGAATATGCTGTGACTTGCTTTTTTAAGCCTCACTTTGTATGTATCCCCAAAGAAAATAAAAATATAGTGGCGTCAAATCAGGGATTTTGGGAGGAAATAATCCTTCACCGATAAAATCAAGTTTTGGGTTGCGTTTTTAATGTGTGTGACTTTAAGCACGATAACTCGCGTAAAAATGGTCCAATCTGAAAGAAATTTGCCACAGACATGTTAAGTAATATTATTCTAGGAAAACAATTCACAATATATTCAGCACCTCAAAATAAACATAACAAATTTAATGCAAGAAATTCAAAGTGCAACACATGTTCGGGAATTTGATAGAGAGAGCATAACTTTATACAAATGCCAATGACGGTCTATTTGAGCACATAATGTAACTTAAATGTGATCAAACTTAAAATAATAGGTTGTATAAAATGTAAAGATCAATAAAACAATCCTCATTACACATTCAAATGTGCATTATTCAATCTTGAAAACGGGTTGCGTTTAAAAAAAAAACACCTTGTATAACCTGAGAACACGGGAAAGATGCGTTATTTTCAGTATTTTGCATTAATTTTTTATTCTAGTGATTTCTAGTCTATATTTGTTGGGAAGTTTATTCAATAGACCCGCTCTTATCTAGACACCTTTTAACCAGCCTACTCTGTGAAAACACATCTTTTTAACTGGACGACACATATAAACTCTGTTTAACCGGACCTGATCGGCAGGAAATGAACGGTCCTGTATTGACAATTCTCATGGGAAGATTATGAGAAAAAAATGTCTTGCACCCGTCATAAATTGTAATAGTTGTTGCTTTGTTAAAATTCAAATTCCCCATATTGAAAGCATTTGAAATTTATCACATGTATATGCAAACAGGTGTCTGAGTTTAGTTTATAGTTTACAACTTTGTCCTGTTTGTTTTTGTAAACTTTCATATTTATTTGAACAATTTCTCCATTCAATTAAGTCTTTGTCCTTTGATTGCCTTATACGAAATCTCCCAAGTTATTTTGAATGTCAGATCAAATCAAATCAAATCAAATCAGCTTTATTTCGGATAAAATGTATGTACATATTATACAAAAGTCATTTATAAAATAATAATCTTAAATAATAAACTTCAATATAACTAAAATGACTATAATAATATTGAAATAATTACCTCTCACATAGGCTTATTCCGCCCGTGCGTGAGAGTAGCCGTTATCTCTTAGTTTAATAATAATTTTTGAGCTGAATATTGAGAAAAAAATAATTAAATTTAGAAAAAAAAATATATATATAATGAGGAAAGGAAATATGCTTATTTAGATTTACTTGAAAAATGCAGACAATATTTAATTTATTTTCAACAGTGCATTTAAAAAACAGTTTTCAATTACATAAATTGTTCAATTTGGTGTGCAACTTGATATGGACAGACGGACAGACAGACAGATAAGACATCCTGGGAAGAGTAGGAATGTCCCCCCTCCCCCCAACACAGGACAGACGGACTACCTAACATCATGCAACTTTGCTCGCACGCACACACGCGCACGCGCGCGCACACACACACACACACACACACACACACACACACACACACACACACAACACACAAACACAAACACACTCACTCACTCACTCACTCATTCTCTCTCTCACTCACCCTCTCTATCTCTCTGTCTCTCTCCCTCTCTCTTTGCTCACATTCACGGCTCATCGGCCTACTACTGCCTATATATCGATGATATTAAGTCATCTGCATTTTTCCTTCCAATCGAATGCAGCCAATTGTTTATTCTTACTTTGTAGACTGAAAAAGATGTATCAAAATTTTTTAAGGAATCAGGAATATTTCTATATAAAACATGCGAAATGTAAAAAGAGTTAGTGGTTGAAAAAGTCTTATTCAGTTTAGGGATTTGAATTCCTGAATTTACAATGTTTCTGGTTAGATAAGTATGAGTTGGAATTTGGAAAATACTTCTACAATTTTTAAACAAATTGCAAATAACTGCTCTAATAAAAAGTTGTCTCACGTCTAAAACCTTAATTTCTTCAAATAACGCGTCCGACGGATACCGCCGACACCTTCTCATTGCTGCTTTGAGGATTGCTTTTTGAGTTGTTATCAGTGGTTGAATTGTTGATTTATACGCCCCACCCCAAGCCAATATCCCTCCCTCTAAGATAGATTGAACATAGGCACAGTATATTATTTTAATTTCTTTTGGGTTTAAAACATGGCTAAGTTGGAAGAAAGCGTAAATTAATTTCCGAAGTTTGTTATTAATAAATTTGACATGTTCATTCCAAGACATTCTATTATCCATCAAGACACCTAAATATTTATACGAATTCACCCTTTCAATAGATTCGCATCCACAGTTTACTGACTCTAGGTTTCCACAAACATGTAGTTTGAGGCTAGTAATTCCCGTGTCGGATCGATCTCTCAAGGCGATTGGCATACATTTGGTTTTGGATATGTTAAGTGTTAATAAATTTTGGTCAAACCAAGACTTAATCTTAGATAAATCCCTCATTGCCGAATGAAAAACAGAATCCCAAGTGTCCCCTTCATGAAGAATAGCTGTATCGTCAGCAAAAAGATATAGTTTACCTGTGATTTCTACTTTGGCCAGATTGTTTATATAGATTAAAAACAGTAAAGGACCCAATGTACTGCCCTGAATAACTCCAAAATCAATGTTTCTAGTGCTACTATCGACCCCATTAATTGACGTTACTTGCTTCCTAGATTCCAAGTAACTCCCAAACCAACTGAATGCCAAACCCTTAATCCCTATCAAATTTAATTTTTCAAGCAGTTTCTGCCTATCTATTGTATCAAATGCTTTGGCTAAATCCAAAAATAATATTTGGCAACGCTTATTTTTGTCAAGAGAAGAATTTATATCTTTAGTTATTTTGAAAAGCGCGTCAGAGATATTTTTGGATTTCCTGAACCCAAACTGGTGTTCTGTTATGATTTCATTTATTTCCAGATAAACAGCCAATTGATCTTTAACGACTTTTTCTAAAACCTTTGAAAAAACACTAAGCAAACTTATTGGACGAAAATTGGATTTAATTGTAATGTCGTTGGATTTGTACAGTGGAATAACTTTAGCAACCTTGAGGGCGTCGGGGAACACGCCGGACGCAATGCTGTTATTGATAATATGAAGTAAAGGTCTACATAACGACTGGAAGTGCTGCTTTAAAAAGTCGGCCGATATGCCGTCGCAGCCGGGAGCCGAGCCGCCGCGCAGGCCCGAGACGTAATGTAGTAATTGGTTGGCTGTAATGGTGTGAAGAGTAAAGTTAGCGTCTATTGTATAGTCTGCGTCGTTGACGACAGGCGGACCAGACGAGTTGATTCTTGAGGCCAAGTTGCTGCCAACTTGGGAGAAATATTCATTGAACTCGTCGGCCACCTGTCGTCTTAAGTCGGCCTCCTCCTTGTTTTTGTTAAAAGTAAATTGATCCAATGGAAAAATGTCTTTTTTTGTGGTTCTACCTGAGATTTCATTAATAGTATTCCAAAAAACTTTGGGATTATTAGGTGCACTATTCAATTTAGATCTGTAATAATTGTTTTTTGTGTTATTAATAAGAACGTTCAATCTATTTCTGTATGTTACATAAAAACGCCTAAGTTCAAGATTGAAGGGTTGTGCTCTTAATCTTTTACTTAACTTATCTCGAGTTCTGATTGATTTAACTAATCCCTCGGTGATCCACGGCTTTAATTTTTTCAAACGATTATTTTTTTTAGTATGACATTTGCGCGATTTTTCACTAAAATCGTTAAGAAGCGAGAAAAATTTATTACAGCTTTCATTTACATCAAGAATATCTGTAACTTGTGTCCAATCACAATTGTCAACTAGTTCCCCCATTTGTATTTTGTCAATATATGTTAACGTAGTGCCTTCCGTCAGAGTGCGCATGCGCCTGTGAGGTATTTCAAGAGCAACACAGTAATGGTCTGTAACGTCGGTAGTGATAATAGCTGTCTTCAAATCATCAGTATTTATATGATTGACAAAAATATGATCAAGACATGTTTTACTGTCAGCAGTGACTCTAGTAGGTTCATTTATACCACACATAAAACCTTTTTCAAAAAGTAAATCTAAATAGCGCTCTGTTTTTTCATTAGTAACAAGTAAGTTGGCATTTATGTCACCTATTAATATGTAAGTTTTGTCTCTAGTCATCCGGTCGTAGTATTGTCGCAGCGCCTCAGTAAAATTGTCAAGGTCACTGTCATGTGTCCTGTACACTATCAACAGGTCAGATCGCCTGCCGTGATAAGTGAAGTCAAGACTCAGGCCATACACGTCGCCCAGCCCCAGCTCTCTACATTCATTCACATTTACTCCCTCCCTAACATACACAACCACACCATCGTTTCGATTCACACATCTGTTTGTTTTATACATTTTGTACCCATCAAGTTGCACCCCACAATTATCACAGTTTAGCCAAGTTTCCCCCAACATAATTAAATCCCATTCCACTTCCCAACTTTCCAAATAAAGTAAAAAACTTTCAAAATTTTTATTGAAGCTTCTAATGTTGAGGTAAATGCATTTAAAGGAGTCTGTTACATGCAAAAAAAGAATAAGTGCGGTTAGAGAATTGATTGTATGCTCCAAGAATTTAGATTTTCTGATGTGTTATTAGAAGTGGATGATCCAAGCTCAAGCCTTAAACCAGTTCAGATCAAGGCACTTGGAGGAAGTTAAAAACTCACTGAAAAGTTTTTTTAAACATAACACAAAACAATAAAAGGCACTGCCCTTGAGAAGCCTCAAGGCCAAGAAAATATATTGCATATATTGATTGCAATAGACTATATCAGTTTCTAAAGCAAGATAACAGTAATGTCTGAGGTATTGTTAGATTTCTGAGGTAATTCAGAGGAGATGAGTCGGTAATTAAAAAACAAATACTTATACAAAAATGTTTATGTGTGTACACTGAAAAAGTTGAGTGACAATAATTTTCATATATACACATGAAATCTCTTTACAATCTTAACAAATTACAGTTTGGTAAATAAGCCTTATATACAAGCAAATTATACTATAATACAAGTACATACTGTACAAAAATATGTATCTTTAACAATACAATCGAGCAACTAAAGATACTATAAGCGTAAAAGACGTATTGTCAGGAATCTTAACACGTTTTCAGTTTTAAAAATCAATTGAAAAAGAAAACATCTGATTGATTTTGAAACTAATAAACCAACTAAGTGCTTACAACAGCACAATCCTACATTTATGTACGGATTGAGTACATTTTATTACAATTAGATTTAAAGCGAATCACCATTAATGTAACAGTGAGTATGGATTAGTCCGTCAACATTTGTATAAAAACACATTGATAAACGATAGAAAAAACATATCAATGGCCACTAATAAGCTCAGCATAACTATTACAACAAAAAAGCAATACTGCCTAAAATCAAATAAAAAAATTTAAGCAATTTGTTATGTCTCATTGTTACAGTAAATAATCACAATTTCTAAGATTAACTGTAACTAAATAGCAAAGAATGTAGAAATTGCACTTTGTACAGTTACTTTGCACTAAACATAAAAGCACAATTCAATATGATTCTTTTTTTAACCCACCAGTGTTCTAAAGACAAACTAAAATATGGGAAAACTGTAAAATTATTAACCCACAAAAGTACTTAATACATCTAAATAATCATGACTTAGAAAAAAGGAAGAAATACTGGTAGAAATTAGGTTTTGGATAAACATAGTAAAAAGTAAAAACACCCCTATAACTAATGTCGAGAGTGAGTTAGAAATACCGGAGCAAAATACACAGATATCACTGTAAAATGTCCTCTTTATTTTGTTAAAACATTGATGAGGGGTTTTAAATATATACAAACAGTAAATATTCTTAATAAGGGGTATAAGAAGGGAGTTGATATCAAATACTAAGATATTGATTTCTTGACGGAAAGGGCTGAAAATTAAAACACTAAAACATTTATAGTGTTAATGGTTAAATTATTAGGTACACAAGTCTTTTTTTGTATTTTGACCATCAATTAAGACAAACTGTCAAAATCTGCCTTTTTATCTCTCTATTCTAAAGACAATAAGATGTATTGCAACTCTTTGTTCGATTCAGTTAAAGCTACAAAACAATTCACACCATTACTAAACTTTGTCCCATGGTTCCCCATTAATACAAGCAGCAACAACTACTTAATGTTTATATATCTATTTACAAAAAAAATGTGAAAAAATAACTAAAAAATATATAAAAATTAAAGACCGATTGCAACTAAATTTATTTTCTTTAATCGTTTGAATCGTAAAAATATTACAAATAGAAATAGATGATTACAATCCTTCCTCTCTAACCTGGATTTAAAAGCTGATAGGAAACCCTTAAAAGCTGATACTTTTTTGTATAATGAACAGTAAATATATTATAGTACTGATAACAAATACATCACTGTGTCTGCATTTGACACAGCTTTCAAAAAAGTAAAAACAAAATTGCTATAAAAAGTAATTGGCACAACAATTGATCTATTCAGTTATTTTTATATCCAGAACTACCATAATGAAGTACACAAAGTAGTCCAAAGGAGTTAAAACTTAATGCCTAAGCAATAACTCTCATGGATAGTCGTGTAACTTAGTGTTACTTTAGTACAGAACAGAAGATCATGTAGATCAACTGTCACAAGTTCTTGTTTTAGGGCTGTTCAGCCTCCTCCTTTTGCTATTGATTTTGTGTCTGAAACAAACAAAAACCAGAAATATCAGACATCTACACTGAATGACACAGCAAATAATGCAAAGTAAATGATTTTCAAAAAAACTGAGCCCAGCTTAACTGAAATGATAGAGGCAAAACTTACTTGAATAGTCCAGTTGCTTACATTTTGGGTATATAATATTGTCAGTATCAAATTAAAAAATTAAGATAGAAAATAAATTTTTGACTACTGTTTATATGCTAAGATATGATTGTAGAAATGAAAGTTTTCTGTCAGGCCCATATTATACTCGGACACTTTGCGTCCCTGTGACTAGGGCGCTAGCTTACCTTGACACTCGCATAGCACTGATCAAAAATGAGAGTGTCTTACGATCTTTTATACACGGACACAGTTGTCTGGGACACAATACCGCGTCTGAAGTGTGTCTCGGCTGTGTCCGAGGGCACAGCACACGAGACACTCACGATAGCAGTTTGTATCTCAGTATCTCGGCTGCCAGTGTCTCTGGTCTTCAGAACATTGAATCTTATGAGAACGTCCCGCGAGTAAGACACAAGACGATACACATAATTTATCGTAGTTTGTGATTATACTTGGACAACTGGTATCCCGGACACCGACTGCATCGCAATGCCAAGAGTGGTCGTTTTGATAACAAAGTGTCCTCAGTTCGTAGATATCCTGTGGCCGGTTAAGTTGTGCGCAACATATCATTGTAGAGTGTGTTCGTGTGAACAAAATTAACATGGTAGAAGTAGAAGCAATGTTCCAGCAATGCCTCCGTCTATAAGTTTCAGAAATAAAATGAAATGAAACGTTTATTTTTCCCATTAGATACAACAACAATTATTTGGCAACTAAATAATATTGAATTTTTATTAACATTAATTTAAGCTATTAAAACAAGGAAGAGCTTACATGGGCAGATGCCTGTGCGTAAGCCCGAGTTGCTATCAGTTAAAGGTGGCTAGAAAAATGATAAAGGATCATTGGAAAATAAACTATTGTTGATTGGTATTAAAATGGGAATGAACATAAAGTTGATGAATAACGGATGATGAATTGAGGTGAAATTTGATATTGGATATTCAATGAACACTTGTTGGTTCGAGGACCACAACAGACAGTAGGCCTATTTTCATGGTAAACTGAGTTTTCTTAAGTTATGTGATGGGGTTGGGGGGGGGGGGGTCGTCAAAGGTCTCGTCTATTGGGCCTGATAAGAGCCTCGGCCTCGTCGGAACTAATGGAAAGCAAAAAAATTATTGGAGCGATGTTTGAAAATATTAATTGTTGGCGATTCAAATAAATTATTTGCACTATTGTTCTGGCTTAAATTCCGGAAGAGGTGATGAGCAACAAAAAAGGAATTAGTTACGGATACAGAGTTATTTAGTTGCAAAACGGATATTCCAACATTCTGGGCGTATCTAGTTGAATGTTGGTGAGAAATAGGTGAAAAAATTGAATTAAAATTTTTGAAAATATAACTGAGAAGAAATTTTATGTAAAGATGTCTGACTGAAAGTAGACCAGTTTCACGAAAAAGAACATCAGTGGAGTACCTTCGATTTTTTTTAAAACCTGCTTTTAATATTGCTCTCCGAATCACACTTAGAGGATTCAAGGTTGAGCGATAACAACCTCCCCAACTAAGAATGCCAAAAGAAAGTATTGATTGAACATAGGCATATTAAGCAAATTTAATTTCCCTCTCTTCCAAAATCTCACTTAATTGTCTGAAAAAGCGTAAATGTATTTACGTAATTTTTGCTTAAGAAATGTTATGTGCTCTACCCATTTCATACGCATATAAAAAAATATACCTAAGTATTTATAACTAGATACCTGTTCTATGAATTCACATTTGTATCTGTTGTTAAGTAAGTCTCCACAGCAGTGCAAACGGAGATTTCCCATATTATAATCTGTATACTAGCGGAGAGGGAAATTGGCAAAAATTTGGTTTTGCCGACATTTAGAGAGAGAATGTTCTGGTCTAACCATGTCTTAATTAGAGAGAGATCGCCCATAGCCTTTGACCTAACGTCCAACCACGTTTTCCCCTTGATCAAAACTAGAGTGTCGTTGGCAAAAAGAAAAAGTTTACCATGCAAGTTAATTTTTGTAATATTATTTATATAAATTAAAAAAAGAATTGGTCCCAACGTACTGCCCTGGGTAACTCCGTAATTCACAGGATTGACATCACTATTCACTCCACAAATTGAAACAACTTGAGAGCGGTCAGATAAATAATTTTTTAACCGATTGAGAGCAACGTTACGAATTCCAATTAATTCCAGTTTATTCAAAAGCAAATTTCTGTCAATTGAGTCGAAAGCTTTTTTAAGATCAAGAAAAATTAACATGGTTCGATTATTTTCTGCAATTGGGGAATTAATAGACTTACATACTTCAAATTAGGGGTGTGCGAATAGTGATTTTTTGGTTCGAATCAAATCGAATCGAATAGTTTATAACTATTCCGAATATCGAATATTTTCGAAACGAATATTTTTATTAATGGTTATTCGTTCAAATGAGATCAAATTTTAAATCGCAGCATATAAGTATGAATACCTTTTCGCAGCAAACCTGTATACTCAGTAAATTACCAAGCATTTTTAGCAACTATTCAATAATTAATATAATGTTATCAAAACAAAAGTGTTATTTCATTGTGTTTTCTTAACTCTTGTCCTTACTTTCTCCCTCCCCTCCCTGTATTTATCTTATTTAATTATTAATAGCGTTATAACAAGTCAAAATAATATAGGTCAAATTATCAATTACTAAGGTACACAAAGGTACAACTAATCAATTGTTAAGAATTTAGAAATTTATTGATTCCCCTTAAGCATAGGTAATATTCATTTGAATAAGCACAATTAGGCCTATAGTAGCAATTTCAGTATTTGGCTACTTAACAATTCCTTTTCTACTGCAACCTAAATTTGTTCACTTTTAGGCCTCTGCATCCCTTTGTTCCTTTTCCTTTTAATGAACCGATAAATTATTTGATCAGGGACTAGGCTTAAATTAGACCAAAGAATTACATATAAAGCTTGGTTCACCAACTACTTCATATTTGAAGAAAGCCTTACAATTTTATTTGTGCATTAATGTCTGAGAACAAAGATTTTGATTCTCCTAAAGTAATACTATAAAATAATAATAAGTCAGACCAGTAAACTTAACCTAAATTCTAAGATAATTTACAATTGCCATTTACTTAAAACAAAGTTTATTTGTTTTACATTAATCGCAGCATATAAGTATGAATACCTTTTCGCAGCAAACCTGTATACTCAGTAAATTACCAAGCATTTTTAGCAACTAACAGCAAGCAAACTCATTGATTATTATCATAGGCTTAAGTTGTCAAACCAACATTGTACCGTTACCTAAAAATGACCATTTTAATCACGTATCAAAATAAACACGCTCCGCCTGATTCGTCAGATTTCAACAAAATAAAACCAATTTTTGATCGTTCAACGTTTCTATTTCTACGTAATTGCTTATTTGAAAAATAAAGAAATCTGAGCGATTGAAACAAACACGCGATAGACGTTCTCGAGTTATTAACAACAACTAAACTTCAAAAGCAAAAGCAGACGAAAGATTAGAACGACGACGAAATTCGAAAAAGGAAAAGACAAATAATAAACAGGTCCGCCAACTCTTTGCCAGCCCAAAATTATTGTACTTCATCGTATCAAAGTCGGAAGCTATGGTGATCCCAGATTCCGTTTAAGATATTTATGGCCTGAAAAAGTCGTACGAAACACCAACACGACTATTTATTTATGGGGTATTTACGGGATATTTCGTTTTGGCAACTGAAGACGACTCTGGACACTGTCGGTCATCGGTGAACTCTGATTGGTCTTGATTGCAATTCTCTCCTTTAGAACTTACCAACTCAACAACTCAACTGATTTTTCGCCGGTATCGGATACCGGTCGAGACAGAACTGATGAAGGATGGACTATTATTTGTTATATGATTTAATGCTGTGATTAGGGGTGGGCGAGCAGTGGATTTTGAAGTCGAGTCGAGTCGAGTCGAGTATTAAGCCAAAAACTCGAGTATCGAGTCGAGTCGAGTAGTTGTTTGTGAAAAGTAATGAAATTTTATTTTTTTCAACTAAAATCTTTCTTCAATTTTGCTTATAAAATTGGTCTACTTTATTTAAGCTTATGTTTTTATATATTTCTTGGAAAAATAAAACTCTGATATTGTAATACCCCTACATTGTATAAACCCTACTTTGAAATGAATAAGTTGACTATGCTAAAAAATCACTCAAAATTACAAATCAGTTAATGTAACAAGATCACAAAATACATTTATGTAGAATATGCACAGTTGTAAAATTTAAGAAGTAATAAGATTTAATTAATAGCCTACTATTTAAACAATCAAAAACAGTTTTATATTTTACCTAAAAATAATTGTTGGCCCTAATTAAAACCGTAGCAGAGAAATTGTGGAAGAAAGAACTAAAAACATCAGGGAGGAGAGCTGTGCCCAGTTATTTGTTTACTTCTCTAAACCCAACCCCGCCCCCTTGCCTGACTGCTGAACTATTGTTTTTGACATCCAATCACTTGAGCATGAGTGACACAGCTGCGACCAGATAAGAATAAGATATCCCCCAATACACAAATTATAAAACCTTAACTAACTAATTGTTTTATGAAGTCCACTTTACCAATGAAGTCCACAATTTTCTTCTCATTTTTACAAATCAAATGAGACAGAAATGAAGGCTGAGCATCATTTCAAAGACAAAATATAATTACAAATTTGGAGTAGGTCAGAGCTAAATACAGCTCCTGTAAGTTTTCAATTTCCGAATTCAGAGACATCTCTCAGAATCTGGTATTTCTAGATAACTGTCAAAATCCATTCTTCTATGAGTTAGTGAAATATTTTCGAGGTTACTGTTATGAAAAACTCGTGGACGGCTGCGAAAATCGTTAGCGCATTTCTATCGGTCGCAGCTAAACGCAGATGTAGCTTTTCAAAACTCGCGATCTGCCGCGAAATACGATCGCGCGTATTTGCCGACCGCCGAAAATCGGCAAATGTAGCGTTGCTTAAGTCGCGGTCGGCCGAGAAATACGAGCGTGCGTATTTGCCGATCGCCGAAAATCGGCAAATGTAGCCTTGAAAAGTCGCGGTCAGCCGCGAAAAACAATCGCGTGTATTTGCCGATCGTAAATATCGCCGAAAATCGGCAAATGTAGCCTTGAAAAGTCGCGGTCAGCCGCGAAAAACAATCGCGTGTATTTGCCGATCGTAAATAAACGAAATTCAACTTTGGGAAACTAGCGATCGGCCGTAAAAGTCAGTCGCGCGTATTTGCCGGCCACAAATGAACAGAAAATGCTGCTTTATTGTGAAACTAGCGAGGAGCTGCGATAAACAATTTGCCGATTGCGGATAAACGGCAGATGTAGCTTTGCGTAGCTCGCGATCGTCTGTAAAATTTGATCGTACAAGCGTAAATCGCACGTAAATTCGGCTGCCGCGTAAACGGCGGGAGTAACTAACTACTAGACTCGTTTTAGTCGAGTAGTTGGAACTACTCGACTCGACCTCGAGTAGTAGCAACTACTCGAGTAATTACTCGACTGTCGAGTACTCGCCCACCCCTAGCTGTGATACTATAATTTATCTTACGAAAATATTCGTTGTCGCGTCAGGTATTGTGCAGTATATTAACCTAAGTACTGCACGACTGATCAACACGGCAGAGGGAATTTGGTGGCTAAACTGCGATGTCAGTATTATTTTACAGCAGCTATTCATCTGTCGTCTGTCCACGTGAGGACATAACTGTTTCTGATGTTAAAACATGGATTCGTAGTTGTTTTCAACTACAAAAAACGTACTTTTATTTTGAAAATGGGTACGTTTTCACCTACTTTTAATTTTATGCCAGTCCTTTAAATATTCGATTCGGTCATATCGAACTGCTTTGCAATCTCGAATCGAATCGAATATCACGATATTCGATTCGAAAAAGTTCGAAGTTCGAATATTCGCACACCCCTACTTCAAATAGTGCATCAGAAATGTTCTTGTCTTGTCTAAACCCAAACTGTGCCCCTGATAAAATATTATTAATTTGAATGTACTCCACTAATTGTTCCTTCACGATCCGCTCCAAAATCTTGGAAAAAACACTAAGTAATGAAATTGGTTGGAAATTACCTTTATCTTTGATGTCATTAGATTTATGTAGTGGAAAAACTTTGGCTATTTTGAAATGACTTAGGAAAAATCCAGTTGTGATACTTAAATTTATTAAATGCAAATGAGGTTTAATTAAAAACTGTGAGTTTTGTTTGAGAATATAGGCCGATACTCCATCCAGCCCTGGGGCCGAGCCACCTCGCAGTTCCGTAATGTGCCGTAAAACGTCTTGCTCAGTAACAGTCCGTAATGTCAAAGTCGTGTCTAGTCGGTAGTCGGCGTCATTTACAATCGGGTTCCCGCCTAATTTTATTGCATCAGCTAACTTATCGCCAACTGTCGAGAAAAAATAGTTAAATTCATCTGCAATCTGCTCTTTGATCAATTGTTGAGATGGAGTAATGCCTGGGATGAATTTCTTTAAATGATGTTAAGGACATCCGAGATGAATTAAAAAACTTATCTTAAGAGCTAAGAATAACCTTTATTCAGATCTCAAAGTAAATATAGGATGCCTTTGCTTGTATTTTTGCAGGCTTCGGCATCTTTTTTTCTTAGAAATAGGACAAGCAAAAGCATCTCTACAGTTCACGGTAACCACTGAGTGATTTGGTGGTGGGGCGGTGACAACGCGGTGTTATCATTTCTCAGCAGCAATCTTGGCTGTGACTAAGACACTAAATTGCTTCTCGGAAACTTCCAGCATACAGGAGAGACATCAGTGTCTCAGCAGCTTGGGATGCTAAGTGTCCGTTTATAATACAGGCCTAATTTGTGGTATACTAAGGAACAATTAGAATACAAAGCATAAGCTAGGAGCTCAACTCACATTGTCAGGCTGGGGATGTGACAGTGTCAACAATGTTGGGGCCTGAGAAACGGTGACATTGGAGCCTGAAGTCTGGATCCTGACTGGAGCCTGCCGCACGGCTATCTGCTGTCCCTGCTGCAACACTGCAGTCACCTGTCGACCAAACACAGACATTAAAGTAAATAAATAAATAAATAAATAAAAATGCCTTTATTCAATCAAGCGTTTCTCTGGAAGACCAGCTTTTCAGAACAACTATCGTCACAATATTTACAACTTAAAACTAAACATGTGTACAGTATTTTACAAAAAAACTAAAACTAAGCATTTCCAATTAACATTCTTTTTAATTTAAGTTTAAATGAAACAGAGTTCAAGCTTTTAAGGTCATCGTGGAGCTCATTATACAACCGGGGGCCAAAGTATGAAAAGCTTCTCCGCCCGAGCTCAAGAGTGACTCTGGGAAAGTGAAGCCTCCCACCATGGCGAGTCCTGCGCTGAGAGACCTCATCGCGGAAGGAGAGCCTCTCGCAAAGGTAGTCGGGCTCGCTTGTCATCAAAACCCTATGTATCATGCAGCATGTCAACATCCTGCAAACAGCTTCCATGGGCAACAGCTTAACCGCTTCGCGGTATGGGGATATATGGTCAGATCTCTTCAAGCAAAAAACAAAGCGAATAGCAGAGTTTTGAAGCTTTTGGATCCGACCCAAATCTCCCCTAGAAAGACTGTTGCCATATGCAGGAAAACAGTAATAAAATACTGATAGAATCAGTGACTGCACAAGCTGTAATTTGGCGGCCTCTGGCAGCAGACTCCTAAACCTATACATACCTCTCAGCCTCCCTACGGCTCGCTGGGTAGCATGTGTGACATGGTCCGTGAAAGTGAGACCCTTGTCAAGAATTACACCGAGAGTCTTGATCTTGTCACACTCTGCTAGACTCCCACCATCAAGTGATATGCTCACTCCACTACTTTTGAGAGTCTGTACGAGGTCAAGAGGTGCAGTGTGTAAAACGGTGCACTTATCGGAATTGAGCTTGAGGCCGTTAGCAACAGACCATTTTGAAATGTTCTGCAGATCAGCGTTGATTTGACTGAAGGCCTCTTTCATAAGCTCTGGCTCATATGAGTACAAGTGACAAAGCCGCTGTACGCCTTGGAATGCCACAGTCGTCCATTTTACTGAACTCAATAGTATAACTGCCCTACCCAATGTCTTTGTGAATGTCATTTGATTTTTGAGAATTTTTAACTTTGACTTTTAAACTAAACCACTATGAGAGATTGAGGTTTCAAAAATTCATTTTGATGCTGAGATGATGTATTTTCATCATAAAACGGCCTTTAAGCCAAGAACAATACTAGCTGTTGGCGCACAGCTGACGGTGGCATAAAAGATTTGCCACAGTACTGAAAATGTATTAATTTTTAAATTGACCACTTTTGCCTACTCAAACATCTAAGGGTTTTTGTGGGGCTCCAAATGATTGGAATGACTGTAGCGATGGAAAAATAATACCAAAAGTATAGTCAAGAAATCTAGAAGTAACTGAATTGAAATCTTGAAATCGAAGATGGCAGGAAATAAGAAGAATTTATATTTAAGTTAATGAAAGCGAGTCAATAGAAATCCCATGCAAACTTAACCCTTTGCGATCGGATTGGCTATTTGCCCATATCCCTCAGGGATCGGGCGGCCAGCTCTATTGGCCGCTGCTGTTAGTGGCGGGAGTAAGATTTTCTTCTACAGCAGTTGTCCTATGTAATCAGACGGCCAGCGTGCTGCCCAACATGAAATCCAACGAATGCTCAGGCGTCCAGTAGGACTGGTTGATGACATGTTTTTGTTTTTATAAATTTTATTTTATGCCTGTATAGTGCTGCGAACTAGTGAGGAGTTATTTAACTAAATTAATCAGCAGGCCTGCAAAATTGTATCGTAAAAATCTTCAATGCTAACTTGAGAACAATTCGGATCTGCCGGGAGTGAAAACAATTCCGAGGTGCCGGGAGTGAAAACAACCTTAATCGATGAGAGTGAGCCATGATGAATGCTGAGTTGGCGCAGTGTGGGGCATGGTCGTCTGATTGTCGGAACCAAGTCATACGGAAATAATTCTGACTGACTGCTGATAGCATTGTGGCCACTCCTGCTGGCCTTACAATCACAAAGGGTTAAGACTCATTTCCAATCCTCCTTCTTAATGCTCGAAAACCAAATTGTTATTCCCACACAAGACTAGGTACTTTGGTATTATATGGTGACCACTATTTTTAGAGATTTTTTAATCGAATGCCAAAAATAACTACTTAATTGGAAAGAACATGCTTAAATTGACTTACTGTTCAAATTTAACGTAATTATGATGAGCGGTCTTTGTGTTCTGCCTCCCAGAAGGCAGCAATGTCAGCAAGAATTGAGTTGAAAGCGTCACCGCCGCTAACGGCCACATCCCATCGCCACCCTTATACAGCGCGCTGCGGCGTTTATGTTAGGTTATCATAAATATGTTACAAAGACTTTTCTCGTTTCATTACGAATCAAACGATACCATATGAGTCATCCTTTTGCCCGCTAAATCCTGTCAGCAAATGATGCACACACACTGATCAACAACCTGATCTTGGCCTGCTTGATGGGGGTTTGGCAGGCCAAAGTATGACTCATCTGGTATAGTTCGATTCATAAAAAACTAGGAAAGTATTTCGTACATATATATAATGACCTAACCTTACTTAATCGCTGCAGCGCATTGTATAAGAGGAGCCTCCGTATAAACCCTTAACCGCAACGCACGAGTTAGCTCGTGGTAGTATTCTGTGCACTTAAGCGCAACGCACAAGTTATCTTGTGGAACTTCTAAGTGCCTTCCGTGCGACGCCCGAGTTTACTCGGATTAGATGTTCTCAGCTGGTTTTTTCGTTATTTTGTTGGTACAACTGTTCTGCTAGGTTTTTTTCATTCTACGACTGTACAGTTGACCCTGACGAGTTGCAGACCGTTTGGTGCTGCACTCTAGTGGATTTTTCTGGAACTACGTCCACACCACGAGTTCTGCAGTTGAGACGAAAACCCCGCATGTTGGTGATGATCGTGTAATTAAACTGCGTGCTACTGATCACGCGGGGGGCAAATTACTCTGCGCTTAAGGGGATAATACCAAAGTACCCAAGATTATTCTTTATCCTACAACCTCTCGGGTCGGGTACGCACCTGGTTGAGCAGGGCCTGTTGCTGGACCTTGATGTTGCCGCGGTCGATGGTCACATTGGGCACCGACGTCCGCACCGCGCCCCCCGCTGCCGTCACCACCTGCCGACAAACACATCTCAGCCGTGAACGGGCGATGTACAAGTGTGGCGTTCAAGAGTTAAGGGTCATATACCACTAGTGCAAGTTGGTTCGGGAAACATTTCACATGACACGGAAACTTTCGCAAAACGTTTTATTTCTAGTGGAATTAGTCATTTTTATTTTGACATTTTGAATAGTTAACCATTATAATGGCGCTACATAGGCAGAAAGTTGTTTTTATTTTATTTTCTTTTGTTTTTGTTTTATAATTGTATTTTTATTTTCCTTCTATTTATACCGCAAAATATTACTCAATGGGGTATTCATTTCCCAATCTTAACTAATGGCTTCCGATTTTTTTTGTCTAACAAACTTGTGTAGGATATCATAGAATGAAATCTGTACCGAAATTAACCTTAAAAAACAGAAATTTACATTACATAGTCCATGGCCCAGAGCCATTGTGTAAGTCAAGCAAATATATACTCTTCCTCTATGCCACTCAGTTTATGCGAAATTATTCCTCTAAGGTGTAAGTGAAATAATGTTGCACGAAATACTTCTCAATGATTTACTCAAAATTTTAGGAATTTCGCCTTTCTTCCGAAACATTTCGTGACATATTATATATAGATATACTTAACATAGTTTCATGAATGTTTCACGAAACAACATGCACTAGTGACATACGACCCTTAATTTTAAGAAGTCTGGCATCCAGCAAATATACTATTATTTGAGGTTATGCTGTGTTGGGGCAAGTTCAAAAGACTACCTCAACTGATTTGGCCACAGAGATAGCTATAAGAGATGAATTGTCTACCTGTGGAAAAACTGAAAAGTTAATAAAAACTGGTCTTATGAGTTAAACTGCTGGTTTTCCAGTAAAAATTGCATAAAGCATTTGAAGTGCAGAAGAACTGACCAGGCAATGTCTGCTTTCTTTCCTGAAGAGGTGCCTGTAGAGTGATGTCCGATTTACACAAGTGAAGTTAACTGCTAAAGCCAAATTTGTCGATCTGTTGTAGTCATTCCATAGAAAATAAGTGAGTGAAACCAAAAGTGGACAAATTGGTGTGAAATCGAGAAGTGAGTGATTGCCTCAAGAACTAACCTGGTCCACTGAAACACTACGACTTCTCTGGTTTTAGTACTACCGTTTAAGAAGAATATGGTGGTTACTTTCAAATTAATTCTCAAAACCCTACTTTTTTCTGTCACATTCAAACTAACATTAGCAACATTACCTGTATGGTCTGCTTGACGTTCTGCTGAGGGATGACCCGTGTCTGGGACGTGCCCGCTTGGTTCTTGGTGATGACGGTATGAGAGATGACTTGACCAGACGTCCCTTGGCTGACCACGGTCTGGCCCCCAGCGGCAGACACCTGCACACACACAACGTGATACAAACACTACTGAGATGTCCCGTGTCTGAGACGTGCCTGCTTGGTTCTTGGTGATGACGGTGTGAGAGATGACTCGGCCAGACGTCCCTTGGCTGACCACGGTCTGGCCCCCAGCGGCAGACACCTGCACACACACAACGTGATACAAACACTACTGAGATGTCCCGTATCTGAGACGTGCCTGCTTGGTTCTTGGTGATGACGGTGTGAGAGATGACTCGGCCAGACGTCCCTTGGCTGACCACGGTCTGGCCCCCAGCGGCAGACACCTGCACACACACAACGTGATACAAACACTACTGAGATGTCCCGTGTCTGAGACGTGCCTGCTTGGTTCTTGGTGATGACGGTGTGAGAGATGACTCGGCCAGACGTCCCTTGGCTGACCACGGTCTGGCCCCCTGCGGCAGACACCTGCACACACACAACGTGATACAAACACTACTGAGATGACCCGTGTCTGAGACGTGCCTGCTTGGTTCTTGGTGATGACGGTGTGAGAGATGACTCGGCCAGACGTCCCTTGGCTGACCACGGTCTGGCCCCCAGCGGCAGACACCTGCACACACACAACGTGATATAAACACTACTGAGATGACCCGTGTCTGAGACGTGCCTGCTTGGTTCTTGGTGATGACGGTGTGAGAGATGACTCGGCCAGACGTCCCTTGGCTGACCACGGTCTGGCCCCCAGCGGCAGACACCTGCACACACACACATTACAGTAGAACCTCGATTAACCGTCCCTCTCGGGACCGGGAGTGTGACGGTTAAGAGAATAGACGGATAACAGAAATTTAGCTATAAACCTGTTCAATACGTAGATTTAGAATATTTTGGAAGAAATTAAACCCTATATAATTGGGTAATACATGTTTATTTTTAAATTACATTCATATGATGGTAATTACAGACCTTCTAAACTGTATGTTGTGCTCATTCAGTATTCCGTAAGTGAATTACATAACCTCACAATAAAAGATATATAAAATTAAAACTCACCAAATTTGGTAGTATAGCCTGTAGATGTCAAATATCTTTTTATTACAAGAGACCGGTTTCGATTCTATGACGAATCATCTTCAGTCCTGTAATTATCTAATTATTAACTTGAGCACATTTCCATGATTGTCGGGATTTAAAAAACGTTTTTACTTCACTACACAAACAAACACATATATATACATTTTTCCACCATGTTAACAGTCGATGTGTACACATTTTAACCTCAAATTGTCCATACAGTATGGAATCAGTCCGTACCATTTCCACATCATGGAAATGTCCGTAGCACATTTCCAATCATGGAAATGTGCTCAAGTTAATAATTAGATAATTACAGGACTGAAGATGATTCGTCATAGAATCGAAACCGGTCTCTTGTAATAAAAAGATATTTGACATCTACAGGCTATACTACCAAATTTGGTGAGTTTTAATTTTATAATATAAGGTGTCAAGGCTTCAGCAATCTATTAATAAAAGATAGTCCGTCATCTTTTAAATGAGTCCCCCCACACCATAAATCAGCGCGATACTTTTAGGTAATTCGCCCTTCCTCAAACATTTAATAATTTTGATGTTTTGATCAAGCCCTAGTACGTATCGTTTTCATTTTTCAGCCATCCTTATCAATCAACAGTTACTATGCTGCATTTGATTAACAGTACGTATCTAGCTAAGCACTGTGTAACAGCAAACAAGATGTAATGCTGAACTACGAGGCGTGCCGTATAACCAAAAAAATCAACATGCCAATGAGTAATAAATAATTCACTCACCCCCATACCACTCCTTGCTTGGGAGTAGGGATTTTCAGCGATAACTCAAGGTCATTAGCCGCGGACAGTCACGTTCAATCACAATGGCGCTTGCACTTTCTTACATGCTTTGTGAGACGCCATTTTACAACATATTGTGAGCCCGGAAGCAGTGACAGATAACAGAGAGTGACGGATAAAAGAGTGACGGTTAATCAAGGCTCTACTGTATGTAAACACTGCTGTGGGATGTCTGTGTCTGGGACATGCTCGCTTGGCTTCTACTATTACATGAATAAAGAATAGTGTACTATCGACAGAATATCTAAGACAACAGAAGTTTCCAAATTCAATTCAATTCAAAACATCTTTATTTCAATAAAATTTACAATTTTCACAATGGGACAGATTTTAATTAAGAAATAAATCTTCACATAGGTCAAACCTGTGCGTGAAGATGAGTCCGGTCTTATGCACAATATTTTGCCCCCGCATATCATGGTTATTTTTTGCTGTTATTGTTTGCCACTTTAAATAAACTTACAGACGGACAGACCCCCCCCCCCCAGAAAAAAACAAAAACGCACTCACACTCACACACATCCACACACACCCACGTGCACACCAGTCTCATACATAAACTAACCACTGCTCTGAGTACCTACTGTCTGTATTGTGAAGTTATGAGTAATTCAATATTTGTCCTGCCTAATTGTTCCAACCAAAGTTTGATATGTTTTTTGTAAGTACCTAATGAACATGTGCGAAAATCTTTTAACGTCTCAGGTAAGTTTCTGTATAGTATATGTAATATGTAGTGACAATTTGTGACAGAGTAGCTTTTTACAAGTCTAGGAATCTGAATGCCCACTGTAATTGCGTTTCTAGTTGAATAAGTGTGATAAACTTCGTCAAATATAACATCTGAGTGCTTGTACATGTGAATAAGTAGAGTCCTAACAAACAGTTGTCTAATGTCGAAAACGTTCAAGTCATCGAAGAGAGCCTCCGTATGGTAGCGCCGAGACCTCCCAAGAGCAGCTTTCATAATGGCTTTCTGGGTTATTGCCAGTGGTTGGAGGGTGGACTTGTAAGCACCTCCCCAAGCACCTCTCAATGGTACCTACCAACAGAGACTGGACATAAGCAAAATATGCCATCTTGATTTCATTTAGATTTAGGACGGAGCTCAGCTGGTGAAATGCAAAAATACATTTCCTCAGTTTCTTGTTTAGGTAACTAATTTGATAAGACCAACTGAGTTTACTGTCCATCACCACGCCAAGATATTTAAATGAGTCCACCCTATCCACCCACCGGCAGTCACATGTAGTGCTCTCGAAGTCACCACATGTATGTATTGTCAATTTGTCCCTGAGCGTGTTCCCTCGATCTCTTAAAGAAATTGGCAAGAATTTTGTTTTGGAGACGTTAAGTGTCAAGACATTTTGATCAAACCATTTTTTAATAATCGTAATGTCTTTGGCGGCAATTTGGAAAAGTTCGTCCCACGACTTATTCACATAACCTATGTTGATACGCCTTTCATTACCTTCCATTACATTACTTTCCTTTCATTACCTCGTACACAATATATTATGTTAATTCTTCAAAATAGTTGGATGAATGATTGAATTTCAGTTCTAAAATATCAGTGAAAATTGTCATAGTAGGTTTGAAAAAAATATCCCCAGGAGTGAATTCACTTTTGTGAGGGAAAGATTTGAAGGCATTTGACAGCAGTTGTTCTATTTGTTATGTGTTCTATTGTTTGCTCGGTTTTGATTCCAGAATTTTGAGCTCACCTGTGAGCAGGTGATAAATTAAACTGATGAGGAAAGGTAGAGAAACTACAAACTAATTAGTTCAGTTAGTATACTGACCTGAGCGAGGTGTTGGGGATGGACATGCTTGATGACCTGCTGTATCTGCTGCATCGTCATGGTGGTGGGGACGGACTTCTGTGACTGGACAATCAGCTGGGCCGGCACTCCCTTGTTGGTGACCTACACAACACACAACACAGCATTACATACAACACAAGAATTACTGGAACTACAAAGCATGAGAGGGAGGGAACTCTTTATTGTTCAGCAGCAAGAAGCAAGACCAACATGAATTCGACAAGTATAGTTTGCAAGATCCCGCCTAGTATACCACTGGCTGGAGCATTTAAATTTTTATGTCATGATATCATTTCCTATTTGATAAATAATTTGTTTTTTTGTTGTTTTTATCTTGTTCTAAAAGTTTGTTCATTGTTTTCCAGATAATAACACAAGGACTTCGGAATTTTTTGAAATTTCATGATTCCTCATGTGTTTTTGTCTGCCTTTTTGGGAACGCCAGTCGCTAGTGAATGATAAGTATATAAGCCAATGTCCCTCTCGGGTTCATAGTTTAGTTAATTCTGCTTTAGTATGACTTATTGAGCCTTACTACTGGCAAGGGCCTCAGTCTAAATTCTTCGATAAGAACCAATTCCTCAATTTCACTATCACTATTCACAACTTAAAAAAAAGAGGGTTGTGGCCTCTTTTTCACCTTGCCTTTGCCCCGCCCACATAGACTATTGGTCTGTGCGTGGACGTTATCAAGCAAAGCCAAGGAGTGAGCCGGTACAGTATGAGGATGAAAAGTACTGCTAAAAGTATACGACAAGCTCGAGTCTCGAGCCTGTGACACTTCGTGGCCACAGTTCCGAGGCCGAGTTTGCTACCAACTGCGCCACCGACTCACTTAGGTTCCATTTCACAATGGTTTTTTACTTTCTCCCCCCTATACATAGTATATGGAGAAAGTATTGTTTTCGTCAAAATTTTCGAATTAAAGTTGTTAGTAGATATATTCGTTTTAGTGCTCCCTGAATCCAAAAAAGTGGTTCTTGGCGTGGTGTCTGTCCGTCCGTCCGTGCGTGCGTGCGTTCGTGTGTGTGCGTGTGTGTGTGTGGATGTAAACAAAGCTAGAGATGACACCAGTGGTCCGATTTTCATGAAATTTGGCATGTAGGTATAAAGCCTTGGTATCTCCAGACGTATTTTTCATTTTTTTGGATTTTTGATTTTTAAGGGTATTTACCCCACAAAAACCCATAAAAAATTACAAAAATCCAAATTTCTCAAAAACGGCTCTAACGATTTTGATGAAAATTTCATGGTTTTTAGTGCTTAAGATGACACCACCCGCAAACAAAAATGCTACCACAAACAAAATGACACCACCCGCATGTCTGTAAAAATTCAAGTTCAGAAGTTATGGGGGTTTAAGTGTTAAAAATTCATATTTTTCAAATTTCGCAAAATCTGTGACCTCTAAAGAAAATATACTTGCAACCATTAAATTTAACTTGAAAAACTAAATAATCTAGTATTTTGAATCATTAGTTTACGTCAACTGGTTGCGGAGATAATTGATATTTTAGTTCGGCAGTAAACGCAGTACGTTGTCCAATCTTATTCTTATGGCAAATATTTGAAAACCGATATCTCCGTTATTTACTAACCGATTTTGATAACATTTGGTATATATTTGTGATAATTAATTGTTAATTTTTTATATTTCACTAGATATGTTTTCTGGTTTTAAATGACTTGAAGGGAAAAAGTATATGTCAGTTTCCTGATACCGTTTATTTACTTAAACAACCATTGTGCAACAAGTCAGACGTACCATGACGGGCCCGAGGCCCACCTTCTGGCCGGCCAGCTTGCTGCGTTGCTGCGCCAACAGCTGGTTCTGCAGCGTCAGCTGTCGGATCTGTTGCGGCGTCGCAGTCGCCGTCTTAACACCCGCAGGCAGCGCTGCCTTCACCTGCCACCACAACCGCGACAACAGTGTGAGATTGGGTAATGTCTTAAGGCGTCAGTTAAAATACTATCTTTTGATTGAAAACAAAGTTTATTTACCAAACTGGACACAACCGATAGAAAAAAATAAATTAAAAAATTTAGGCAGAAGGACAATCTGTAACCAATGGTTAGTGTACACAGTGTAAATTTTATGAAGAGGTAGGTTTTTTATTAGCATAACAGCATTGGTTTTATTCTTAAAACATCGTTAAATAAGTTATACTAGATTGAAATAAGATTGTAATAGTGTGTCATAAAAATACACAAACATCTTTAATAATACTCACACATCTATAATAAATTCTGAAATTTATAACTTATTGGCTAGTTAATTCAATTTTCTTCAACATTTTTTTCTAAATTGTATAAAATTTCTATCTAAAACAGGTAAGTTTTAACAAAGCAGTAAAAAGGGCAGATTTTAGGAACATCTAGTGTACTATGTAAGCTAAGTACTGGAAACAAAATCATCTTAAACAACAATTACAAAGGTTACAGAAAATGAATAGGTCCTATCATAGGTCCTTTATGAAATAGATGAACCTGAAACACCAATTGATAGAGATTCTTTATTTACAATGAAAAGATTTAATGGCGTCTCAACGAGAAAAGCTGTGTTCACTATTCTTGCTTATAAAATTTGATGCCAGACTGAAGAAAGCATCCAATTAGTACAGGTGTCATTCCACTGGCCAGTTCGGGTTTTTCTTCTTGAGTTCTTGTTTCAGATTCTTCAGTGTTGCAGGAAGAGCATTGTATAGTTTGCGCCCCATGTAAGATGGTTTCTTGCTGTACTGTGTTGTGTGGTGTACTGGAAGTGTTGAATTATTCTGGATGTTTTACAAAGAAAAAGACGATATGGAACTGTCAGATGAGTTTTGTTTTTATTTATGTTTATTTTTACTTTTAGAAACAATGAAGCATGTACAGAAAGAAAATGTAAGCAAATAAAGTTTATTTTGTTAATCAATTAATTCTCTAAGTGATTTTGTATCTATGGTCCTTCAGAAAGGTAAAATTTAGTATCATAAGCCGCAAATATAGAATAGGAAGTATGTAGTCCTTTGCTTGTCTTGTGTTGTAGTGGTGAACATTCTCTCTTCTTGTGAGGTCCTGCTGGCATGTAATGTATGAGCATGTCAGATATCCACACTTGAAAAAATGCTCAACATAATAAGCAAACACCATTTCAAGGTTTACTAGATTTTCGATATAAAAAGCCTAACATTTAAATGTATGGATTATTGATTTAGATATACGAGGTACAGTCAAAAAGTTCCTGGAATGAATTTTTGTAGACTTCAAGCGTGATCGCCAGCGGGAAATTCGCCTTGCAGTAGTTGGTACGACTCCTGGGGAGGGCATATTGTTAGTTGGGGTACAGCTGACTTGCCGCAGTGCGGCGTTGAAAAGCACTTTTCGTGTACCTGCAAGCCTAAGTTGTTGATAATGTTTGTTGAGTGAACAATTTTTATGCATGTTCAAATGATCATGAAGGATGTTTTGAACATTTCCATGTGATAAATTTACCAGCATTTCAGGTAAATTTAGCATATGGAAGTGTTCACACCATCCTTCATGATCATTTGAACATGCATCACAATTGTTCACTCAACAAACAACATCGACAACTTAAGCTTGGAGGTACACAAAAAGCACTTTCCAATGCTGCACTGCGGCAAGTCAGCTATACCCCAACTACCGAAACGCCCTCCCCAGAAGTCCTATCACCTACAGCAAGACAAATTTCTCGCTGGCGATCACGCTTAAATTCTACAAAAATTCACTCCGGGAGCTTATTGACTGTACCTCGTAAATATATTATGTATATGATTTAAGCAATTAATTACTTCTTTCACTCAGGATTTGTCTAATCCTAAATTACTCTCAATAACATAATTATAAACTATTTACTATTTTTATTTTGCATCATGAGAAAGAGCATCCACTTATATGATCAAAAATGTTTCTTCATGAGTCGTTTTCCATTTACTTTCTTGACCACAACACAACATCAACAATCTCATCATATTTCAATTCTCATTCATGTGTTCCTTCAGTCTTTCTTCATGATACAAAGCAGAAGTCATGACCAGATTCTGCAGCCAAGTATTTAATGTAGTAGTACTGCAAAGCTTGTGAAGAGTTGTCCAACTAAGAAGATTTAAGAAAATTTATAATTTAAATTTGGTATGAACAGATTGCATGGTATATAAATATTACCACACA
Organism: Flexamia atlantica; assembly: GCA_035578135.1. Classification (NCBI taxonomy): domain Eukaryota; kingdom Metazoa; phylum Arthropoda; class Insecta; order Hemiptera; family Cicadellidae; genus Flexamia; species Flexamia atlantica. The sequence goes on along the minus strand of JAQJVK010000014.1, from coordinate 19,971,862 downwards.
GTTTGTCATATGTCATGTACATAATACTTCAGGGCAAGATTGCAGACCAGGCCTGGTTAAAAAAATTCCAGGAAAATGCTCTCCTTTCAATTTTTGTCTTCTCTGTTTCACCTTTCGGGTTGTCACAGAACTTTTTTTAATCGTTATCTGTAATTTTGGAAGCATTATTGTAGCAGCTGTATAACTTGATGGATAAAGTTGTAATATAAGTGTTTAATATCATTTTTTAATTACAACATTAAAATGGGAAACCAATTAACAATTACCGAAGTTGTAAACAAGTGAATTGTAATTCATAATATCAAATGATAAACTGAAATGATAAACTGTAAACACAGTAGCTGCTTCATGAATAAAGACTTTAAAAATTAGTAAAGAATTAACGATATAGAGAGAAAAAAAGATTAATAATTTACTTTGAAACACAATTTACGTAACTAGTGGTTACTGATAAAATCAATCTGGGAGAATGTTCTTCTTGTTACTTAAGCTTTAAGCAAGAATTGTATCTACTAAGATGAAATAAAATAAAAATTCTTTTAAATTAAAGATTTTTTGTGATATTTTACTGACAAACTAGATATTACTCAATCATAAATGATGATCTCTTTCAGTTTTTCACTCTGTTTACATAACTTATTCCTTTTAATAAGGTTGATGAATGACTAAAAAAACTGTTATTCTTCCTCCTGAAAAGAATAAATAAAAAAATTGGCCAAACATAAATTTATTTACTTTTGAAATTTCATTCTTCTTAACTTGTGTTTATGTTACTTGTAGTCGCAGCAGCACAGTACATGAGAGCAGTGTTTATGTTACTTGTGGTCGCAGCAGCAAAGTACATGAGAGCAGTGTTTATGTTACTTGTGGTCGCAGCAGCAAAGTACATGAGAGCTGTGTTTATGTTACTTGTAGTCGCAGCAGCACAGTACATGAGAGCTGTGTTTATGTTACTTGTGGTCGCAGTAGCACAGTACATGAGAGCTGTGTTTATGTTACTTGTGGTCGCAGCAGCACAGTACATGAGAGCAGTGTTTATGTTACTTGTGGTCGCAGCAGCACAGTACATGAGAGCTGTATTTGTTACTTGTGGTCGCAGCAGCACAGTACATGAGAGCTATCCGCTGTAAAAGCTGAATTCTTCGGTATTTCTCGAAGTTTTTTCTTCCTGTGTTGAGGACCAGTACTGACATCTTTTAAGAGTCCTTTTTCTTTACGATGGGTCCCAATGGTAAAAGGAAAAACTGCATATTGAGTTGTTTATAAGTGACTAAAAATTAAAACTTTCAATAATTTCTTTGATTGAAATAAATCTGAAGGTAAAAAAATTAATATAAACTTATATCAACTAAACAAACTTGAAATCTTATAAATAGAATAGTATTTTTTATTTTTTAATAATATTTTATTGCATTTTAATAACACCTTCTAAATTACCATTTCCGCTTCTCACACTGACACTTGATTAATAGATCCTTTATCTTTAAGATTATTCATCTTTAATTTAGATCCAATAAAAGTCCTCACTTTTCATTACTTCATGTACATGTTATTCACTTGATTTCACACTTAATAGTGCATCAGCCTTACACTCTTTAATTGTTTTTCATCAATAAGCATCTAAGACAATACAAAATGATTGTTGGTGAACAGAGAGTACAGCAATTAATTATGACAAAGTTGTGTTGTCTTCTTCTTCTCTCCAGGCGTTCTTCAGTGGAGTAGAAGTCCCTCTGCAGCAGCCAGTCGAGAAAAGCTTCCTTTAAATGCTTTCTGGACACAGCAACTCACTATCTTTTCCTTCATTTTTTATTTCTTGGTCTTTCCCTGGCATTAGGTAGGTTTTTTTTCATTTTTTTTTCTTAAAGATGGTACCATTCCGTTTTCTTCCAGATCTTTGCCTCGGTTGTTTTACTACCTTTCTACCGTTAGCCAATTTTGTGTTAGTATTGATGTATCATTCCAGTTAGAGCCGATGGGTACTCAGTTATCATCAGCAGATCATGAAGCTGAGGTAAAACTGGTATTTTACAAATCTTGTTAGGCAAACCATTAAGTAAATATTCAACGATTGTATCAGTTGTATTAATCAGTTGTATCAGTTATATTAATTTTTAGTAAATTTTAGTTTGTAATTTAATCTGTATTTTCAAAGTTAAGAGAAATTAGAGGCTGAGTTATTACATTAACCTTGATATAACTGTGGTGTTAATAATAAAAACAAAAATAAAACAACTCATTTTTTTATTTCTTGAATCTTCTCTTAGAATGATGCCCTGTAAAAGTATTTTCTTGAACTGATAATGGCACTAATCTAATAATAATTTGAGTCCACATTTTCTTTCAGATCACTAGTTATCTAATTACCTTTCTATATTTTGCCACGTCTGTGATTAATATGAATTGATGCATCGTTCCAGTTTAGAGCTGACACATATGGTACTCAATTATCTTCAGCAAATCATGTAAATGTTGCAAGAAATTCCAGATAAGATTGGAATTTTACACTTGTTAGGCAAAATATCACATAAATTCCGGTATTCATTGATTGTAAAAGTTGTAGATAATTTGTATTATAAATTTGATCGATAATGTTTCTTAATGAATTGAACAAAATTACAAGTAAAACTAGGGGATATGTTGGTGCATCAACCTTGATGTTTTTGTGTTGAGAATAAATATAAAATTTAAAATTTTGCCAACTGGTAGACAAACGATTAGGAAGGATTTTTCCCAACCCACAAAAAGCCTCTTTAGTCATAAACATTGAGGTAATTTGAATTTAAAGACTGAGTTTATGGTTTCTCATTTGTAAATTTACAATCAGAGTACATTCGTTGTAAGTTTGAATGACATAATAATCAATTTAAAGTAAAAGTCAGCATTAATTTATCTTTATATTGGAAAGCATAGATCGCTCCTTAATATAATGTGAATTTTGAAAGTAATATAATACTTACATTAGATCTCAAATAACTATTCTTGGTATTCACTAGTTCCAAGTTTTAAGAGCAAAATGAATATTGTAAAAAATTTTTTTCCAGAGTATTTAATATCTTGAGTTCACTTGCCAGTAACATTTAATAAATTTTTTTAATACATTTCTATATATCTAAAATTACTTTTTATAAATTTTTCATTCTATTACTATTTGTGGCTATGGCTCTGCTTCAACGACACCACTGGATTCTAACAACACTGGTTTCTTGTTTATTTTAAACAAGTCATCTTTGGGTATGCCTTTCTCCTTTCACAATTGACACTGTACATAAGAACAAACAATATTGTATTTCTTCATTCTCTTCTTTCTCTTCTTTTCCAAGTGCTTCTTCACCCCATCATCACAATCTCTTAAATTTTGGCAGAAAAAGACAATATTTTCTCTTAACATTTAAACAGCATTCTGTGGTTGTTGCAATTTAAAAATAGGTTTAAAGCAGAAATTTTACAAAGTACATCCTTCTTTCAGTGTCTTCAAAACTCTTCATACTACTTCAGGAAAAATCTACTGCAATTATTTAAAATTCAACTTAATCAAGAGATTCAGAAAAAATTGGAATTGCATCAACACAAAAGAAAATTTTTATATGCATTTACTGTTGGGATTTATGTAATTTGTTAAGACACTTTATAGTTTAAATATTGCACATAATTTTTGCATAGAATGTAACTTATATCTTGCCAAAAATGTGTCTAAATTTATAAATTATCTTAATCATATCTCCTTCCGACTAAACTTTCATTTAACATTTGAATCACAACCAGGGGTTGTAGCAATTTAAAGATCAATTTAAAGAAGACATTTTATAAAACATATCCTCTTCTTTCCCATTGCCTTCCATACACTTAATAAATTCCTTAAATTTTCACCAAAAAACTTCTATAATTTAATTTTGAGATTAAAATAAAAATTTGGAATATCACCAATCAAAAGTGACAGGTTATCAAGAATCCATAATTTTACCAAGCACTAGAAGAGAAGTTTTCATACAAATTTACTGTTGAGATGTCTTCATTCGTTAAAATACTTTGTAGTTCAGTTAGGAATATGGCACTAAATTTTGGCACAACATGTCGCTGATTCTTCCAAAAAATGTCTCTAACTTTTGAAATTATCTTATTTCCTTCCATCTTTCCGTTACTGAAACTTTTCATTTTCTCGTTTACCTCCTCACTTGCGAGGCGGCAACAAACACTCGGCGGATCTCACCTGGGGCAGCGTGAGAGGCAGGTGCTGGCCCGAGGCGGTCTTGACCAGCGCCGCGACGCCCCCGCCCTGCGCCTGCAGCCCCGCCTGCGCCAGTATCTGGGCAGGGCTCAGCGCCTTGGCCCCCGCCGCCGCCGCCCCCCGCCTGCCTCTTGATCAGGGCTGCCACCTCTCCCTCCGTCACTCGCGTCACCGCACCCCCGCCCACGGCCCCCACCTGCTTCACCTGCGGACACGAGAACAGTCTGTCAAGCTTTAGCTTTGACTATAAATGATTAAGCTAGCTTCTGAGTTGGTTGTAGGGGTGACTATGGTTATCTTCTCATTTGGTTTTAAACTATTTATATGTTTTAAATGTTTAAAGCAATATAGTTATTACGTACTGTATGCTCGGACATTTTTAATCTTCTCATTTGATTTTATACTGTTTAAATGTTTGAAATGTGTAAAGCAATTGTCATGTATGTAATTGTTTCTACTTTTATTCATTTCTCATTTTTAATTTCTATAATGCTCTCAAATAGTATAAGAACCATCTTCACAACAATCTCCATATAATTCTAATTTCAAATAGTTCAATGTTTCACTCATAGAGTGCATCAGTGTTCCAAAACCCCATCATATTTAAATCAAGCTCTCTGATTGGTCACTAGCTGACCACATGACCAACTTCTTGCTTCTACAGACACTCTTGGGCTGAGCCTGTTAGTATGAGGACTCAAACATGCCTTTCTCTCAAATCAGTTTAATAATTATTGCAACCGCTTCTTTTATTATGAAAAGTATCTTATATACGAAGAAATCAATCAAAGTGAAGTATTTAACAGTGTTTAGCGGTGGACAGTGAATTTAATTCTTTCTTTAAGGATTTTCAGGAAATATCAGAGGGGGCCCCCAGTCTACACAGTCTCCAGTTAACAGTGAAGGTTAGTGTCACCAATTTATCAAACTTTAAAAATCTATACAGTCCACTTAATAAAAACAATTTAGCAAAATCCTCACAGCAATATTTAATATAAGTGTAAAAAAGTTGTATTACAGCACTGTGTACCTTTTATGTACCTGGGAACGGTACTTTTTGCTCCTCCCAATATCTGACTTTTTGGCCGTTCTGACCGTGCCCCGGTCACGTCATGGTCGGATATGGGAGGGTCTTATGTAGTATGAAAGATGGAGGAGGCCTAGTTGATATCGAGACCCGGGAATAATCGTGGCGGAAGAGCTCACATGTGTATATACCTTTTTTTAAAAAAAAAGAGGGCCATGGCTTCACTTGACCATGGTGTTGCAACGCAGCAGAATTAGCTTATTGAGCACCCTCCGCTATCAGGCCTTCACTTTCCGTCAAATCCCATGGTCCTTGACGAACCTTGAGATCTTCTTGACAAAGGTACCTGTCCTCACAGCACTTCCGTACCATAAAATTGCTTAGAGCCGTGGCCGAGAATTGAACCCGGGCCGGCTGAGTGAGAACTCAGTACGCTACCAACTAAGCTACGGCGCTGTACAATCGTGTACATACCTGGTGTACCCTGGGCTGGGACGGTGCGGTGACAGGCACGGCCCCAGCGGAGGCGACGCGGCCCTGCAGTGCGGCGGCCCTCAGCTGCTGCTGCCGCAACAACGCCTGCTTCTGGTACAGCTGCAGCTGGGCGGCACTCAGCTGCTTACTCGGCACCACTGCACAACACCCGCATCAACACCCACAACACCCACATCAACACAGCAACACCCTTTAATACCTTTAATACTTCTTAAGACCGGCAAAAATGGTTCACAAACCTGTATCCGTCGCAGTTCTCTCAAATCTTTTTGATGGATGACACGGGTTTCGGGCTGTTTCAGACCATAACCATATCCTTCATAGTACTCATATCTTAAGACCGGGATGCAGCACTGGCTGCATATTTTAATCGGAATATGAGTGAAGGATGAGTGTAGGATGATTGTGGCGTGATCTTGTAGTCGTGCTACTGACTAAGGCCGACATGTTCTTTAGACAGGACTGGTAATTAATAGTCTAACAGCCAATGGCAACTAAGGAACCTACATTTTAACAATGGATCCTAACCACAATTTTGCCTGGATTACAGTTTACGAACTAGTCTACTTATGAGGACGGTCTCATGAACATAGTACTCAATAGTGCAGACGTTAATCCCAACTAGGGAACAACGCGTCCACAAGCCATCGCTCAAAACTATCCACAATTCGTGACCTCCAAGTGGCTGGATTACAGGACGCGCCGCCATCCCAGTCATCAACAGCGCAACACCCCACGGTGTCTCACTCCGCGAGTGAAAATAAACCACATCTTCTGCATCGTTTTCTGGTTTAATGAACTACTTTTTGAAATGTAAGATCTTCCTGACAATTGTTTTGAAATAAGCAGTTAATTATACTAAAGAGTGTACTTGATATTTTAATTGAATTACCGCTGAGGAGTTTGCCGGAGAAAACTACCTCGAGGAATATTTGAATGGTTGAAATTGAATTTTATATTTAAAAAATATACTTACCAAAAACTTATAAGATCTCAGGAAGCAAGGTACTAAAAAATAAAACTTCTGAGAGAAAAAGCTACGGACCAGGGATTAACTTTAAATTCACTCCATTTATGCTTAACCAGTCTTGATTTTATTGAAAATTCTTCATGAAATCCTTTGTTTTTCAAGTTATATTACAAACAATAAGTTGGTAAATGTTTCAATAAAAGAAAAACAACTACTACACTATTAATAGAAGTAGGGGTGTGCGATGCAGCAAATTTTTTTCGATTCGATGCGCCGATGCGATTCATAGAATTTCGATTCGAATCAATGTGATTCGATTCGATGCAGTACGGCGTTATTTGCTGTTAAGAGTTATTCACAGCTTGCATTACTGTAATGGGTCAGTAACCTTAAAGAGGATTAAAGAAGAAAAATGCCATACAAAGTTTGAATTAGTGAACCAAAGCATTTGTAATAAGCCTAGGTACTGACCATTCATTAATAGGAATTTGGAAGTATAAATAAATAAATAGGCCTAATTATATCTTAATTCGTATACATCTTTTCACAATCTCAAGAAATAGTTATTAATACTAGGCCTAAAGTTGTTCTTAAAAAAACACAAGTAGTCCAAATAAAAATGAATCAGTTCAAAGTTTGTTAAATCATCTAATAATTATAACAATTAACCTAAGTAACTCTGCTCGGATACAATAAAAGTATCCCTACCAGTATCGGTATACCACCCGATTTCTCCATATCTGTTTCAACAAAGCTTTGGCTACTTGAGCCCGGATCGTCTACAATCTCTTCGTCGCAGTCTTCAACCATCTTTATTATTTGTCATTCAATTACTCCAAAATAAAACATTCAATTGCATTCGTGCGACAGTCAAAAGAAACAAACAATAATTACGACGAGCTTTACGACGACGCAACAGCAGACAGCTCGACAGCTGAGTATCATAAAACAGTGTTACCACTTGTAGACCGTGTTTACCCGCAAAAATACCCGTCTCTGCTGGAATAAACTATTGAGAGTATTACGAAGTCCCCACTTGGGCTTGGAAATACCCGAGAGTCGGGTAATTTCTCTAACAGCAGTATTTGTTTTTGTTTCATCGCTCGGTCACCCTGTATCACCCATCACGATCGCGGTTACACTGTAGCTGCCGCCGACTGTCGTAGTGCTTGTTTTATTCTCGTCATTGAAATTTGTGTATGGAATTATACAGCCATACATTAAAAAGTTGTTTGCAATTATTTAAAACGCATTATAAAATAGAAAAACAATCTATTGCAATAATTTTCAAACTTGGCGAAAAAATAACAATGTACTACTTTGTCATGCAGCCTCTATTATGCATTCTATTGAAGCGCCTAGAGTCTGAAAGTATTACTACGCACTAAGCTTTTCATAAATTCATTACGATTCAATAAACTGCTTTGAAAATTAAAATTACGCATTTATTTAATTTAAACGTTTATTTAATTGCTTTCAACATACATTTTAAACTAATGGGGTCTAGTGAATCGAAGAATACCGATGCATCGAGGCTAAGTCGATGCATCGGCAGTTCGATGCATGCCGAATCGAATCGCGATTCGATGCATCAAATTGAATCAAATCGTAATTTCGATGCATTTTCGATGCATCGCATACCCCTAAATAGTAGTATTAAAGGTCTGTTTTGCTGTAACTGTTTAAAAACTTAGTACTGCTTTGAAAACTCATTGACTCAATAATTTGTTGACTTATCTCTTCACAGATTTGCAACTGTTTGCACAGAACTGAATTGGACTGAATCAAACAGCAAGTCTTGAAGAAAACTACCAAAGGTCAGACACGTAGAATATGAAATCAGTTGAGCATAGAGACCAGTTACCCTCTAGCAACTTTCCTTAAAAATGTATCAACTTACTTTCAGAGACTCCTATGTATCAACTGTCTTTTGATAACACAAAAAATTTTTTGAAAAAATCAAAAACAATTTTATTCAACATTAACTTATTCAAAACTTTTGATTGATACTTTAACAGATTTCCGTCCGCTCATTACATTCGTCACCCACCTTTAGCCGCGACGGTGGTGGAGGCCGGAGACCCGCCAGCCTGGGCGACCGTGGCGGGGCGTTGGGGCGACCCCACCGCGGGGCCGGGGGTCGACGCCCTCGCCACCACCTGCCCCCCGCCCGTCCCTGCTGCCACCACCAGCTCCTGCGGAAAATAAATACATATTTAACTCCTTTTACATAGAAGAAAATTTACAAAACATATTATAAAGTGGAAACACAATAAATAATTCTAATTAAATGTTTACTGCCAAGGGATGAGCAAAGATATTGTACTCAGCTATTTTATAAACAAGTGCTGAATTTGAATATAGAAAAACATAAGATTTTTTTGTGATCTGTGTGCTGGTTTATCAATCTGTGGATTTAACTAACTTTACAGATTTAAATAAATAGTAACAGCGGTTCACTCAGTTTTATATTGAGAAATTGTATTTCAATTAAATCTGCAAAAGAATTTTCCTGAAAAAAAGTTTAGTTAACTCTATTAAACCTTCTTACAGTTTGTGCCTTTTATCTTGAGCTATGGGAATTTTTTACACCTGAAGCAGTTGGAGTGGAGTGAAAGTCAACAGGTCATCACAGTTGATCTGTGAGGTCATACTGGCCTGAAATTTCGGACATTTTTGAACAGTTGTCTATTTATAGAAATACAGTAATTTGTAAACAATCACAGTTCAAGTTTGTTGAAATTAATTTTTACATTAACGGAGTAGGCCATAGCTCAAGATAAAATGGACCAACTGTGCGTCTCTTGAAAGGGATAAAGATCTCTTCACCTGTATCACTACAAATTTAGGGAACTCATTTGGATGTTTCCGTTTCTCACTCGACTTCGTTTGCTCCCCACATGGCATACCTGGACGGAGAGTGGGGCCTGCACGAAGGGTTTGGCGGGGGTGGGGCTCTGCGAGGGCGAGGCTGCGATGATGGTCTTGTTGATGGCTGTTGACGCTATGGCCGTCGGGACGCCCATCTGGTTACGGATCAGAGCCAGTTGCTGCTGTCGACATAAACCGTACCTTTATTTGCTTGTACTTGACGATATTAAAAATTCAAAATTAAGTTTTAAACTACCAAAGTAATTATAAAAATTATCACTGCATTTGTATGACAACTAACGCCAAAAGAGAAGCGCTATTGAGCATTAAACTTCAGTTTTAACAAGACTGTAGTCTCCAATGTAATGTCAAAGAAAGGCTGAGGATCAACCAATTCTCTACACTGAACATGATCTAACCCGATGTTCACTTATGATATAATATTTATTAATATTTTAATTTACTTTTAAAGTGAAACCAACCAATTTTGATTTAAATACAACATCACTAATTGTAAGAATCAGGGTAGGATAGGGGAATCAGCGGGCTTACCTGGTGGTTAAAGCTCCTGAAGAGCACACAAAAAAAACATAAAACACAAAATTAAAATAAATGAATTTTCAAAGCAACTGGCTCCTTCATGTATTGAACTCTCTACATCTGAAGGAGCCAGTGGCTTTGAAAATTCATTTTGATTATGTGTTATGTTTTTTTTTTTTTTGTGTGCTCCAACAGCTTTAACCACCAGCTAAGCCTGCCGATTCCCCTATCCTACACTGATTCTTATAACTCAGGCCTAGAGCACATACTTCATTAAAATGATATTACATCACTAATTGTTTAGTTCTTCTGCAGGCAATTTCTCACAAATACTTTTAGCTTATGTTTGCACTCTTAAGTAATTAGTATTAAAAAATATAAGTTCATGAGTAAAAGGATTAAATTCCTAGTTTGATCTTAATCGCTTTTTGGTACGTTAATTCCCCATATGATATACACCTATCATTAAGAAATTTACCTTGTCATTAAACAACTTAGAATAACTAGTAATTCAAATCAATCCCTTACTGTCAATGGTTTCCTTCACATGAATGGTGACCTGGAGAATCTAAGATTCAAGGGACTACATTATCTAGCTGTGACCTAGATCTAAGCCTTAACTCGGATAACTAAGGTTTCTGAAGAACAACAGAACATGGCACTAAAAGTTTTCAACAGTATGCCCAATGAAGTAAGGAGCCAATCTTCAAATGCAATTGTAGTAAAATTTAAACAATTTCTGCTAGGAAAGGCGTATTACAAAATTTCAGATTACTTAGATGAAAATCCAGTGGGTGAAAGGAACTAGGTTGTAGCCCTGCACTGGCCACTGATCTCAAAAAGGTTTAAGGCAAATTTTTTGACTTTGATTTATTCAGATTTTTTTACACACTTTAGAAATTTTTTGAACGTAGACTAGGGTTATTTTAACATTGACAAGGCACCTGTTTGCATATCTTTGTGATATATTTCAAATGCAATGTGCTAATAAAGTGAATTTGAATTTGAACAGGATACATTAACTTGCCGAGTCCTGGATCCAAGCTTCGACTCGGATAACTAAGGTTTCTAAAGGATAAAAGGCTTCATTATCTAGCTGAGACCTAGTTCCAAGCTGCAACTCAGATAGATAAGGATTCTGAAGGACAACAGGCTACATTACCTAGCTGAGGCCTAGGTTCAAGCTGTGACTCAGATAACTAAGATTTCTGAAGGACAAGGGGCTACATTATCTAGCCGAGTCCCAGTTCCAAGCTATAACTCGGATAACTAAGGTTTTTGAAAGACAACAGGCTACATTATCTCAGGCCTAGACCTAGGTCCGAGGCTGCCTAGATCCACTCACCGCCTGCTGCGCCATGTGCTGGGCCGCCTGCTGCTTCTCCTTGTTGATCCTGTCGGCCCGTCGCGTGGCCACATCCACCGGCGACATCGGGTTGTCGTAGTCTATCCCGCACCCGGCCAGCACCTCCGCGTGTTTCGGGTTCTTCATGTCCGGTTTGTTGTTGAGCACGGGTTTCATCGTGGGTGTCCGCTTGTTGGAGATGTTGCGTATGGACTCGAACTTGGCGTTCATCACTTGGGTGAACGACATGTTGCTGTCCTGCATGTACATCTGCGAAGTCTTCATGGGCCGGGAGCACTTTGTCTGTTAAAGTGGTTAAGATTAGTTTGCAGGACCTTGTCAGCTTCAAATTTATCTTTATCAACAAAATTTACAATAATGACAGATCTTTCTTTTTTTTTTAAACAACAAAACGTTTTCTTTCCTCAGATCATTGTACCTACATACTAAACAAAAATTTGTGATCAAAGATTACAAGATCAGGAATACGTTCAGTACCCTTAACTTCACTTTGGCTGAAATACACCTAGATCGTCTTCGCTACAAGACGTTCTGCTTAAGCATGGAAGACGATGAAAATAATGTTCAAATTTATACACACCTGAGGCAATTTGTAGATCCCCTTGGTTTTCTTTGGTTTCTTGGAGCTCATATCCATTATCATCTTACCCTCTTCCCTGGGGATGATCACACTCTCATATCTGGACACAACAAGGCATAGTTAGATATAACATTTTTTAAATAATCTCACCTTGACTTAAAAAACTTGAATAATTTAATCTTCATGTTCATAACCAACCAAAAAATATGAATAGTCATTTATTCCGTCTTTAAACAATACAACTATTGTAATCAACATCGTCAATAAAAATTACTACATAAATTAAATGTTTAAATAGGCTATAGCAAGTAGCTAAGTAATGCATTAAACTAGACTGTGAGGTTTACCTATGTTCATATAAACCTAATTTTTCTTTAGCCTACATTATATCACAGACAAAAACTATGAATTAAATTAAAAATAACTAACAAAGATAAAATTTGACATTTATTAAGGCCTATATTTAAATTAGCAACAGACGAATAAAATATAAAAAAAAACATTTAACATTGGTTAAAATTGTAAAAATGCAATAACAAGAATAAGTATCCGATAAAAAAAATTAACTAGCCGATATTAAAAAATTAACTTTAAAAGCCTATCATAATACAATTCTCTCTGTTTCGAAAAACTCTCTGATTTTATAAAACGGGTTTACTAAAAGCCACGCTCTCAGTTTTCTTTTAAATGCTCCTAGAGGAAGTAATCTTGTTTCTAGGTGCAAATTGTTAATGATTTAATTCCTAAAAGTGAGTGGCTACTGGCAGTTATGTAATTGATCTTCCGATTACTGAGCCAATTGTTTCTAAACTCCAACTATTCATTCAAGTTACAATTAATAATTCTATTCTACCTTCTTAAAAAAAACAAGACAAGAGAACTTTTAACAGTAGTAGTCTCCTGACCAAGAAACATTCACCCATAAAACTACTGCTACTAATGTTTTTTTTTTTTTTAAATTATTTCCTTGCTTCAATAAAAACAAAAAGTTCCTTAAAAAAATTCAAATACAAAGTTGTGAACGTAACCCATCAATTTACATTTACAAAAATAATTACAGTTACTGAGGTAAAACATGAAGTCGAAATGAGTATCGATAAACTAGTGATCAGTCAGGGAACGAGAGGTCGGTCACCTGTTCTTGCACTGGCGCGGGGACCGGTAGATGTGCGAGATCATGTTGACCATGTCGGCGACCATCTCCCAGTTGGGCGTGTGTCCCGGACAGACGACCACCAGGTTCAGCGTCAGCTCCTGGATGTTCTGTACAGCCTGGGGACACAACAATCAAATTAGAGAACAAACTTTATAGTTTATACTTTACTTTGAAATAGCAACCTATCCAGGCAGGTATTTTCAGCCAAGTATGAATAAGAGATGAGTGTAGGGTGATAGTGGTGAGGTCTTGTAGTCTTCTTCCCAATAAAGGCCGACATGTCCCTTGGACAGGGACTTTAGTTAAACTAGTTGTAACTAATGGGACTTTAGGTAATTGTAAACTAGTCTTATTATGAGGATGATCTTATATATGGACGTAGTATATACTAGTGCAGACGTTAATCTCCACTAGGGAATACCACATCCACAAGGCATCACTTATAACTTCCCTCAAAATAGGTCATAGCTCAACCGCATTACAGAAAAATTTCCTTTATAAGAAAAATATCATAAGGTTAAGGAGATAGTTTTGACATTGGATGGAGATGAGATCGGTTAGGGGTGGTTCCCAAATAATCCCTTAGCACCATCTGAGTACAAGATACCTTCATGAAAATGAATTTAAACAACAAAACTAAGGACAATATGACTTACCTCCACAGAAAATCTCTTACCAACAAGAGGGGCGACAGTTCATTTTTTAACACTTCTTCCTCAAGGGTATTATATTTTTTCCATTATTTTTATAATCAAAATAAAAAAAACAAAATTTTTAATCTAAAGAGGAAAAGGCTTAAGAAAACTATATTAATTTGCTGGGTTAGTTAAAACATGCCTGGAAATAACTCATGCCGCATTACTAAAGAATTTTTCTCACCAACAACATTGCATAGATATAGTAAAGCTTTATAATTCTTAAGGGATGAAATTGATTATAAGAGTAAGCCATACAAGCTGTTTTAAGTTATATTAGTAACTATATAAGCCTTACATAATTACAACCGACTTTTTTATGAAAACAACTAAGATATTTCAGCACCCACCTGCAGTATCGCCCAGTCCTCGTATATCATCCACTCGGGGCCGAGGTCGGGCTCGGGCTTGGGCGGGGGCGGCTGGCGGGGCGCCAGGGGGCCGGCGGGGGGCAGGCTGTAGCTGGGGCGAGCCCCGCCGCGGTACTTGTGCAGCCGCAGGTCGTGTCGCATCTTCACCAGCGCGGGCGAGGGGCGGTCGAACAGTGAGCGCGGGGCGTGCATGAGTGACAATTCCTCGCGCTGGTGCCGCGCCGCCTTGATGGGGCCTCGACCTGCAGAGGGGCAGGGTTGAGTTAATAGTTTGCCTTATTGCTAGTATGCCTTTAGTAAGTTTAATGAATAATAATTGTTGGCCAATTAGAAGAACAGTTTTTAGTTTTATATTGTTTTTGGAAACAAAATATTTAGGTGCTACAGGACAACCCCTGCTCAGCAGCTTTAAAAGTTTTATTCACTTATTTTTTCAGATTTTCTGTTGAAAAAAAAACATTTTTTATACTTATTACAGCTGATTATGTTTTATTACTTAGCTGTTTCTTGAAACTTTCTTCCCACATTATGGACAAATATATCATTTTTTATTGAATTTTTTTATCTTATGGTTAAATAAAAAACTCTAAGGATGTCTAGGGCTGTTCCATTTAGTCTTAAAGTTTATAAATTTGATATCCTGCTAAATGTTATGCTGAGCTCGTTCCAACGACTCCAAAATTATTTGAATCAATTTTAAACTGTACGAGCAGTTTTTATCAAAAAGACATCTAGTGTATTTAATGAGTATGGATTTAAGATTCTTTAAACCTTCATTACTTTTTTTCATTTTGACTGCTCTCTTAACCATCCAAAATTCTGGCCGGGCATAATAATTATCCCAAAACGAAGTTTTAAAATTGGAGAAAACTTGAAATACTTTTTCATTATAAACATCTGACTTAGAATAAAAATTAATGAGCAAAATCAAATCAATTAACTGTGTATTAGTGACCTTGGAGACAAGGGATTGCTTAAGTTTTTTGTGCCTAAACGTGCAGTTAGAAGAATCCAATTTAAGTGCCAGAACTAATCAAATTCCTTTCCCTTCCATTCTTTGGTTTCCTTTTAACTGCAAGTTAATGGCTTGCCAACCTTGTGCACAGGCCTCTTTATAGGCCTCAACAAAGATGGTACTGTTAGGTCAAAAATTGCACCAATGCTCTAAAAGCTACTCAAGTCGTCACTCTCGTACCTTCGCTGGTGGACTCGACCCTGGAGCGTTTGCGGTCCTTCTTGGTGTAGACGGGCGGCAGTTGGGCCTCGGACATGGTGGTGGGTTCATACAGGAAACACATGGTGTAGTCGATGTAGACGTCGCTGTCGTCCACTGGCGGCGTAGGCGGGCACCACATCTGCCGAACAAGATAAGAGCCGTGTGAGGGTATAAGAGCCATTGAAGACGCACTCCAGAGAGTTAGACAAACAAATATTGGACTAAGGATAGGAATTAACCTAAACATTCTTGCTTTCGCAGACGATGTTGCTATTTTAAGTGAAAAGAAAGAAGACTTTATGGAACTAACAAAGGTTTTCATCCAAGAAACCAGGAGGATGGGGTTACGAATTAATTACAAAAAACTAAACATATGCACTTCTCTAAACTAACAATAGACCAAACTAATGAAATTCAAATTGGAGAGCATTGTTTTGAAAATGTTGAATTTTTTTAATATCTAGGAATCTTAATTTCAAGCAAAATAGTGAAGAACAAGAAGTAAATAACAGAATAAATCGGGCCAATAAAAGTATGTTTGGATGTAACAAAATCCTAACTTCAAAAATGTTACCACGCAAAACAAAAATTAAAGTCTACCACACAATCATCCGACCAGTTTTAAGTTATGGAGCTGAAACTTAGATACTGAAAAAGAAAGAGGAGAGAAAGCTAATTATGTTTGAAAATAAGGTACCAAGAACAATTTTTGGACCAGTCAATGACAATGGAGAGAGGAGAATAAGGCATAATTCGGGATTGAGAAGGATGTATAAGGACACAGATATAAGGACAGACAGAGCAAGGTACCCTTTTACAAGTGGTGGGAGAGGGAAAACCGGATGGAAGATGACCGCCAGGAAGACCCAGAAGCTTGACAGTGTGAGGGCAGATCTGGCCAAAGTGGGAGCAGGACTGGAGGAGGCAAGGGATTGGGAATGATGGAAGGCACTTGGTGAGGCCAAAACCCTGCTGGGGTTCAAATGGCCGTGGGAGTAAGACTAAAAGTAAGTGAGGGTAAAAACTGAGGAATGTTATGCAGTGAAGTCCCAATAATCCGAAACTGAATAATCCGAAAATCCGCTTAATCTGAAACGCTACTGAAAACGAGGAATTTTGCCCAATTCTGGGTAAAAAAGTGGGTGAATCTTTGCTTAAGACGTAAATGTCCATAAATCCGAATGCAAGTTTACAACATTACAGTAGAACCCCGGTTAACCGAAACCCGGGACAAACGAAACAGTTCCGTAAATAATTATAACTACGTAATATGTAAACAGCGAGGCGCCATGCTGAGCCCCTTTCTCCATAAAGTGCCTACGTAACTTATCGGTGATGTGCGCGGCGGTGCGATAGATGGTTGACGTGTCCTTGAGATGATTCACCTCCCCCACCCCGTCCCCACTCACCCCTTCCGGTCACCGACCTGGCAATTTCCCCATTCCCCGCGCCCTCAGTCACTGTCACAGTAGAGCTGTTAACGTATCGCAGTAGTGTACCATTTGTGATTAACAAGTGTGTTTTTATGCACTGTACATTAGTGTACTGTAAAGGTGTGTGTATGCGATGGCATCGAAGCGAAAGCGTGTGGTTATTTCTTTTGCGGATAAATTAGCTGCTATCAAACAAGTTGAAGAAGGTTGTTAGCAGTTTGGTTGTTTTGCAGTTTATTGTATTTTCTAACCCATTACAGTACAGTAAAATGTTTTATAGCTGAAATAAAACACTGTATTACATATATAGACATTGTTTGTAAATTATTTTTTCCTACACACCATGTTAGGCTATTTTTAGCATATGATGGTTTAACCGAAAAATTGGTTATCCGAAACGGCTCTCCCCCCTTTATTTCGGTTAATCGAGGTTCTACTGTAGTAATTTTGACGCTGGTAAGTAATTCTGAACAACGATCGCACGTGTTTAACGACCATGGGTGGATAGACAAAACATATAGATCGCAGAAGATAGAAGGAATAACTTAGCAAAAGGGAAACGACCATGAAAATTTATAAAGTGTATTTACCGATTGCAGGAACCTTTAGAAAATAAGCAAATCTCCGTTTTTTTTATTGTACATATTTATGTATTAACCATTTGAGGGTGTTCGGCACAGCAGCGGCGAAAGTTTGTTTGCAAAAAGGATCGTGTGTATATCAATCACAGAAAAACGACACACCTCTGCGAATTTTTTGCAAAGGAAACAAACATGTGTAAAAATTTAACCGTGCATGTTTGCCGATCAAGGGTAAACAGCACGAATAAATAGAACACAGTATTTAGTACCTAATTAATTTTAGTTTAATATTAATTCTGTTTAATCCCAAGTATTCGCTAATTCGATAAACGTCAAGTCCCAATAATTTTGGATTATTGGGAGTTCGCTTTATTGAGAGAGAACTCATTCAATTTATTGAGTACAGGATGTTTTATGATGCATAATAATGCTTATACACTTAAAGGAAAGTGTAAAGACTTGTAGGTTGTTGATAAAAAAACAACAGAGAAAATCCATTAATGTCCCATCGCCCATCTTTAGATAAATTTGTGGCAATGTTTTTCTTGATGGTTATATACTTTGTAAATGTAAGGTTTATTAATGCTAAATTAATGTAAACTCAAACTCTTAATTTGTTTTTACGGTTCAAATAACTTAACGTCAACAATTTAAAAAACAAGAATACAGTAGAGCCCCTCATAAACACTGCCTTGGTTTTACTGATCCTTAGTTTAATTGGCTGCATCTCAGAAGCCAATGTCAAAACATATTTCCGACACTTAAGATGCATGGTCCCTCTAATTCTCTCTTGGATACCTCTCCTTGTTTACGTTACATTATCTCTCTGTTTATGACTCTGTTTACTACCAAAATCAGGACGATCCAGGTGAGTGCAAGCGTACGTTTGGCGTGACTCGTTCTATATCACCCTCATGCGACAAATTGCTTGCCGAATGTGTGGGGTGGTCAGATCCCCCTGATTCGGCGATATTGAACTTGAGCCAATAACTTGTAGTCAGTACACTATATACAGTTTAGTTTAGCTAGTGACCTCTTTTCTATTGTTTTATCCAGTACAGTTTCATCAAGTCCCTTTGTGTAGTAAGCATACACCAATAAAAGCTGTGGCAGTACCGAATACTACTGAGGGAAATTATTTAGTTTCAAATTCATTCAATACCATGGGTGAAACAAGACAAATTAGTGATTAAGTGATGTGTTGGTTTTACTAACAAGGAATTTTTGTTGGTTTTACCATTATCTTAATACCTAAAAGGAGATTGCTCATGCTTAAACATGTTTTGAAGCCAGAAATTTCCATGTGAAATTAGTACACAATCGTCACTAGAGATTGCGCCAGCTGTGATGTTTCACGTAAAAGATTCATATCCCTGAAATGATCTCCACCAGAATGTGCTAATTTTAGCAACATATGATCAAATTTGTTGGCTTCAAAATTTAACATTTCTTGGACTATCTATTCTTTTTCTTTATAATCAATGGTTTTACTAACAACTCAAAAATACATAAAGCTCTGTTGTGGGCTTACTTGATTAGCCAAGTAATATTAGATATGTATAAATTATGGCTTTCAAAATAGTGTGGATTTTCCAGCCTAGGTGTTATCTGGCCAAGGTTTGATCCCGTACAGGCCGGATATGAGAGGTTCTACTGTTAATGATTGTCAGCTTACCTTGTCAGAGCGGGGAGGAGGTGGAGGTAAGGGCGGAGGAGTTTTAGGCCGGATGAAAGGATCGGAACAATTAATCTTCTGATGAGATTTCGGGGATTTCTTAGGTTTCCTCTAAGAAGTCAAGGAATCAGGAACATAGGTAAATGCAAACAAAATGACATATTCCATTTTTCTAACTGACTTTTTTGCATTTAAAAGTACATTTGTAATATTTTGGAAAAACTTTCAGATACATGATTGAATCCATAGTGTTTAAAAACTACTGCAATGAGCTCACGAGTGTGGGACTGAGATTTGAAGGTGCTGGCCAGCAGCCCATGCTTTTGCTATGGGGGTGCTGTGCGGGTTGCACCGTCACAGTCCCACACTTGTGAGCTCACTACAATACCATGTACTTTAAAAATTGACACGGTTTATTTAAATTTTTTTACCATATTCTAGCTACAGTAGAACTCTGCTAAGCTATCATATATTGTATGTAAGGCTTCAAAAGAGTATCAATAGCAAATGAAAACTTCACATTTGCATTTTATTTGTGATTTGTATCCTTTATTACTAAATCCGAAAATTATTGCCAAATCATCCACAACCAGGACAGGTCCCAGATTTGGGTGAAGCATACAATTTTTCCAATTTCTTACAATACTTCTTTTGTGTATTTTTTTGCTAGGTGTTGTTAGATGATTTCATTCAAAGGTAAAACTATATAAAAAGCATAATTTAGCAAAAAAAACATGACCACTTTCATTTTTGTGATAGTAATTGTAAAACAGATAAGTAGGTGAGTAAATTTCTTTTGGTAAAAATGGAAAATTTTGAAAACATGCTAGAATCTTTATTAGTAACTGTTTAATAAAATAGCACTTGCACTAACGTAATCATGTAGACCAGCTACAAAAAGCTGTTCTCACTTGGCACTAATTAATATGTTTCATATAATAAAAAACAAAACTATCATTATAAAAAAGCCATATAGTCAAGAATTATACTTTATTAAACAAATAAGAAAATAACAATGAAAACTTAAGAAAAATTTTTATAAATAATAAAAAAGTTTTTTCTCTGTGGTTAGGAAGATGTACTTACAGGCATTTGTTCCCGTCCATTCTGCGATAACCAGATCTGAGAAAGAAGAACATAACATGAAGTATAAAGTACCATGAAATTACAATACCTACCACCACCAAAATGTTGTATTTACCAAGAAACTTTTACAAAAATTGTTGAGATAATTATCTTTCATTATAAATTCTACGTACTTGTTTGCAATATTTATCTCCAAAAAATGTATTAATTTGGGCAACTCTGTTTTCTTTTGAAGAGCAAGGTGGTAACAGACTTGCTTGATGATCAGATGGATTTTGGAGAGCGGCTTCAAAACTAGTCTCTGTCACCACTAATTGATTTTCCACCCACTAACCTTATTCTCCTACTGGTTAAAAAAAGAAGAACTACAAAAACATTGTATTTAATAATGATTACAAAGGTCTCACAAAGATAATTTTTTGGTGATAAAATAGTTAAAAACACGTTCGGTCTGAGCCAAAGAGTCTGTAATGCTTCTGACAGTGCATTTCTAAACAATAACTAGCTTCCAAAAGTGTCTATTTTAATATTTCACCTTAGTTTTGGGGAAAAACCAATACCAATGACCACATACTAGCATACTTAAATTCTTAAACCCACAGGACACTATTATTCACATTCTAGTGGATTAACCATACTTTATCTCTAAAATCGTTTGAATTTTCAAGTTAATTATGAGATTTTTGTTATTGGTCACATCAGTCCTGAAGTGACTGTGAAAATCATCACTGCTTATAATAAAGTTTTTAAATTGTGTTTTCATCATTCTGACTCAGAAACATCTGTTTTCTGTTCCTTTTTGTTGGCTTGAAAGTTACCCATACCCGTACTAGTCCTACAAAAATGTTTTGCTGTACTAGGCCGGAAAAACAGAAGTAAACAATCAGCTGATTTGCAGCAAACCGACATTTAATGCTTGTTTATTGGTTACATGTTAGAGGAATGTAGTGGCAGCACTGGCACAGTAGCAAATTTTTGTTCTTTGTTATAGGTTAGGTTTGAAGGATTGAGAAATGTATTTGTTTATTTATGCAAGGACTATTATGATTGAAAATCTGTTTTTTCTGAGCTGTAAAACAAAAAATATCATATGTTACATGGCGAAGAAGTTTTACCATACTCGCATAAAAATCCCATGCGGGAACTATCATGCTTGTCCAGCGAAACAGTACTCCCCTGCCTAGTATTGTGATAATACTATTCCAGTTATAGGTGTTCATATCACCTTTGACTATGGTCCCTAATCCCTTTAGAAAGATTTTTATAAGAGCTCTGATACTAAAACGTTGTTGCAAATAGTATCAATTCAAAAGTTAAATATATTTTTTAAGAACATTCATTAGCCGATGGAAATATGGAGAGCAGTAAAAATTATTTTTAGTTTACCCAGTCTGCACCGCCCCACTGATTTTTATTTGCCAAAAGAAATCATAACTGAGCTTTTTTTCTCAATAATCAAGAGGTGACAGTAAATATAATTCTACTGTCTTATACACATCAGCGTGGTTTATCACAGTCCCCAAGTAATTTGTTAAAAAGTCATGGTTTTGACAACAACTATTCTCTACACTTCTTTGAAAACACAGATTATATTCATCGCGAAGAGTGTTTGTACAAGTCCAATATCCACCTAGTCTGAATTATTGAGTTTTAAGTACTTGAAAATAATTGGCAGCAGCAGTTTCCTTGATGACTCTGTGCTTCATGAATGGTTCCAGGAAATAACGAAGTTTTATAGAATTAATTGAAATACTATTTATTCTACTCAACCATTTCGAAGTTTTTCATTTGATATTTAATGGGATAATGATTAATCACACTATACTGATCGAGCTGTTGAACAAAAATGTCTAAAGCCTTAAAGTGCAAATAAGTGGGTTTGATCACAAAGAAGAATCTAATAGAGGTCGCTTTTAAATGGGTCTTCTGTTGTGCCCAAATGCTTGCTGGTTTCAGTTAAATCCAGCTAGTTACTAGTAACTAGTTTCATCCAGTTACTAGCTACAGTTAAGTTAAATTAGGAGAGGGCATCGACGGTGCTACTCTCTCGTGGCATTAATGGTGAAATATTTTTTTATAAGTCCTCGACACCAGTGCTCGACACCACCTGAGCGCAACATTAGAAGATACCTCTGTTTGATTCTCCTCTGTGGTTTGATGCAATTCTAGAGTTCCGGCCAAATCATTAGGCGGGTGAGCTGCTGGCATTCAAAATATGTTTTTGGTCAATCATTTACCCACCTGAAGTTATAGACAGTTATGCTCTTTGTTTATGTTCTCCAAATCAGCTGAGTAAGTTCTCAAAACATACCCAAGTAAATATGCTTCTATCTGTTGGAAATATGTTCAACCACTTAACTGTGTAGAGGAGCGGAGGTGTCTTTAACATCAAGTCATTATTCAGCTGGAGTTTCCATTTTTCGCCACCTGCCTAATGATTTGGCCGGAACTTTACATTCGATACTATTTCAGAGGTTGGGTACATCCCTTCAAAGCATATTATTTAGTTCTTTTGTTTAAATAATTAATTGTTTTAATAATTCTTTTGTTTTAGTAATTGCCAGGTCGAAAGTTCTTACTCCTGATAGATTCTTGGTGAGAATGAAGATATCACTATAGATTTTGAAAGTGACGCCTTCATTCAATTCACTGCAAAAATGTAATGACAAATTCCATGTGTAAAAATCAAATTATGAAACACCCTCTCTCAGTTAACAAGTTTGATTTTATTTCCTATTATAGCATTGTTTAGTGATTTTTATTTTGTTATAGAGTATTTGATTCGTATAAAATACCTTTTTCGTTCTTTCAAGTTTCACTTAATCTATATATCTAGTTTTACTTTTTCCATTGGGTCATTAGAAGTTTATTAACCTAAACTCTTAATTATTTAGCCCACAAATTTATCACAAGAGTGATCCAAGTCAAATAACGAGGCCCAGACCATCCGTTAGCCCAAAGCTGAACATTAGTTTCTGAGCCGACTACGCCACATTATTTGTTTCATCTTATATTTCACCAGTGAGGTAGTTAAGCTAATATTTACTCCTGCAATCCAGGATTTTTCACTACACAAACATAAACAAAAATTATTAGAATACAAAATACATTTATTACAATTCATTAACCACTGACCACATGAAAGTACCTAAGTAAGTTTTAGATAGTTCCATTTTTGTTGTGTTTATAGCCTCCGCATTACACGCAAATACTGCAAGTGTGATACAGACCTGGTTTCCTGTAATTAAAATTGTTGTTGATGGCAACTAGCTTTGATTTCTGTATGGAATTGAAACTAGTTGCCACTAGCAAACATTTGCACTAAATGAAAGCAGATCTGTAAACCACTTTTAATTTCTCGCAAGAACTTGTTCTCGTCAGATGACCTTCGAACTCCTCCCCTGTTTCATCACTGGAATTGTTCATCAATCTATGGACACTTTCATTTTGATGCATCAAAGATGAATTCAATCTTAAATTTTTGAAAATTCAATCTTAAATTTTTGAAAAAACTAAGTTAACCTTCACGTTGACAGGTTTTAAGTAGTTTCTTTGCATCCCCAGTCCAAAACTTGATCATGGATATATTAATATAGAGTCCCGTTATTCTGGAAATCTGCCTTTTCCGAACACACTTTTTTCAGTACTTTTGTTTGTATTGACAGAAGAGCTTTGAGGGCATCATCGAGACTACCTTTCCTTTGAAACAGGTAAAATCAAATCACCTCTGTTTTAAATATTATCAAATTGTGCATTACCTGTCAGCACAATCCTGTATCTAATTTGAACAACCTTAACAACAATCACAAGTTCTTATCTAGGTATAAACCCAGGCATTCTGAAGTGTATGTCAAAATTTGTAGTTTCAAGTTACATTAATAAAAAATGAGTGATTTCAATCTTCTATTTCATTTAGGAATTCAAAATATTTTATATTTCGAGAAGAAATAGCGGTCTATTAAAAAACTTTAAAGAAATTGAAAATGTAATTATTACACTTCTAAAAATTACTCAAATCCAAGCAATATTCAAAATCCCATATTCTACCTTCAGAACTAGACTTTACCCAAAACTTTAAAATCAAATTTACCATGTTGGTCATCAGCTAACAGTTTTTCTGGATAAAAATTACTTGAGCAGATAAAAACTGCTAACAAATTAGATATTACACTAGAATTAGACCTGATATGAAGAGTAGTTAATCAGCAAGTGGTGGTGGTGGTGGTGGTGGTGGCAGCAGCATGCGGTTTTCCTTCGACCGCACGTCAACACATGGAAAGTTATAACGTAACTTACAGGCTACATGGTAGGCACATGGGATAAGGTGTAGGACGGGAGACGGGCCTTTCTGTCTCGATCTCGGCTCTCTGTGCGATGCTATTGTCGGCATGACAAGATCGGGCAGTGTTTTGGTCCCTTTGCCACACCCCGTACTGCTTTGCTTGCCAGGAGGTAATACTTGTAGGCACACCAATCATATTCACCATCTTATCTTTATGTTAATTGTTTTCAATATCTCACTATGTTTACCATCTTTATTTAGCATCGCATAAATGAAGTCTTGTAAATTAGTGTTCCAAAGAAGAATAAAACCAAAAGTGTGCCTTTTTATCTATAGTAACCTCCTGAATCGCAAATAGTAACATACACAGTACACTTTGTAGTACTGAATTCAGGGTGATTCGAAATATTTATTCTTTGAAATTTGAGTCCAGAATTAGTTAGACATTAATGTTTTTTAACTAAAAATGCTTTAAAGGAACAGTCGGTTGTAAATTTCACAACGAAATTCAATCATCACCCTGAGTACCACATAGTATATGGTATGGAACCGTGTACATACACGACAAAACATAGCACAAAGAGCAGTCTCGGACGCAAAACAGAGCCCTCTCTGGTCTACACCAGCAATAACATAACACAGACTGAGGCAACAAGTCACTTTATTCCCTCCGCAACTTAAAGTTCTTACGCTGAACCGACATTCGTTATATAAAAATTAAGATTAGATCTGGTGACAACATGTCACAATAGTTATATACAAACGATTACAACATGGCTGCAACTATGTTATAATCCGCGACATAAATACTTGTAGAAAACGATAACGGTAGGTTTAAAAATAAACAAAATTTACAAAACTTTGCACGATTATGTCTCTATAAATATTTGAATTCTTGAAAACTATACATGCTATGTACAAAGAGTGAGTATATACACAAGATAAAAATAACTTTGCGAGTCTAAGAATAATTTTTGATAAAGAATACAATATTTTCATAATTTCCTAATATTAATTTATACTAAGATATTTTGGTTACAACAATATGGAATAATTGTAACAACTGATTGTATATAATATTTAAATTTAAATAAAATAACAAATAGAACAAACTTTTTAATATCTAATAGGATGAACATCACAGGTTAGAATGTAAATTTTCTTTGGGATTTTTGATAAGTAAGTGTTTTGGAAAAAGGAATTCCATTATTACACAATAAAATATAATCTCTAATGTTTGAAAAATATATAACGTTTCCACGTAAAAAGTTTTAAGGTTTCTTTGTTAATGGTTTTTATCAATATTTGAAAGAAATAATAGCTTCATTCTCTGTTCCAAGATATAAAGGTATTTAAGGCCTGACACAATCAAATCAAAGCAAACACTCAATCAAGAGAACACACTTTTTTAACAATAAAATATTTTATAATTTTTTCAAAATAAATTAAGGAAATTAAATATAGTTTTAAATTTATGGTTATATTGGTATGAATGTTGCTTTTTGGAACAAACTAGGCATTTCTTTTATACTGATGAATATAAAAGCATGAGATATTGTGAGTTACAGAAATAAAACTTTATTATTGCTTCTAATTATATAAATCTGAGAATTAATTTGTTATATTTACAAAAAGACTCTCCATTTAACGACCTATTTTTAAAATTCCCTATTTTTGTAGAAATTATGTAGGTACTGCACCACTAAAGGTTAAATATTTAGTTTCGGAAAGGCTTCCAATGGATCATACAATAATGAAGCACAAAACGTATATATGCACCATACAGCAAAGTAATAATAAAAAGTAATGAATGTAAACATAACTATAAGCAGTATAAATATTAAACATGGAATTTATCTGAGGTTTACTGTAAAACCGATCAATCTATAACATGAGATTATAAGGACAAAACTAAAGGTACAATAGTACATTGTACAGATAACAATTAATCGATCAATTACTTTGTGATCGTGCACCCAACTGATGGAATACCCGGGTAGCAAGAGGTAATGTGTCTGAGGACTGAAAAAATCCTTTGGAAGATTAAAATCAACAATAAGATTTTTTGTATGCTAATGATGGACACGGAATATTTAACTCGTTCCAAAACTTTCTTAGTATAAAAATATTCATCACAAGTAGTGTACAAGAGAACATTTAGGTTGGGGCGGCCCGAGAGTACATAGCTAACCGACAGCTGCGCTGTTGTTAGCGTTTCCGGCGAGATCACAAAACCGGCCCATTTCCCGTTCCCTCAATGCTCGCTCGCTTGGCTCGGTTCAGCCTCGCAACTTTCCTGCCTACCAAGCACGGATCTGAGACATGGTTGTTGAGATCCTTCAGATCCCAGGAGGTTTTGCCCAAGACGGGGTTGGAGGAAGCCCTTCTCGTCCGAATGACTAGGTTAGGGTTGGAATAGGGCGCAGGGACAGTGGGGGAAGACGAAGAATTGCAATTCTGCACTTTCTTTTCTTTCTTTACCTCCACCGCGGGTGGATGGGGCGGAGGCGGGGGCTTATCTTTAGTTTTGGAGGGGGGGTTGCCGGGGACGGGAGAAACGTCGAGGGTCCACAAGTCTATATGGACCGTGGCCCGGGACCTGGTGCGAGGCTGGGGGGTTTGAGAGGTTGTATTGTTAGTGACCTGGTTCTGGGCGTCCTCTCGCGAGTAGGTCAGCAGTTCCTCCGAGGCGTCGGCAGCGTTTCGTTCTTCTTCCTCCTCCTGCATTCGCAGAGCTGCCAACCGCTCCTCTTCCCACTCTCGCTTCTGCTGCTCTATCTCGGCCTCCGCTGCTGCCAATTGTTCCGACGAGAACGCCGCTTCCGTTTCTTCTATGAATTTCATGGCGTACCGCTCGATTCCGCTTAGCTAGAAAACAATAAAATCCATGAATTTCATCTAAACAAAAAATTATTTTATGCTTAACTTTTATTAACTTTTTCATCATTTCTTTGAGCAAAGTCATTGTTTCAACAAAAATGTATTAAATAAGAATAAATACAATAACTTCAGAAGGTTTTATTGATTAAAACATGTAAAAAATGAGCATGTCCAAAAAAAAATGTTTACTTGCAATCACAGCATAACTGTTACAAAAAGTGAACATATTGTGTTAATGTTAACCCATTGAAGGCTTTTCACGAGACTGACTCGTGATAGGGTTATGTGGCCAAAACACCCTATCACGAGCCCAGCTCGTGATGATGTAGATGTTCAGATAAACGCTCTGAATGCGCAACAGTTGTACTGAACTGGATTGAATTTGGTATTTACGGAAACAGCAGAAACTTAGTTTCACTCAAGTGTCTGGTTTTAAAAATCTTACTCAATGTAAGGAAGTTAACATCTGTTGGAAGTGTTCGCTTTGCTTCAATCGTCGTGATTGCTGTTTGCTTTCAGATTGTTATTGTTGGTTTTATTTTTATTGTAATAGAAAGCATATTTGTTTGTTGTGAAAGTACAATTTGTTGTGATTCCTTATTTTGGTAAGGAACATGTTTGCATGATTTTAGTTTGGGTTTCTAGTTTTTGCATGTAATAAAACTCTAACAAATCGACCCATTTTAACAGGGTTCTGCATGTACTGTCAGTGAATTGAATACTCGTCTCCAATGGGTTAAACCACAAGGAATTTGTTATACCCCTAATATTAAAAAAATTTTTTGAAAGGTTTCTAGGTTTTTTTATTTTATTACATATAAAAATAAAGTATTTAGTTAAGTTTTTAGACTAAAAAGGAAAGGATAAATACCCCCGTTGCAGCAGACCTGCATACTCAGCGAATTTCAAGTGCAAAACAACATATTTCAATCCAACATAGCGACATTTGACATGTTTTGGTAAGCTCCATAAGAATAACAAGGGGAATGAGTATGCAGATTTGCTGCTACAGGTATATTAAACCTGGGAGGTTTTAATTCAATAATTAATAGTTCTGAACTAGAAGAAGCTATTTTTCCAAGTTTTAACAAGATATGCTGAGAGATAACCGAGATATAGAATTTTACTTATTTCCCTTAAGGTTAACATTGAGACAACGTACTGTGTTTACCACTTTCAATATCTTGGTAACCAATGGCCATAGAGTAGTGATTCAAAATACTACATTGTTTGTTTTTTTGAGCTGAATTTAATGGTGCCCACAAAAATTCGATACATTTTATTTTTCTATATAAAAAAACTCAAAAAACCCATTTTTGGGTGGGTTTATCCCCATTGACCCCCCTTCCGGTAGTCCGATCGGGCTGGTTCACGAACTCGTCCAATTGATTGCCACTTTACATGTCCGTACCAAATTTCATAAAGATCGGACCATTTTTGCGGCCGCTATCGTGCTAACAGACACATATATAGATATATAGACATATATATATGTATATAAAAATTCGAACGAATGGTGTTTTTTGCTTCTGGGGGCCCCAAAATGAAAAGTTATAACGGTCCCGAGCTTAGGTCTTACCATGGGACCTACGGTAATAGCTTCTTCCCTATAGGGGAAATTCGCTAAAAGCAATGTTGCTTGGATAAAAATTGTTAGGAAGGAAAATTGTGGTGGATTATCTCCTAAATTGTTCAAGAAAGAAAGCCTATTTTACAAAATACATGAGCAAGATGGGGAAGACGTTGAGGATTGAAAAACATTGTGTGGATGCTAGATGAATAGGAAAAAATAGGTGGCCCAATAACAAATAACTTCTCTTGTGATGTGGAAGTGATATATTCATGTCTACTTCCAGCAGTGATTTCTGAACTATAACACAATCGGTTGGGAATCAATTTGATGGTATTCCACATTTACATGGAATATTTATCTCATTCCAAAACTTTTCAGTACAAAAACTAGCTGATAAACACGGTTTCACCCGTGGAAATCAGAAAAACTTCCTTGGATTCATTATATTAAGTTTAGGTTGCCATGACAACCTCATAAGCTAAAAACAAACTTGGTCGAAATCAAATAAAATTTGTTTTTTAGAAGCTTGCTGTTTAATTTCGAAAAAAATTTGTTGGTTTAATTTGTCTTAAACCTTCTCATATGTGCATACCATACGGAAAATAAGTTACAGCCATACCAGTACTCTAGTTTTTACGTGAAAAGCGGTCTAAAGTGTGAGGTTGAGCGTTACCATCAGAGCGACAAAATTCGAGATGAGGCTGATTCGGATTCTCTAACCTTCAAAATGCAAAATTAACTAATAATTTCACTATCCTAAGCAATGTACAGACAAAACTCTAATTTTATTTATATAGATATTCGTCAAAAGTCATGTATAAGAGAACAATCATCGCTCATCAGCTGGTGATTGATGACGGGTAAAAAAGGAACCACCTGTTTTTGTTCTATTTGTCTGGGTATGGAAGGCCATGGGCAGAGGAGAGAAAGTGATGATTCAAAAACATAGTCTCGAGCATCTCACCTGTTCCACCAGAGCGTTGACCTCCTGCTCGGCCTTGCTGACCTCATCGTCGCCGCCGTTGTCCGTGTGGCTGAAGGGGATGCTCTCGTCGAACTCGGCCAGGTCGGCTACGGCCTCGGCGCGCGCGGTGTTGGCGGCCGCCACGTCCGGCTCGTCCTCCGCCGCCGCCATCGCCGTCTCCAGCACCCCCAGCGCCGCCCGCTCCTCGCTGCTGCTCCCGCCCGACTGCTGCGGAAGGAAGCGGTCGAGTCAAATACATGTGTATTTGAAATGTACAGGGTGTCCGGAAATTATGGTAAAACATTTTAGTATTTGATAGTACAGGTAAAAATAAGAGAAAAAGATTACATAGACATAGGTCCTAAAGTGCTTTGTTTTCCGTCTGTGTGTCTGTTTGTGATTTTTACATATTTAATTATATCTCATGAACCTCTCAACCTATAAACTTCAAACCTGGTATTTGGATAACCACTTATAAGAACTATTTTTGTAAGAAATATCAAATTTCTACTTTGTACCATTTCAAAATGGTGACTGTATTTTGTTTTCAAAGCTTAATATCTTAAAATCCGCAAATTTTAGAAAAATTATACAAAAGACAAAAAATTTGTAAAATTTAATCCAATTAACGCTGATATTAAGGTTATGATGATCAAATGACTTATAACGGAGAAATTTTAATTTTTCTGAATAAAAACATGGTTATTTAGAACATTCTGTCTGAAATTTGCAAGTTTATACTAAGAAAAGTTAAAATTTAACTGTTATTAGTAGTCCGATCATTATAATCTTAATATCAGCATTAATTGGATTGAATTTTAAAGATTTTTTGACTCTTGTATAATTTTTATACAATTTGCATTTTTAAGATATTTAGCTTTCAAAACAAAAACAGTCACCATTTTGAAATGGTAGAAAGTAGAAATTTGATACTTCTCACATAAATAGTTCTTAATAGTGGTTACACATACCAAGTTTAAAGTTTATACAGTGGAACCTGGATAATTCGAACCTCAAGGGACCAGCTTCGAACTATCCATAAATTCGAATTAAAGAAGTTCTAAAGAATGAGACCAAAACATTAAAACTTCACATTGTGAATTTAACCTCTTTATCAAATTGACACTCTAAAAGAATAAATTCATCAACAAACGCTAATTACAAGGGTTCAAAATCAGTAATCATAAAACAGAAATAACTACCCTAAAGTATAAACCACGTACGATAATACAAAGAAACATTTCTGCTAGAAAAAATACTATACGTTCTGCTACTTCTGAACTTGATACAGGCTACCAACTTATCTTCGTGTAACATTGACAATTGCACGCTCATTGACTTTCTGCTAAAGTGAGTGTTTTATAGGTCCGAGATTCTGTCAACAAGGTCACTACACTTAATGTTACGTAAAAACTTTTAAACACTTAAAAACAAGACACTGCACAAATTAAAAAAACACTTTGATTGAAGGACGATCGAAAACAACGGAATGCTGCATTGGAATTCGGAAGTTAGTTTGGCTGGTGGGGGGAGGGAAGGGGGTCGCAGTGTTGAGTAGCCTTTGTGTCGACATGGAAAACTGCATATCAGGTCTGGTGCATGGCTCGTCTGCCGGGAGCCGTTCTACACAGAATCAAGCGCTGCGAAAATACTAGTGGCGCTGCCTTGACGAGTGCAACCCTTTTCCGAACCCAGTCAGCGTTCTGTACTGTTTTAGTTTACATTATTGGTGCCGAGTTACAAGCGATGTTGGGGCAGGGTGGTAAGCTTGGGAGGTGGAAGGGATGAGTCATTTAACCATAACCTGACACGCCATAGGTCTGGTGTTAATTTTTTATAGAACGTCGTAGTAAAACGTGTTTTCCAATGAATTTGTAACTATTTCCAGTCGTGGAATGAAATTGATACCTTAATTTGGCACTTAAAAAATTCGAATTATCCTAAATAAAATTTGAACCATCCACGATTTTTTAGCATTGTTTAGATACAAAATACCAGGGACGTATTTAATTCGAAAAATATTCGAATTAAAGAAGATTTTGAATTATACAAGTTCGAATTATCTAGGTTCCACTGTACTTCAAACTTGAGAGGATCGTGAGATATGATTAAATATGTAAAACTCACAGCCTCACAGATGGAAAACGAAGCATTTTAGGACTTATGTTTATATAAACTTTTTTCCTATTTTTACCTCTACTATCATACACTAAAATCTTTTACCATCATTTCCAGACACCCTGTATAAAAAATTAAATGAAATAATTTATTTGGCCTCGGCCCACGCAGTGCTGGCAACCGCCATCGCCGTCTCCAGCGCCCAAGCTTTTGTTTCAGATATGGAGGTTCACATGAAAACAATGTTGTATTTACAAGCCAAACTGTTTGGATAAAATATCTTTAAGGAAAGATATTTTGCAGGGTAAGTAAGTATTTTATATGTGTGTACTCTCTTAGAAAATGGTAATGAGCTTTTTATCTGCACTACACACATAAAATTCACGTACATGTATGTTCTGTTTAGGGAAACATACAACTGAAATATAGATATTTACCTGAGTATCTTCACCGTTAAGCTGGGCTCTTCGATCGGCTTCCCTTTCCAGTACTTCTGCCATTCTTTTGGATGCATCATTTTCACTGACATCCACATTGAACAGATCTTGAATTGTTGACTGAAATGGAAAGTAAATGATTAGTTGATTCATCTTAAAAATAAAGGAAATATTTGTAGAACTCATTATTTGCACTACATTTTATACGAAACACAGTACTATGAAATTTGTAACAATAGTAGCCTATATTTTGCAACTTGGGCCGAAAATGAGGTTTTGCAGGCTCGAGATCATGTTTCAAATTCGAGACGATCTGAAACGATCGAGAGTTGCAAAACCCTTTAGATCAGGTGCAAATGCAATTTTTCACCATAATACACATTGAAATTCACCCTATATAACATTAAAATTAGATATTTTTTTACACACTTGAAAACAAAACTTTGAGGTATGAGCGATGACACAACTACTTTGTCATGTTTTAAGCAAACACAGCTATGAAAAAAAAAATGATACGAAAAATTTTCGTATCAGTCGTTGTGCATGATTTTAAAAATTTTAAAAATGATACGATCGCAACTATCCTGTCTATGGAACCTATTGAATGTCATATAATTATTTGATGTTCTCAAGTAGTTCAAGCAAATAAATGTTCTGCTGACTTTCAACCTCAAAACAAATTTTGTAAAACAGGTGATTATGCCCTGGTGTGGTGAAAAAAACTTATAGGACAAAATAAATACAGTTTACTGCTTTATCTGAATGCTTACACTCTTGAAGTATGCTGTTGTAAAGTTTCCTCCCTCAATAGCCAGGTCACCCAAGAGCCTCTTCTGGTTTGCTTTTTTCAGGATATTTTCTTCAACAGTTTTCTCACTGACTAGCCTGCATTAAAGAAGACAAATTTATTGTGACAAATAAAATACAACAATTCAATCCGAAAATATGTTTGGTTCTTTTAATTTAGTTTAGGTTATGATTGTGAGGCAGGAACTCATTGCGGTATATAAAAAAATCATTATTAACCCCTTAAGCGCGGAGTAATTTGCCCCCCGCGTGATCAGTAGCATGCAGATCAATTACACGATCAATGCCAGATCGCGGGGTTTTCGTCTAATGCGACGAGCGCGATACTGCAGAACTCGTGGCATGGACGTAGTTCCAGAAAAATCCACTAGAGTGCAGCACCAAATGGTCTGCCACTCTTCAGGGTCAACTGTAAAGTCATATGAATGAAAAAAACCTAACAGAACAGTTGTACCAACAAAATTAGGAAATAATTAGCTGAGAACGTCAAATCCGTGTAAACTCGGGCGTGGCGGTTAAAGTATGAGCGTGACAAGGGTGACGTATGAGATATCTCTTGCGTGGCGGTAGCACGTACAGAATACTACCACAAGTTAACTCGTGCCCGGCGGGGTTAAGGGTAACAAATGAATTCAACACAAAAAGCTCAGGGAATTATAACCCCCAATATCTCAAGACAGTAAATTAGCTGGCGGTTCAGTCTTATCCAATCTGCACAATCTCCAGTTTCCTCTTTGAACAGCCAACATGGCTCCAGAACAAGTACCACTTTCTCTTGAGGCTGAGAAGTGACCAATGGCCAAAAAGTTGTGTATGTTCTCGAGTACATAGCTTGTGTTCTGTATGATTATTTCTCAGATAAGCCTGCTTTCCAATGAATTCCCTTACCAAAAAGAGAAATATATTAAGTAAGAACTATCAGGGTGCTTTACAGTGCCTAATAAAAATATTAGTTGTCACTCTTACTGTTGTTACTCTAACTAAATATTTAGATCATTGGTATAGGACTCTAGGTCATAATAGGACTATTTAGGAAGGATAGCAGGCTTACCTGAATGAAGATTATTCAAGGTGATAGAGTACACTAATAATTATAACACAATTGGAATATTTCAGTGCCACTGGCACCATTCTCAAATGGACTTCCTGGTTGAGAATGGTACCAGTGGCACTGAAATATTCCAATTGTGTTTCGATCATTAGTGTACTCTATCACCTTGAATAATCTTCATTCAGGTAAGCCTGCTATCCTTCCTAAATAATCCTTACTAAATATTTAGAATCATTTCTAAATATTTCGTTTGAATTGTATATTTGTTTACATTTTAAGTTGACACAATTCTTTGTTTTGTATATAATTCAATGATTAAAGTGATTCTGATTATGATAATGACGTACCTGTATATATGTACGTCGCGGGTCTGGCCTATCCTGTGACACCGGTCCTGTGCCTGGGCGTCCATGGTCGGGTTCCAGTCGCTGTCGTAGAATATCACCGTGTCCGCCCCCGTCAGGTTCACCCCCACTCCGCCCGACCGCGTCGACAGGATGAAGCAGAATATCCGCTTGTCCCCGTTAAACCTTTCCATAAGCACCTGCAAATTAAGAGATTTAGCTATGTTTTTCTCATAAACAAAAATCTTGAAGATCGGTTTAGTAGTCACTGAGGACTCAATCTTTTACTTATGTATATTAATAAATAGGATCAATTATATTTTTTTATGGATGAAAACCCACGGTAAGACTTTACTAGACAAATATTCTGTCATACAATAAAAACTGTTCTTGTAAATCAGATGATAGTTTTCTTTTTAAAACAGAAAATTTATCAAACCATTTAATGATAAAAAACCTTGAGGGGTAAAAGAATTAATTTCTTGTGAGCAGTTTTTTTGCCTAAATACTAGAAATATTTTTGATATTGCAGACCCAGACTCCCAAACATCTGGCCACCTATTGACTGACTATTGCTGACCTGTTGGTCTATGTTCTGCAGAAGTTATTTTTTAGGAGGCCAAATTTGAACAAAACTTTGGTTTAACAGGCTAAGATCAACATTGATGATTTCCGATAATCAATTCCGCAGGAAATATTTTAAACAAATAAATCTTAAAAATATCAAATTTCAAAAATAATCAGTGTTTAATAAGTATCAGACCTTTAATTTAAATAATTTTGGAGTATATCAGTCTAACTAGCCAAATCGCTATCTAGTCGGGTCTTGGTCCTGAGGTAGCCGGATAACAGGGAGTCTCATTTAATTTCATTTTTTTTCATTTCTTGCTTATTCCTTTCCCAGAGTCCCAGTCTTTCCACAAACCTCAGGATGATTGGCATTTCTTCATGTCTTTCTCGGACTTTCAGGGACTCTTCCTTCCTTGACTGATTTATTTTTACTTATTTTATTATTTATATATTAAAGAGGGAGTCTACAAAACATAATATAATATGAACCCAACAGAGTCAACCGTTGTAGTATAGACATACCTGTCTCTGGTCGACCTTGGTGGTGCCGTCCAGCCGCAGGTAGATGTGTCCGTGGAAGTTGAGGAAGGCCTCGAGCACGTCGAGCATGCGCGTCATCTGCGTGAAGATGAGCGCCCGGTGGCCCTCGGACTTGAGCCGCCGCAGCAGCCGGTCCAGCGACTGCAGCTTCCCGCAGTCGTACTGGATCAGGCTGGGGTCCGGGAACTGCGGCGCGACAACATGATTTACAGTTAATTACGTTTTCATGAGAGCTTAAAATTCTTAACTTCAAGGAAAACCTCATGCGAGAGACTATTATCAAGATTAATTGACAGTAATGCAGTATTGATGATTTAGTTGACTTAACTTCGCCTGAGTACAATAAAAAAATAGGTGGGAAATTATGGACAGGATAAGCAGGCTTACCTTTGAGAACGCAGGCATCTCAGAAAGAACATTTCAAGAAAATTGAAAGAAAATTTCACAGCCACTGGCTTCTTTGTCCTTCAAGTTGACTTTGAAATATTCTACTTTTTTGTGTGTGCATTATGTGTTCTTTCTGGGATGCCTACTTTTTCAAAGGTAAGTCCATAATTTCCCACCTAATTAGGCATAAAGCCCTTTCCAAAGCAAGACTACACTAAATAACTATGATTGATAATTTTTTTAATTACCAATCAAAGTGGATTAGAGACAATAAACTGATTATAAAACTTGTATAAAAAGTAATCTTGTACTTAAAGAGGCATTAATATAACTCAAGTTCTTTTGTTTATTCTCATTTAACAGAAAGTTATAAAAAATTAAAAAAAGATTATCATTTCAAGTTTTGTGTGCTCCAAATTTTTTTTGTTTAACCATCAAACTATATATGTTTTGAGACTTAGATAAGTATGAATCAAACAAGATACTGAGATAAAGCACCAGATAGGTTCAGAGCAGTGAACAGACTGTTCTAGTATTCAAGGTAGGTGAAGTAGTGAGTCAAATCTCCAATCAACAACACTACTTACAGGGAATTTCCCTTGGAAAACACAACCTACGTGTTTTGCTCAACACCTTGTTTTCATTCTTTTTGATATAATATTACGTAACTAAACAAATTGATCAAAACCTAAACCTACAAATCTACATCCTCTACTTTTCTCAGACAGACGTACCAGTGTCATCATGGCAGCCACGATGGGATGTAGGCAGGCGGCGCGAGGGGAGAGTTCCGCCTCCAGCACGGCTTCCCGCCGCTGCTCCTGCCACAGCTTCCACGGCGGCGGGTGCGACACGTGGAACCTGGGCCGCGGCGCCTTCACTGCCGGCACAAACACCACGAACCTGCCGCACACAACAAACACAGTGACTAGAGGAACACAAACACGATAGTCTCGCCGCTGCTCCTGCCACAGCTTCCACGGGGTGGGTGCGACACGTGGAACCTGGGCCGCGGCGCCTTCACTGCCGGCACAAACACCACGAACCTGCCACGACATATGCAGGGTTAGTGGAGAAACACAATCGATTAGTATTGAGAGTTTTGATGCAAGTTTAGATTTCAAAATCAAATGAGTACAAATGAGTATTCTCAAAGCACAATGACATGATGGTTCAAATTTCAATTTCAGGGCTTAAATTGCCAGTTTTAGAACCTAAACTATTTGAACTTTATACCCACTTAAAAAGCGGACAGGGGCTTTTGTCCTGACTTGTTGGCTAATCAGATCATAGGTTATATTCACCAAATTTTAAGTAAACTGGAAGATAATGACACCCAATATTTTGCCGGAATTGTAAAAATCACATAATGTGAAACAGGCCTCAAATGCAGCGAATTCATACAATTTTTTAGGCAAAATATATGATAAAAGATGATTAGTAGGTGGTTATTTTCAAACATGGCCAATTATGGTGTTGGTAAACAAATGTTTATGTAGTGGTCCTCTTAACATGATCGCTGCAGGCCACCCAATGGCGGGGGTTCGTGACGTGCGAGCGGTGCGAGGCAGCGGATCACCGAACCCGATTTGACAAAACGGAACCCTAGCGGTGATGGTATTGCGTATCGACGAGAGTGGACATAGTTCACTGGAAAACCCACAGATATCAGTACTGCCTGCACCAGACCGCTTGTATCGCCAAAATGAGGGTAAAATTCCAAGAAAAAAGGGACAAAATGGTTGGTTTTATTTAACCCATTGGGGTAGACACACGAGTCTGACTCGATGTGCCTGATCGGGACCGAATGCCGACACACGAGTCTGACTCGTTGTTCAGATTGCACAATAGTTTGACGACGTAGTTCGTTAAATTTCTGATAGATCGCTCTGGTATGTTCTTCGCCTGTCTTATGGCTGTATTAGGATATTTAGTTTTGCGTGGTTGGTTATTCTGTGTCTTGGAAATATTTTATTTTTGTGACCCATCACCTGACTGTCTTCGAGTAATGTGTCTGCCGGCGTCTACTGTTGTGTTTACGTTTGTGGTTATGTTTTGCGTGTAAAATGGATTATAAAAGTTTACGTACTTCTGAATTAGATAGATTATTAGACAGTGATAATGATCTTAGTTCAGATGGTGTTAGTGATGACGGGTTCGATGATCAAATTATCCAGCACGGACATAATTATGAGACACCTGTTGATTATCTTGAGTTTGATGCAACTGTGAATGAAAAAAGGAAATCACCCATGTTATTTTATGACTATGACGACGACGATTTTCCCAATTCAGGTGATGAATTAGAATCTAACAGGCCAGAAAATGAAAATGAGCTAGGCCTAAACCTAGAAACTGTAAATGAAAACAAAGAAAATTGCTCTACCTCCCAAAGTGTAATTGATGAAGGCCAAACTGTGGAACCTGTCCCTAGTGCTAGTTTTTATGGCAATCGTATTGAACCTGTCCCAAGTGCCAAAAAGAGAAAATTTTCTGAAATTTCAAGCTCTAAGCCTAGATGTAGGCAAATTCCTGCAAGTAATTGCAAATCCAAACCAACTAGGCCTAAGCCTAGATGTAGGCAAATTCCTGCAAGTAATTGCAAATCCAAACCAACTAGGCCTAAGCCTAAGGTTAGTAGTAAAAAATCTGGTTCCAGTACTAAGCCACCGAAGGCTAAAAAACGAAAGTTTCAAGACACCGACTGGCCTTGGGTTGATGAAAAAAATGTACCAAATAATATTGATTTCCGTGGGGTACCCGGCATAAATGTACATTCTTTGCGGGCCCTAGGGGAAAACCCTACAGAACTGCAAACCTTCATGCAGTTTGTAGGTGACGAGTTCTGGAATATGCTATGTGTTGAAACTAATGACTATGCGCGTAAGCTTTTGGCAACCCCAGGCAGGAAAAAATTCAAATCCGATGATAAGTGGTACGATGTAACTGTAGAAGAGTTGAAGGTCTATTTTGCATTATATGTAAATATGGGACAGGTCAGAAAACCAGACATAAAACAGTATTGGTCCCATAGGAAAATCATCGAAACCCCTATATTTTCAAATACCATGTCTTATGAGAGATTTTCAAGTATATCGAGGTTTCTTCATTTTTACGATGATTCAGAAGAGACTGAAGTCAATCATGACAAGCTCAAAAAAATCAGACCGGTGATAAATTACCTAGAAACCAAATTTCTACATATGGTTGAGCCAGAAAGGGATCTTGCTCTTGATGAAACCCTTTTGAAAATGAGGGCAAGAATCGGTATAATACAGTACAACCCAAAGAAAAGAGCTAGATTTGGCGTAAAGATCTATAAGGTATGTGAATCCTCTTCAGGGTATTGTTGCTGTTTCAAAATTTATGTCGGCGAAGACAAGGAGAAGGATGTATTGGCAAGTGAAGCTGTGGTTCTTGATTTGATGCAACCTTTTATGCATACAGGTTACATTGTTTACCTCGACAACTGGTATTCATCGCCTCTCCTATACACCAAATTAGCTGAAAATAATACTCATGCAGTAGGAACAGTATTGCCTCAAAGGAGGTGTATGCCTCAGGCATTCAAGGAAGCTAACCTGGAAAAAGGAGAAGCAGTAAAAAGGTCTGGTAGAGGGGTTTTAGCTGTAAAATGGAGTGACAGGAAAGATGTCCACATGCTGTCAACTATGCATGAGGATATTGACATGACAGTTTCTAAGAAAGTCAAGCAAGGAAATAAGGAAGTTGATGTAGTAAAACCCAAATGTATCATAGACTACAATCGTGGTATGTTAGGGGTTGACCGGCAAGACCAAGTCCTGTCTAGTTTTCCTATAATGCGGCGCACGGTCAAAGCATATAAGAAGATATTTTTCTATTTAATGGACATGACCCTATTTAATGCCTTCTGTGTCTACAAGAAAATCAAGAAATTGAAAAACATGCATTTCACTGATTTTCGTCTGAATTTTGTGGAACAGATA
The DNA here is from genome assembly GCA_035578135.1 of Flexamia atlantica. Classification (NCBI taxonomy): domain Eukaryota; kingdom Metazoa; phylum Arthropoda; class Insecta; order Hemiptera; family Cicadellidae; genus Flexamia; species Flexamia atlantica. The sequence continues at coordinate 19,931,651 of JAQJVK010000014.1, read as the reverse complement.
TTGACAACTGTGCCAATTCCAGCTCATACATCGCCAGGACGCGCCCCTATCGCAGCATCACCGTTGAGACTACAAAGTAAACAGTGGGCACATTTCCCTGTCAAGGTACCCCCCACAGCAAATAAAAGTCACCCTACAAGGGCATGTAAGGTGTGTACAGCCCACAAAAAGAGATCAGAAACCCCCTGGATGTGTGAGAAGTGCCAAGTTCCGTTGCACCTCGAACGATGCTTCAAGGAGTTTCACACTAAAGTAAACTTTTAAGTGCCAGTACAACATGTATATAGTGTACATAACATTTTTAGTGTTAATTTTAAACTTATTTCAAGTGCAAAAACCTTTAGTAGACATGGATCTCCGTGGAAACCCAATTGAAACCAAAATTTAGAGAGGTATGTATTCTTTTGATGTTGCATATTTTTTTTATTTATGAACATAGATAAATAAAATTTCATTTTTATGTAGAGTTTGATGTATATTTTCATAAAATATATTATTTTGGGATTTTATTTAATGAAAAATTTGAAAAAAATAGCTTCACTTTCAAAAAAGTGTAGAATGTGCAACATATATTTTATATATATATACTCATAAAAAATACATATACTTTAAAAAAAGCAAAAAATTTTGTATTTTATAATAGATAATACTATGACCTACAATTAAAAAAAAAAATTACTGATTTATCTCTTAAAATAATGATTTTATGGTTTTTTTACCAAAAGACTGCAAAAAACGGGAAATTAATTGCTGCCAAAGGTCCTGCGCATGCTAAAATAACTACTACCTCAATGGGTTAACATTCCCAGAGGGAAATTTGATCGGGGAATTTTACCTGGTGATGAGATCGTTGAGTTGGCTGAGCCGGTCCTCCACAGACAGGATGGCTTGAGAGAGAGCCTCCGTCTGGTGCCAGTACAGCGCGGGGTCGTGGCTGTGAGCCGTGCTGCAGGGAGCCACGTCCGCCAGGTCTACCAACCTCAGGGCCTGGAACATCACACACCACGTCACAATACACAGACAGGATGGCTTGAGAGAGAGCCTCCGTCTGGTGCCAGTACAGCGCGGGGTCGTGGCTGTGAGCCGTGCTGCAGGGAGCCACGTCCGCCAGGTCTACCAACCTCAGCGCCTGGAACATCACACACCACGTCACAATACACAGACAGGATGGCTTGAGAGAGAGCCTCCGTCTGGTGCCAGTACAGCGCGGGGTCGTGGCTGTGTGCCGTGCTGCATGGAGCCACGTCCGCCAGGTCTACCAACCTCAGCGCCTGGAACATCACACACCACGTCACAATACACAGACAGGATGGCTTGAGAGAAAGCCTCCGTCTGGTGCCAGTACAGCGCGGGGTCGTGGCTGTGAGCCGTGCTGCAGGGAGCCACGTCCGCCAGGTCTACCAACCTCAGGGCCTGGAACATCACACACCACGTCACAATACACAGACAGGATGGCTTGAGAGAAAGCCTCCGTCTGGTGCCAGTACAGCGCGGGGTCGTGGCTGTGTGCCGTGCTGCAGGGAGCCACGTCCGCCAGGTCTACCAACCTCAGGGCCTGGAACATCACACACCACGTCACAATACACAGACAGGATGGCTTGAGAGAAAGCCTCCGTCTGGTGCCAGTACAGCGCGGGGTCGTGGCTGTGAGCCGTGCTGCATGGAGCCACGTCCGCCAGGTCTACCAACCTCAGCGCCTGGAACATCACACACCACGTCACAATACACAGACAGGATGGCTTGAGAAAGAGCCTCCGTCTGGTGCCAGTACAGCGCGGGGTCGTGGCTGTGTGCCGTGCTGCATGGAGCCACGTCCGCCAGGTCTACCAACCTCAGGGCCTGGAACATCACACACCACGTCACAATACACAGACAGGATGGCTTGAGAGAAAGCCTCCGTCTGGTGCCAGTACAGCGCGGGGTCATGGCTGTGTGCCGTGCTGCAGGGAGCCACGTCCGCCAGGTCTACCAACCTCAGGGCCTGGAACATCACACACCACGTCACAATACACAGACAGGATGGCTTGAGAGAAAGCCTCCGTCTGGTGCCAGTACAGCGCGGGGTCGTGGCTGTGTGCCGTGCTGCATGGAGCCACGTCCGCCAGGTCTACCAACCTCAGGGCCTGGAACATCACACACCACGTCACAATACACAGACAGGATGGCTTGAGAGAAAGCCTCCGTCTGGTGCCAGTACAGCGCGGGGTCGTGGCTGTGAGCCGTGCTGCAGGGAGCCACGTCCGCCAGGTCTACCAACCTCAGCGCCTGGAACATCACACACCACGTCACAATACACAGACAGGATGGCTTGAGAGAGAGCCTCCGTCTGGTGCCAGTACAGCGCGGGGTCGTGGCTGTGTGCCGTGCTGCATGGAGCCACGTCCGCCAGGTCTACCAACCTCAGCGCCTGGAACATCACACACCACGTCACAATACACAGACAGGATGGCTTGAGAGAGAGCCTCCGTCTGGTGCCAGTACAGCGCGGGGTCGTGGCTGTGTGCCGTGCTGCAGGGAGCCACGTCCGCCAGGTCTACCAACCTCAGCGCCTGGAACATCACACACCACGTCACAATACACAGACAGGATGGCTTGAGAGAGAGCCTCCGTCTGGTGCCAGTACAGCGCGGGGTCGTGGCTGTGAGCCGTGCTGCAGGGAGCCACGTCCGCCAGGTCTACCAACCTCAGCGCCTGGAACATCACACACCACGTCACAATACACAGACAGGATGGCTTGAGAGAGAGCCTCCGTCTGGTGCCAGTACAGCGCGGGGTCGTGGCTGTGTGCCGTGCTGCATGGAGCCACGTCCGCCAGGTCTACCAACCTCAGGGCCTGGAACATCACACACCACGTCACAATACACAGACAGGATGGCTTGAGAGAGAGCCTCCGTCTGGTGCCAGTACAGCGCGGGGTCGTGGCTGTGTGCCGTGCTGCATGGAGCCACGTCCGCCAGGTCTACCAACCTCAGGGCCTGGAACATCACACACCACGTCACAATACACAGACAGGATGGCTTGAGAGAGAGCCTCCGTCTGGTGCCAGTACAGCGCAGGGTCGTGGCTGTGAGCCGTGCTGCAGGGAGCCACGCCCGCCAGGTCTACCAACCTCAGCGCCTGGAACATCACACACCACGTCACAATACACAGACAGGATGGCTTGAGAGAGAGCCTCCGTCTGGTGCCAGTACAGCGCGGGGTCGTGGCTGTGTGCCATGCTGCAGGGAGCCACGTCCGCCAGGTCTACCAACCTCAGCGCCTGGAACATCACACACCACGTCACAATACACAGACAGGATGGCTTGAGAGAAAGCCTCCGTCTGGTGCCAGTACAGCGCAGGGTCGTGGCTGTGAGCCGTGCTGCAGGGAGCCACGTCCGCCAGGTCTACCAACCTCAGCGCCTGGAACATCACACACCACGTCACAATACACAGACAGGATGGCTTGAGAGAGAGCCTCCGTCTGGTGCCAGTACAGCGCGGGGTCGTGGCTGTGTGCCGTGCTGCATGGAGCCACGTCCGCCAGGTCTACCAACCTCAGCGCCTGGAACATCACACACCACGTCACAATACACAGACAGGATGGCTTGAGAGCGAGCCTCCGTCTGGTGCCAGTACAGCGCGGGGTCGTGGCTGTGTGCCGTGCTGCAGGGAGCCACGTCCGCCAGGTCTACCAACCTCAGCGCCTGGAACATCACACACCACGTCACAATACACAGACAGGATGGCTTGAGAGAGAGCCTCCGTCTGGTGCCAGTACAGCGCGGGGTCGTGGCTGTGTGCCGTGCTGCATGGAGCCACGTCCGCCAGGTCTACCAACCTCAGGGCCTGGAACATCACACACCACGTCACAATACACAGACAGGATGGCTTGAGAGAGAGCCTCCGTCTGGTGCCAGTACAGCGCGGGGTCGTGGCTGTGTGCCGTGCTGCATGGAGCCACGTCCGCCAGGTCTACCAACCTCAGGGCCTGGAACATCACACACCACGTCACAATACACAGACAGGATGGCTTGAGAGAGAGCCTCCGTCTGGTGCCAGTACAGCGCGGGGTCGTGGCTGTGTGCCGTGCTGCAGGGAGCCACGTCCGCCAGGTCTACCAACCTCAGGGCCTGGAACATCACACACCACGTCACAATACACAGACAGGATGGCTTGAGAGAGAGCCTCCGTCTGGTGCCAGTACAGCGCAGGGTCGTGGCTGTGAGCCGTGCTGCAGGGAGCCACGTCCGCCAGGTCTACCAACCTCAGCGCCTGGAACATCACACACCACGTCACAATACACAGACAGGATGGCTTGAGAGAAAGCCTCCGTCTGGTGCCAGTACAGCGCAGGGTCGTGGCTGTGAGCCGTGCTGCAGGGAGCCACGTCCGCCAGGTCTACCAACCTCAGCGCCTGGAACATCACACACCACGTCACAATACACAGACAGGATGGCTTGAGAGAGAGCCTCCGTCTGGTGCCAGTACAGCGCGGGGTCATGGCTGTGAGCCGTGCTGCAAGGAGCCACGTCCGCCAGGTCTACCAACCTCAGCGCCTGGAACCAGCATCAATACGTATGCATCGCAAGATAAATCTAGGTTGAGGAAAAATATTTTTCCTACCACTGCATGGAAATAATCACATTTCCACACCTGTAAACAGTACGCAAAACGGTCCATTTCCACTTTCATTTTATTCCTGCTCGCTAAATTAGGGTTACTTATTAGGTTAAGGTGGCACACAAGCGAGATAACTATGACGTCAAACACCAAAGACCAGTTTCTATTGGTCATAAATCCCATGACACTCACCGTGGTCTAAATTCTAGTTGCCTTGCTCTAAATCAGCTGATTTCACAGTCGGCATTTCTATACACTTACTTCCGGTATGTTCCAATAGAAAAAGCAAACATAACCTCAATGAACTTTTTTGTACAGGTTAGTTAATGAGTTTAACTGTTTTTAAATAACGGTGGTAGGAAACATTTTGTGTGTATTACGAGCACAAACAGTCATTGTCGCTCTCGAAACGTTTGGCCGCATGAAGTATTAGCTGAGAAGCGTTAGCCGCATCTACAATTCTCGAGCGGCAATGATGTACTTTGCTCTCTTAATACACAAATAGCTATTAATGACGAAAGAATAATCATGGTATAAAGTAGTGTGAGAACTGAGTAGTCTCCATCTTCACTACTTTGATTCATGATCAAAGCATTTTATTATCAAATTTGTTTGGATACTTTTCTCCAACATTAGAACCTCTATCAACCATCACTTTTTAACATTACTCTCTGTTACCTCTCCCTGCTACTTTGCTGTTAATATGTCATAATTGATGTCGTAAAAACATTGAACAAGTACAACATACGGTATAGCAGTTCTGTCTATTATGTATGTAATTTAAATAATCCACTCATAGGCTACAGGGTATATTTTTTCAAATACCTTTTAAATCTACTTACTGCACAAGAATTCTGTAATCCCTCTACTCTCTTCACCATCACAACCCTGGTTCCAAAACCCTGGTTCCAAGGGTTATCAGCTCTCTTCACCATCACAACCCTGGTTCCAAGGGTTATCAGCTCTCTTCACCATCACAACCCTGGTTCCAAGGGTTATCAGAGGTTCCTCGGTATATTTGTATTGTAAATCAGCCAATCTTACACATTAAAATATTCTGTTGTACTGATGGATTTAGACATTTTGTGCAAGTGTTCAAAAAGTTTGAAAACAGCTTAAGCATCAAGATGAAGAAGCCAAATGTTAAGAATTCTGAATACTTTTTTCAATTACCTTGACCAAGTCCCAGCCATAGAGGGGATAGGCTGAACACCGCTGTTCGTTCACTGCTGCTATCCTCTTCAGCTTTTCCTCTCTCCACTTTCTACGCTTCTCTTCTAATCTCGGCTGAAAATCACAAATCGGTAAGTAATTCTTTGCTCAAATAATAACAGCAATGTGCGATTTTAAAGAACATTAAGGCTACTCACTTATCACTTGGACAAAGGAAATGATAAAACAATTTTCCCCATTATTGATTAAACGATAAAACAACTTTCCCGTTATTGATTAAACGATAAAACAGCTCTCCCATTATTAATTAATTATCTAAAGCCAACAACTTAACTCTTTTAATTTGGCAAATATTAAGTCTTAAAATGAGAATTACAGAGCAAATTGTTCCTATAAAATGGCTCAGCAAAAGAATAAAACAAAGAGGAATCAATTAACTCCAATCAAAAAGAAAAGAAGTTAACACTTACAATGATAAAAATGCTGCTGGCAGTTTCTTCATCGTGCCGTCGCCTGGCGTGGGTGGTGGAAGCCCTGGTCGTCATGGTGGCGGTGACAGAGGAGGAGGGGGAGGGGGGAGTGGAGGGGGAGGGGGAAGGGGTGGGGGTAGTGGAGCTCGTAGCTGACGTGACTAGAACACTGCTGGCTGCCGTCGTCACCGTGTGGTTAATCGCCTGCGGAGCAAATAGTTCTTTGACAAAGGTTCCAGAGAAAGTATCTTGGGAAGCATACCAATGATCATGATTCAGAAGGCTTGAGTATCTTTAGAAAAGTAATAATTATTGGTGTAAATGTAACAAACAATATTAGAGTAAAACCTACTAAGTCATCAAAACTTATGTGCTGGCAAGGCAGAAATTTGTGAGAAAATACCTTAATAGGCCTACCTATATTCATAATTCAGTGGACTTTAAGAAAATAACAATAATTATTGATATAGTAAAAAAAATCAGGAGTAAACTCTACTTAAACATTTAAACTTATTTGCACGCAAGATGCTGGACAATGTGGGCTACAATATGATTCATAATTTCTTCTGATGAATTTTTATAAGAACACAGATTGGCACAGCTAGTCAACTGAGCTGTTGTCATGATTCACAATCGAAGAGTCGTCACTCATAGTACTAAAATATTTTTACTGCATGATAAAATGTATACTGACCAGTGGACTAGTGACCGTGGAGGTGGCGGAGGCAGGCGCAGTGGGGAGTCGGACGACGGGCCTTGGGGGCGACGCCGGAGTGGCCAGCCGGGTCAACGCACCTCCGGGCACCGAGCCCAGCAACAGCCTCTGGCCGCCTGCCGACGTCACCACTGTGTTCATAGCATTTATTGCAATAAAACTTATTGTTTTTACTTTAGGAAAATTTCAAAGGGTTGATATTAAATTAGGATTAGAGTAAACAACTGGCTTCCCCATAGTTGAGTAGGCCGTCAGTACAGATAACACAAAACTTCTCAGGAAAAGCCCCAATATGTCCCAATTATTTGGACCTTTCCCAAGGGTGAAGAGATGAGAAAGACTCGTCTTTCTGGAGGCCAATCTTTCTCCATCTCTCCACCCTTTAGAAATCCTATTCCAAATTTAAAATTAGGAGAACCCTGTAGAATCGTATTTCAAATCTAGAGTAGTAGGAGAACCCTGTAGAATGATATTAAAAATCTAGAGTAGTAGTAGAACCATTAACGGCAACTATTTGGCTGGTCTCCTAGTATAAGAGTTTTGCTAAGTGAGATGGAGTTTGATACAAAATCATGTGCTAAGAGTAAATACTGAGTAACAGTGCCGATTTTACGGCTGCCGCGGCCGTAAGCCCCCTGAGGTCCCCAACGGCCTTGACAAAAGTGGTAAGCCTGGGCTTTGTGGGCCTAGTGGTAAGCCTGGCATTGGTGAGAAACTCTAGCCAACATCAACTAAGAGTTTCATATACACTAGTCCTTCCCACATGACCTACTGACTACTACAGTATGTAGCCAGAACATTTGTTTTAATGAATAGGTTTGTGCAAGTGCTTACCTATATGTGAATCATAGACTTTTAGGTGAGAGGCTTTAACTCTCTGGGAGTCAGGATCATTAACAAGATTGTTTCAAAGTTTAAAACTGTCAACTACCTCTAACAATAAAAATGCAAAAACACTCAATCTATTATAAAATTAGGTATCTCAAATTTTGTGTACATTTACTAGAAATCTCAATAATACAAAATGCATCAACTACACAGACCTGCAGTGGAGGTGCCAGGTGTGGTGAGGTGGGGGGAGGAGGTGAACAGCAGGTGGTGGCGGCCGGCACTGGTCTGCACCAGCTGTGCGAACCCTGTGAACCTCTGCGACTGGGCCCCCAGCGCCACTGCAACAAGAAGCTTGCTAGAACTTGGAAGTTACTACCAAAGAAATCCTCCTGAATACCTCCTCCTGAATATCCTCCTGAATCAATACTGAAGATTTCACAGAGAAAATTTAAAAAGCAAAGATTAAGCATTCCAAACACATTTACCACAGTTAATTTATTCATCTTTATCTTTTTCAACTAAACTGCATTTAAATCTGCCTAAAAATCAAAATGTAACAAATGTCACCTCATATTTAGAGAGAGCCCATTCATGTTTGCTAATGAACTCATAATAAAAAAATATTCTTGGATTAATACAAAGCAATCTTTAAAAACACTTGTTATTTCATTGGATACAACCGCTCTTGAATCTACAGCTTGGATAGGCAAGGTAAATTAAGATTAGTTCTCAGTTACAATGTTCAAAAATGAATGTGTGATGTTTTAAATTAGTTTACCTTTAACAGGGGAGCCAGGGCGTTGTTGGACCAACTGCACAGAGTAGCCTTGAAGCTGACCACCGGGCTGTCTAGGCACCCTCAGCGTGAGACCTACAAAATGACCAGTTATTTGAAAAAAAAAACCTTTATAATATCATCCTTTTAAATCTCAAAGAGCCTTTTTTATTGGATGAATAAAATAAGGTATAGAAAATGAATTTTTTTATTAATTACCTGTAAAATTGTTAAATTACTCTGATCCCTGAAACACAAGAAAGTAAAAATCATTTCTTTATATTTTATTGCCAGGAAAAGCATTACGTTGAATTTTTTTAGAAAGGATCAAACACATTTTAAAATTATTTAAACATCGAGAACCTCTTCCCAGAATCATTTAGATAATGATGACCAAGATAGTGAGGTGTACCTTGAGCCATGACTTGGTTGGTGATGGCAGTCCTGACGAGGGCGGAAGGCCCGACTCGGGGCACCAACGTTGGGCTGACCCCCGGCCGAGCTCCCGGCGCGCCTAAAAAACCACCCGCGGCTCCCGGCCTCAGTATCTGGAACACCACATCCGAATATAGAAATATCCAAACACACATAGAAGATTTACATGAAATATGAAATACACAAATTTACAGAAATATGTGTATATCTTTCCTCTTTCCTTTCATATCAGAAATTAAATATTTTTGACTTAGTAAATTCAATTTTTGCATGTTTGTTCGGTAATAAATTAAGTTGAATTAATCAAATGGAAGCTGTATTTTACCTTAAGTTAGTTAAGTACAATTTTTTGTAGGGGTGTGCGAATAATGATTTTTGAACTCGAGTCGAGCTTTTTCAAAAGCAGGGCTTGTAACAGTTCTTGAGGTTGAAAAAAATAAAAAAATAACTCAAATAAGAAAAAAATAACCAAAAAAGAACCTTTTGTACACAAAAAATGCTGCTAAAAATTAGAAAACCGGCGTTATATTGGGGATAGTACATTCTTAACCTTGGTAAAAAAGAAAATCTCAACAGACTAATCACAAATCTGCCTAGATTTGACGGCGAGACTTGGTTTTCACACAACGAGACTTAGTTTTCACGCATTTTAGGATGAGGAGATTCGTCCACCATTTCTCTAGTGGTTGATAAAGTGGTCAGTGGCCACGAAAATTTCCAAACTTGTTGTGAACTTTATGTGTTCTATGGACTTATTTAAAGGTAAGCCTGCTTTCCTATCAATTTCCTTGTATTTTTCCTTTAACATTCTTTGCAATCAATCCTTCTTACTAGTAGAAAATACTATTCAAATACTACTAGTAGTTGGAATTACTATTCAAATACAAATTCAAATCAACTTGTTGTAAATTTGTACAAACTGTTAGGTAACAAGTTATACAAATGTGGTCACTAAAGTACAGTGCCTATAACACAGGGTGTTTTTTAAAACGCCACCCATTTTTAAGATTGAATAATGTACATATAAATTTGAAATGAGTTTGGTTTTATTGATCTATACATTTAATTAGGGGTGTGCGAGTATTCGACCGGTCGAGCTTTTTGGTCGAGCTTTTCAGTATTCGGCTCGGCTCGACTTTTTTTCGAAAAAGCTCGACACTCGAGCCGAGCTTTTGATAAGAGAGTTCTTATCAGAAAGATAATTATTGCGGTCTCTTTTTGGACACGTTAAGCCAAGCCGGAACAGCGTTTCCCTCGCACGAAAAACCAACAAAAAATATTCCTTAGTGATAAGGAAAGGACATTGACAGGTAACAAGAAATATTATCTCCATTTAGACGGAAATCTGAGCTATATTTAGTTGACCTTGGAGAACACGAAACATGACATTTAAATCTATTGTTTTATCAAGGCTTATCTTTTAAATGGTATATCGTACAAGTTTCATTTTGGTCTCATTTCATTTATAAAAATAAGACAAAAAATATGAGTCATCATTTATAGTTGTATGACAAGTAGTTTGTATTTTTGCATTTTGTCATTAGGATTCCTTATCTAATAATAAACTCACGCTTTCTGGCATACGCACGCACGCACTGAGTCCAGTGACAAAAAACAGGGACAGGGGCTTGGAGTAAACAACCTCCACCCCCCCCCCCCCTCCTGGCCACTGATAAGGAGAGTGAGAGAGGCAGCTGTTTCTTTCTTTCTCTCTATTCCGTCCTTATTTATGATCTTTCTCCTTCCTAATTTTATTAAACTGAGCATTATTTTCTTCTATTCACAAAAGTTTTGAAATGCAAATAATTTTTGGATTACAATAAATTATTGTTGTTATCTCATTTGTATATTACACTCTGAAATAATAAGTTTAGCCAGGAATATTATGCCACAATTGGGACTGCAATTTAATTCTTAATCATCTTTACTTTGTGAACATAAAAAAAATCAATCTTGTTTTTGAATAAGTGTAAATATGTAATTTTTTTACTAGATATAACTATTTTAAAACCTTTCCATCTACTCCTTTCAACTCTTGAAATTAATGTTGTAGTACCTATATATAAGTAGTCTAATTATGTAATTTTAACTATTTATTTTAAAGTAAAGCATTGTGAGATTGGGGAATCAAATAATAAATGTAGATTTTAAATTTGGTATTTTTCTTCATGAATTATTTTTTGAAACAGTTTTATTAATTTTATGTGACATAATACAAAACATTGATGAACCTATCAGATCATTAACTTGTTTTGGAGATAAGCTTTCTAGTTTTGAGCTGGCGTTCACTTAAGGTATGCAAACATTAGTCTATTGTATCTTTTAAAATTAAAATCAAGCTTCATAATTACTTTTAATAATTTGGTGATTGTAAAAAAGCTCGGCTCGAAAAAGCTCGAGCTTGAAAACTTTTGAAAAAGCTCGGCTCGGCTCGGCTCGAGTTCAAAAATCACTATTCGCACACCCCTACATTTAATACAACCTATTGTTTAAGTTTGATCACGTTTAGTTTACATTATGTGCTCAAACCATCCGCCATTGCCATTTGTATAAAGTTGTGCCCTCTCCATCAAATTCCTGAACACGTATTGCAAGGTGTGTCCTTGAATTTCTTGCATTAAATTTGTTATGTTTGTTTTTAGGTGCTGAATATCCTGTGAATTGTTTTCGTAGCCATTACTGTTTATGTATCCCCTACGAAACTAATATAGTGGAGGTCGAATCTGGGGATCTTGGGGGCAAATAATCCTTCACTGACAAAATAAAGTTTTGGGTTGAGTTAAAAAAAAATACCCCCGTTGCAGCAGACCTGCATACTCAGCGAATTTCAAATGCAAAACAACATATTTCAATCCAAAGTAGCGAAATTTGACATATTTTTGTAAGCTCCATAAGAATAACATGGGGAATGAGTATGCAGGTTTGCTGCTACTGGTATATTAAAATTGGGTGGTTTTAATTGATTATTTAGTAGATCTCAACTAGAAGAAGCCATTTACCAAGTTTTATCAAGATATGTTGAGAAATAAGCGAGATAAAGAATTTTAATTATTTCCCATAAGGTTAACATTGGGACAACGTACTGTGTTTACCACTTATAATATCTCGGCAACCAATGGACATAGAGCAGTGATTCAAAATACTAAATTGTTTGTTTTTTTGAGCTAAATTCAATGGTACTAACAAAAATTTGGTAATTTTTATTTTTATGTGTAAAAAACTCAAAAAACACATTTTTGGGGGGGTTTATCCCCCTTTACCCCCCCCTTCCGGTAGTCCGATCGGGCTGGTTTACGAACTCGTCCAAATAATTACTACTTTACACGTCCGTGCCAAATTTCATCAAGACCGGACCACTTTTACACGAGTTATCGTGCTTAAAGACACACACACACATATATATATATATTTATGAAAATGAACGAATGGTGTTTTTTGCTTCTGGGGACCCCAAAATGAAAAGTTAACATGGTCTCGGGCTTAGGTCTTACCATGAGACCTACGGTAATAGCCTATTCCTTTAAGGAAATTCGCTAAAAACACCCTATATTATAAATAAATAACAAAACAACTTGGAAATGGCTTAATATGGGGAAACTATCGTAGATCTGTACCTGAGCCTGAGAGTTGGCCTGGGAGGAGAAGCGTACGTGGACCTTGATCCTGCCGGGAGGACACTTGGGCGGCGGCGGCGGTGCCGAGTCTATCTCCTCGATGAGTCGCGCGGGCGTGCGGTACCTGCGGCTGCGGTGCGCCATCCACGCCGACATCCACAGCTCCAGACTCACCTTGTCCAGGTTCAGGTACTGCAGGTTCACGTGCTGCGGACAGTCGTAAACTGTTAGAATGTTGAGTGAAACTAAGCTGCAGATGGACGTAAACTGTTAGAATGTGAGTGAAACACGGCAGGTTCACGTGATGAAAAAGTCGTAAACTGTTAGAATGTGAGTGAAACTATGCTGCAGATGGACGTAAACTGTTAGAATGTGAGTGAAACACGGCAGGTTCACGTGATGCGGACAGTCGTAAACTGTTAGAATGTGAGTGAAACTATGCTGCAGATGGACGTAAACTGTTAGAATGTGAGTGAAACACGGCAGGTTCACGTGATGCGGACAGTCGTAAACTGTTAGAATGTAAGTGAAACTATGCTGCAGATGGACGTAAACTGTTAGAATGTGAGTGAAACACGGCAGGTTCACGTGATGCGGATAGTCGTAAACTGTTAGAATGTAAGTGAAACTGTGGTGCGGATAGTCATAATGTTAGGATGTGAGTGAAACTGTGCTGCGGATAGTCGTAAACTGTTAGAATGTGAGCGAAACACGCAGGTTCAAGTGCTGCGGATAGTCGTAAACTGTTGGTATGTGAGTGAAACTGTGATATCTGTGTATGGTCTTCCAGAATATTGTAAATCTAAATTCAAATTTGTTCTTTTGAGAATCAGTAGTAACTTTGGGTAAATTATGGATATCTAACAAGTTTTCGGTACTAAAGATGAATCATAATATGAATTAATTCTATGTATATTTAGGATACAGATGCAGGATCGTTATATATAGCCTAGAAAAATAAAGCAATTCCCATTTCTGGCTGATATTCCCATTTCTAGCTTATATCTAGCTAGTAATCATCATTTCTAACCATTCTTTGTTTGAAATTCATTGTTGGTGATCGTGATTTTTAGGGGTGGGCGAGTAGTGGATTTTGAAGTCGAGTCGAGTCGAGTATTAAGCTAAATACTCGGGTATCGAGTCGAGTCGAGTCGAGTAGTTATGAAAAGTAATGAAATCTTCTATTTTTTAAGTATTTATGTCTTTAAATTGCAGTTAATTAAAATCTTTCTTCAGTTTTATTATAAAATTGGTCTACTTTATTTAAGCTTTTGTTTTTATATTTTTATTGGAAAAAAACTCTGATAAATATTCTAATACCCTACATTGCATAAACCCTACTTTGGAATAAATAAGTTGACTATGCTAAATCACTCAATATAACAAATCACTTATAGAACAAGATCATAAAATAAATTTATGAAGAATATGCAAAGTTGTAAAATTCAAGCAGTAATAAGATTTAATTATTAGCCTATTATTTTAACAATCAAAATCAGGTTTATATTTTCCCTAAAATAATTGTTGGCCCTCATTATAACTTTAGCCAAGAAATTGTGGAAGAAAGAATTAAAAACATCAGGGAGGAGATCTATGCCCAGTTATTTGTTTACTTCTCTAAACCCAACCCCACCCCCTTGCCTGACTGCTGATCTGTTTTTTTTCCTATATCCAATCACTTGAGCACGAGTGACACAGCTGCGACCAGATAAGAATTAGATATCCCCACAATACAAAAATTACAAAACCTTAACTGTTTGTTTTATGAAGTCCACTTTACCAATGAAGTCCACAATTTTCTCCTCATTTTTAAAAATCAAAGGAGACAGAAAAATGAAGGCTGTGTATCATTCAAAAGATAAAAAATATTATTACAAATTTGAACTTGTTAAGTGTAAGGTCAGAGCTAAATATAGCTAGGTGTAAATTAAGTTTTAAAATTCCGAATTCTGAGTCATCTCTCAGAATCTGGTATTTCTAGATAACTGTCAAAATCCATTCTGCTATGAGGTAATGAAATATTTTCGAGGTTATTGTTATAAAAAACTTGTGGACCGCTGCGAAAAATGATGGCGCATATCTGTCGGTCGCGGATAAACGGCAGATGTAGCTTTTCAAAACTCGCGGTCTACCGATCGCCGAAAATCGCCAAATGTAGCATTGCTAAAGTCGCGGTCGGCCGCGAAATACGAGCGCACGTATTTGCCGATGGCCGAAAATCGGCAAATGTAGCGTTCCTAAACTGGCGGTCAGCCGCGAAATATGACCGCGCGTGTTTTCCAATCGCCGAAAATCGGCAAATGTAGCATTGAAAAAGTCGCGTTCAGCCGCGAAAAACAATCGCGTGTATTTGCCGATCGTAAATAGACGAAATGCAACTTTGCGAAACTAGCGATTGGCCGTGAAAAACAGTCGCGCTTATTTGCTGGCCACAAATGAACAGAAAATATTGCATATTGTGAAACTAGCGAGCGGCCGCGATAAACAATCTGCCGATTGCGGATAAACAGCAGATGTAGCTTTGCGTAACTCGCGATCTGCTGTAAAATTTGATCGCACAAACGTTAATCGCACGTAAATTTGGCCGCCGCGTAAACAGCAGGAGTAACTAACTACTCGACTCGACCTCGAGTAGTAGCAACTACTCGAGTAATTACTCGACTGTCAAGTACTCGCCCACCCCTAGTGATTTTATATTATGATTTGGATTTTTGCGGACATTTGCCATCACTGATTAGTAAAAACCTAGTGGTAGTGGTGGTGGTGGTAGTTTGGTTTTTACTAATCAGTGATGGCAAATGTCCGCAAAAATCCAAATCATAATATTTCTTGAGTTGAAGTATCACAATTAAGATTTTCAATAAGATAACAAGTGGGATCAACCTATAAAAAGCCAGGGTAAATCTTGGTGATTACCACTATCGATCGAGGCCAATAGAATGCATAAATGTTGCTTTTCCTGGCCGAAATTAAGTTGGACAACTATCACTTGTGGCCGAAATTACACCGCCTTATCATTATCACTGTACCAGCCGTGATTATATAGCATGATAATTATCATTGCACCTGATGTGCTTTGCGATCACCACTTTACAGTTATTTTTCCTACCACAAATTACACTGGATTTGTGCTCCACAATCGTCACTAAAAAAATATTTTCCTTTAAATAGACGGTTTCTTGGAATAGCGTGCGAAGTTTTGGATGACAAGACTCAAACTACACTAGTTTAGTCAGCATCTCAAACACAACACACAATATTCTACTTAGCTTTCAGAACTGACCTTGAACGGGTCGTAGTCCAAGGCGCTCCAGACGCAGGACGCGGTGAACAGCTCGATGGCCTCCATCTGGAAGGGCGAGACGGTCGGCCGCACCTCGAACAGGTTCGGGTGGTTGCAGACCTTCCGCAGCTGCATCAGCACATTGATCACACTCAGCAGGTTCCCGCTGGCCAGCGTCTCCTTCGTCCTGCCGACACAATACGGTGAATCAAGGACTTGTTAAATTTTAGACTCATGATTTAAAAAATTTAAAAAAAAACTAAGGATTAACACACTATTTTCTTAAATTTGATTGCTAGATTGTCACATAATTCAAATTTATTCAATTTTTTTTTGAATGGGGGTTTGGTAGCCTGGATTTCCCCACCCCACAGGAAAATCGTGTGAGGGTACTTCAGCCATTATTTTGTCTTTTTGTATGGCTAGTGGAAAGGAAAGGGAGCTTCCCTTGTAATATCCCTTAGGCCCTATGCTTTTAGTAGTTTATAAAGAGGAAGCTACAGGGAAAATGAATAGGTTTGGCCAAGCTTAACTGGATTGTCACATACAATGGTTAGCTTTATAAGCGTATATTGTTAATTATTAACAAAACTACTACATATTTCAAAATTCTGATTTGACATTTCACTGGATATTTATTCTACCTTTAAATTAATACCAACGTTATAATTTTTTAACGAAAAATAAAGATGTGTAAACTCTTTTGAGATTGAAATTGTTCTTATGGCACAAACCCCTAAAAGGGCGGCAGGTACTTCAGACTCTTTAATATTTCTGATGATAAGTACTTTCATTGAAGCAAGTTAATTTAAGATTTCAAATCAAAAAATTGTTTGATTGGGTTTATTTCTAACACTGCAAGGCTTAGTAACACAAGAGAATAAATGTCCACTTACTTGGCCCTTGACATGAAGTCGTCATACAAGTAGCGCTGCCTGTTGGACAGTCTACACATTACGACATGTTCGTACTTCTTGGGCAGTTGTTTTTCCACTTCACACTTTAACCTGCGTAGTAAAAATGGCCTCAGCACCTGGAAAATAAAGTTTGTTTGGCGTACAACCTTAACAACTATTTTTTGTGGAGTTACATCCAAGGAACATCAACTGACTGTATATTAAAATAATAATTACCGGTATTGTTATTTTTGCAAAAAATATTTAGCGATAAGATTTGTAATATTTTTACAGCATAAAACTAACTAACGAGACAAAAACTTGTTTTTTAAGAGGAGTACTGAATAAGAGACTATTCCTTGCTCGATAAAAGTAATAGGCGGCAATAAAGGAGTTACTATCCCCCTTCAACTACCTAAAAGGTAATCAGCTGAATCATTCAAACTTTGTTTTAAAATAAATTTTTTGTTTCTATTAGTCCAGACAACAAAAGGTTATAGAGGGAATTGTATGGATCACAATTTTTGACTTTGTAACTTTGTTTGGACTAGTTAGAAGTAAAACATATCAAAAATACCCGCCCTTAGCCCTTGAGCCGGCTGGGCTGGAGGGGCCTAAAGGTACAATTTTTTGGTTTTTCCTAAATATCTTGAAAAGTATCAACTTTTAGTATTCCCTATAAATGTTAAAATTAAAGAAAATTAAATTTCCTGTAAGAAAAATATATAATATGTCTACTTTGGTCCAACCGTTTACAAGGTAAGCACTAATTTTGTTAATATTTTAAAAAAATATCCCTTCCATAAGAAGTACATGTAAATTTGTGGGTAACTTAGATTCCCAATTGGGCAACGCTTTTTTCACCTCAATATTGACAAAATTTCCAGTAATTTTACACCTCAATCATAAAAATTGGTCTAAAATTAAGGTGTTGGCGAGCTCATAAAAAACGTTATTTTTCAAGGAATTATTACAGTTTACTATAATTCCTTGAAAAATAGCGTATTTTGTGAGCTCGCTAACTCCTTACGTTTAGACCAATTTTTATGATTCAGGTGTCAAATTACTGGAAATTTTGTCAATATTTCCTGAATGCTATTCATTTTCCTTTAGGTGAAATGAACGTTGCCCAATAGGGCATCTATGTTACCTACAAATTTACACGTATTTATTATGGAAGGGATATATTTTTTAATATTAACAAAATTAGTGCTTACCTTGTTAACGGTTGGACCAAAGTAGACATATTATATATTTTTCTTACAGGAAATTTATAATTTTCTTTAATTTTCAAATTTAATAGGGAATACTAAAAGTTGATAGTTTTCAAGATATTTAGGAAAAACCAAAAAATTGTACCTTTAGGCCCTTCCATTTCAGCCGGCTCAAGGGCTAAGGGCGGGGACTTTTGATATGTTTTACTCCTAACTAGTCCAAACAAATTTACAAAGTCAAAAATTGTGATCCATGCAATTGCTCTATAACTCTTTTTAGGCCTTCATTGCCTGGACTAATGTTGCTTTGATTATAATTATTTTTATCAAATTAAGCCATCAAGCTTGAAGATGAGTGACTACAACGACGATGAAATAGATGGGAAAGTAGTGAAGATCGTAAGTATGGTCAACACATTGTTATTTAACTGCCTATTTTTATTGATCAAAGAACAGTTAAAGAATTGTTGGGAAAAATGGAACAGAATATTATCTGCAGCAGTTGCTAATACGCCAACCAATGCTCATGACTATACGGTATATATTTTATTTTGATGGCATAAATATTAAGCAAGAGCACTACATTAATTACTGAAAGACCCATAATTGTATGAATGAAGGTGGTGTGTGACCAGTTAAGGTTGTGCGGGCGCCATTAGGGGCAAACTATTCCGTCAGGCAGCACGGCAGGTTAATGATTTTTTTACTATATTTGTCTCACCTTTTTACTAGTGCATGTGATTGGGCTATGTCATAAGAATGTTCCGGTAGCATTCTTTTGTTGAATACGGGTTGCTGCCTTTTATCAAATTATTCAGGTGTTAAGTTCAGTTGGTTCATGCATCATTCCAGAAGAAAGTTAAGCAAATTTAAATTATTAAAATTTTATTTTTTGGGATATTGTATGTAATTTTCTGGCCTAAAAAAATTAAATAATTTTTAATGAATTGAGACTTATAGTACAGAAGAAAAAACCTATTTTCAGACAACGAATTTTTCATTTTTTTTTTTTTTTTTTAATTTCCTTGATGTTAGATTCAAGACATTCATTAATCATATATAATTCCCAAATGTAGGCCCTGTAGGTTAAACTGTGTCTCAGTGAATGATGCAAGCAAGATAGGAATTTTCGCCCCATTATTGCGCTTTTGACATCTGTAGCTCGCAAAATATTACATCCAAAAAATTTTGTTTTGATTCCTCGGAACTATCTTATCATGATTAACATAAAAATAGAATAAAACGCATCATACAAATTTTCGACCGCACCACCTTAAAAAAATAACTTCTCAGGGAACAGAAGGATGTTAGTGAAAACTGCCCAGAGAGATGTTAAGTAGACGCCCTCTAGTTCGGCCACCTCGGGACCGGACCGCCGGCCAGACTACAAAATGGCTGGACTATCTGGATGTACTATCAAAATGTGAAATCACCCTATTAAATTCATTACCTATGCTTAAATGCAACAATACACGTTATAAGCCATGTTTACAGTGTTTAATTGCCAAAAAAATTATTTTGATGCCTGCATGTTCAACTGTCATATCGCGTCAGTCGTAGATAGGTATGTTTTGTTTTAACCGATACCATACTGAGATTATAAATTGAACAGAAAAACTCTCTAAGTACTATAAAAACACATCAGAAATTTATTTGATCACACTAATTTACACATATTACTTGAATCATAACCTATAAAAACTTAAAGAAATATGTTATTGTCTTTTGTTATGCAAATTTTTTAACTAAGTTTTGGTCCATATTCTCAAATGTGTGTTTACGTTTTTCACCCATTTTAGAAAACATATTTCTCATGAACACATACAACTTACAATTACTCGCATCATTCACTCCCAAATATAGTCCTAATACTAAACAGCAAAAAAATGCACAAACACGAAATCCCAGATCAAATCTTACTATATGGTCCTTTGATTTAAAGGATAAAAACATCGTTTGTTAGTTGAGGTCAAGTGTGTCCATCAATTACAAGCTTGTCCGTAAACTAAACCGACATAAATAATTTACTTCTATGGCGAAACTAAACATTCAGATAAATCCTATCAAAGGTCATTCCCACGCAATGTGGCGTGGTGGTATGACGGATATGAGTCACCCTCCTAGGACTGGCCGGTCCATCCGGCGGCCGACCCAACCGAAGCCGGACTAAAGGACATCTACCATAAGCTTCTGAGTTGTTTAAGAAGCATTCACCTTGTGGAGCCGCTTGATGATCTGTTCGTTGTACTCCGAGTTGCCCTCGATCATGCCGGTGACAGGGTTGGAGAACCACTCCTTGAACTCGCGGTGGGACTGGAACACGGTCGGCATCAGGAAGTGCATCAGCGACCACAGCTCCATCAGGTTGTTCTGCAGCGGTGTCCCGGTCAGCAGCAGCCGCCTGAGCAAGACACACGATCGGAATCAGAATTTTGTCACATGGACGAGAATCACTGAATAGTGTCATGGAATCCGAGTGTCTTCTGTTAGGACTCTGTGGGTCCCCGAATTTTTCAGCTCGTGTCGGGTCAAGAGCTGGTCTGAGACATCGGAAATGTAACATAAAAAATGAATAATCTATTACGGGTGACTTACAAATCCAGCCCTCTGCGGTCAGGGCTAAAAATATTTCAGGTCGATATCAGGTTGGGCTGCGCCTGATATTTTTTCTTAACTTGAAAAAATAACTACAATGCAGTAAAATTGGCAGTGATCTTATCTTGAGCCAGAAAAATATTACTCATGCTCAATCCTTAAAACATTCACAGCGAATTAAAAATGAAGTATTTCAGTTGACGTTTAAGGGCAATTTTGGTATAACAATTAACGTTTATCAAACAAACTAATTTTCAGATTTTTGAGTTTTTTTTAGTGGGGGGATCAGTCCATTTGTTTTGTATAAACGCTACTTCGGATGAATGTATAAAACACAATACCTCTGAGTTTGAAAGTTTAATAAGAGCTGCCATCTCTGGGATTTGAAGTTTTTTATGTTCTGAGCTTCATCGAGAATCAGGTATTTCCAGCTTTTCCGTCTAAAACTTTGGTAGTCTTGGATTACCAGCTTGTAGGATGTGATGCAAATGTGGAATGCATTTGGTTTGGACCAGCCTGTAACAAGATTGGGACATAAAAATAACTTTTTGGATTTTGTTTCCAAATTTAAAGCCTTTGCCTAAGAATATGACTGCACAATATAACTTGCTAATAAAACGTGTCTGCACAAAACAGAAATAGCAGTCTTACATTTTTGTATTGTATCTTATTTAATACACATCATCATCGTTAATTGCAAAAACGAATGTAGAACCGATATCTATCATTTTCTTTCTCTAAGTACAATAAAAAATGGTGGTTACTAGAGGTTTGCGGAGAGTGATTTTTTGGATCGGATCGGATAGCTTATGTTCGGATCGGTTTCGGATCGGATAACAACAGGTTCGGATCGGATAATATCGGATTCGGATATTTACAGCGCGGCGTAATGAGCAGATTTAAGTTTTCTCAAAAGCCTAAGGAACTACCATATCATCCTAATGTGTAAGGTAAGATTTGCCTTGATAGGGTAGAGTTGTTGATTGTTGTGATATATTGTTTCCAATATAGGCCAAATGGCAATTATTAAAGTATGCAAAGGTTCAACTAAATATCTGTTGAGAATTTAGAAATTTGTTGATTCCCCTTAGGCATAGGTAGTATATAATTAATTGAATAAGCTTATTAGGCCTAAATCAATTTCAGGATTTGCAACTTAAAAAATCCTTTTCCAATGCAACATAAATTTGTTCACTATTAGGCCTCTGTCTTTTTTGTTCTTTTCCTTAGCCTATTTGATCAGAAACTAGGCCTGAGTGACTAGACAAAAGAATTAAATATAAAACTTGATTCACCTATCACCTCATATTTGAAGAAAGCTTTACATTTTTATTTATGCACTAATGCCTGACAACCTAGATTTTGATTCACTACAATAACACTAAAAAAACAAAATAAGTCCGAGCAGTAAACTTAACCTAAATTTCAAGATAAGTTTCAAATGTTTAAGTTTCGGTATTAAAGCTTGGTCATTTAATTAGAACAAAGGTCTATTTGTTTTATATCACAAACAACAAGCTAACTCACTCACTCACTAATTATTTTCATAGACGTAGGCTGTCAAGCCGCATTGTACTGTTATCTAAGAAAGTCCAATTTAAAATTTTAATCACGTATTGAAAATACGGCCGGCCGGCTTTGACTAGGCTTAAATCGTCAAAGATAAATATTTCAGCAAAATAAAAACTTATTTGTGATCGTTCAACTTTCTATTTCTAGGTAGGTAATTGTTTAATTGATAAATAAAGTAAGAAGAAAGACGTTCTTGAGTTAATTCAGCTTTTAAGCAGACGACGACATTCAAAATGAAGTGATTTGGAAAGACAAAACAATGAATGAACAGGTTTGCCAAATCTTTCACAGCCCAAAATTATTGTAGGCTTTTTATTTTATCGTATCGACAGGCCACGTAAGATATTTACGGCCTGAAATAGTCGTACGAAACAACAACACGACTATTTGTTTATGGGGTATTTACGGGATATTTCGTTTTGGAAATTCACGACGACTGACTGTTGGACACTGTCGACACTGTCGGTCAATGGCGAACACTGATTTGTCTTGATTGCGATTCTCCCTCATACCAATCGATGTTTCGTCGGTAACGGATACTAATCGAGACAGAACTATTACAGTTTGTACTACTATTTGTTAACTGATTTAATGCTACGATACAAGAATTTATCTTAAGAAAATGTTTGTTATCGTGTCGGGTATTGCGCAGTAATCTGATCGTATACAACGATCTCGATTCTCGATCTTATCACGAGTCGCAATATCGGCAACCGAAATACATCGCGTGATGCATACCACTACATAATCGCATTGTGTTGAGGCGTTGTTCTAGCCGCTATTGCAACCGTCGCATTTCAAAGCGTCGTTTTTGCTCCGCGATGTTTTCTGTCACGAATGTACTTTCATCGGCAGTGACTTCTTTTGTTTGGAAGACTTTCCTTACTTGAAAATTTGATCTTACTTTACAATTTACCCCAAAAATGCAGTCTATCCGATAGAGTCGGATATCTAGTCAGTCTTACCGGATAGTTATAAAACCCTCGGATCGGATTCGGATATCCGATCCGATCCGAATCCGATCCGAGTTTTCGGATATCCGCACACCTCTAGTGGTTACATTATAAATTTAAGGATGTAAATTATATAATCTTACTCAAAGCTATAAAACCAGCTTACAGCTTCAAGCTTATGTCATTAAACAATTTATTGCATACAGAAACATAATTACGAGTTAGTCTGAAATATTTTGAAATCTCACCTGTTCTTTTGAGTTTTCTCTCCTTTTGTGTACCGTAGTAAGTTAAAATTTTAAAAGCTGGACACCACTTTTTGAACTCCATCTCCCAATTTAACATGACTGATGTAGGGACTACTATTAGATGAGGACCCCAATTTCCTGGAACACAAAAATGACTCTTGAATGTTATAGAAGAACAAGATTTTGATTGAGAAGTATTGGAATATGTGGTGATGAATGCTTACTTTGTGCTGTAGGAAATATTTATATATTTTTAATGCCACTTTGTCAGAATGGAATCAAGGAAATGTAATCCATTAATTGTATAGCCAACTACATTGAATTAAAAAATAAACTTAAACTCATTCACATAAGACTCACTCTTCATAAGACTTCATTTCTATTGCTTCTTATAAGAATTTAATCAGTTCAAAACCAACTAACTGGTACCCCAGTTTCATCAGTGGGATATTATGTTATATTTAATTCCGTAAGGCGATTCTTTGCGTCAAAATTGTGGGCCTCGGGCGAGTTGTGGAAAAACAGGGGAGGGCTCAAATTAAAGGTCTCTATTCCATGATGGCGGGAAAAATTATGGAATTTCCAAAATGTTAACATAAAATTAGATATAACGTAAAATGTTTACCATAAGAATAGCATTAGAAGTCAAAACACTTCTTCTTTGTTTACATAAAACATGTAGTGCTGATACTTGATTCAAAACCATGTGCTAGATATTAAAACATGGTGAATCTAAAAGCCAGTTTAAAGCTTACTTTAAAAGTAATTTGCACTATAATAAAGAGGGATTGTTTAAATTTAAGTTGTCTCCGATTAGGGGCTTTTTGCCTGTTCAAGCCACTAGTTATGTTTTATTTGTGGTAGAACCAAACACCAAGGGAACAAAAACCAACACCAGATAAAAGGCTTTTAAAAAATTTACCTTTCTCGCAGGCGAGGTGAGCCAGCACCGCGATGGTCTGGATGGTTTTGCCCAGTCCCATCTCGTCTGCGAGGATCCCGTTGAGCTTGCGATCGTGCATCGTGACCAGCCAATCCAGCCCGATGTGCTGGTATTCTCTCAACGGATGTTTCAACAGAAAAGGAACCTTGGTCACCACCTGATCAAACGATATTAATAATACTATTGAATGCAAGCCATTTTTAATTAATCATTTAAATAAAATAAATGATTGTTTAATCAGGAAAGCAGGCTTACCTTTAAACAAGTCCACAGAACACATTATGATCACAGGTTTGTAAATTTCCGTGGCCACTGACCACTTTTTCAACCACTAGAGAAATGGCAATGCCCTAGTGGTTGAAAAAGTGGTCAGTGGCCAAAAAATTTGCAAACCTGTGATCATTATGTGTTCTGTGGACTTATTTAAAGCAAGTAAGCCTGCTTTCCTGTTGATTTCCTAAAAATTCCTGGCAAATGCCTGATCTTTTTAATCAAATAATGATTTAATCATTTATTTAATGATTAAAGCCACCAGCAAACACAGATTCTTAACAAAAACACCAAATCATGGTTAGTGGGTGTTTATTTGCCATGTGCTGACTTATTTAACTAAAATTTAAAAGTAATGTTTAAGCAAGCTTACCTGACTGAACAATACTCGTAGCATTAGATTACACAAATTAATATGACATAGTGGAATATTTATTTGTCTATTCTATCACCATGACTGTGCTTTACTCAGGTAAGCGTATTATAATCACACAGTCATATAATATCAATTATAACAAATTTAACAATGATTTTAGTTTTATTAAATAAAAAACCTACCTAGCTATTGACATTTTTTTAAATGAATCAACTATTTTAGATCTGATCAGTTGAAATCGAGAAAATATTATGGTTAACTATGGTTTCTTAAGAAAAGGGGTAGGACTGCGAGACAAGAGCCCCCTTTTAGTTCCCTTAAGAACATACCTATTATTATCTAAGAGGTAAAATAATAACTCACACTAGTTGAAGACAAAGTGTTTCCTTTCGGCTGGATACTCTCGGCTATCGCTGCAACATCCTGTATTTCTGACTCTTTCTTATCCACCTAAAACACAAAAACAATTTAGTCAAAATTATATCTGACAGGGACTTTTTATTTTATATTGTTATTTGCCGAGTGGCAGATTGACTAACAACAATAAAATATCTAAAGTATTTTAAAGAGAAATCTGAATTCTGTAAGCAACAAAAGAATATTTCTACACTTTCTGGTTCTGTCTTTATTACATTTTTAAAGCTCTGGACAGCCTTACTGTCAGGTGGCGAAAATTGTAATCTCCCAAAATGTCTGCTAAATAAACACACGTTTTGGTAGAACTGTCAAAACTTTGTTTTCGTTTCACCTCATTTACACTACAAAAGAATGCCCTGAAATATTTCACCGAGAGATTTTTTACGCAATTAAAATTTCTGGAAAATATTTGCGCAATGCATCAGCTGGTCTTTTAGTTTGGCAACCTTTCATCTTAAACGATTTGTTTCATTTTATAGTGTGTTTCCACACTTTTGTCATCGTATTTCATGAATTGTGTTAAGCTTGCAAGCATTTAACATTAGTTGCACTTGCAGTTGCAGCAAAATATTTTCTTGTGCAAACTACCTCTACATAAACAAATTACCATGTGATTTATCACCAAAACATTGCAGGTAATAAACAATAATTACGACAACAGCGCACTCACTCACTAGCCAGTACGGCTGTCCAGAGCTATAATACCAAATCATAATTTTATTTATATACAGCAAAAGAATACCTCTTTACTTCCTGGTTTTGTCTTTACTCAACTTTCACTACCAGAATCAAACGTAATTTTACTTCTATCAAATAACTTTTTTGTACAGGGAGAAGAATACTGAATATTAGAGATTAACTGGCTGGGTTCAAGACCTAAAGTTTACAGATAAATTTTGAAAGCTTCAACTACAGGGAACACTAAAGATAAGGAGAATCCTAAACTAATGTTCCTCTTTCAACATAAATAAGGAATCCATTGGAGTGCTTGTTACACCACTGATGTTTTAGCAATTTTAAACACTGTTTTTTTTTATAAAATTAACCATGAGTTATTTTTTATAGTCGTTTTCCAGTTGCAAGGCTTATAGCAGTTCTTGAGGTTGAAACATTTTTTAAAAAATAACTAAAATAAAAAAACCCAAAAAATAACCTTGAGTAAACCAAAAATATTGCTAAAAATTAGAAAACCGGCATTATATTGGGGATATTATATTCTTAACCATGGTAAAAAAGAAAATCTCAACAGACTAATCACAAATCTGCCTCGATTTGACCGCGAGACTTGGTTTTCACGCAACATAGGCTGACGAAATTCGTCTGCCGCGATGCTGCTACGAGATCATCTGACAGAACAGGGCTTGTAGCAGTTCTTGAGGTTGAAAAATAAATAAAAATAATCAAAATAAAAAAATAATAAAAAAACCAAAATCCAAAAAATTAAAATAACCAAGAGCAAAATCATAACCCGCTACAGGCTCTGCATTTGTGATTAATAAAAATAAAGCTACTACTTTTATTTCCAGTAACTAAATTCAAGACAGTGTAGATAGACAATGACCTGTTGCTGTGAGCTGACATCCTCCGAGGCGGCAGGCTCCTGGGTCAACAGCTGCGAGAGGTCCTCGGCCGATGTCTCCTCCACTTCCATCGCCTCCTCCTCGCTGGAGCTCCCGCTCTCGTCTTGTTCTTCTTCTTCCTCCTCGTCCTCTTCTTCATCCTCTTCCTCACTCTCCGACTCCTGCGACTCAGTCTCCATCGGAGTCCCGTTGGTCTGGGCCGCTCCATACTTGGCCCTCAGTTCTTCGATGCTCATCTCCCCTTCGGTCTACAAAATTATGATCATAAATGTGAAAATTTAACACAGAATGTTAAAATAATAGTATTGAAAGGTACGAACAAGCAGAAGACAAATATTTTAATCAGTTGAGGAAAAGCCAAAGGCATAATAGATCTTTAAGTAAGGAAAGGGAAGTAAGGGTCTCATGTTTCCTGAAACAGCCATTCCAGTCCCTCTACAACTCTGAAGAAGTCCCCCAGAGGGACAAAATATTAGTGTTTTTATGTGACCTCTTTATTTGTGACCCGCCAAGGGAAAAGGGACCTTAACTTCCACTTTTTCGAAAGTGAGTTATTAGTATATCCTTAATCTACATTAAACACCAAACAAACTGGTGAAAGAATTTTCAAGATATTTTAGAAAATGCCCGAGTTATAAATTTTTGAATTTGGAGTATTAAAAACATCAATTTTAGGAAATCGAGGTTTAAAGTTTTGCAAATTTCTATCTTCAATTTTTTTGTTACTACTTACATTATTGGTCATGTTTTATATATCATTTTGTCAGAAATTTAAAGCTGAATATGAATCCACCATTGAATTTGTGTCAATTGTTTGTATTTTTTGTCAAATGTTGCAGAAATAGATGGGAGTAGTGAATAAAACACAATGTTAAAGACAAAATATCTTGTTACATGATAAAAACTTAAGTTAATTTCAATTTTATACTCAAGAGTTTATTATAATAAATCTTAACAAAATATGACATTATATAAGGTGTCTGAGTTTTACTTTTTAATTTGTTGACCTTCTAGTATATTTTTAGCGAATTTCCTTAAAGGAATAAGCTATTACGGTAGTACTCATGGTAAGACCCAAGTCCGAGACCATGTTTATTTTTCATTTTGGGGTCCCCAGAAGCAAAAAACACCATTCGTTCGAATTTTTATATATATGTATCTATATATATATATATATATATATATATATATGTCTCTGTTAACACAATAGCGGCCGTAAATATGGTCCGATCTTAATGAAATTTGGTACAGACGTGTAAAGTGGTAATCACTCGGACGAGTTCGTGAACCAGCCTGATCGGACCACCGGAAGGGGGGGTAAAGGGGGGTAGGTAAACCCCCCCAAAAATGGGTTTTTTGAGTTTTTCACATAGAAAAATGAAGTTTATCAAATTTTTGTTAGCACCATTGAATTCAGCTCAAAAAAACAAACAATTTAGTATTTTGAATCACTGCTCTATGTTCATTGGTTACCGAGATATTGAAAGTGGTAAACACAGTACGTTGTCTCAATGTTAACCTTATGGGAAATAAGTAAAATTCTATATCTCACTTATTTCTCAACATATCTTGATAAAACTTGGTAAATGGCTTCTTCTAGTTCAAATCTACTAAATATTGAATTAAAACCAACCAGTTTAAACATCCCTGTAGCAGCAAACCTGCATACTCATTCCCCATGTTATTCTTATGGAGCTTACAAAAAACATGTCAAATCTCGCTATGATGGTTTAACATTTTTGTTTTGCATTTGAAATTCGCTGAGTATGCAGGTCTGCTGCAACGGGGGTATTGTTTGTTTTGAAACTTCACCTGGACCAGGAGCTACGTTGTCGACTACTTCTTGTGGAAGATCCTGTATATTTTCATGATCTGATTCCTGGATCAAGGCTTAGCAAGTCCTGCATTTATTCCTCACAGAACTCTCGGATTTTCTCAACTTCAAAGCGTTAAAACACTATCGGGGATGTCACGGTCCCCTTTCTCCAGATTGCAAGGGTTTCGAAATAAATTAATTTAACCATTTTAAAAGTTAAATTCAGGTGTAAGATGGACCAAATATTGTTTGGAAACATATAAACAGTAAGAAACAATAAAAAACAGAAAATGTGTTTTTTGACCCTATCCTCTAAAACTTGCTGTCCTGTCAAATTTTGTCTGGGAAGATAAGGTCCCTTTTCCCTTGGCGGGTCACATTTGTTTTTATCTGCTGTTGCCATGAACTTTATTTCTCCGGTAAGCTAGCTGACAACCTATTCCTTTTCTTACTTACAGACATATTTTAATCAGGAATAATAATGATGTCAACACATCCAAATTTCAATGTAATTCCAAAACAGCATAAACTTTCATGCTAAGGGCCACTTCACATTGGTCAAGTTGCTCGGCCGAGTTGCTATAGGATCAGCTGATTCCTATTGTTTAGAATTGTTAACTCGACTTGCCTATATGAAAAAGTTCGGTTTAAACTGGTCGAGTTGACGGTCGAGTCTAACTCGCCCTCCTACACGACCAGTGTGACGTGGCCCTATTGGCTGATAGTAAAAGAAGTGAAAGTATATTATTTATCAAAAATAGCAATGAGAAGTGAGTTCTGACAAAAAGATTTGACTTAAAAAAAGTCATCCTCAACGTGAAAATGGAAAACAATTTTATTCCTAATTTACCATATTTGTGTGCTTACTTTAAGGTCGTCCAGCTCCTGTTTATGATCAACTTTTCCTTCTGCTTTCTCTTGTTCTTGGATGGTCTCTTCGTCATCACTAGAATCTTTGTCGGAGGCTCGGAACTCTTCATCCTTATCCTGAAAACACACAATTATTTGAAAATATTATATTAGACAATGTCATTCTCTTCAGAGTTAAAAGTCTAGCTTTACACATTTTTAAGTGGTTCCCAGTTGTATTCAAATCAAATATTAAACGTGTATTGTGCAAGTGATATTCTGGATTTATATTTAACCAATTCCTTCTCTTTTACTTGAAACTTGCAAAAATCTGTTTCATGAAAAAAATCAACCCTATAGATTCCTCACACAAGTGTTTCCCATCAAATATAACAGCTTTAAAACAGGGATGCAATGTATTTTAAGAAAAACTTAAGATAACTCATTTTTTAAATCCACCTGAAAAAGACGTAGGCTACCAGTCATGTGCCAAATGTTGAGACTTACCACTGAGCTGGCTCCGTCTTCGTCATTTTCTTCTTCTTCAAGGACAATTTTTTCTCTATTATCTAAATAATCTTTTAAAAGGTCTTCTAATGGTAACTCTGATTCTTTCGTTAAGAGTTCAATTTCTTTAGCATTGTCCATTCCGCCTTCTTTCTCATCCTCCGCTTCCGCTTTGGCTATCGTCTCCTCATCGTCACTGGATGTTCCTCCGGGTTCAAATTCAACTGTAAAAAACAACCATAAATGATTCAATCTTTGAGCAAATCTTTAGAGGAATATTATTTCTCAACATGAGTTCACATTTAGAATCCTCTTTCTGTTTGTTACTTTCCTTCTTGTTTACCTTTAGATATTTTATTAAATAAATAAACGATATTTCTCCTCCTATCTATTGAGTATGATTATTTTATTATTATTAGTAGGATTGAATTAAGGGGTAAGTGGATAATATCTCTTACTTCTTTAACTATCTACACTTAAATCTAGGCTATTCTAAAATAATTAGGCTGAGATACAACAGAAATATGAGTTTATTGACAATTAAATCACAAACTTTCTCTCTTTTTAAATAAAAAGGGGATTTACAAAGTTTCACAATTTAGGGGTCTTATAGTTGAAGGCTAATTATACAAAATATATTTGAATCATGCTCAGGCTAGTTATCAAGGATGGCAAGAGTCTCTTGGTTCGGGTCTAAGGTAAGTGCTGGTCGAAACATTGAATATCTAACTTTATAATATATTTGATACTTTTAATTTTGAAAATGGTTAATTATCAAATGTAATTATAGCTTGAAAGTCTATGGAAGGATAATTATGATCTCTATAAAATAGTCACTAATCAGGAGTTTGTTTATAAACCAATATGTCTTCCTCAACAATAGTCTTGATGGGAAAATTTTATTACGAGTCAAAATTTATGAAGTTTCTCCAATCAAAGTTTATTATTAAATTTCTTGATGTCAGAATTTATTCTTGATGTATGTAGGTTATATATTTTCTTTAGTCTTTATTTAATTTTAATATCAATTTAAAATCACTGGTAGGCTAGTCCAATGGAGGTAAAGATGAATAAGGGCAGATCTTACCAAAATATTAACTCTTCACCCAGGTCACTATATTTCTTCTAGGCCATTAAAAAGGGACAACTGTGACCTGGTATACCGCCGGCTACCAAAAATATAGGCTTATTAAGGCCTAATACTTTCATTAATGGGAAATAAATTAACACTTGGACAGAGGTCCTTACAGAAAGATGTTAACACTAGGCCATTCTCAATTGGACTCCCCTCATCTCCTTTGTTGTAACAATGTAGCACATGTTTTCACTGCACTGGGGTTCACAAATCATTGAAGTATGATTTCCACTTTTGGTAAACATTTAAAAAGAGATCATTTTTGAAAATTTAGGTATTATATGAAATAATTATTTGAGATAGCTTTATTCCTACTTAATAAATAACTTACATTAAAATTAACTATGGGCAAAGGTATTGTATTATGTAATTAAATTTCTCAAGTGATTTACATTAACTAAGCAATAAATTTCCTTCTGATTTTATTTATAGGGTAAAATAATAATTAATAAATATTTGTCATTAACTAGCATCTGTTTACATATATTATAATAAATAATTATTAATGTTTATTTACAATTTCAAAGTAAATATTTGTGAACTATTGTATGTTGTACAGTGGGTTACCTCCTAAACTCTTTTAACACTTTCTTGGCAACACTAGTGATAATTTGCTTGATAAAGAATAGTACTAGAAGGTTTTAGACCAATGAAAGTTGTTTTGAAAAAGCATACTCTTCAACTATCTCACTATAAAATATCATCATAAATTATGAGTTTACAGTTGAATTGATACAACTATGCGGAGGGAGGGTGAGGAGAATTTCACTTATTTTCACTAGCGACAGACATGTTACCGAATCCACCGTAAACACAACATCGGTGGACGCACAATAATGATTGGCGGGTGGTAAATCCACCACTACCGTTCACTTATTACAGACTTGTAGGTTACTCACCGGTGACTGCGGCTGAACGCGCCCAATAATTAACCAATTATTACAAAAAAAATGTGATATATTAAAGTAAAATGAAAATGTGTGTTTCACATTCTCTGTCCAAAATATTGATGAATAAGTTTAATTTTAAAAATATATATTTCTTTAAAATGAATAGGCTAGATTATTATTTTATAGTTAAAAATTCAAAATCCTATTAATAATACTTTGATAAAACTCGTAAAATACTCTGCTCGTTTCATTGAAACAACGTTGGACAACATTCTGCTGCCCTGATACTAAAATACGTAGCAAAAAAGTGAAGCAGAAATACCTTGGAGACCAATGCATTTAGAGCAACAATTCAAAATACTAAATTGTTTGTTTTTTCAGGCTGAATCCAATGGTAAAAACAAGAATTTGATTACTTTAATTTTTTAATTTGAAAAAGCCAAAAAAACCTTTTTTGGGGTAAAAGCAGCCTTTACCCCTCTTTGGATCAGTCGATCTGGCCGGTTTACGAACACGTCCAAGAGAAACTAGCTTTACAAGTGTGTACTAAATTTTGTTACAATCAGACGATTATTAAGAGAGAACACCTCCATGCAGAACACCTTCGTACTAACAGACATTTAAAAAAATTAAAAATCTACCCCCCATATAAGCAAGCCCAAGTTAAATTCTGAAACAAATCGTGATTCTTGCAGGTAAAAATGCATTTCCGCGATAAACTCACTTGATATCCAGAAAGTGGTCATAAAAAGCTACTATCAATTGATATAAAAATAAATATAATTGCTGAGATTACCCTGAACGGGATTTTTTGTCCATTCTGTTAAAACAACGTTAATAGCTTAGTCCAGAGGAAATTCGCTGAAATTACCCTTCCTCTCCCGCTCCACTGATGTATTAATCCACTGTAATGTTCGAGCTGAGGAGGTTAAAACCATCGATGTAAATAAATACAACTGGATAGGCACTCCCCGTAAGGCTTGTGTAATAATTTCCGAGCCAACACAAGCTGTGTTGGCTGTGCATTAGGGTTGCAGCCGGGCCAAATTGAAGAGTGTTGGGGGAAAAAGCATGAAACTTTATAACTAATCTATACCAGGTGTTCAAAAAGTCCCGGATCGGCTTCGTAATTTTTTTATTATTAAATATTGGCCTACGAAACTTGGAACATGTCTCTTGGGCTCAAAATACTATTTTAGCAAGTATTCAGTGACCCCCTACCCCCTCAGGGGGACGGCCCACGAGGAGTCAGAAGAAAATCTTAAATGTAAGCATAGGTTGATATGAACATCAAATTAAAGCTATTATTGAGTAGAATACAATGCCGCAAATCCGATCTCAATCGGATCACCGAATCCAAAATGGCGCCAGTTTAAACTTTTCTCAACTGCAATTTTTAACAACCTTAAATATTAGATTTCAGACATTCTAAGCGTCCTTTCGTGATGCGGTTTGCGGCATTTTGTTGAGAATTTCATGCCCTTTAAAATTATGTACAGCACTACCTTTGCCGGTCATCATCCATGCAAGACATCCTTTAAGGTACCGTCCCTCATGGAAGTGGTTTATGCCATAGGCTGTGCATAGGTCGATATGTATATCATTTTAAAGGGGTAATAAAGCAAAATTTAATGCCGCAAACCGCATCTCGAACGGACGCTTAGAACGTCTGAAATCTAATTTTTAAGGGTGTTAAAAATTGCAGTTGAGAAAATTTTAAACTGGCGCCATTTTTAATTCTATGATCCGATTGAGATCGGATTTGAGGCATTGTATTCTACTCAAAAAGAGCTTTAATTTGATGTACATATCAACCTATGCTTACATTTAAGATTTTCTTCTGACTCCTCGTGGGCCGTCCCCCTGAGGAGATAGGGGGTCACTGAATACTTGCTAAAATAGTATTTTGTGTCCAAGAGACATATTCTAAGTTTCGTAGGTCAATATTTAATAATAAAAAAATTACGAAGCCGATCCGGGACTTTTTGAACACCCATTAATACGCAAGCGGTTTTCTTTTCACAGTCCAACCGCAGTAACGGCTGGGCGGATTTTAACGTTTGAGGTGTCAAATTAAAGGGAATTTTATGTAGATTTGTCAACAAGTCTCAGAATTTTAAAAAAGGGCGTCACTAAAGTACAGTAAAGGGCTGAAGTTTCGGAACAGTGGCGCTTCTCATCGACATTTGAGCAAGCTCAGTTTTGTTTACAAACTGAACATATGGCCAAGCTCTGAAATAGTTCTTCAGGTAAACTTATTTTTACAGCTGGTTTGGCTTTGTTTTCAACATTTTTCTTTTTTTTAAGATTTATTATTATGTAATTTACGTTATGATATGAAGTTTTTAAAGCTCTTAAACATTGCAGTTATCAGTTTTACAATGTAGTTTACGGTATCTCATAGTGTTTTTTGAAGTTGCATTAATCTGAGCAAATCTATTTTAGGACTTGTTGCATTTATAATGCCACCGATAAGAAGAAGACGAACATTGACCGGTCGGAGGAGTCGGAACGAACACGATCGCAACCGTTGGCATCACCCTCCCGTTGTACCATTTGATGCTCCTTCCAACCTCAGACCAATGAACTAAAAATGTTTTCATTGCGGTGGGTTACATTTGAAGAATGAAGAGACCGGTAGAGATAGTGCGTCATTTACAAGGTTATGCATATAAAGACAGCCGTTCCCTGCTATCTCTGTTTTGGCGATAATTATCAATAAGGTGCAACGGCCATCACTAAACAAAGGAAGTCATTATATGCCAGTGTTTGCTCTCGGTCAGTTACGTGTTGCTGTAAGCAGAGTTCAATCTTTTGCCGGTGTTGAAATATATACCTTTCAGGAAATAGAGAACATGGGGAAATGAAGGTGTTCCCAATCGTTAACATTTATACCGGAAACTCCTGCGGTAGATAAAATTAACTTTGAAAGTTTCAGTAGCTAAGCTATAATTTTGTTAATGAAAACTTAAGTATATAAGTAGGCTGATTATTCTTCATTCTTTTACTGTATGATTTTTGCTCGATTTCTAGCTACGTGTTATCTAGTCGTATTGAAACCACACGGATTTGGAAGCAGTTTTACGGGTAAAGCTTGCTATAATAGATGTATTGCTACAACTATTAAGTAATTACTATTAATATTAAACTAGACGATCAGTACAAGTTGGCCGGCAAAAGATGCGTTCCACCATCGCCCTGGTAAAATCTTAAATGCAACCACTCCCGGCGGCTCGCGTCGCGGGGCCTGAGTTACCAATCCAGTGTACTTATTTACATCGATGGTTAAAACACTGCTAATTACCCCCAGCACACTAGCGCCACTCACCGTCGGAGGTGTGATGGTCGTCGGCGGCGGCGGAGACAGTGACGGGCGAGGGCGAGGGCGCGCGGGAGCTGACGACGGACTGGGACGTGGACAGCGGCTCCCCCGGCTTGTTCAGCCCCTCGGCCACCAGCGACGAGTACTTCTCTGTCTGGTCCACGATGAAGCTGAGGTGCTGGTCCATCGCTTTCTTGCGCTTCTCCTCCAGCATCGTCTGGTGTTTGTACTCCACCAGCTGCGACAGTCACGTTTCTAGCTTAGCCTCTAATTCACCTTGGTTAGATGGACCAATACGGACTAATAATACGACCACGACTAAAGTTCAAATACAATAAGGAAATGTTAGGTTTATATGTGTAAGTATAAGATTTTTTTAAGAGGGAGGCAACCTCTTTTTATCACCACATTAACCCTCAAGCGGGCGCATAAAGAATTTTCCTCCGCAGATGTTTTTTTGTACTAAAATAAACAAGGATAATGTGTGTCGGCAGTCATGTCCAGCTTTGTACCTCACTCGCCTCATTCCAGGAAGCCCCTAAACCTATTTATACCTTCCCACACCCCCTTGGTACCTTTTTATTTGCAATTCAGTGATGCAGTGTTAGTTTACCGAGTGCCCTCTCCCGTAACACAGACAGTGATTCCTATATGTACTAAAAAATTACTTAGAATGTTCAATTACATTATTACACCAATTAAGTTAACAATTAATTGTATCAAGAATAAATTTGATTCCTAATAAAGTTTATCAACATTTAAACACAATATATAAAGTGATACCTATTCTATACTATTGGTTGATTGCTATATTTATATAAGACGTCAGAAAACTGCAACCTCTAAAATTGTGTAAATCGCTAGCTTTTTTCAATATGATCTTATGGGTAAATGACCACTAAGTTTTGAAGGTTGCAATTTTGTGACCCCTAGTATAATATTTTATTACATACCAGCTTTTACAGTACAATTAAATAACAATTTATAATCTGCATTTTAAGAGTGGTCAGTGCATACTTTTAGAATAACTGTT
Organism: Flexamia atlantica; assembly: GCA_035578135.1. Classification (NCBI taxonomy): domain Eukaryota; kingdom Metazoa; phylum Arthropoda; class Insecta; order Hemiptera; family Cicadellidae; genus Flexamia; species Flexamia atlantica. The sequence continues at coordinate 19,895,138 of JAQJVK010000014.1, read as the reverse complement.
TTTTTTCTTCTTATGCTAAACAAAAGAATACTTCTTTGACTTCTTAATCTTAAGACATGTGTTTTAAATTAATGTTTTAGTGAATTAAAGTTAAAAAATTCCAAACAAGTTACCTTTTCGGCATTAGCCCAGAATTGCTTGATCTCTTTAGCCATGATGTTGGCCACCCTCTTCAGTTGGAGCTCTTGAGACCTCACAGCCTTCTGGGCCATCAACTCCTTATCCTGGAAATACTTCTGCACCATTTTCGCACACTGAAATCAAAAAATTCAAAATAGAAAATAGTATATTTTTTGGTGTATTATTTATATATTTCTTACCAAAACTGAAAAGCTGTAGCACTGAAAGACCATAATTGGTACTGAAATACATAATCGCTAGTAAGACTTACCTGACAGGTTAATAAAACAAATTTTTAAGAATTCAGCCAATAGATTACCAAACCAACAATGAATTCTACATTGGTCAGCTACTTCAGTTGATTGACCGAGATTACAAGAAATGCAGATTGTAAGTAAACTTTAGCAAACCAAAAAGAAGAAAAGTCAAGAATTTTAAGGCAAGCAGAAATTTTGTTAAGACCAGTCTTTCTACCTGGCCCAACTTAATCCGATTCTTCAATATTTCATCATTATCTATCCGAAAGAACGTGCTCTTAAAATATTTTTGTAGCCATTTAAGAAATTCAATCCAGTCGGTTTGAAATACATTCACCTAGTTTCCCGAGCAGTCGTACCTTCTTAGCGGCAGCCTTCTTCCACTTGCGCTCCTGGGCAAAGTCGGCCGCCAGCCAGACCATCTCCTCCAGCAGGTAGTCCCAGTGGGCCTTGGTCCTCGGCGGCTCCTGCACCTTGGGCAGCCGCTTCTCCGCCCACAGTCCTTCCTTCTGCAGCTCTCCGATCCTGGCCATCACTTGCGCCTCCTACATAACCGACAACCGTCAAAGAAAAAACATTCCAGCCAAAAACCTTTCACACTTTTTACTTCAGGACCAAGATTCATACGCCCAAATTCTAATATTTATCCTAAACAATAATTAAGGCTACATGAAAAAAGAAACAAGTGGTGATTTTCAGTACGGTATCATTTTTCATTGTCAACGGTAATGTAAAACTTAAGATGAAAAACACATTCAATCGAGAAACCAAAAGCAATAGTGTTCTTTTTATTTAAAAAAAAAAACAAACATTTGAAAAATCAAAATGTACAACATTCAATAAATCAGACAATTTTTTTTCAATCATCCTATGACCACACACTATCATAGATTCAGCTATATTAAGTGGACGCCAAACATTTTCAGCTAGAAAAGATCTACAGATCTCTCAAACAATAAGCTAATTAAATGACATTCAACAGCAAACATCCCACCTGTTTGGCCCTCTCAACAATCTGCTCCTGACTGCAGTTGAGAGAGGAGTCGTAGGGGCTCTGCGACAGCCGCTGCGGAGTGGCCGCCCTGTTGGTGCCTGCGGTGGCAGCACTGACGCTGGCGGTGGGCGTCGTCGTGGCGGCACTGCTCTTCAGCGGAGACAGCAGCCGCTTCTCCAGGCTGGACAATGTCGTAGTCGACGTCTCCGGCTCCACTAGCGTCGGTGCTGGCAAAACGTTAATTTGTAAAAAAACAACAGTATTAAGTTAAATCTACTGTGAACTGAACAACTGTAATAAAATCTAATGATTGTGTTACCCAAGGATCTATTCTGAAGGTAATAGTAATTCAGTTAATGAATTCAATCAAATAATATGAAAATACAAGTACCGTAATCGTTTGGTTTTAATGTGTAATAACATTCTTCAAACATCAATTCTCATTGCCAAAAACATTGGGCGTTTTCGTTATACTTATAAATATGGACCAACAATGAGCAATAAAAAATGCTTGACATGACAATAAAATATCATTTTTAGTTCTGATAGGCCAAGAATTGAAGTTTGAAATCAGAACTTTAAACCAAACTTGGCCTTCTGTCCCAATTCCAACTTTTAGGCCTCTTGAAGCTAAAATAGTACTGATTTGATTACCAGCGAGGTCATAAAAAATATTCAAACTAATAGCCTATATTACAACAAATTAAATACAAAAAATTAAGCTTTAGAAGCAATATGGTAATCAATTATATTTTAATTTATTTTATTTTCATGCAAAATTAAAAAATGTTATCTACATAGACTGATAAGACCAAACTCATTTGCTCACTGCTTGCTATCACAATGTTTGTAAGTTAATTAAAATTGTAATTTTTCCTCTCCCGCGCACGCCACTTAGGCGCATGGGAGCCTGAAACTAATATATTTTAAAAGAATAAAACTTATTTTGACTTTGATTTTGACAATAACAGGGATTGTAACAATTCTTGAGGTTGAAAAAAATAAAAAAATAACTCAAATAAGAAAAAAAAATAACCAAAAAATAACCTTTTGTACACAAAAAAAGCAGCTAAAAATTAGAAAACCTGCGTTATATTGGGAATAATACATTCTTAACCTTGGTAAAAAAGAAAATCTCGACAGACTAATGACAAATCTGCCTAGATTTGACGGCGAGACTTGGTTTTCACGCAACGAGACTTAGTTTTCACGTATTTTAGCATGATGAGATTCGTCTGCCGCGATGCTGCTACGAGATCGTCTGACAAACGAATACTGTAAACAGGGCTTGTAGCAGTTCTTGAGGTTGAAAAAAACAAAAAAATAACCAAAATTCCAAAAAAATAACAAATATAACCAAATTTAAAAAAATAACAAAAAATAACCAAGAGCAAAAAAAACAAAAAAATAAAAAAAATAACCTGTTACAAACCCTGCAATAACACCAAGACTAATCCTATCAAAAAGTCAACTAGGCCTGATAAGGAATTATATTCAGTCAACTTACTTTGTTGGGAGGTCTTGGGTGCAGCAGCCGGCGTCAATGACATCGGCACCGCAGCCACCGTGCCCGGGACTGTGCCGACTGCCACCTTCACCTCCGGCTGGGGAGTGGGGGTTGTCACCGGAGTCACGAGCCCGCTCAAGTCCTCCCCCTCGTCCGTCGGGTCCAGCCTGTTGTTCTTCAGGTAGCTGATCAGCGCCGGAGCAGACGGACGTTTGCGATACACATCGGCCAAGCTGCACCCCTCCAGTGTCAGCAGTTCCGACACGTGTTCCACGTAGTCCTTCTTGATACGCTTTAACCGCACCGCTTTGTGCTCGGCGATCCTCTTGCGCCTCGACGCCAGGTCCTCCCCCGCGTCGGAGAGTTTGCGTTTGCGCACTCCGCTCTCCATGGGTGTCCGCAGGGGCGACGCACCGCTGAGAAGTTCGGCGATGCTTCTGCCTTCGCTCGGACCGTTGCTCGGATGGCCGCCGCTGGAATGTTCCGAGGACTGGGCGAATCGAGTCATTGTGGAAGAAGAGGGAGCTATCTATAAACCGCAAAGTTAAAATTATTACGATGCCACTGCATAGTATTTTGAAATGTAAAAACTTCTCAATCCTATCACTTTATTTCTTTGTTTGAAATTCATTGTTGGTGATGGTGATTTTATATTTTGATTTGGATTTTTGCGGACATTTGCCAAACTGATTAGTAAAAAACAAATCTCAGTTTTTTACTAATCAGTAAACTAAACAAATAACAAAAACACTAAACACTAGACAAATTGTTTTTTACTAATCAGTGATGGCAAATGTCCGCAAAAATCCAAATCAAAATACTTTATTTCTGCATAAAAAGTCTATGCAGTAACAAGCTTTGTAGAATATATAGAAGGAAGTATGACTGACTACTGGCCTTAATAAGTGATTTGAACAGCAATCATGAGTTAATAAATCAGTATTTCCCATTTTTTCAATCCATATAAAAGCCTGTGACTTGTAACACAAGTACCCACATCGAAAACATATTAATTATTAAAATCAATAATTAGTTTCTGCTTTGAAGCTCATTAACCCAAAATGTATAATAGTATAGTCTACATTTGATATAAATGATATAGTCTATACAAAGATTTATTGACTATCAAAATAGTTGTGTTGGGAACATGCAAATGGCAACCTAATTCTGAAACTGAATCTTAAGTAACTAGCTCCTTAAATTTTAGTACACCATTTACTATTTTCAACATTTACACATTTTACTTTTTTCAAATTTTTCTCACCAAAAGTTTTAAATTTTATATAAAACACGATTCATCTCTCTAGTGCATACAATCTCTTAACGTAAAAAGTTATTTTTCTGCACTTTTCTTCATGTATCCAACACTCTCCTGGCCAGAAGTCACGTGTCATCACATAAAAACTATCAGGTCAATATTAAACCCTGCCCTACCTATTCATTCCCAAAATCTCAACCATACTAGAGTGAAAAATTCCCTAAATCTCAACTAAACTTCATTGAAATGTTCCAAAAACCTTAACTTTATACCGGTTAAATCACAGTCTAAGGGCTACTCACAGAGGAAGAACTGGACGGTGTGGCGGGGGCAGAGACGGAATAGTGCATTCCCCCACCGGCCCCGGCCGTCTCCCCTCTGCCGCCACTCATCTCACTTCTGCAACACAACAACCATATGATAACTGTGAACGGCCATGCCATGCCAGATAAAAAACAAGATACTTTGGTGTTATACGGAGGCCACTGTTTATAGAGAGATTGTTTTGCTGGACACCAAATATAACTACATCATTGGGAAGACCGTACTTTAATCGACTTACTGTCCAAATTTGACTTAATTATGATGAACGGTATTTGTGTTCTGCCTCCCAGAAGGCAGCGATGTCAGCAAGGACTTAGTGTTCACGTTGTCACCGCCACTATCATCAACACCTGATCGCCACCCTTATACAGCGCGATGTCACGGTTATGTTAGGTTAGGTTTTAATAAATATATTAGTAGGACTTTCCTCGTTAAAAATCAAACAATACCAGATGAGTCATATTTTCGCCCGCCAAATCCCCTCCAAGCAGGCACAGGTCTGGTCGTTGACCGGGGCGTGCGCATCACCTGTGTGGGTTTTGGCGGGTGAAAGTAGGACTCATTTGGTATCGTTGGATTTGTAACAAAATGAGGAAACTCCTACTAACATATTTATGATAACCTAACTTAATATAACCGCCACAGCGCGCTGTATGAAGGTGGCCTCCGTATATACCAAAGTACAAAAAACAAGTAATTAAAGTACATTTAATCACCAAATAAACACAACCACAATTATTGTGGCTTAAACCTAATTTTTATCAGGATAATTATCAATCAAATGATATTTTTACGCATAGTTTTTTAAAGATAAATACCCCCGTTGCAGCAGTCCTGCATACTTAGCGAATTTCAAGTGCATGAATATATAATTTAAATGAAGTCTCGCATCAAGTAAAATCAATATACATTTAAAAGAAAGCGTGCAAAAATACTCTTCTAGTGGCTTTTAGGAGCAAAAGGCTATACAAAAATAATAGCCTATACTTGGCACGAAAATGCAATGTTCAAAACTTCTAAACACCTGGCTTTTCCAAATTAATCATATGGAGAAATGACCAGCTGTTTAAGTTTGAGTAAAAAATTTCATAAACATCATCAGTAAAAATATGTATTCGATATAGTACATTTATTTGACATATTTATTTATCTGGCCTTTAAATAAGCCATATGTCTGTATCCACCATATGGCTTTGAATAAAACATCAGCTCACATGTTTTAATGTAAACAAAGCAGACGTTTTAGATCCCAATGCTACTTAAATGGCAGTTATTTTATGTTATTTTTTGTTTTCTAGCAAACTTCAAGAAATTACAGTACTTTTCCTGAGTCCCTGACATTAAAACATAATTTGAGCCCTTTTCCCTCATCCTGTGACTTGCCTAATGCCCACAATTGCTATTCAAAAATAAATTATTCTCCATAAGATTAGTATGCAAAAATGCAGGTTTGCTGCCACAGAAATTTGAGAATGAGGCATCATAGGCTATATCCAACATATCTAAACTATATGAAGCCACATAACATGTTTTATCAAGATATGTTGAGGAATAAGAAAGCAATCCAATTTTATTTACCTCTCATAAGGTAAATAAAACCTCTCATCATGAGGTTTGCTGCCTCAGGAATTTTATGATTTGGATATTTTAAGCCATAATCAAGTAGATATTAACTGTATGAAGCCCCATGCCAGTTCTTATCAGGATATTTTGAGGAATAAGCAAACCACACAACCTTTTTTATTACCCATAAGGTTAACATGGAGAATGAGTATGCAGGTTTGCTGCCATGAAAATGTAAAAATAGGATATTTTAGGCCATAATCCAGTATATTTCAACTAGATGAAGCCAAATATAAAGTTTTATCAAGATACGTTAAGAAATAAGGAAGATATAGAATTTTTTTATTTCCCATAAGGATAACATGGGAAATGAGTCTACAGGTTTACTGCCATAAAAATGGAAATATTGGGAATTTAGATTAAAATGCATTAGATCTCATCTAAATGAAGCCAGAAACCAAGTTTTATTAAGATATGTTATGAAATAAGCGAGATATAGAATTTTACTTATTTCCCGTAAGGTTTACATTGGGACAACGTACTGTGTTTACCACTTTCAATATCTCGGTAACCAATGGACATAGAGCAATGATTCAAAATACTAAATTGTTTGTTTTTTCGAGCTGAATTCAATGGTGCCAAACAAAATTGGATTATGTTTATTTTTCTATGTGAAAAACCCAAAAAACCCATTTTTGGGGGGGTTTACCCCCCTTCCAGTGGTCCGATCGGACTGGTTTTCGAACTCATCCGAATAATTACTAATTTACATACCTGTGCCAAATTTCATTCTGATCTGATCATTTTTGCGAGTGCTATCGTGCTTACAGACATATATATATCAGGGCTTGTAACAGTTCTTGAAGTTGAAAAAAATAAAAAAATAACTCAAATAAGAAAAAAATACCCCCGTTGCAGCAGTCCTGCATACTCAGCGAATTTCAAGTGCATAAATAAATAATTTAAATGAAGTCTCGCATCAAGTAAAATCAATATACATTCGAAAGAAAGTGTGCAAAAATACTCTCCTAGTGGCTTTTAGGAGCAAAAGGCTATAAAAAAATAATAACCTATACTTGGCACAAAAATGCAATGTTCAAAACTTCAAAACAGCTGGCTTTTCCAATTTAATCATGTGGAGAAATGACCAGCTGTTTAAGTTTGAGTAAAAAATTTCATAAACATCATCAGTAAAAATCTGTATTCGCTATAGTACATTTATTTGACATATTTAGTTATCTGGCCTTTAAATAAGCCATATGTGTCTGTATCCACCATATAGCTTTGAATCAAACATCAGCTCACATGTTTAATGTAAACAAAGCAGAAGTTTTAGATCCCAATGATACTTAAATGGCAGTTATTTTATGTTATTTTTGTTTTCTAGCAAACCTCAAGAAATTACAGTACTTTTCCTGAGTCCCTGACATTAAAACATAATTTGAGCCCTTTTCCCTCATGTGTGGGACTTGCCTAATGCCCACAATTGCTATTCAAAAATAAATTATTCTCCATAAGATTAGTAAGGAAAAACGCAGGTTTACTGCCACAGAAATTTGAAAATGAGGTATCATTGGCTACAGTCCAATGTATCTATACTATATGAAGCCACATAACATGTTTTATCAAGATATGTTGAGGAATAAGAAAGCAATCCAATTTTATTTACCTCTCATAAGGTAAATAAAACCTCTCATCATGAGGTTTGCTGCCTCAGGAATTTTATGATTTGGATATTTTAAGCCATAATCAAGTAGATATTAACTGTATGAAGCCCCATGCCAGTTCTTATCAGGATATTTTGAGGAATAAGCAAACCACACAACCTTTTTTATTACCCATAAGGTTAACATGGAGAATGAGTATGCAGGTTTGCTGCCATGAAAATGTAAAAATAGGATATTTTAGGCCATAATCCAGTATATTTCAACTAGATGAAGCCAAATATAAAGTTTTATCAAGATACGTTAAGAAATAAGGAAGATATAGAATTTTTTTATTTCCCATAAGGATAACATGGGAAATGAGTCTACAGGTTTACTGCCATAAAAATGGAAATATTGGGAATTTAGATTAAAATGCATTAGATCTCATCTAAATGAAGCCAGAAACCAAGTTTTATTAAGATATGTTATGAAATAAGCGAGATATAGAATTTTACTTATTTCCCATAAGGTTAACATTGGGACAACGTACTGTGTTTACCACTTTCAATATCTTGGTAACCAATGGACATAGAACAATGATTCAAAATACTAAATTGTGTATTTTTTCGAGCTGAATTCAATGGTGCCAAACAAAATTGGATTATTTTTATTTTTCTATGTGAAAAACCCAAAAAAACCCATTTTTTGGGGGTTTACCCCCCCTTTACCCCCCCCCTTCCAGTGGTCCGATTGGGCTGGTTTTCGAACTCATCCGAATAATTACTACTTTACACACCTGTGCCAAATTCCATTCCGATCGGACCATTTTTGCGAGCGCTATCGTGCTTACAGACACATAAATATATATATATATTTTTTTTTTTTTTTTTTTATTGTTTAATTCACAACTTAGGGCTGCTAAAAGTATTTGTAAAAATAATAATAAACTTGAGCACCCTTTTATCATTATTTTATTTAAAAATCACGACACGTGTTTCGGTAATTATACCATCATCACGGTGAATGAAAACTTAACCTTAAATATAAATAAACATCAGTCATATGTATCTTCCTGATAGATAACATTTGTTAATTAATTAATTAAAAATAGATTCAATGAACATATTCAAGCCATACGCTCAAACAACTTGACCAGTCAAAAATCGACTTTTGCAGAGCATATTTTACAAACAGATCACAATTACCAGTGCATTGATAAAAATTTAAAAATTTTAGATTACGAAGTCAAAGGTCCGAAAATGGACACAAAAGAAGAATTACAAATTTATTTGCACAGAAAACAGAATCAAACGGACATATTAAATGTAGCAAATAATGAAATAGAAAACCAAATTTTTGAAAAGATATTAAATATAAAGAAAATCAATCAACCACCTTGGCCCAGGACATTAATTAATTAACAAATGTTATCTATCAGGAAAATACATATGACTGATGTTTATTTATATTTAAGGTTAAGTTTTCATTCACCGTGATGATGGTATAATTACCGAAACACGTGTCGTGATTTTTAAATAAAATGATGATAAAAGGGTGCTCAAGTTTATGATTATTTTTACAAATATATATATATATATATATATATAGAAATTCGAACGAATGGTGTTTTTTGCTTCTGGGGGCCCCAAAACGAAAAGTTATCATGGTCTCGGGCTTAGGTCTTACCATGAGACCTACAGTAATAGCTTCTTCCCTATAGGGGAAATTCGCTAAAATAACTAAAAAATAACATTTTGTACACAAAAATTCTGCTTAAAATTAGAAAACCGGCGTTGTATTGGGGATAATACATTCTTAACCTTGGTAAAAAAGAAAATCTCGACAGATTAATCACAAATATGCCTAGATTTGACAGCGAGACTTGGTTTTCACGCAACGAGACTTAGTTTTCACACATTTTAGGATGATGAGATTCGTCTGCTGCGATGCTGCTACAAGATCGTCTGACAAAATGAATACTGTAAACAGGGCTTGTAGCAGTTCTTGAGGTTGAAAAAAAAAACAAAATTCCAAAAAAATAACAAAAATAACCAAATTCCAAAAAAATAACAAAAAATAACCAAGAGCAAAAAAAAACAAAAAATAAAAAAATAACCTGTTACAAGCCCTGATATATATATATATATATATATATATATATATATATATATATATGTATGTATGTATATATAAAAATTCGAACAAATGATGTATTTTGCTTCTGGGGGCCCCAAAACAAAAAGTTATCATGGTCTCAGGCTTAGGTCTTACCATGAGACCTACAGTAATAGCTTCTTCCCTATAGGGGAATTTCGCTAAAACAAAAACAAAAAACAGCTTTCTCTTAAACTGATCTGCCATGATTGAAACTTATGAAAAACTTGATGTGCACTGTTTTATCCCTTGATAAGCTCACAAACGTAACAAGGATAATTAATAGCCTAAGTTAACAATCATAAATTTGCTTGGTTTTAAAATTGGTTACTTAACATTTTAGGGAAAGTTTTTGAAGCACAGAGGTAGAAATTAAGGAATTTTCCCAACAAGTCGCTAGTAAGTTTGTTACTGATTTCCTGAGGACGTTATTACATATATACCAAAACTCTTCAATATGTAGGACCAATGATTTAGGCCTAGGTGTCTAAAGAGATTTCATCAAGATATCATAGAATAATTTTCTCTCCCCTAAGTTAAATATGCTTTACCAGACTGGATTTAGTGGATGCGAGCCAAGGAAATTTTTGAAAGGGGTGATTCTCTGGAATGCGAGGCTCAGATCATGTTTGTGAAAGTAATGTTTTAGTACATGTAATGGGAGTATTTTGTTAGTAAAATATATAAATTTAGTGATTATGGTAAAAACAATATTATTTTTCCACTATAATGTGAAGAAATAGCTAGTATACTTATCCAATCTTGTAGACATCACTGACTAAGAAAGAAAATTGTAATTAGAATGTAATCTGTTTGGTCATTACAGTAGAACCTCGATTAACCGTCACTCTTTTATCCGTCACTCTCTGTTATCCGTCACTGCTTCCGGGCTTGCAATATGTTGTAAAATGGCGTTGCGCAAAGCACGGAAGAAAGTGCAAGCGCCATTGTGATCGAACGCATCTGTCCACGGCTAATGACCTTGAGTTTCCGCCGAAAATCATCACTCCCACGCAAGGAGTAGTATGGGGGTGAGCGAGTTATTTATAACTCATTGCCATGTTGATTTTTTGGTTATATGGCACACCTCGTAGATCAGCGTTACATAGTGTTTGCTGTTACACAGTGTGTAGCTAGCACATACTGTGAATCAACTGCAGTATAGTAACTGTTGATTTTTAATGATGGCTGAAAAACGAAAACGAGTCGTACTAGGGCTTGACCAGAAAATAAAAATTACTAAACGTTTGAGGAAGGGCAAAACAGCTACAAGTATCGCGCTGATTTACGGTGTTGGCAGACTGGTTTAAAAGATGGCAGACTATCTTTTAATGTGAGGTTATGTAATTCACTTACGAACACTGAATGAGCACAACGTATAGTTTAGAAAGTTTTTAATTACCATTGTTTGAATGTAATTTAAACATAAATATGTATTATCCACTTATATAGGGTTTAATTTCTTCTAAAATATTTTAAATTTACGTATTGAGTAGGTTTATAGCTGAATTTCTGTTATCCGTCTATTCTCTTAACCGTCACACTCCCGGTCCCGAGAGTGACGGTTAATCGAGGTTCTACTGTATTGGACTATTTTTATAAAATAGCCTAAAATAAGTCTCGTCTTGGTGCAACAAGCCAATAATAACATAAAATGCATGTTTTAAGTTATTAGAGTCACTTAAAACAATAATTTTCCAAACACACCTCACTGTGTCACTTGCAACAAAAAAACTTTCCATTTTCTTTCTGCTGACTTAAAAAATTGCATTATTATCATTAGTTATTTAGCAAAGGTACTTTGTTAAGGTTTATCAAAATTATGTGTGACTGTATTTTTATTTTAAATGTTTAGCACCATACAAATTAGTGTTGTTTTGTGTCTTTTCCCAACAAGTCGCTAGTAAGTTTGTTACTGATTTCCTGAGGACGTTATTACATATATACCAAAACTCTTCAATATGTAGGACCAATGATTTAGGCCTAGGTGTCTAAAGAGATTTCATCAAGATATCATAGAATAATTTTCTCTCCCCTAAGTTAAATATGCTTTACCAGACTGGATTTAGTGGATGCGAGCCAAGGAAAATTTTGAAAGGGGTGATTCTCTGGAATGCGAAGCTCACATCATGTTTTTGAAAGTAATGTTTTACTACATGAAATGGGAGTATTTTGTTAGTAAAATATATAAATTTAGTGATTATGGTAAAAACAATATTATTTTTCCACTATAATGTGAAGAAATAGCTAGTATACTTATCCAATCTTGTAGACATCACTGACTAAGAAAGAAAATTGTAATTTGAATGTAATCTGTTTGGTCATTATTGGACTATTTTTATAAAATAGCCTAAAATAAGTCTTGTCTTGGTGCAACAAGCCAATAATAACATAAAATGCATGTTTTAAGTTATTAGAGTCACTTAAAACAATAATTTTCCAAACACACCTCACTGTGTCACTTGCAACAAAAAAACTTTCCATTTTCTTTCTGCTGACTTAAAAAATTGCATTATTATCATTAGTTATTTAGCATAGGTACTTTGTTAAGGTTTATCAAAATTATGTGTGACTGTATTTTTATTTTAAATGTTTAACACCATACAAATTAGTGTGTTTTGTGTCTTTTAAACAAAAAGTGTTTTAAAATCCGTTCCATGAATCACGTTATGCACAGGACTTAGGTAAAAGACTGATAACTGCAGATAAACAACTTTGATATGGATCTTACCATATTTCTCTATCATGGAGTCAGGGTTTAAGCTGCGATCGCATTTGTCGCAAAATGCGAAATGCACCACGAAAATGCGACAATATTCGGACAGGCTGTCGCCATTTTGCTACAAAGTAAGAGTGGAAATTGTTAACTTTATTGCAGAAAATCTGGTTTTAACCGATGCAAATCTCAATAAAAGTCCATTTACTTCAACAAATTACTTTGCACTAGGCCTACTTTAAAATAAAATAAAAGTTAACAATGGAATGTAGTCTGCAACGTAACCCTCGATCAGATTCCGCGTCAATAAGATCCACAGTTAAAAAGAAGAATAGGTAGACACATAGACATAGAGAACGTATAGACGTGCCATACGTTCTCTGTGCCACAGATGAAGAACTTCATCTGTGTCTGTGCTAAAGAGCAGTTGGCGCGCACTCTGTAGTGGCCGAGTCGCCGAGTCTAGCCGAGCGGTAGCGAATGCGAGAATGTGGAGGGCTAGTTCGCCACCGATTGGAATGATATGGAGTCGAGTAATCAATATAGTAATTGGATAATTCTAGTTTCAAGTCATGAATACCCTATTTAAGGGGCAAGAACGTTGCCGTGGATTATGCGGGGATTTTGAAAGATACTGCCGTGTAAAACCGGTGATTTTCTAAACTCACCGTAGGTAAAATCTCATGGCCAGTCTGGCAACACAAGCGAAAACAGACGTCACGAAACCTCGAAAACGGTGATGCGAGATGCGAAATATAGTTTGTTTTTGAGGTTATGTTGTTCGATTAAGTTGGTTTGATGACATGTGCCATAATTTAATGACATGCGATAAAAATGCTAAAAGGAAAATAATTTTGCTACAAGTTTCAAAGAGCTTGTAGCATTTTTGCTCGAAGAAATTTTTTCCCAGCTTAAACCCTGCATGGAGTTATTCTAATTTTAAGCTTAAAATAGGCCTATAAATAAATAAAACATTTTGATTAGGAAAATGTACCGATTGGCCATTATTGTATCTAGGCACTCCAAATTATGTAAATGATTTATTAACTTATTTAGTTATCCATTAACTTAATGATGATGACTAATTTAAAAAAAATCACTTTCTTCAAGAAATTCTGAATTTTCCCTGAATCCCATGCATCACAATCACATTTTCAGTAGGCCCTGATAACTGATTTATATTACACAAAAATTAATTTTGTTTAAAATTATTAGAATCTGCGCTATGAAATAAACTTCAATTGCATGAAGAAGAAATATCAATTAGGCCCTACTTTTTTTTAATGTTTACAGGTCTGAGTGACCCATGCGTCACATGATGAACTGCCCACTGTTTATTTCTTGAATTTATTCGTGAAAATCTTTTAAAACCCTCCTGACATGTTCATTTCAATGTATATTTACTAATTCTAGATCGCAACTGAATATGTATTCATTTAAAGAAATGGCTAAACACACAACCAGAAACTACTGTCCCATGCATCACGATGTATTAGAATTTTAAAATGTTATTTTAACATAGCCTATCAAAATATAAATTTTTCAAGAAAAAAAATTCAATCAAAAGCATTTTAAATAGGCCCCCCTAATAAAATAAAAAAATTTTAATTAAATAAAAATTTCAGGACAAGAGTCCTGTGCATCATGGTCACATTTCTAGCAATAACTTAATGTAATTTATATTGGGTACACAAAAATTAATTTGTATTTTAATGCATAGAAATTATTTGTCTGCAGGATGATATACACAACACCAGAATGGAAGAAAGAAAATTAATTAATAAGCCTATTTTGTACTACTTCCAAGTGTATAAAGGGTCTTGGAATGTCAAAGCGTCACAGAGAGAATTGCCCAAAAGAGATTTGTTAACCCTCTAGGTGTCCATTAAAAAAACCTTAAATGTTAAACAATTTTTTGCAAGTTAGCAGATTTTTATATAAAATGCTATAGGCCCTACACAAACTTTAAATGGTGACAATGGTGTACAAGTATACTTTCTTATTAAAGTAGGGAAAATGGGTTATCTTTATCAGGTGGTAAATATCTATAACTACACTAACTGTGTAATTTGGTTGATAAAATTTATTGGCCTGAATATATAATCTGGCTTAGGTTCAAATCCGGAAAATATATACTAAAAAGAAAACTGGAATATATTTTATCATCAGTAGGCTATAATCAAAATCCAAGGTAGGCCTGTACATTTTTTTCAGATTTTAACCCATTGGACACTGAGTACTTAATTCACTGACAGTATCTGAAGAACATTATTAAAATAGACCGATCTGTAGTTTTACTAAACAGTCACTGAGTAACAACTACGACTAAAACACACATTATAACTGTTTAAACTGGAGTGTATTAAGAGTGTTAAGCTGATCATGTGCATCATCACGTAGGGCCATGTAACCCTATCATGAGACAGTCTCCATGAACAAGTCTCCATGAAAAAGTCTCCATTGGGTTAATATGGAAAAAGAAAATATATTAGGCCTACACTTAATAGTTTATTGGGGTTAGTAGTAAAATTAAAATAAAGGGAAAGAAATTAAAATATGCTGTCCCCATTTTGTAAGAAATCACATCTAACCCAGACTTAGGCCTAAGTCTAATCACCTTCCACTTCACTTGAAAAGTAGGCTATTCAATAAAAATTCTCCAACTAGATTTTAAAACGCACATGTTAGTAGGCTATCAACATGTCATAAAACTGCATTAACTGTCGGGCATCGAACAAACAACACAGCTGAAAGGAAAAAAACTGTTATGAACAAAGGTAAACCTAACAAATACCAAACACTTGAGGGTCAAGTAAGGTTTATGTTACTTTTAAGGGTGTTCTTCCAGATCTTTAGTTTAGGGTTTATAATTGCTGTCATATTTGTGAATTTATCCTATTTATTATAATAATCATAATTTAAAACGTAGAATCTAAGTCATTGAGGAATAATTCAAACACAAAGTTTTTGAAGTAAGCCCTATAACAAACTAATCGCGCAATATACACTGAAGTCATTTCGCTGACTTACAGACGACAGCCGCGACAGTCGAAAGGAGTTGGTCGTTAGTCATTTTGGCATTTACTTTTCGACTGCACGGGACATATGATTCAATCTGCTGTTACTCCCCTGAAATCCTTAGTCGCCGTTAGACAATGGAACCATCCAGTCGTCCGTCAGTAAGTAGTTTTCCCACCTATGGAGTGTGTTTTAAGACTTTTAATTTGTCGATTTGAGGTACTCAAATGGTTTTCTGCAGCAAAATTTGAGTTGATTCTGTAATAAAATAGTGAAAGGAACACATTAAAAATAGGCCTAAGACAGTTTTCATCAAAATCCATGAGGTTACCGTATATACAGAACATTTACCATAAACAGGTTTCTGATTACCTACTGTTCTACTAAGCCCAGGCCTATTTTGATTAAATACCGTGGTTCCAATCAGAGGAATTGAGGAAGATATCCACTTCAACTCCATTAAGTAATAATCATAGAAATATAGCCTATTTAACTTTTAAAGCCACCGACTCGGACCAATCAAACTTACAAAATTAATGTCAATGTGATAAAGTTTTTAATAATAGTTGCATCGGATATGATTGCAGCCTAGTGAAGACCCGTAACAAAAGGGCCTAGGTCATTAACCTCTTGAGTTTATGAATTAGGCCTAATCTTGATTATGAATTTATGCATCAATAATATAAGCATGCATAGCCAATAAGTTTAATGACATAAGCTAAGTTGTTTGAGCCTAAACGATACATAAATTACATGCCATATTTAGGAAGACCTAGGTAGATACAGAAGCCTAAAATGATGGGTTCCAAATGCTATTTAACATCAGAGATTTTAAATCGAACTAAAAGAAAATCCAGTAACCAAAACAGTGATTAAAAGCAACAATCCGTTTGTGCAGGTTAACTACGGTCTATCAAAGAATCATGACTAATCGAGAAAAAAAATTAAAATTCCCAATTAGGAAATTCTTGAAAACAAAGAATAGTTTGCATTAAATTTACTTTTTCGATGCAAGAATAGTGCTGGAAGCGATTGATTCGCATTTAGAAAACTTGACTAATGAAGTGTGGAATGAGCAAGGTGATGCAATACGAGGAGTGGAGTTTCTCCGTCTTCAACACCTCCGCCATATTGTGGGTAAGGGAAGCTAGAACCGAAGAGACTCACCATTTTTTAAACACGAGTTTTCCAAGCAATCCTTCGATGAATCGTTTTGAAAACTGCACCAGTATAGTTATCACGGTATGAAGATCATTTTTTTACTTCAGAAGATTGTAAAATCGGACACTACGATGTTAATAAACGGAGCAAGCAGTAGTCTGCTTCAAGGACACTCACTTTTGAGAAACATGGCGTCCATCGTCGATTATCGTCACCTCCTTCTCCAACTTCACCTACCGTTTCGAGGTCTGCAGCACGTTGGAGACCGGATATGTCAATAGACCAACACTAAAAACGGAATAGCACTAAGAATAAAAGTTGATACAGTGTATAATTTCATGTAATTTATTACTTAATATAATTTATGATAAACAATTAATTAATGTATGATTATTTGAATGAAAAACTATTAAGATTCTTTAATGAATTAGTTTATTTATTGTACTTTCAAAATCCTTAATAATGAAGAATTATTGATTATAATGTAACTGTTTAATTGTTTGGACTTTTCCATTCGCTTTTAGTATTCACAACACTAGAAGCGAAGTCGAAAATTACAATTAATTAAAATGAAACGGTTAACTTTGTCTACAGTATATTAAGTAGGCATAAAACTATAGTAGGTCACACGTACATTCGGGAATATTTCGTAACGTCTAGGTTTCAAAACATTCAGGTTGTTTATTTCAAATTTTTAATAGTAGCAGTAGCTGTTTTAAAACATCCTTGTTTGAAAATGTCCAGGTTAAAGATAAATCAGAAGTTAATTCGTAATATCCGTATTTCATAACTTTTAGGCAGTTTATATGAAATTATTAATAATAGATGTTTCAAAACGTTCCAGCTATTTCAAACTGCCCAGGGCTGGTTGGTGTAGTGGTTATAGTGGCCGCCATTTTGAAATTTATAATATACCCTATTTTAGTCTTTAGAGAGAATATATTTTAAAATCCGTTCTTAGTACGTATCTAGAGCCTATACTGATCAATTGTGCCAAATTTCATGGTCCAAAGCCTTATAGTTTTTGAGAAACTGTGATCAGTGAGTGAGTGAGTGAGTCAGTCAGTCAGTCAACCGTTTTGGCTTTTACATATATAGAAAATGCGCATAACAAAAAAAAAGTTCTTTACTAGAGCTGCCTTGCTGCCTTAAAGCACTATCGAAGATCTGATATAGCTTTCAACCAAACTAAAATAAACTAATTTCTAATAGTAGCACTATATTCAGACAAGCAGTCAAATAATAAACTTTTCAAGAGTCTTTATTTGAATTAAATTTTGATCTCCTTTCTCACTGCAGATAGTGGTGTTATTTTGTGTGTGTTGGCGGAACTGAACCTCCTAGTTCAAAAATCGCTCACTAGGAGGAATTCAATTGCGCCATATCCGGCTCTCCCCCAGCACCCAGCTCCAGCTCGTCATGCCATACGATGTTGTTTGACGCAGCTATTTGTCGTAGAATAATTTTGTTTTTCAATGAGAATCAATTTAATTTTTCCTTTTGTTTTATTTGTTACCTTTAGGAAACATATCACTGTTTTGTACTAAGTCTTGTCCGTCTTCCTTTATGACATTATTAAATTATTGAATAAGTTCCAGGGATGGCCAGGCTCTGCAAAGAAATGGGAATAAGTGATTCTTACCTAACGAAACTTAAGTTAAACAAAATACTTACTGTTTCGGATTATCTTCAAGAGGATTCAGAAAAATTATCCAAGCTTTGTGATACTTCTTTTAAGGTCCGACTTAAAAACGTTTCCTATCTTAACTTAGTATTATTTTATTTAAATACCTATAAGCACCGGTAATCAACAAATTAGGAACTCCAGCAATATTGCAAGCCATTTGATATTTTAACAAATAATGTTGAATAAACAATTTTTAATCCAATATAACTGTCACAAGTTACTAAGTTATCATGAGCTGGTAATCGATCATGCGTTCATGATGTCAATAATTTACATCACGTCATGTTAATTTAATTATATTATCATCGTAATTGACATGTCTGCAAATCCCACGTGGAAGGATTCATCATTAATTTGTTTGAAGAACAGTTATGATTAACGTATTATTATACGCTCGCAATTATATAACGTACGTATTATGAACTTATTTCAACTTATTTGGGCGTGTCTGCATGTTGTGTCCACTCACGTTAATTAACTTAATTTCTAAGGGTTAAAAAAATTAAGTTCTGTTGTGAATAAAACATGACACTGGATGAGGTCGAAATATTAAATTAACGTATCCTTAGCATAGCCTACTATTAAAATAAAACATGAAATGCCAATCAATTGGCTGTTATAATTACTAATATGTTGAAATAAAAATTTAAAAGAAATAATTTAATTTGATTAAATGTTTTCCTGGTTTTGAACCTTATGCAGACCAAAATGCAAAAAGAGGAAATTTCAAAAATATGTTACGAAAAATCTGTTTTGAAAATCAAGCGATTTAAAAGTCTAATATTCTTATTTATCTTTTTGCGTTGCAGGAAGTGCTTGAGGTCAGACAGAAGTTGATAACAAATTTCTCCGCTCTTCCAGTGTACGGCTCGTCGGCCTACCAGCACCTCTTATCAAACTCTGCTTTGATACCAACTGGAATTGTGAAGTAAGTTTTTACTTTGTCAC
Source organism: Flexamia atlantica (assembly GCA_035578135.1). Classification (NCBI taxonomy): domain Eukaryota; kingdom Metazoa; phylum Arthropoda; class Insecta; order Hemiptera; family Cicadellidae; genus Flexamia; species Flexamia atlantica. Next base: position 19,875,785 of record JAQJVK010000014.1, on the reverse strand, counting down.
TTATGACTTATTCACTTTGTCACTTATTGGACTAAATATTAAATAATTTCATTATGAAACATTCTTATGGAATGAAAAATACTCCAGAAGCATTTATGTTTTTTATTATAATTTTATTTTTTATTTATTTTGTTTAATGTAGGCCATATATTTTCTTTTAAATAAGTTGTAATGAGTAATTATAAATGTCCTCTGTTTTATATGATTGAATCGGCCGAAAAATTTGTAATTTGTTTGTGAGTAACAGAAAAAAAATTATTTAATTTTTCAGAGCCAAGTGGTATCAAAAAAAATTCTCTGTGTACACTTAATGATCTGCCAAAGTGTTTTAAGGTTTTAACACGAGTTCAAGTTTAATGTAATATATATTAAGTTACATTTAAATATTAAAAAAATCAAAATAATTCAACATAGCATATTTTAAAAATGTCTTGACTGAAAAGTTGAACGGTCAGCATTGTTTATACTTAAGGGGGTGGGGAATAAAGTACTGTGTTTTAATAAAATAAAGGTGATTTAAGCTGTCTTTTTAATAAATCCTGCTATTCCTAATGTAGTCAGAAAAGTTCTAAGACATTACTTTCTGAAAAAGCGTCTTTAAAATTTGGTCATATACACAACATGCCTATCACAAGGTAATGAATTCTAACATTTATTTATTAACTGAAATCAAGGCTGTGTATACACTTCTTGTACATTTACCATGGTGGTCAAGCAATAATCATTAATTCAATAAGAATCAATAAAGCAATAATCAATGAAGCAATAAGAATGATTTAAGAATTCAAGCAGGTACTTATTAAAGTTCCGGCCAAATCATTAGGCGGGTGAGTGAGTGCGCTGCTGATGGCATTCAAAATATGTTTTTGGCCAATCATTTACACATCTGAAGTTATAGACAGTTATGCTCTTTGTTTATGTTCTTCAAATCAGCTGAGTAAGTTCTCCAAACATAGCCAAGTAAATGTGCTTCTATCTGTTGGAAATATGTTCAACTACTGAACTGAGTAGAGGAGCGGAGGGGTCTTTAACATCAAGTAATTTATACAGCTGGAGTTTCTATTTTCCGCCACCCGCCTAATGATTTGGCCGGAACTCTTAAGATCATAAATTTACTAAAATAAATCTAATGTTACTGTATGTTTGATTTCTTTAATGGTATCTTTGTAGCTTAATTTAATTTACCGGTAACAGTTAACGAGTTAACACAAATGAAACCCGGTTTTGTAACTAATGTAATGCTGATTACATTTTTTACCATTAGAAAAATCTTCAAAACATGCTGAGTGCGGAATTTGACAGAAACAATTACATTCCTTGAACATGATCAAAAATGTGTAGGGCGTGTATTGGTGTTTGTAACTAACTAAATTTTTATGGTTCCCTTATTTTCCCATAGTTTATGTTGTCCTAAATTCAAAAGCCATAAATTTAAGATTTTATCTGGTCTCGAAATAAAAAGTGTTTCATCAGAGAAATTCTAGTCCCTTCTACTTTTCATATGTATGACAGGTTTCAACAATTCTAAGGTGAGTAATCTTTAAATTGAGCCCTTATCTTCAGCCTAGGTAGCATTTCATAATTTATTTGAGCTGCTCAAGTTGTGGTGTAATTTCGTCGACTCACAAGAATATAGGATGAATAGCAGACTAAAGGATTTCTACTAAAATTCATTTAAACAAAGAAAGCAAATTTTATTATAATTTTTTATAAATACAATAGAAAATGTATTTGTATTCCTACTAAAATGCTCTCATTTTGGGGTTCCTCAGATTAGTTGTAAAAATATTGTGTAATTTTTCAAATTTTTGTTTTATCATAGAGTATTTTATAAATATTAGTTTATACTACTGTGCCATTCTTGTATTAAGATGTGTATAACTAAAATTTAATTGCAATTTATGAAGACAATTCAACCCACAAGAAGTCTATATTTTACTTTTATCTCTATAAAAAATCTTTTCTGAAAAGAATTTGCATATTTACAGTTTTAACTTTTGATTTTTAGAGCCTCAGACACCAAGACAACTTAAGGGGGCCGTTCGGCAAACCAAAACTAGCTCGTCGAAATGTCGGTAACTGTGAAAGCAGATTGCAGATTTACCGACACCATGGGCTGGCATCTCGGACTACATAAAAAACCGGGTGAAAGTAGTTGCGTTTCGCCCTCCCTCAGCTGCTCCAACGCCGCTGTCTATTGTTTTACAGGGTTGAATGGACGACGAGTGTGTCCGCTCTCGCCCCCATAGATTGGTTACACTTCGCCACCCCGCGGCAGACACAACTGGACTGGGTCTGTCTCCTTGTGTTTGTCCACTGCCCGAGTCCTTCGAACATTATGCCGCCGCGACTTCGCGCGTCGCTCTTTAGCTTTGATTTCAGTCTAAAGGCGACTTGTGATATTACTGTATTCTTCGATATGCAATGTATGCTGATTGTTAAAAAAGTGCCACACAAACCTCACCGAGGGAACATGTATTCGTTTATATCGCATTGTCAGAAAAAACTCGATTTATATGTAAACAAATTCGAAAGTCTGATAATTTAACATTGATCTTTATGGCTTCCATGTAGGTTGTTCTCAATTTTCATTTTACTTCCATCCAAACTTTTTCTTCAAACGCGTTAGAAGGCATTTTTGCAGTCAAACGATTTGATATTTTGAACTCTTCATTTAAAATAAATGACATACTCTTATATGAGCAATGTTATCGTCCGTGTTTGCTTGCTTGCTTGCTTTTATGTTTGCACAACGATCTCAAAAACGGCTCCCAGTATTTCCTTTAAAGTCTGGAAATAAGTAACTAATGACTCTAAAACGTATTTTATGCAGATTACTTGGGCAGGGAAAATCTAAAAACGTAATAAATCGAATTTTGAAGTTGTAAAATTTTAAAATTTGCCTTATGAGCTGCCATAATAGCAACGAAAATAAAGAAGGAAAGTGTAAACTAATGAAGTAATCATAACAGCTGCTTGCAATCTACAGCCATGAAGGGAAAATAAAGAGTGGGATGAAGAGTTCATGGAGCAATAGTTTCTATTTATCAATTTTATGACATTAAAATATTTTATAGTAACTGGATGAATTGGTAAACATGAAATAACACCGAGCAAGGCTCGATCCTCAAGGTACTCTAAATTTAACTTATAACAATGGGTGTTATGGACAATAACATTTTTGTACATATAGTCAGTTCTTGGATTTATTTTATTGGTTTTTAAAAATACCATATGTTAATATTTTCTTTGTAATTTTAATTTGATGTTTAAAGCAGATGTTTTCATTCTTAGAAGAGAAAAAATAAGTGTTGACAAAATGGAGTACATGTAAAGAGTTGATTAAAATTTTGTATCAAATAAAATATGTTTTCAGAATTTCACCAAAACCCCACTTTTTGATTAGAGTTGTTTTCTAACCGTTATAATGGGTATCAAAAAATAAATAACGAGTTACTGTTTTCCACAACGATCTCAAAAATGGTTCCTAGATTCCTAGGACTTCCTTTCAAGTTTTGAAATAAGTAATTCACTACTAGAAAACAAACGTATTTTATACAGATTACTCGGCCAGAGAAAATCTAATAACGTAATTAAATGAATTAAAAAATGTAAAATTTAAACATTTGCCTTATAAGTTACCATGACAGCAACAAAATAAACAAGGAAAGTGTAAACAAATAAATTAATCATAATAACTGTTTGCAGTCTACAGTCATCAAGGAAAAATACAGCGTGTGGGATGAAGATTGCATGGAATAAACATACAGTTTTTATTTATCGATTGTATTACGCTGAAATATTTTATAGAAATTTGATGAACTAGTGTTTTATTTTTTATTTGATGTTTTGATTTGATGAAACTCGATAGTGTTTTACATGCTCGGCGTACGCCTCGCAAGTAAAACATTATCGTGCCCCGAAATAGGCTACTTTCGTGACTAGTGAAATATACTATTTCTGAATAAAAACATGGTTCTTTAGTATGTACTGTCTGAAATGTGCATGTTTTTATTCCGAAAATTTACAATTTCTCCATTATTTGTTGACCGATCATTATAATCATAATATTACCGTTAATTGGATAAATATTTTCGCAACTTTTTGTCTCTTGTGTAATTTTTTCTAATATTTACGGTTTTTAAGATATTTAAAGTTTAAAACAAAACGCAGTCGCCATTTCGAAATAGTGCAATATGGAATTTTGATACTTCGAACAAAAATTTTTCTGAATAGTGGTCATAGATGTCTTGAGAGGTTCGTTAGATATAGTTAAATATGTACAAATCACAGACACATGTTTATTTGAAATAGTTTTCTTATTTTTACCTCTTTTATCATATACTAAAATATTTTGCTATAATATCCGGTCATCCTGTACAATATATAGATTGATTGAAACTTTATTAATATGGTTGACAGATGAACAAACAAACTAGCTAACTAACTTTATACTTTAATATTATTACAATTGCGCTAACTCCTTTTCCATTGTAAAATTGCATATTTCGAGTTTTGTATTTTTTGCAAAAAGAAATATATAATCATTGAAACTTTAATAATACGCCTAGGGTAACTCCCATTGGCACATCTCAAAACCAACTGAGTCTTTTGTGTAATTCAAAACTAGGTAATGTTGTCAACTGAGAGATCCGCCCTAGTCGTTCAGGCTTGCCGCACCCCGAGCACATGGTTCTAACGGATTCAATCCCCTTCATGAAGTTCGGGCATGCGTTCACATGTAGCCATGTATCATTTCATCCATTTTTCTTTTGCATTATATTTTATTTTTGATTGTCACTGTTACTAAAAACAATGACAAAACATCGTGTCTAAACTAATGGCTTTATATTCTGGGTCGTAGAATCATATTCCTGAAGTTTTGGGCAAACAGTTATGCACGTCGGATTATGAATTTACTTTCAGCTTACACTTCAGTGATTTTGGAGATGAATTTTACAAGATGTTTAGTAGTGAAGCATTATGTCTACGTAAATAGCACGGATAGTAGTTCACACCACGTTGTTCTCTACCCCGCCGCCAGGGTCGCCCGGATCAGTGGCAGTTTTCACGCGCGAGAGCAAAACATGCAATTGTATTTCTTGTCTTCGGACGGTGTTTACCAATGAATATTATAAACTTTAATTTTTCCGTGTAGGTGAAGAGTGGTTTTAGGGGAAGGATAAAAGGCTTTTTGGAATTTTCATATGTAGACCATAAAAATAATAGTCAAAGTTCACGAATTTCAAGATGAATTTACGCTATTAAAAAATTTCTTTATGTAAAATCCGTGTAGCGTTCCCCTAGAAGCACTCTTCAACAAATATTTAACGCAAAAAGTATATGTTTATTATGGATAGTTCTGTCGTATCATAAGAAGCAGAAACTCATGTTTTCGGGCAGATTTTCAGTGCCGAACGGCCCCCTTAAATTAAAAATGTTGTAATGGCATTTTTTTCTTGAAAGTTCTTATTGTTGATAATTCAAATTCAAAAATTTATTTGAAATTAAATAAATTTTCACTCTCATCCACTGTTACGGAAAACAGTGGATGAGAGGGAACATAAAAGACTGCGAGATTTCAAATTTTTTAATGAAGAAAGAAGAAGAACTTATGATTATCCTTTAGCAGACTGCGTATCATTTTTAAATGAAGTTTCTGTTTTGACAACCATATTTTGGCAAGCCTTAAGTCATGTGTTTCAGTCACTGGCAACAATTTTCATGCGAGCTACTGTAATAATGCTTTAACACTCCAATGCTTCAGCACTTAATTTGTTACAAGAATTTATTAATCTTTGTTTGGAATTCATTGATGGCGATAATGAGTTTATGTTTTGATTTTTATTTTTGCGGACATTTGCCATTACTTATTAGTTAAAAAAACAAGTTTCATGACATTTCAGGATATGGCATCTGATGCTGTCTCAAGGAGGAAAAGAACCCAGAACATGACAAGATTGTTCACACACAGCCAGGAGAACCTGGACCAAAAATATAGCTTTTTATAAAAAAAACATCGCCTATGCAAAATTCTTATTTTCGTTCTCATGTGAAGAATACACATGGTTAGACCTAAGGTCGCATAACCTAATAGTCAGTTAATCAGACCATAACATTTGGTCCTTGTAAATTTAATATCCCTAAAGACCAAATTACAATTACTCCTCAGCACACTTGACCACACAAAAACTAAAAAAGATCAAGAGAAAAAACGTTAAATATATCTATAAAAAAACAGATACGGGCCAGTAATTGGTTGTGATCTAAATTAATATATTTTACACTTTTTATGTAATGAGCCATTGGCTGCGGTACCTAACACAACTATACCCTGGGGTGTTTATCCGGGGTGATTAATCTGATAGACGGATATTGCCAGTCAGTTAAGAGAATGTCCTCTGTAATCATTGTTTTAAAACATTCATTTAGTAATTTTCACTAGCAATCAGGCATTTCATACCTCTGACAGTGATTGACTGCTGTGTTACAGTTTGCGCACGCATATCCCGTCCGGTGCGAGAATTTTGTCACTTCGGGGTGTGGAGAAGGAGGGGAAGTCACTCCCCTACTCGAGCCCCGCCCCTTTACTACTGCTACGAGCTGTAAATAAGTGAACTAATACTCAAAACAAAAGTAAAATTCTTAGTTGTCCAAATATATTTAAGGTTATGGTTTAAGATTTGGTTTACATAAATTTATCTTTGTAATTTCACCTATAGATTTGGAAATATGTATTTTATTCTGAATTTATATTTACTAATTAAAAAAGAGTTCAAACTCATAATAGTTATGTCTCCATAAGTTTTAATAAAAAAATCATTTTCCCAGAAGTAAACAAATATTGTTTATTTTCCTTGATTGATGACAGCTGTCATCTCGGTCCAGGTTTATGAATCGCTATCTAACGGATAATCAAAACACTTATTCAAGAACAATAAACAAAGCAGAATGATCATCCAATAGGGGGCCAAATAGGTAAAAAAAAACTACTGCAGCCAGTGGCATACGCTTATTTAGGAACCGTCTCTCTCTCTCTCTCTCTTTCTCTCTCTGAACATTAATTGTCCATCTCTCGCTCACATTGTTTGAAATGGTGGGGATATTCATGCGCGAATTATAATTCTATTGTACACATAAAATAAAACCAAATGTTCCTTTCTCATATCACGTATCATGGTTCCAGATTGGACGAGATGCTGGGAGGTGGCTTCCTGACGGGCTCGGTGACTGAGTTGTGCGGTCTGTCGGGTGACGGGAAGACTCAGCTGTGTTTAGCCACTGCTGCCAACGTAACCGCCTCTCTGAGTCAGGACGTCCACTACGTCGACACTAAAAACGACTTCTCTGCTCAGAGGGTGTTCCAGATTTTGAGGAGTAAAAACATCTCAGAGGAGGTAGGTAACATGAGTTCAGTTTTAAATGTCTCATTTCAGTAATCAAAATTCATATATTTAAGATACTGAAGCTATGTAGGGGTATTTCGAGAATAATATAAAATTTAAGTTAATTAGAGAGCGGGGAATGTGTCAGATAAACTGTGTAGTTTGGTTAAGACAGAGAACGACCAGAAAGACTCAATTTCCTAGCAATTTTTATACGTAATAGCTATAATCAATGGAAGTAGAATTTAGTTTTGAATATTTTCAAATTCATCTTAGAAATTTGTCATCAATCGATAATCAAAGATTGCCAAAAACTCAGATGCTTGATTGCTCTAAAACAATGTAACTAACAGTAATTCTTGTTCTGTTTCTAATACTTATGGTAGGCACCACCTTGGAACCGAGATGCCCCCCCCCCCCCAGGTGGCAATTCAGGGCATTCAACTGATGCCATGCTATAGGAAAAACATGGGAATATGTTTATTGTTCGAAACCCCTTGCCCTTAACTTATAGTGTCTAAAATGCTATAGACTTTATTATTTAATTCAGATTATTGCTTTAAAATATTGATGTCTAATACTTCTCATTGGGATTGTCACAAAAAAAACACAAATAAAACTTAGGGAGAGGTTAATCTCACTATTGCAAGGGCGGAAGAGAAATGTGTTATGTGCTAATTAGTGTTTGAGGGCTTTTAGCTAACAGTTCTGTTTCTCCTGTAGGAGTGCAATTCGGCTCTGGAGAGGATAAAAGTGGTAAGGATCACCAACATGCACGACCTGATCTGCCACCTTGACTCCCTCAGGAAGTCTCTGGTGGACGAGGACGGTCACAGCCCCCGGGTCGTGATTATCGACGCCATTCCTCCTCTCTACTTCCCGTTCATGGGCAGTGGCTCCAACCAAGGCAAGGCAGAATTAAATCAGTTAATATTAAGAGTCCTCCCTACCCAGCCAAAAATGTTCAAAAACAGCTCTCACACGGACCCATATAGACGCCCCATGAGGTAAGGGTAAGGGAAAATTTTAAATTCAGTATAGTTGTAACGGGAAACGTCCAAACTACTAGAATTGCTATTTGGAATTTCGATAATTTAAATAGTTTTTTTTATATATATAATCAATTTAAAATAGTAAACTTTGGACATTAATATAACATGTTTTATGACCTTTTCCAAAAAATAAAAAAGCAATTCCAGTAGTTTAGAGTATTATTTATTTAAATAATATCGCATAGTATGGAATGTTAAAAAATGTGGGCGCTAAATGGGTCCGCGCGAAACCTTACATCGCAAAATGTGCACTGATTTGGCATGGGCTCTCATGGAGGCGAAGTTCTAGAAGTCGCCGCTAGTGTCGCAGAAAAATAAAACTGCCGTGGGTAGGGAGGAAGGTTTATAGCCTGGAAATCTAGTCTAGAAATCATTATCGTCTTCATTACAATCATTGACATTTCAGATGATGCAAATTTTATTACAATCGCAGGCATCAAATAGGATGGGTAAGTGAGTGCGCTGCTGGCAAAATTATTGTTTATTATTTGTTAAGGCAGTTAATAAACTTATATGACCGCATTTTAAGTAACACAAATTTACACGTAAAAGGCTTTGAAAAATGTTAACAAAGTTATAACAGTTTGACAAAAACATTTCATTTAGTCATTTTAGCTGAGGTTTAGCAGACAATTTGATGATCCTGCCCGCCCTATTTCATGCACTCTACTAACTCTCTAACTGTCAGACTTGGAAAGTTTCAATGAAAGTTTTTTTTAAGGCAATTGAATGTTTTTCTCTGCAAAGATAAACTGTTGTTAATCCAAAGTTGTCGAGGACTAGCCAATATAAGTAAAAAGATTACTTGCTTATGAAGAAGAAAAATAAAAGTTTTCCAGATGGTAGGAAATTTTATATCACAATCAATATGTCACTGGCCAAATGAGGTGTTCAGGGACGAAACAAAAGAAACGGTTTTATGAGAAGCTCATACTTTATTAATTAAATACAATTAATAAGGAACAAATCGGTTACCTCGTGTACGACCTGTTACTTTTTATACATTTAGTTAAATAAAAATTTTACAAAGAAATTTAGTTTGAGAGGACGGCCACAGCGATATAGTCTTCACGAGGTTTCTGCACACGACTGACTGCCTCCTCGCCAGAGAGGCATTGCCACTTGCTGGGTCTTGCATTACCAGCAACTTCCAAAGCCAATTAAACACACAAGACGGTGTTTCGGTTTTAGCTTCATAACTTTTCACTACAATTATTAAACAATTATAAAACTAGTTGAATTCGGTTTCTGGGCATCGAGTATTATATTAATTCCTGTTGTTTGTTGACCATTAATGGTTAGCCAAAATTTATGATCATAGCCATCTCGGTTATATATGCTTATGAGTTGTACTGTTTTCAACATTATTGATTAATCTGTCTGATCCAGTAAAGAAAAATTATGTCAGGTCAGAGACAATATATTTAGGGAGCAGGTTGTCACAAATAATTCTCCAATATAACTCCAATATATTCAAATGTTCATTCAAATTGAAGTTTTCACTTCATCTGTCGGTATCAAAATTTTCCCAGTAAAAACTGTCAATATCTTTCTATTATAGGTCACCATTTCAACAAAAAGTACAAAATATAACGTATCCAAAATGAGCCATAATATTAAATTTGTAATCATCTGTTAAGGTGTAAAGGGATTCTACAGCTAACTTTGAAATGGATAACTAGTCTTTTCATGTTTAACAAAGGCGTCAAGGATGGTCATTTGTTATGTGTTCTTTATGCATTGACCTTCTGTTAGTCAAACTAGCTGCATTTACTTTGGATACATTGACTCATCCAAAGTCAATGCTAGCTGTATACTGCATTTGCCTGTTATACTGATGTAAGTTTATTATAGGTCAAGTATTTTGTGTTAACAAAAAACATTTTAAAAGCATGAGAATGTTTTGTTATTTTTATCATATAGGTAATATATATCAAAATAATGAAACTTATTTTAAGAAAAAAGGATTTCTAAACTTTACTTTCTATATTAGTTTTTTATTGCACTGACTTTTTCATTCAGTGAGTTTGCCATGAAGTAGGTAACATTTTTAAAACATATCAATAATTTACAGGGTTCGGCCTTCTAAATCACGTCATGGCCACAATAAAATCGATGGCGACAGAATTCCACCTTTTGTTCATCGTAGTCAACTTGGCCTCCAATTATGTCGAGGCTGAGTCGACCCAAGGGGAGGGAGAGGAAGAAGAAGAAAACAAGGAGCAAGTCGTGGCCGAAGTTCGTCCGATGTTGGGAAAATATTGGCTGCATGCCCCTCATAACAGACTTCTTGTTACTAAGCTGAACATCGATTCTCCTCAGCGACTGATTCGAATCTTAAAAAGTATGTCCTTACCTCTCGGAAAATCTTGTATCATTAGTGTATCACAACAAGGATTTGTTTGAAACTGTTAAAAACAGTTTTGGACAAAAAACAGTTCAAAAATCTTCAGAGATCCTCTGGATTAGAGGAGTGAAAATATTTTTACTCTCAGAGTCAAAGCTGGTTAAGGCATATCCTTGACCCTTTGAGTTACAGCTAAGTTGTGTAGAATTTGACTTAAGAATTTATTTAAATCATACTATTGCTTATTATAAGCATAAAGCTACTTATTGACCAAATAAAAAATAAAATATCAGGCTGGAATCCACATTGTCAAAAGTAAAATAATATTATGTAAAATCAGCCTTTTTATTGACTTGGTTTAGACCAAGACATATAAATAATTGACATATAAAAATTAGATGGATATTACTAAAAATATTATTGTAATGGGATATTGATTTGCAATTAAAACATTGTTCCTCACTTGTTTTAAGGACATAAGCCATGTCTTGCCCTATTTAGAGAGACAAATTGACTAAGTTACATATCATGTTCCATTTCACATGTTCTACAGAGAAGATCCATTACACTCATAACAGCTACAACTTATTAAACAACTGGAGCAAAACATGAAATAGAAATCCCGACTGAAATGGCTACCATCTTATACTTGTTTGTTGCAAATGTGTAATACTATCTAATTTTTTTATCGTTTAAAAGTACTGTACAATTTTGTTACTTAATTATGGAATCAAATAATTTTATTTTAGTTATACAATCACAAGTTGTCAGTATTAAAAACCTCAGAGTTGTCCTCCTATTTACAGTATTATTTCTTAACATAGATATAAGCAGTAGTTGATACAAAATATCATTTATTTTATGTAAAAGGCAAGAAAATAAATGGTTTTTATAGCAATTTTTTTATTTAATTCTGTTTCTTACAATCTATAAGTTTTCTATCTCTGGATCAGAATTGACTAAACCAAAGAGACTACAGTAGAGTCCCACAAACCCGGAATAATGTGGACCGAACGGTATCCGGGTTTGTGAAAATTCCGAGTTATCGGGAAATGAGTAAAAATAAGAAAAAATAAGAATAGTTTCTGTTATTTCTATAAGAAATCATTTATTTATTGCATGGTAAAAAATATAAAAACTATATAAGTTACAAAAAAAAGTTAAAGATAAACTAAAACTGTTTTAAATGTTTCACATTGTGCTCTGGCCTTGAATCTCAATGCACTTTATTGCTCTGGCAGGCTTTCCGAGTTATCCAGAATTCCGGGTTATCGAAGTCCGGGTTTGCGGGACTCTACTGTAGTAACACAGTAATGCAGGCAATCAAAGAAACAAACTGCATTATTAACATTTTTATCATATTATACAAATAAGTTTTTTTTTTAATCATTATTTAGGAGCACTTGGTAAAAAAACCTCATTTTTCTTAATGTATCTTTTTTACTGTAGTGCACAATAACCTCCTGTTTTATTATTTTATTTTCTTACATTTCATGATTTTCTGTCAAAGTCAAAAGTTTATCAATGATACCCATTTAAAGATAAAATATGTACTGAAACCATAGAGTCTTGCTATCAACTTTGTCCTGCCAACTTACAACAGCATAAACACTCTTTGAATATTATTAGTTTCTAGAGATTGGGCCTAAGGCGACTTGAGCTATTTCTATACATATATCATGGCTGCTGCCAAATAAAGCACCCAGTATTAAATGAAAAATGTACAGATGTTAATTAATTGCTCGATTTCGACCAACAGGTTTACTAGCAATGTTTAATAAGTAGATCACTAAATTACAACTTGTGACTCCCTTACTATCCAAATACCAGTATAGTAGAACCTCGATCAACCGTAACTCTCTGTTATCCATCACCGCTACTGTAATTGTAATGTGTAATAATATATGCCATAAAAACGTTGAACATGTACAACTTACAGTATGGCAGTTCTGTTTTACACTTATGTGTTTGTAATTTAAAAGAAATATGTATTATCCACTTGTACAAGGTATTTCTTCCAAAATCTTTTAAATCTTCACTTACTGTACAGGTTTATAGTGAAAATTCTGTTATCTGGCTATTCTCTTAACCGCTACACTCTCGGTCCCAAGGGTGACGGTTAACAGAGGTTCCAATGTTCATTTTAAGGGGGCACAAACATGAAGTATGCAGGGCCGTCGCTTGGTTTGTTGGGGCCCAGGGCGAAATTATCAGGCCCCCCCCCCCTTCCCACACATGCACACAAAATGAGCGACGCTCGTTGTAGCACAAAGTTGCGTAGCGGGTTGCGTCGCTGACTGCGTTTTAAGGAGCTGCTGTACAGACATACACGTCACATAACGTCTGCATTCAGTGATTTCGGAGAGGGTGCTTTAAATATTTAATTGTTATAATAAATTATTCCATTATTGTTATAAATTTGAGTAAGAAATATGTAGAATAATTGGAATATAGATTTTGCCATGGAAAAATCTGCATTTAAAGTTCCAAAATTCATCCTATGTCTCAACTACATAAGATCCATGGAACTTCTTTCAGTGCACATTGTCAAGCTACACACAACTTCATCTGGGCAATTAAACCTCAGGTGCTCTGCGATTGTTTCTTATTTCTACACAGCCAGTTGAACTTCGACATGAGGGCATTTCAGGAAATAAGACTGAAAGCTCTCCTGACTTGAATGTCACTTAAAACAAAGTTGCTTGTTACGTTTAAAAGGCAGTATTCGAGGAAGAAATTGGAGGTGAGCGAAAGAGAGAATTTGGGGAGAGGAAGCGCTGGCCCCTCTTTCGTGGAGCAAAAGGGATGTTTCAGGCGTTTCTGAAATCTACCTGCTGAGCCATGGAGCAATGGAGAAAAGGTCTTCTATTAAATAGTTCATGAGTTAGGCATTTGATGCTCGAAATACGAGTAGCAGTTGAACTTTTAACCCTTACCAGCGTTAATTATATCTGATTACAGATCGTAGTAATATATTCAGACACATTTTTACCATTTTTAATTTTCAAAGGTACAGTTCCTTGTCATTAATTTTTTTGTGATGACCATCAGCAGTAATGTTGGTATTTTACTATAATTTACCCTTTTTCTCTCTTGGGTGCTATACGGTGCATTAATTCGAGCAAGAATATTTAAAGGGGTTAAAGTTTTACACCTCAAAAAATGGCAACCAAGATCATTCGGCCACTGATGATTGAAGTTTTAGGGAAACCTTAAATAAAATCATCTTTTGAAAGGAATAAAAACCCACGTTTTGCTCGCATATTTCAGTTGATAAACTTACTAATTTTAGTAAACACACGCTGCTCATCAGCTTATTTTTTATGGTCTGCTGATGAAAAAATGTTCATTGTAATCAGCTGATCCTTAAAATTTCTTATCTGACGCTAAATCTTATGGAGGAATACCAAAGGGCACCTAAGACACTTTGTTTAGTCGGACCGTAATTAATTTTATTTCCTGCATATCTTTTTGCCAAGCTCTTTCCAACGACAACTAAATAATAGGTCTATTAATGTAGGGGTTTTGATGAAAAAAACCCTTGCATATTAAATAAGAAATGATAAATGTATGTAAATAGTTGTCCCTAATGAATTATTGAAAAGTTTAAATATTTATTTATATGTGTAAAATACATTCCCTAAATATTTTAATATTGTAGTAATGTGCAACATTGCAGCTAAAAAAGCCTACATATTAACATAGAAGTGTTTTTGTATATAATATGTACGAAGTAACGTGGAAATAACGTTGATGCGTTAACTTTACGATTTTGAATAAGTAATTTTTCAGATGACAAACTATCTTTTATTGAATTTTCGAGTCCTGGATGATTTCTAGTAGTTGATTAGTTAGTTATTAAATCTTTCCAATTCTGAAACTATTCTGGTATTATAAAAATGTATTTATAGTTTTCATGGTTACAATATTTATGGATAATAGGAATAACAATTTTAACTAAAGGTCTCAAGAATCGATAAAAAGTACAAAAATACCGATTACCACTTACTGTGCTCAACCAAAATTGTTGAATTTGTATTATTAACCCAAACGAAACAAATATTGATAACTATGAGAAATAACCATGTTTTTCTCAGCTGTATTTTTGGGATAGCTTTCCACTAAAATGAACACAAGAAAGTTGTTTTTTACATTTAGAATATTTGTCACAATATATTGGGAAGCATATCATTGGATACATCTGGATACGGAGATCTAGAGGAGAATGTGTAGGCGGCGAGCTCTTCTCCCTCCAGCAAGGGTGTCCTTCGCAAGGGACCGAAACGAAGGACAGCCAGATTCCTCTGACTGGGCCTTCGGACGAAGGAAATACCATAAAGTCCAATGTCGAAATCTGTCGGTTCCAATCGGCAAATCTGTTTCAAAGAGCGTACTCCTGCACTCTGTTCAGGACTGCAACACACTATTAACTCGATTTGATCGATCGTTGCGTCGACATTTTGAATTTCCTCCGCGAACAAATTCCCCATATTGATATTTATGAACTCTTGGATTCCTTTAACATTCAGTTTCGCCAGGAATCGAATAAGGACCGGTGCCGTCATGGAGTACCCGCCACCGTTAACCCTTATGGTGAGGATATTCAGGTAGATGTGGCAGTGCAGGCCGTAAGGTTTGTGAAGAATGCTGTAAGTTTTGAGCGGGAGAGACAGAAGCAGATCCACGACCGAGTGAAAGACCGACATCATCTTGAGCGGCGGGGTGAGTCCGTCGATCGCGGCTGTCAGGTATTTGTTGAACCCAGTGAAGATACGCTTGAGTCGATCCTTGCCCACGAGCGGGTTCCGCTTGGTCGCGATGGCGAGAGCCTTCTCCAGGTCAGCCAACAGAGCACTCGGTACTGGAGGCATCTGCCCGTCCAACACAAAGTGGAAAGTGGCGGCATCTGCGACCCTGATAATAATAATAATAACAATCTTCAACCCTAGATAAGTATTGTTATTCACATATACGCTATTGGTATTGATATGTAAATTTTACTCTGTGGTTAAAACTAAAAATATGTATGAAGTAATGTTTATTATTTTTTTAAATGGCACCCAAATACGAGAAAACCTCGATAATATTATTTACTATGTAATAAATTTACATTATGTTTTTAGCTCCCAGGTAATAATATCCGCAAGAGTCCATTGAAAATCACATTTTACAGATATAGGTATTGTACGTAAATTTGATGTTTTTCAATTAAACTAGGGACCCCATGCGCAAATTGCACATTTTAATACGAGGTACAGTCAAAAAGTTCCCGGAATGAATTTTTGTAGACATACAGCGCGATCGCCAGCGGTAAATTTGTCTTGCAGTAGTTGGTACGACTCCTTGGGAGGGCATATCGGTAGTGGTGGCATAGCTGACTTGCCGTAGTGCAGCATTGGAAAGCGCTTTTCGTGTACCTGCAACTCTACGTTGTCAGATTTTTCAAAAATGGCATTTCATGAACAGCACACGAACATTGTTCTTGTTTTCCTTTAAAAATCATCCAGTAAGACTCTTTAGTTGTTAATTCAAGCTTATGGAGAAGAGGCAATGAAGAAATCCCCCAATATTTTCTTCATCAGCATCACCCAGTGCGCTGTTCATGAAATGCCGCATTATTCAAAAATCCGACAACGTCGACTTACGGGTACACGAAAAGCGCTTTCCAATGCTGCACTATGGAAATTCAGCTATACCACCACTACCGATATTCCCTCCTCAGGAGTCGTACCAACTACTGCAAGACAAATTTCCCGCTGGTGATCGCGCTGTATGTCTACAAAAATTCATTCCGGGAACTTTTTGACTGTACCTCGTATTATTTCCGTTTGTGAGAAACTCACCTACGATTTGAAGAAATTTTATAACTTTTTAACTCGCCGTTATTAATTAAGTAAACATTTCAAGTGAAATTTAAAGGTCTCACCTAAATAAATAAAAGCTTAGCTGAACAAAACACACACATTGTTCATCACACTATGTACTTTAATTTGTCTTCTGGCACAACAGTAGTTTACCGGAAGTTTTTCTTCGCGTATTCATACCCTAACATCATCGCAAGTCACTGAAAGTAGATAGGTGATGCAGTGCCCCTCGTCTCTCGGCAGTTCTCGGTTCTCGTCGAAGGTATATGTTTTTCCCTAATCTAATTGACTTGGTTTTCTCTTTGCCTCTCTCTCCTCAATTAGATAAAAACTAATGTTGATTTAAGAATTATTTTTCATCAAATGTATCAAATCTTGTTGAAAGTTAGTTGCAGACTATTTATTTTTGTTTACAATCTGACTTATATAGGTTAAAACTCCATCTGAAGGTAATCAGCTGTTAAATTAAAATCACATTTTAAACCCGTTTTAATGCCCGTTTGAGCGTTGAAAGCGCCCTCTAAAAATAAATCAAAGGCTTGGAGGTCGAAGCCGAAAAAGAAATGCCTATTTTAACTATCTGTCGCAGGTGCGCTACATTATAATAAGCTTTAAAATTACACCTCAATCGTGAAAATCGGTTCAGTAGGACGCCTGAAAAAGGGATCTAACAGAAAAAAACCTTATTGTATTAAGTATATAGATTTGTAAATACATTAAGAACAGCCATAAAACTGTCAAAATTAATTCAAACCCATAGCGAGAAAAACACTGATGGTACAGGGCTCAAGGTCATTAGATTGCAAAATCGGACAAAAAACACTACAGTACACGTTAAAATTGTGTACGATACCTATCTAGGGTTAAAGTTACAATCATCGAGATTGTTATATGCATAAAGTGTATAGGAAATATAATTAAATTAATAGTTCAGTCTAAGTTCTCTTCCATCACATCTTGGTTACTTCCGTTCTAAAAATTCTTTTACACTGTAAAATAGGTTTTCACTTAACCACATTTTCAAGTTCATTTTTAGTTTCTTGAGATTGGAAGTTTTTATTGTGTCAGGGAGGATATTGAAAAATTTAGCTACCCTCAAATGAGGGTCTTTTTACAAACATCGATGAGTGGTGATTTTGCAGGTGGATGTCTGTTCTTTTCTAGTAGCATGTACTGTGTATTTTTTCATGTCCGGGTACATCCCTGGAATTTACTATCATTATTGTTTGATAATTGTAGATATTCACAATAGTCGAGATATTCCAGCTTTTGAAAACTGGCCTGCAGCTATCTCTCTTTTTCAAGCCTGCCATAATTCGGAGTGGTTTTTTTTTTTTTTTTGTAGGATAAGAACTCAATCTAAGTTACTTTGGGATGAATTTCCCCATAGAACTATGCCATAATTCAATTTGCTTTCAAAAAGGGTATGCAATTTTGGCAGTTTCTTTTGTACCGATGGCTCATGATCTTCTTATCCCGAACAAGGACGAATTAAGTTGTAAGCAAAGCTTATCAATGTGGTTAGGCCAGGACAATCCAAATTTCAATTGTTTGGTCTTCTCTTCGTTAAAAACTAGGTTGTTATTACATGGGCGGATTTCTGGGGGTGCCTGGCAGCCCCTGATTTTTGTGAGCTTTTTGCATTAACAAAAGCTTTCCAGCATAACTTTTCATAATTATAATACAGTATATGATTTTGAACCAATTTTATTTAGTTTTTGGTTTTGTTTGATTTATTTATTTTTCATCCAATCCTTTTGTTAAAAAAATTTATTTGTTGAAGTTTGTCCCAAAATAATGTCACTTGATTAAATTCGTCATGTTCATTTTAAACTCCGTATTTTTTCCGACAAACATTAATAATTCAACACTGATTTTAAGCTCAAATTGGCTTCTGAACAATCTGCTTTGAAAACAAATATGTAGTTTTTAGATTCCCAAAATTTTTTTGTATGATCATCATACATTAAATAAATTAGATACATTAGCTGAAATGGCAACCTACCCAGGTAGGTATTTTAAGCCAAGTATGAATGACAGATGATTGAAGGATGATTATTAATTATTCTTAATATTATTATTATTATATTCATCAATAATATTATTAATTATTCTAGCAGTTCATGATACAAATT
The DNA here is from genome assembly GCA_035578135.1 of Flexamia atlantica. Lineage (NCBI taxonomy): Eukaryota > Metazoa > Arthropoda > Insecta > Hemiptera > Cicadellidae > Flexamia > Flexamia atlantica. Next base: position 19,857,002 of record JAQJVK010000014.1, on the reverse strand, counting down.
ACAAATGATCATTACTTTTCATGATTCAAATGACCTATAACAAACAATGAAAGAGGGTTGTAGCATTGACTTTAAATCCTGATTTAAAGTCAATGGTTGTAGTTAAATAAAAGAAATAGGTCCTTGAAATAGACCTTAAAATGTGTGATTTAGAATATAATCATAAAAGAACTCATACCTCCTTAGCCTGTATGAGCTGCCCCCCCAAATTTTACAACCTAAATCCGCCCATGCATTATTAGAGCAATAGTTAAGTGCCTGATGATGCCGGCGAGACACTTGACGGAAGCGGTGCCCTTCAGTGCCCTCAGCGCCCGAGACTCATTGACGTTCTGGAAGCCCGAGTGGCATCTCCGGAGGGCCGAGTCGGCCGCTCGCTTCATCTTGTGCAAAGCCGTCTTCTGAACGTACATCCCCGCGTTGTTGAAAGCCCAGCACGTCAAGCGAACGGACTGAACGTCGGTGTAAGGCAATTTCTTTACGATTTTCACGATTATTTCTTGTGGCAAATCCTGGATGTTTCTCGGCGGAATATAGTTGTGGAACATGTTGCCAGGTTGTAGTTACAACAACGATTTTGAAAAGAACAGCAAAATTTAGTTATTACTGATAAATTTAAGCTACTGTAATCAGAAGTCGGTTTCCGTAGAAACTAAACTTTATTATAGTTTTTCCTTATAGGAGAGTAATTTAGCTGTGCTGTTAAGTTAGGTCAGGTTAGTTTAGTTAAATAGATTTTTATTATACAATAAATATGTAAATATTGGTTGAACTCGTTCCAACATTAACACCATCTGTAGGAAATATGAGAGGTACATGTTGGACAGAGGGGCAAAAGTACATCCCTAACCAGGGTGACAGGATTCTTGGGCCCCGTGCAACTGAGAAGTCCAGGTCCCTGACGACCTTTATTTTCTGATCGTGTGGTTCCGAGCCGCCTTTATTAGTGATCTCTTGAGATTCCAGGCCCCCTGAGAGTCCGGACCCCTATGCATTTGCCCCCCCTGCCCCCCCCCCCCCCCCCCCCCCCGTCGCCTGCCCTGTCCCTAATGTCTTGATCAATTTGGAGTTAATTGAACATCATGGCTGCATGGTAAAAACCTAAGCCATCTGGTAACAGCAAACAAGAATAAAGAATAAGATTATTCCCTACCATATCAACCTTTACCATTTTAAGCATGTAGATGATGATGATGATAATGTCAAGCGATAAGCAAATTGTTATTTTTAGAATATTTGTCTTACTGTCAGGCATGGCTAACAGCCAAGCAGCTCAATTTTTTTTAAAACTAAATAGCTCAGAATTAATTTATATTGAAACTTCCAGAATTTCACTTCTTACCAAATTTAGAGTTACAACACATACTTAATCCAAAACAATTTCTTTTAATTATAGTCGTTTAGATCTATAACCATAAAAATAAAACAAAAAAGAGAGATGATTTAGTTCCATTTTACAAAGAAATTTCATTTCAAAGCTTAGAATGAACCTAGCCAGGTCGGCAAAGCTTGGCAGATAATCTGATTTGCAGAGCGGCCGAAGAATCAATGTCTCCATTTACTCATTTTATCCGATCAAACTATTGACAGCTTATAACCAGTATATTATAAATATATAGATTTAACAATTCCAATTTGAAGAACATAATTAAAATAGTATAGAAATCGTTCAAGAATTTCTAATTTAAAGTTTATTTTTTGCCAAATCAATGTGTGATTTACCCATGATAACAATTTACTATAATAACTATTTTAAATCTTTTTAAAGTATTTTTTAATATTTTATGTGCATCCAACTTAATATTTTCAAATTTTGTCGTGGTACCCCCCCTGCTTTCGCGACGCCCCCCTGGCCGCGACAACCGAGGCGTTCACCATGGCCGCCCCAACCACGCGACGGCCCTGGAAGTATGAGTAGTTGGTTGGATGACATGACATTGCAGATCTGTTTCTGTCAAAGATGAGTAGAATCTTTACATTAATCAAAAGCCAAATAAATAATAACATAAGCCCAGGCTTGAAATCAGAAATGAGTGTACTTATGAGTTTTAGTTTTATTTTATCAAAATAAATACATACTAATGAAAACTTGATTAAATGAGTTCTCCAAATAGATAACCATTTTAAGATTAGCTATTCTGAACAATTTATCCTTACTAATCGCAACATAAGTGGTTAATTGTATTCAAACATTAATTTGTTATTAATCGAGATATATTTTGCAGTACAAATTCTAATTGCTACCATTCTAGGATTTTGGTTCTAGGTTGGAGTATCTTTTGAAGTGATCCAATCATCTTAGCAGCTAACTAATTAATTACATCTTCGAGCAGTTTACATCACACCCGTAATTGACTCTCTCCTGCTTAAATATTTAGTATAGAAAACAACTAAAGTATAATACTGATTAAGGCTATAAACTAATAAAATTAAATATGTTTTGCTAAATAAACTGATAAAATACTGTAAAGTTAGTATATAATAACACAAACAAAAGATTAATAAATAATATAAATAGTAACAAAAAACCAACAAACCTGATGTAATAAATATAAGGTAATCAGGTAATATAAAATTAATATATCATATTCTAGATATAATGAAAGTACAAGACTAGCAATAGGTAAAATAAAACTGTGACTTTTAATAACTTGAGGGAATGTTGGGGTTTCAGACACTGATGGTCAGAATCAAACTGAGCTACTGAAAAACAAAGCTCATAAACAAAAAAATCTTCAACAAACCTTAAAATGTATTGTCAGAATATATTTGTCAAGTGGTTAATAAGAGTGGCTTTAAGAGATCATAGATTTTATTTCCACTCATTTTAAGAACAAATGAAAAACTAATACAGGTCTAATGCATTTTTTGTGCACTTTAAGGTTTTTTTCAGGCTGTTTTGTTGCTTACATTGCAATAGCATCAAAGTAATTTATGAACAAAGTAGAGGTGTGCGGATAGTGAATTTTTGGATCGGATCAGATTCGGATCGGATAGCTTATGTTCGGATCGGTTTTGGATCGGATAACAACAGGTTCGGATCGGATAGTACCGGATTCGGATATTTACGGTGCGGCGTAATGAGAAGATTTAAGTTTTCTCAGAAGCCTAAGGTGATTGCAAGGAACTACCATATTATCCTAAGATGTAAGGTAAGGTTTGCCTTGATAGGCTTGAGTTGTTGATTGTTGTGATATATTATTTAAAACATAGGGCAAGAGTCAATTATTAAAGAATCCAAAGGTGCAACTAATTATCTGTTAAGAATTTAGAAATGTATTGATTCCCATTAAGCATAGGTAGTATTTAATTGAATAAGTTTATTAGGCCTAAATCAATTTCAGGATTAGGCTAAATTCCCTTTTCATGGCAACCTAAATTTGTTCACTTTTGGGCCTCTGTATTTTTTGTTCTTTTTCTTTTAATAAATCAATAAATTATTTGATCAGTGACTAGGCCTAAGTGATTAGACAAAAGAATTAAATATAAACCTTGATTCACCAATCACTTCATATTTGAAGAAAGCTTTATATTTTTATTTATGTATTAATGAAGCCCAAAATTATTGTAGTCTTTTTATTTCATCGTAACAACAGGCCGCTTCAGATATTTACGGCCTGAAATAGTCGTACGAAACATCAACACGACTATTTATTTATGGGGTATTTTCGGGATATTTCATTTTGGCAATAATTGAAGACGACTGTGTGCACTGTCGGTCATTGGCGAACTCTGATTTGTCTTGACTGCGATTCTCTCTCCTCTCATACCAGTTGACAATCGATGTTTCGTCGGTAACGGATTCCGATCGGGACAGAACTAATAAAGGATGTACTATTATTTGTTTACTGATTTAATGCTACGATACAAGAATTGATCTTAAGAAAATGATCTTTATCGCGTCGGTATTGCGCAGTAGTCTGATCGTATACAACGATCTCGATCTAATCACGAGTCGCAATATCAGCAACCGAAATACATCGCATGATGCATACCACTACATAATCGCAGCGTTTTGAGGCGTTGTTCTGTTGTTCTAGCCGCAATCGCAAACGTCGCATTTCAAAGCCATTTTTGCTCCGCGATGTTTTCAGTGACTACTTTACTTTCGTCGGCAGTGACTTGTTCTGTTTGGAAGACCTTCCAAACTTTAAAATTTGACCCTTTTTATTAATTTACCCCAAAATATACAGTCTATCCGATAGAGTCGGATATGTAGTCAGTCTTACCGGATAGTTATAAAAGCCTCGGATCGGATTCGGATATCCGATCCGATCCAAATCCGATCCGAATTTTCGGATATCCGCACACCTCTAGAACAAAGTGAATCTATGTATTAGCAAAGTCAAAGATTTGTTTTCTGTCACTGTGGGAACCTAATAACCACATGAGAGCCCTACTATTGGTTCTCAAAGTTATCTTAAGATTAAAATTGTATTTTTACAATATGAATACGAAGTTGCCACAACTCCAACATCCTCTCAACGGAACTTAATATTAAAGTAACGCAAATTAAATGTAATATAAAAACAAAACAATTAAATACATTTCATATTTTTCAAGCACCCATAAAAAACGTGAAAATATGTTTTCACGTTCTATTAGTATGTTCCAGGGCCACGCAGAGGTTAATAAGGGCCCGGGGTTGGATTTTGATCTGCGCCCCCCCATGAAACAATTCACAATTCGTTGATTTACTCTCGCTCAACGATATTGAAATCCCAACATACGCTATTAATCAAATGGTGTGAGTTTTTTAGGGAATGGTAACACAGCTGATTTATTAAATGGAATGAAAACATAGCTTTACAGGTTATAAGTAGAATTTTAGGGTTAGGATAAGGCTTACATTTACTGCTTGATATATGATTTACATTGTTTTTGAAAGATGATAAATAAAAACATTAGATTTAAAAAAAATATCTTATTTGCACATTTGAATTTGTTATTCTTCTCCGATTTCTTTTCAATTGTAACTCCTACCCTTACAAATACCATTTGTTTTCATCAGAGCTGACACAATTGAGGTTCAGCACCCGCACAAGGGCAAAGATCAAATTTACCGCCCTCTGTGATGTCATTTCTCCATACAGTATAATGAATGAATAGAAACAAAAGATATAAAATAAAACTACATATATTTAAAATGTTACTTGATTGAATTTTTATGATTTGATCCTGTGAAATATTCGTGTTCTTTTATTTTTCACCAGCCCCTTGAAAAAAAATAGCATAGTGGGCTACCTGGCAGTTGCACCCCCCTGGTTGCCCCACCCTCAGAGCGGCCCTGGATTGCACACAGTTTGATGTGAGAGGTAGTGTAAAGAGTGTTTTATCATGAGTTTATATCTACACTAATGGTGTTCTTGACTAGTGCAAAATAGTGTTAACATACCACTGTGTCAAAATGCCAAAACGCTATTGTGACTCATTAAAAAAATTAATAGTACATTTTTGCCTACTAGGGCTAAAACAGTTACATGTTTCATGCCTAAAAGATGTCCAAATACTTTTTCTTTTGTAAAAAACAAAACTTAGACCCATATAGTATATGTCTATCAGATGTTCCAGGTAAATCGAAACACTTTTGAAACACCTGAAATTTTGAAGAAATATAGATCATAAACGCGGCCAATACACAGGCTTATTCACATCATTAAAATACCTCAGACTAGGCTTTTTATGTACATGTGGTTTGTACTATTTTAGGATTATGGCAGTTTTTTGTTTGGTTTCCAAAGGAACTATTGTTAATTTCCAAATTATTTAGGGCCCATTTAACTGTTCAAAGAACAGGTGCACCAGCTAGTAATATAATAAACTACAGATAAATTAATGAATTATAATGTAAGAAAAAATAAATATTGACAAAAGTACTTCTTTTTCTCAGAAGAGTTATCTTCAGCCAACCCAAAACAAAGGGGCATTTTATCCAGTTGGCCCACAGCTACATTTATCATACAATAATCTCTTTTTGGTTTTAGATAACATTGAATGTGTATCAAGTTTATCAATTCCAAATTAAAAAGACTAAACGACTTTCTAATTCAACTTCTTAAAATTTTTTCATACCAAAATAAACTGGAATTGTTATTTTTTTCAAAACACTGGCTGACTAAAGAAGTACAAGAAAAAGCCTAGAGATTCAAAATATGTTTTAGAAACAAGAATCTGTAAAGATTTTTCATTACTAGGCCTACTTCTTACTCAACAAATCAGATTATTATTCTTAATTTGAAGCTTGTTCCTAGCTAAAACCAGATTACCAAGAAGATTACATCATCCCCTCAAATTCATTTTACGTACCTCATTTTCCACCATGTGGCCTGCCTGTTGAGCCCCCCTATTGTCCGCAGCTCTAACCCCAGGCTTGGTAGGCCTAGTGGTAAATCTGGCACTGCATTCACCGTCTCTGCCTCACTCGAGCTATATACTGCTCTCAATGTCACCACAAACTGTCCTGACAGCTACAGCCACAGCTACAGACAGTTTTCGATGTTCCTGTTCCCGTTCCCCTGCTGCTATACACTGGTCTTGATGATGTTTCCGTTGCTATCCTCGGCGACCAGAGTCCGTGCGTGGGCCAGCGACTGCGCGGGGACGAGGAACTGGCTGCGTGGCCGCGCCGGGAACTGCCAAGAGCCGAGCACTGCGCCGCCTTCCCCACGCACCTCCACCACGCGGATACCTGCGCTGCCCGTCACCACCAGCCTGCATCGTCGGTACATTTTGACTTAAAACTCATTATTATCAATTAGGGGCTGTCAAGAAATTACGCAACTCCAAAATCGGCCTTTTCAGGCCCCCCCCTCATCCCCTTGAAATGGCTCTGTAACAATGACACTAACCCCCCTCATAATTTATGTACCGCATCCCTTCTCTCCCCCACCCCCATTATATGCATCAAAACCACAAATTTCAAAGGGAAACAAGATTTTATAGCTATATAATGCTGCTATAGCTATGAAATCCCCCCCCTCCACTCATCCCATAACACTTCCGAAAACCCCCCTTCCTCCCAAACTTTATATAATTTTTGGACGGACCCCTAGATAACTGCTTGACTTATAAAGTTAGGAATCAAAACAATTTTATTACTGACTTGTTGCATGATGTTAAATTGATACAGCTTAAGTGTACGACCAGTTTTACCAATGGAAGCGGTTTGAATATAGTTCCTTCTTTTATTCCTATTTTATTTTTGTTTCATACACAAGTTTACGTGTTGCGTGGTTGGTGCAAAAAGCGAGAGTTTTTTATTTTGAATTTTTTGCATCAAAGCAGAAAAGTTTTTGTTTGTGGTGTGAAATGTTGTTTACAACTTTTTATAGGCACTCCTTGGTAATCTTTACTAATCCTTAAAACGTGGCAAGGACTCACATATTTACAGCTCTTTAACTGACCAGAGTCTGGTATTGAATAAAACCATGTACCTACTGCAAACAATTATTAAACATTAAATATTTTTAAATTTAATTTAAGAGGATGAATGACTCACCTGGATCTATCAAAGTGAAGATCGCCTGTAGATGACTCCTTCTCAGTATTAAACCACCTGCACAAAAAAAAATTATATTTCATCTTAGGAATAAAAGAATGTAGTTATCACATTGGGCTATGTATTTTTTATTTTAACAATAATTAACTTTTAAAAATAAGCTGACCAGATTAGCTTAAGCAATGGTAAATTAGAAAACTTACCCAACAAATCCTGTAATATAACAGAAACTAACCTGTGACCCATCCATTAGAACCTGTCATTGTTGATTGTGGTGGTTGCTCTCTGATCATTGGCATAAAAAAGTACAAGAATAACAACAAGTAAAGTAAAATGGTGGTTTTTAATTAGTTAATTGCATGTTTGAGCTTCAAACTCTACTGTTCAGAATAACATGGAGGGAGTGAAAAAACAACGCTCATAAACAAAAAATGTTCAAAGAACTTTTAAAATGTACCGTAATTTAATTATGTGTAATAATGAAATGTGGCAATGGTTTATTTCGTCAAGTGATTACTATCTTGGTTTAATGGTTTATTTCGTCAAGTTTAAGAAGTGAAAGATTTGATTTCCATTCATTTAAAGCATATATGATGATCTACTTTAGATTAATGCATTTTATATTTTTTAGCTGCTTTGCCGCTTACATTGTACTGGTATCAGAGTAAATATCAACAATAAAACTTATTATTATTGTAACTTATTATTATTGGCTATTCTTGAGTGCTGATAAATTTGGTAATGGCAAGATTTTGTTTTGATACCAGTGCAATAACGGGCTGAAAACAGCCCAGCAATTTTAAAACAACAAAACTTAAAGGCCTAGTACAGTGGTACAAGTTGGGCAACTAATCTCTTAATAGGCTATTTCTTCATAACTTTTCAAGTAATTATCAATTTCTCACAATTCTAACATCAGATTTCATCCAAAAAGGTCAGAAACCTAATATGAACCCAATGTCAAACCATCAGTGGTACCAACCTATGGAACGCCAGCAGCACAGCACAGCTGGGTGACCAGTGGGTCAGGTCATCCTCTTCCTCCTGTTTGTTTGCGAGGTTGGTCACCCTGTCAGACTTGGTAGAGTCACGAGCCGGCGTGCGACTCCGCTGCCTCAGCGGGGACCCGATCACACACTCCACATTCAAGTTGTGGACCAACGTGACAGTGGAACTTTGAGGATTGGTTTTCCGTGGATTACAAGTTTTCACCTGAAAAATTAACGAATAGTTAAGAATAATTTTTTTGCTCACACCATTATCGCAAAAATATACTTTTAGATCGGTTAAAGTATAAAATACAGGGTGTTTTCTTAAACGCAACCCAAAAATTTATTTTATCAGTGAAGGATTATTTCCCCCAAAGATCCCCGGATTTGACCCCACTATATTATTTACTATGGGGATACATAAAAAGTAAGGCCTACGAAAAAAATTCACGGATATTCAGCACCTCAAAACAAGCATAATAAATTTAACGTAAGAAATTCAAAGAGGTATAACTGGCACCAATTCTTGGGGCCCACGCTGTCCATAAGACTAATGTTAATTTTAACATTGGGCTTATGGACAATACATATAACGCCAGCAACACAGCATAGCTGGCCCCAAGAATTGGCGCCAGGTATACTTTGCATCACGTGTTCGGGAAATTGATGGAGAAAGCATAACTTTATACAAATGCCAATGGCAGATTTTTTGAACACATAATGTAAACTAAATGTAATCAAACTTAAATAACAGGTTGTATCAAATGTAAAGATCAACAAAACAATACTCATTCCATATTTATATGTGCATTATTCAATCTTAAAAATGGGTTGTGTTTAAAAAAATAAAAAATAAAACACCCTGTATTTTTCAACAAAAGATGAGGCAGTTGAATAAGCAGCTGTCAGAGCAGACCACCAGAATTCAATTGACACTAAATATGCACTTTTGTGTTTTCTATACTAGATTTCATGTTCACTTTTCAGTATGGGCCTTATGGGAGATTTCTATTCAATTACCTTACTGTAGACCAACATGTTATTGTAAAATCATCGGCTGAAAATAACATGTTTTTGGCTAGTACAACTAAATTGCCATATAAAATTGAAGGTTTATATGGAAATTCTAGACTGTATAGACAATGTGGAAATAGTCAGGAATTACGGTCAGCGCAACCCTAGGCCTAGATCAGTATGCGGCCCCCCTGAGGCCCCCAAAGCTTCACAAAAAGTGGTGACCTTTTTTTTCAGTCGCCCCCATGCGCGGCCTGGTGGTAAATCCAGCACTGTGTGGAAACGAGTATAGTTGCTAAATAATATACAGTCACCTCTTAGTAACTTAAAATTCCACAGGATACAGTATTTCTTCGGGTTACAAATAGACTAAGTTTGAATTACGGAGGTAATTCTTACTTAATTTTGACTTGCAGAGATTATTTGAGTTACATTCTAAAGGTAAACCAAATGAAAACTAGAGTTCCAGAGGTAAAAATATAGATGCTGGACAAGATATGACTCAATGACACGTTGCGACCTGTACACCGAAGTTTCGACTTACAGGGGGCCGTTGAGTAAACTTCGAGTTAAAGAGGGAAACTTCCACTTATTCAGGTAAAAAGGTCATCAATTTCAGGTAAAATTGACTTATCAACTGAACTTCGAGTTATAGAGGTAAAACACAACTTTAAAATTATTTGAGTAACTAATAGTTTTTATTTTGACTTAAATAGGTGTTTCCTGGAGAATAGAAAATAATTTAAGTAATCAAAGATTTTGACTTATCAAAGTTACCTATTGAGGGTTGACTGTATCTATAATAAAATATAATTACCTAAACTCGTGTAAGGTGCCATCCATAAATTACGTAATGCTAAAATTGGCCTTTTCAAACCCCCCCCTCCCACCTTGTAACAGACTTGTAAGTAACGCTGGCACTAAGCCCCCCCTCAAAACTACGTAACTCTGTGCTATTACCCCCCCTAAAAAGTCAAAAACTTTATATTTTGAAGATAATTTAACATATTAAAAGAAACTATGGAATTAATTATAGTTACATAATGTTGTGTTGAACCCCCCCTCCCTCCCTTATAACATGGCATAAAGCTGCCGAAGACACCCCCTTCCCCCCTGGGGACGTTACGTAATTATGGACGACCCCTAACCCAAAATAATAATACAATAAATAAGGCTTGTTAGTGGTTAAATGGTCATACAAACTGAAAAACACTTAAATTCACAAATTAAAATTAAAAAAATATAGCCTACTAACGAATATCACACATGTCAACCACAGGACTCACCGTGCCGCTAACGACAGGCACAAAGACGAGGTGGACGTTGTCGAACCCGCGACCCATGATGCCGGCGCGCGGGTGTCCCAGGTCGAACGTGTGTCCGAGCTCGTGGCAGACTGAGCCCAGCGTCGTGCTGAAGCAGGACCCGTACGTGCCCCTGCACACACAGACTCGGAGATAACAGACTCGGGGACAACAGACTCGGAGATAAAAGGCTCGGAGATAACAGACTTGGAGATAACCAAACACAGTAAAACACAGGCTTTCAATTTTTATTTTATTTTAAAACCCAACTTTGAGTGTAATCATGATTAGTTCTCTTCTTTATGCTGGACGGTCAGGATTCTAATGAATGCAAGCTGAATCCCATACCCATAAAAACATTTTTAAACTTCAGATGGTTTTTTCCAAATAGTAGTTTTTCCAAATAGTAGGCACGGTGCCTTCCACATTAAATGCAGTAATGAACATTTAAAGGACCGTTCAGAATACTGGAGGACCTGGCGACATTTCTTGGGACAATATTTTATAAAAAAATCATTGTAAATCAATAAAAAAATAATCTAAAGTTACTTAGTCATAATCTATTTTAACAACAAATATCTCCTAAGATTTCTCAAAAACTTGAGTAAATTTAACAAAACAGTGACTCATAATAATTAGTGTTTTACCTCAAACATCCCAAAAGTCTAGAAAAAATATTTTTAAAGGCCCAATCCTACTAATATTATAAATGTGAAAGTATGGATGTTTGTGTGAATATCAGTGGCGAGGCGTGCGGTCATCTACAGATTCGCCGATGACTAACTCAATTTTAAAAGTAAATATTTAAGATAAAACTACAAATAACATAATGTTAGAAGCCTAAATGTCTATTATTTTCAAAAGAAAATCATACAGTTTCGGAGTATTAGGCTATTTTTATGCACGGGGTTTTGCTCTGCGCGCCAGATGCGCCGCGTCTGTAGTTCTCTAGGCCCCTATTGACTAAATCCGAACCGATTCTCCGAGTTTGGAGAATCCAATCTAGTGGAGCGCCCACCTCCCCGCGTCCATCCCCACCACTCACACTGCTGTTGTACAGGCGGCCAAGCGATTCTCTGTCGCTGGAGAATCGGTTGGCGTCCGGCTCCCTTCGGCTGTACTCGGCAGCCTTCGCCACGTAACGAGCAACTCTCGACTTCATTGTCGCTGTCAGTGCTACTTCACGGTGCAGAGAGACCTGCTCCGCTACTCGCGCATGCACACAGTTCTCGTGCCGCGCGCTGTGCTTGTGTTTGTGTAGTTTCAATGAGTGAAGTTGCAGTGGTTTAATTAAATTTTTAACATGTTTTATTATTAATCGATGAGCACAACAATGACTGAAGGAGAAGGTGATATAATTGTTCAACTGAAACAATTATAAAAATAAAATTAAACTGATTAAAAAATTATAAAAATGAAATCATAAACTGCTTAATAAAATAGCTAGCTGCATATTTCAATGTTAAACTTTCATCCGAGAGCTTTTAAGTATCAGTATTATTCCATTCGTCTTTTAAGTAGATTCATGGATGTTTTTATCTATGGTCGTGGAGTCTATGAATGACGCTGGGGGACGGATATCCGGGCCGGTCAAGCGCAGGTCTGTCGCGACTATTCTATAAATAGCAATATAGCCGTTCCACCGCGCGGCGGCGGCGCAGTCCCGTGTACTTCCACACTATTAGCGATCACGGTAACTAGAAAATACCCGCGTTGCAGCAGACCTGCATACTCAGCGAATTTCAAATGCAAAACAATATATTTCAATCCAACATAGCAAGATTTGACATGTTTTTGTAAGCTCCATAAGAATAACATGGGGAATGAGTATGCAGGTGTGCTGCTACAGGTATATTAAAACTGGGTGGTTTTAATTCAATATTTATTAGATCTGAACTAGAAGAGGCCATTTACTAAGTTTTATCAAGATATGTTGAGAAATAAGCGAAATATAGAATTTTACTTATTTCCCATAAGGTTAACATTGGGATAACGTACTGTGTTTACCACTTTCAATATCTCGGTAACCTATGGACATAGAGCAGTGTTTCAAAATACTAAATTGTTTGTTTTTTTGAGCTGAATTCAATAGTGCCCACAAAAATTCGATAAATTTTATTTTTCTATGTAAAAAAATCAAAAAACCCATTTTTGGGGGGGTTTATCCCCCTTTACCCCCCCCTTCCGGTGGTCTGATCGGGCTGGTTCACGAACTTGTCCAATTGATTACCACTTTACATGTCCGTACCAAATTTCATAAAGATCGGACCATTTTTGCGGCCGCTATCGTGCTAACAGACAAATAGATATATATATATATATATATATATATATATATATATAAATTCAAACGAATAGTGTTTTTTGCTTCTGGGGGCCCCAAAACGAAAAGTTATAGTGGTCCCGAGCTTAAGTCTTACCATGAGACCTACGGTAATAGCTTCTTCCCTATAGGGGAAATTCGCTAAAAGATACCTTTTTTCTAGATACCGTGGTAACTTTTTTCTAGATACCGTGATCAGCGATGACCACTCAAAAAATGGTCACGATGTCATGCAACGCCACTGGTGAATATCTATCTTTCAACCACATAAAAAATATTGGACCAACTGAGCTGAAATTTCGCAGGAACAGAGCCATTTTATCAGAAAAGGACATAGGCCTATTGACTTCCTTAAAATCCCCCCAAGCTGCGCCCCATGAACGTCCTTAACTTCAATGTTTACATTTTATAAGGATGTAAACATTCAAATACTAAATTTTTAACAGCTGTGAATACTAAAATTTGACAGTTCAAAGAGAAGAAGTAAGATCAGCTGTAATTTTTATCGAAGCGAAGCCACGGGCAACTGCTAGTTTCTTTATAAACTGGAAAAACTGGAGGACCTCCGGCTCAAAAAGAAAACTTTAGGAGGACCAGTAGACACCCTGTAGTAGTAAACCTATAAATGAGCCACAGTGACAAAAACCTGACAAAGTATAACCATCAATAATCTAAAACTTAATTCTCAAACCAAGAGAGGAAGAGGGTCTATCAAATTGTATGGATTGATAAAAAAATAAATTTATTCTAAAATGTTACACAAAACATAACAATGTGTCAATCCTTACAATGTAGTAAGAATTTGACATAAAAAAACCCTGAAAAAATATTTTTTTTGTACTTTGTGTCTTTTTACGCCAGTGGCATTTTTTAACGTTTTGATCGGGAACGGTCCAAACCCGGGTCTTGTTACTATCGGCGACCTTTTGTTAGATAGCATCATTAATTCATAGCCCGATGACGAATGGCAACTGGACCCAGTTTCGATCCTGTCAGGAATTAGTTTCCGACTCAACTCTCAATTTTATACTTCAAAACTCTTAACAATACAGAGAACAATCATTAAAATTGATCAAAACCTTCAAATTTATATGTACCTGTAACAACTATCGTCCATTAGTTGTTTAGTGTCCACGGGCGTAGAGTCTAGGAAACAAGCGATTACATCCTCTACGACGGAAGGCCAAGTGTGGAGGCAACCGGTTCCAAACAGAGCAAGCCCACCCCCACCCAGCGCTGCGTGGGCTCGCACCCTTCCCTGAAAAGGTGTGAAATGATTTTTTTCCAGTAAGAAACCAAATATCTTTTGTTGATAACACGCATACGGCACATTAAAATTGATTGGAGTTAAAACAAACAGTATTTTAAGAGGAAAATATTAATATCCGCAAGATTACTTAGTTCAATGGCTTTTCTTGTCAGAACATTCAAGCTCAGTGGAACTGCAGAAGTAGTGGAACTGTATTTTCTATAGATGGAAAGTAAAATTATTTTTCATGAGTCTGCTGTTTCCAAAATTTGATCATTTCCATTTCATTTTCTTAATGAAATTGGTTCAAACTGCCTTTGGTCATTTGACTTTTAACTAATGACGTTTGCCAAAGAGCCAGGGCAACACAAATTATCTCACCTTTACAACACTATAAAGGTGTTCTATCTCATCTATATAACACTGTGCATGGTAGCCTAGCCTGATAACCAATTCCTACCGTACTTGATTCAAGAAAGAACACAGCTAAGGTATGTTCAGTCAACCTCACAAATTTTAAGTGGAAATGGCAAATACCAAATTTGGTGTATAACAAATAATTTACAGTAAAAATATGTATCTGAAACTTTAAAACTAATTAAATTTGACTTGCCTCATTTCCATCCCATTGGGTGCAAGATAAAAACGCAAGGAACTTGCGGTTGCTTGAGCTCAGCCAGGAGGACATGATCTCGCGCCCAAAGTAAGTCCACAGTTCCTCCTGTCCCATTGACCGAGCTTGCGAGACGGAGAGGCCACTTTGGAACGTAAGACACTCATCTTCCGGATTGTTCAAGTCCCTTTCCAGTTGAAACGTCTTTCTGTCGTAACCATTTTCATAGAGTTTTTGAGCTGTAAGACACTGAATCAGACGAGCCCCAACACCGATCTTGCGGCACGCTACTTCGATGGAGTTATCACAGTCACTCGGGGCCTGAAATCTTCCATTGTGACCTTTACATATTATGTACACGGGAGTTACACAATATTTCGTGTCACGAGGCGAGTAATGTAGTTTAATTTCAAGGCTTGTTTTACAAAACTTTAATACCAAGCTGTTATCTCCGATAGACAGATCTGCTAAGCATTTAAACTTGTTTTTAACGACTGGCCACTCGGATGTTTTGTTTGTGGTGATGTTTGACAAACTCACAACAGTACATTCCGTGTTGTAGCACTTGCTGTTGATATTGTTAATTCTTACAAATCCTTTGATCAAAAACAAAGAGAATGTCACTCTTTCATCGGGTAACAGGTCACTCAAGATCAATCTATGAGGACACGAAACCTCTGCACCAGATGTTGCCATCAAATCTGAAAAAAATACAATTTCATTACAACATAAAGTAGGGCCTTTTTTGACTGACTGCGCCCATTTGAAAAAGAATTTACCAAACAATATCAAGAAAAAGTCATTTTTTCCTTCATTTTAGTTATTTATAAAAGTGGGAAATTGATCTTATTGTTAAACACAATGCAATCAGATACTAAAGAGTTGCTGGATAAAATATTTCATGATTTCTTACATTTGTAGAGGAAATTACAAGATTAATTTTTCTTAGTTTTACTATAAAAAACATGTCAGACTTAACCTATCTTAACTTGTTAGTGGTAAAAATCTATGCTTTAATAATTAAACCTAGCTAGGCTACTGAACATTTTTGGATTAATTAAAGTAGGTCCAGGCCTACACAGATCAGGGTACTTTGTTATTATATATGAGATTTTTTTAGACATAATTTTTATTAAAATGCCAAAAATAATTACATATTTGGAAATAATATTACTTTGTTATAATATGCAGATGTAACATTAATTGTGATGAGCCGTCTTTGTATTTTGCCTCCTAGAAGGTAACGATGTTGGCAAGGATTAGTTCAACGTGTCAATGCCACTACTAGCAGCCACATCCAACCCCCACGCTTATACAGCAAGCTGTGGTTGTTATGTTAGGTTAGGTTACTATAAATATGTTAATAAAAATTTCCTCCTTTCATTATGAATCAAACAATACCAGATGAGAAATACTTCAACGAGAACAAGCCAAGATCAGTACACTGATTGGAGCGCACACATCGCCTGACATTGGGATTTGGGGGGCGAAAGAGTGAATTATCTAACGAAACAAGGAAAGTCCTACTTACATATTATAATAACATAAACTAACATAGCCGCCATAGCACGCTGAATGCGAGTGGCCTCCGTTTAATACCATAGTAGGTACACCCAGATAAGGCCCACTTAGTCCTAATCATAAGTTACAGGGGAATTGGCAAAAAATGATTAGATCTACAGTTTCGCCAACGATTGAAAGTGACACAATTTAACTGTGAGAATTTTTTTAGAAGTCTGGGTACTGGACTAAGCCTATTTGTTATGATATGTTACATTTTTAGCTTAATGACCTAGGTACTTTAAAACAATTTACTTTTGGCAAAGAGACATTTTATGGCTGTCTCATTAGCATTTTGTAAGGATTACTTAATAACTTACACCCAAAAACCAATGTACCATCAATTAATTAGTGTCTCCAAAATGTTACACTAAAACACAATAATTTTGTTCAATGTTGGGTTACCTCACAAGAAGTTAGGTAGTCTAAAGACTTGTTTTCAAAACAATTCTGGGTGCGGGGGCGAAAATTCCTGCAGAGCAGTAATAACCGTGAAACTATCTAACCCTTTACTTATTCGCTTTATTTATTGACATTGAGACCGAAACTGACAGACAGACGACAGACTGGGGGCTGTTTCTAATCGATGTTGATGAATTAATAAAATTAACTTTGTATTTTGTTTTACTAAGATTCCGATTCAAAACCGTAAGGATTCAATGGAGATGAATCGTAATTAGTTATTAGTGGTTAGTAGTTAGTAGCTAGTATTTGTGAAACGCGTTTAGAAACACCACCCAGGGGGGTTTCTAAGCGGGTTTCACAAGTACTAGCTACTAACATTGAATATTAAGTGTTACTAATCACTAACTACTAGTTACTAGCCATCTCCATTGTATCTTTATGGTTTTGAAACAGAATCTTAGTACTACGAAATAAAAAGTCAATTTTATTAATTCACCAAAATTGTTTAGAGAAACAGCCCCAGTTGGGAATTGATAGTTGTTCGCCGCGACACTTGCCCACTTTTTAAAAATAAAATTAAATAAATAAACAAAAGCTTGAATCCACTTGGTCGAATTGATAGTTGGTCGTTGTGACATTTCCCCAACTTTTTAATTATTAATATTAATAATTAAATAAAATACTGAAACCTCTTGTTCGAATTGATAATTGTTCGCTGTGACGGTTGCCCAACTTTATAAAAATATTATGTATTAAATAATTGAAAGTTGACCGAATTGATAGTTGCTTTCCGTGACATTTGCCCAATTTAAAAAATGAAATTAAAATAAATTAATAAAAGCCTGAATCCATGTGGTCGAATTGATAGCTGGTCGATGTGACAGTTGCCCGACTTTTCGAAATGAAATAATAATAATTTAGAATTTGTGTCATTTGACCGAATTGATACTTGCTCGCTGTGCCAGTTGTTAGAAGAGAGGAGGGGGCAGCGCGCAGAGGGAGAGGGCGGGGCGTAACGTCCCTATTCTCTACTATTGGACGCCCCATGTGGGCATGTTCCCAGTACGTTTCATGTGTTCCACTTTCAAGGCCCTTCAAAGTTTACTCTGTTGACCGCACCGGTCTGACACTTAAATTGAGCCAAGTGGTAAGCTTATTGGAGCGAGTTAGTTCGAAGCACTTTAATTAGATGTCGTTGTAAAAACATGGTTTTCTTCTTCTTCACTGAATCAGCCAATCGAAACCACGATAACGATCTTCTAACTTCCTATTCCGTTTCCCCTGATTTTCTGTCACGACGTGTACACAACCAAAATGAGTTGGAATTAATTTCAGTGTGGGAAAATACCTAAAGTACGTTTGCATATAGTGTAAACATCTACGTATTTTTTTTATCATTCGCTTTAAGCACAACCCAGATACCATGAAAGCTTTCACAATATTTGAATTTGGTTTGTTTTTCGATCGCTCTTGAAAATTATCATCGAAAATTTGTTGGGAATATTTTTTTGGTTTGTTTTATGTTATCAACAGTTTATTTACAGCACACGTAGGGAAACTATGCCTATTTGGTTTATTTTTCGTTTGCTCTTAAAGATTTTCATTGAAAATATGGCGCAAGTTGTTTTTTAATTCGCTTTATGTTATCTAAAGCATATTTACTGCACGCATAGGGAAAGTATGACTGTTTGGTTCATCTTTCATTTGCTCTTAAAAATTTTCTTTAAAAATGTGGTGCAAATTGTTTCTTCGTTCGCTTTCAATCGAAAGCGCATAGGGGAAATATGCCTATTTGGTTTATTTTTCGTTAGCTCTTAAATACTTCCATTGAAAATATGGCGCAAGTTGTTTTTTAGTTCGCTTTATGTTATCGAACGCGTATTTAAAGCACGTTTATAGAAAGTATGCTTGCGATTCCCACGCACAGAAAAAAGTGTTTCCTGTTTATTTCTGCCGTCAGAAACTCGTCCACGGGCGAATTTCGGGCGACGCGACGACTGATTTTCGAGAAACTCTCTGAACCATCCGATTCCGAACCAGAGGGAGTCCACTGTATATCTTACTAAGTCCAAATTTTAACAGTTAGTTGTTTTTAGTAATGATTAAATACAAAACTATTTACGATCATTAAGCAAGGAGCGAAATGCTGAGAGATTGCCTTATTGCCTGTGTTTTGATCCCACATATATTCTAAGAAAGTTTTACCATTGATATTAATAATTTATCCATGGTATTTATGGTATTTTCTCTTGGTTCAGTAATAAAATTTTTCTTTTACGAAATCAAAACACTCTGCTACAGCAATCTCTACATACCTTTTGAGTTTCATAGTCAACCAACCTCCACTCGTCAGTAAGATGAGACGTATGACGTATAGTAACAAAACAATTCAAGGGAAATTTCAAACAAATTATACATTTGTAATTTTCTAGTTATATTTTACATGATTTAAAGAAGAATCGTACGTATCTGAACCTTGATTTTTCTTTGAGCGTTTATTTTTGGAGGTTTGGATAAGCGTTCATTTTTCAACCGATAAATTATAAATGTGTTGTTTCATACTTATAGAAACTAGCTAGCTATAAGTGGGTCCCGCTTCGCTGGGAAAGGTACACTTGGCGCATTATATCTTGACACTTGGAAACCCTTTACACCTGAAGCAAATTGGAGTGAAATCCTTCATGAGATCGTAGCTGTTACTCAAAATTGTATACTAGTCTGACGTGTTAGCATTTTCCAATTGCTTTCAGTGTATATCTTAATTGTCATTTGTAAACAAAATACAGTTGATGTTTTTAGAAATTTGTTTTATATTGCTTGTTGTCCAAAATCATTTACAATAAACAATATTTGATAGATCTATAGGAATAGGCCATGGGTCAAGATATAATGCGCCAAGTGTAAACAAATATTTGCAAATTAAAACAATTGAAACAGCTGTTTAGCACTTTTCTGTACGTAACTAATCTCCTGGGATTTTCTCACTGAGACCTTTCATTCAAATATAGGGTTGATGGGTGTCAGACTTATGGGTTTTCTCAAAATTTACGTGTAGTTTGGGATATAAAGAAGTAATACGTTTTTCGTTCTTTTACATCACTGTAATTAAACAATTGAAATGGCGTTTTATTTAACGATAGTTTGCAACGATAAGTAGGCTAGGTTACAAAACCATTCATAAACACGTAAAACATTTCAGCTTGTTGAACTTTTAGTATTTTTAACGGTCTGTGAGAGACAAAAAAGCAATGTAGGTTGTGTATTGTGCGGATTGTGGGGAAGGAGTGGTAAAAGAGGATAAACCCCCCAAAAATAATTTGTTTGTATGTATTTCATAAAATAATAACAACAATCTAATTTTGGTTTACAACATCGAATTCAGCTAAAAAAAAAAAAAAATTGGTATTTTGAATCATTGTTCTATGTCCATTGACAATGTATATGAAATTCTATCGAGCATCAGTATAGCACTTTCGGACGAGTCATGGGCGGTCCTTTCATCATACCACCTTTTATTTAATACTAGCAGTTGCCCGTGGCTTCGCTCACGATAAAAATTACAGCTGATCTTACTTCTGCTATTTGAACTGTCAAATTCTAGTATTTACAGCTGTTTACATTTCGGTGTTTGAATGTTTACATCCTTATAAAATGTAAATATTGAAGCTAAGGACGTTCACGGGGCGTAGCCTGAGGGGATTTTAAGGTAGTGAATAGGCCTATATGTTTCCCAGGTTCAAGATCTATACCTCTGTGTGAAATTTCAACCCAGTCGGTTCAGTATTTTTCGAGTTCACCTATCCCATACATACATAAATACACACATACAGAAACCACCTTTTCTTAATACTGTAATAGTATAGATTTTAAAATTTGTTAGTATGTTAAAAAATTGAGGTTATATTTGTGTTATCAATGGTTACATTTCTGTTGTTTACTAACAAAACATGTATTATGCTCTTTAAAGATTCAGGTATATTTGAACCAGCAATGTTTATATTTATTTGTATGTTTGTAAAAACTCCTAAACATTACTCTTCCCAGTTTTAGCGAATTTCCCCTATAGGTAAATAGCGAATTTCCCCTATAGGGAAGAAGCTATTACCGTAGGTCTCATGGTAAGACCTAAGCCCGAGACCATGATAACTTTTCGTTTTGGGGCCCCCCAGAAGCAAAAAACACCATTCGTTCAAATTTATATATATATATACATTCATTGCTCATTTAAAGTAATAGGATACAAGACACTGTCCCAGCCTTTCCTTTGATATTACGACAAAAACCGCCTCCAGAGCGCTCGCGACATGATCCGTGGCGGACAATGTTCGCTAGTGGATGGCCAATCTCAATTTTGTCTGTCTCGTCGTCACGTTTTCTCCCATTAAAACCCTTTAAAATATATTAACCAACACCATCAAGCGGGGAAATAAGGGATGTTTTATTTATTTATTTTGTACAAAATTTAATGCGTTTGTAACTTACTGTATACGTGCAAATTATTTTATTACCATCGCAACGTTAATTGAAGTTTAATTAGTGTGCTGTATTAAGTCATTTACAATAACTTTATATTATTTAAAATTGGGAAAGTATATTTGTTTCTTGGAAGATTAAAACTTGCTGCGATACGTCGCTACGCGCCCACAGTATACCGGGACACCTGCGTGTGCACTGATAAAAGTTCAGTCGCTCAGTGATCATCAGATTGAATTAAAAAGTTAAAAACAATAATTAATCGCAATTTTGTTATTATGTCTTATTGTCATGAATATTATGTACACTTTTAATAGCAACCCACACACATTACGCACAAAAGATAAAATATTTTTTCAGGGGCGTACCGAGGGGGGGGGTTATCGGGATGTATCCCGCCCACAAAATGTTCGGGGATTTTGGGAAATATTTAGAAAGATTAATGTTCACTAGTAAACCTGTTGCTCGAAATCGAGCAATTGTTATGTATTGATTTCAAAATAAAAATAATTATAGTTCAGTATTCTAGAACTATTCTATTAATTATATGGTTGAACGTCCTATACTAAAACTTTTTACAAAAGCATTTTTAATATAGATTTTTTGTGGATACTCAGTCATCTTTGAGGAGATGTCCATGTTTCACGGCCCTAAGTAGTGTATGACCCGTCTTAATCTCAAACCGAACTAAAATGGTTCAACAAATCTACTTATAATCAATGTTAAGTCGGTTTCTTTTAGCGAATTTCCTTAAAGGAATAAGCTATTACCGTAGGTCTCATGGTAAGACCTAAGCCCGAGACTATGTTAACTTTTCATTTTGGGGCCCCAAGAAGCAAAAAACACTATTCGTTTGAATTTTTATATATGTATCTATATATATATATATATATATATATACATATCTATATATATCTATATATATATATGTCTGTTAACACAATAGCGGCCGTAAACATGGTCCGATCTTAATGAAATTTGGTACAGACGTGTAAAGTGGTAATCACTCGGAGAAGTTCGTGAACCAGCCCGATCGGACCACCGGAAGGGGGGGTAAAGGGGGGTAAACCCCCCCCATAAATGGGTTTTTTGAGTTTTTTTGCATAGAAAATTAAAAATTATCCAATTTTTGCTAGCATTATTGAATTCAGCTCAAAAAAACAAACAATTTAGTAATTTGAGTCACTGCTCTATGTCCATTGGTTTCCGAGATATTGAAAGTGGTAAACACAGTAAGTTGTCCCAATGTTAACCTTATGGGAAATAAAGAAAATTCTATATCTCGCTTATTTCTCAACATATCTTGATAAAACTTGGTAAATGGCTTCTTCTAGTTCAGATCAACTAAATATTGAATTAAAACCACCCAGTTTTAATATACACGTAGCAGCAAACCTGCATACACTTTCCCCATGTTATTCTTAAGGAGCTTACAAAAACATGTTGAATCTCTGTATGTTGGATTGAAATATGTTGTTTTGCATTTGAAATTCGCTGAGTATGCAGGTCTGCTGCAACGGGGGTATTTTCTTTTATTTACATTTATAGAATTTATACATACGAATTAATTTCTCCTTTTAGTATTTTTCTTTGGAATATAAACATATGTAAATATTAAGATCTTCACACATGTGATTCAAAATAAATGTTTTTAAAACTGAATTCTGACCTTAAGTATGTATTAGGATAATAGTTTATTTATTTACATCTTCCATCAACTGAAATGCCCCCAGCTCTACATGCAATGGTTTCAATTCCATTAACAACATATGGCTTTGCTGAAAAACTTTGTTTGCTCCAATCAGCTGCTTTATTTGAAATTTCTATTCCCATGTTAAATCTTATGGACTAATACGAAACTTTAAGGGTGCCTAGGGCTCTTCCCTTTGGTCAAACCTTTTTAAATTTTATTTCCTGCAAAACTTCACGCCAAGCTCTTTCCAATGACACCAAAAACATGAAAATCGGTTCGGTAGTTTAGGAGGAGTCTTTGTAACAAAAAAACTGCTCGCGTATTAAATAAGTACTAGTAAACCTGTTGCTCGAAATCGAGCAATTGTCATGTATTGATTTCAAAATAAAAATAATTATGGTTCAGTATTCTAGAACTATTTTATTAATTATATGGTCAAACTTCCTGTTATACTGAAATTTTTTACAAAAGCTTTTTAAAACTAAATTTTTTGTGAATACTCTGTCATCTTTAAGGAGATGTCCATGTTTCGCGGCCCTAAGTAGCGTATGACCCGTCTTAATCTCAAACCGAACTAAAATGGTTCAATAAATCTACTTATAATCAATGTTAAGTCTGTTTCTTTTTTTATTTATATTTATATTTATAGAATTTATACATAAGAATTTATTTCTCCTTTTAGTATTTATCTTTGGAATATAATCATATGTAAATATTAAGATCTTCACACATGTGATTCAAAATAAATGTTTTTAAAACTGAATTCTGACCTTAAGTATGTATTAGGATAATAGTTTATTTATTTACATTTTCCATCAACTGAAATGCCTCCAGTCTACATGCAATGGTTTCAATTCCATTAATAACATATGGCTTTGCTGAAAAACTTTGTTTGCTCCAATCAGCTGCTTTATTTGAAATTTCTATTCCCATGTTAAATCTTATGGACTAATATGAAACTTTAAGGGCGTCTAGGGCTCTTCCCTTTAGTCAAACCTTTTTAAATTTTATTTCTTGCAAAACTTCAAGCCAAGCTCTTTCCAATGACACCAAAAACATGAAAATCGGTTCGGTAGTTTAGGAGGAGTCTTTGTAACAAAAAAACTGCTTGTGTATTAAATAAGTATAGATAGATGTGAAATTACTTGAAAAATGCTAGTGAAGTTATTGTAAATGTTAATTAGAATATGTTTAATAAAAAGTTTTCGAATAGAAAGAACGGATGTTTCATGAAATAGAGCGTCAGTCGGGAATCGTTTGTTTTTACCAAATCCTGCTTTTAGAATTGATTTTTGTACAACATTGAGAGGTTCAAGAATACTTTTCAAGCATCCGCCCCAAGCTACTATCCCAAACGATAGCAAAGACTGAATATAGGCAAAATAAGCCAATTTGATTTCCCCCATTGTTAAAATTCCATTCATTTGTTTAAAAGCAAAAATATATTTCCTGACCTTATTTCTAACAAACTGAATATGATCATTCCATCTGAGTCTGCAGTCAAAAATAACACCCAAATATTTATAAGAAATTACTTTATCAATACTTTCACAAGTGCAATTACTGTTTTGAAAATTATTACAAGTATGAATTTTAAGGTCTTGAAGATTATAATCAGTGATTTTACTAATAGAAACCGGCAAAAATTTAGTTTTTGATATATTTAAGGATAATATATTTTGATCTAACCATTTCTTTACAATCATGAGATCATGTTCTGCTTTTTCACGCACCTCAAGCCAAGTCTTCGCCTGAAGGAAAATGAGCGTATCATCAGCAAATAAAAATAATTTACCAAAAATGTTTAATTTGGATATATTGTTTATGTAAATTAAGAACAAGACAGGCCCAAGATTACTGCCTTGAACAACACCGTAGTCTACTGGCATAACATCACTATTAGTCCCACAAATTGAAACAAACTGAACTCTATTACAGAAATAACTCTTAAACCACGCAAGACTGTTTCCACGAATACCAATTTCTTCTAGTTTGCTTAATAATTTTGAACGATCCACAGAATCAAAAGCTTTTTTAAGGTCAAGAAATATTAGCATAGGATGTTGTTTATCTGTTGTGGCTTGATTTAATTCTTTATTTATATCAAAAAGTGCATCGGAAATATTTTTATCTTTTCGAAACCCGTACTGACGCTCACTTAAAATATTATTTGATTGAAGATAAAAAACCAACTGATCTTTAACGATTTTCTCTAATATCTTAGTAAATACGCTTAACAGAGAAATAGGTCGGAAATTGTTTTTGTTAGTAATATCATTAGCTTTATATAGTGGAAAAACTTTTGCTAATTTGTAACAATCCGGAAAAGTGCCTGAGGTAATACTGAGGTTTACAATATGAAGAAGTGGTTTACTTATAAGTTCAAAGTTATCTTTGAGAATATCAGCTGAAACTCCATCATAGCCCGGCGCCGACCCTCCCCGCAAGCTGTCAACGTAACGTCGTAGGTCAGGTTCTGTGATCGGTCGGAGCGTAAAAGTGCAGTCCAGTCTATAGTCTGAGTCATTCACAACTGGGTCCCCGCCCGAGTCAATGGCGTTTGCCAATAAATTACCAACATTAGAAAAGAAATCATTAAAATCGTTAGCTACTTGTTTACAAAGCGTATTTGATGCTGACGCATTGGACGTAAATTTTTGCAATGGAAATGAGTCTTTTTTACTAACCTTCCCCGCTAATTCGTTAATCAATGACCAAAATTGTTTTGGGTTATTAGATGCTTCGTTTAATTTAGTTCGGAAATATATCCGCTTAGTTTGCTTTATACTATTATTAAGTGTATGTTTTATTTCTTGAAAATGATTTATTAATTCTACATTAAACGGTTGTTTTTTCACACGTTTACTGAGTTTATCTCTGATTCTAATCTGCTTGACTAAATTACCCGTTATCCAAGGTTTGAGTTTTTTAGATCTAGTTGAACCTGTCTTAACAGGCTTTTTTGCTGACTCGAGGGTATTTATTATTATTCTATTAAAATGTTCTGAACAAAAATTAACGTCATTATCACAATTAGTTATGGGATCCCAGTTGGAATTAGTCAGGAGGTGTGAAAGTAATGCATGATCCAAGTAAGTTCGTTGTGGTGTAATGGTTTCAGAAATGTTTGTTTGCTTTGTGGAAGTAGTAATTGTAAGGCCAGTACTGTAGTGATCTGTCACGGCCGTCTGGATCACGGCTGACTTGACTTGAGATATGTCGTCGTATTTAATAAAAATGTGATCCAGACAGCTCGTCGTGTTATTTGTTACCCTTGTCGGTTTGTCTATGCATTGAGTAAACCCCATTCCCGTAAGTACGTCTAAGTAACTATCTGTAACTATGTCTCTGTGCAAAAGATTAAAATTAAGATCACCAAGTAGTATACATGTTTGATTTCTATTCATTTCGCTTAAGTAACTTTCAAGTTCGTTTATAAAGTAATTTGAGTCACTGTCAAATGTTCGGTAAAGACAAAGTAATGTAAAATGTTTCTTGAAAGGTACAAAACTTAAAGCAAGTCCGTAAACGTCCCCCAAAGTAATTTGTGTAACAGTGGCTGGTAATCGTTTGTTGATGTAAACAATGACACCGTCATTTTGGTTGCGATGTGTCTCTGTTTGGAAGCAGTCGAACCCCTCCAAACCGGTTCCCGCCCCTCCCCCGCCCAGCCAGCATTCTGTAAGAACGATTATATCCAAAACTTCAATCAAGGGATTTAAAAAAATTAACATTTCATCAAAATTCTTGTTATAACTGCGGATATTTGTATGAAAGATGCACAAACTGTCATTACCAGTAATATTACCGTAAAAATTTAAATATTGAGATAAATCATTTAATTCCAAGCAATTTATAATATCTGAAAAAGAGTTGTCATCGTCCGTGGTGTCGCAAGGCATAGGTCAATGCCCCCGCTACCCAGTCTGCCAAAACCAGGACCTTACAATTTAACAGTTCCTAATAAAAATGTTAAAAAATAGCAAAATTAAGAAAGATTGATTGATCGCGTTCTCAAAATTGTAATAATATATTTGTTTGGATATTAACAATAACGTCAGAATGTGAACATAAATAACAGGCTTTTTAAATTCATAAGCGGATAACTTATTATTGCATTCTGCTTCAACGTAAAATATCTGTTTGAAAAAAGACAAAAACACCATTTTTTACTTAAATATAATAGGAGCAATATCTATTATGTCCACGATATAAGTCAACTGACACTGTAAACATGATGGAATAATTAGTATGTTTGTCAAAAGCATGCTGAGACTGACTTGTCCTTATTTTTAAAGCTGTAAGAATAAAATAAAATTGGTTGTTTATTTCTTGATAAATTATACCAACAAAATAATACAATTCACTTAAAATTGTTTTTGTTTTATTCATGCAATAATCCTAGACATAAATAATGGTAAAAAAATGCATAATAATTATTTTATAGGATAAATTAATTAATATTTTGTTAACAAAAAAAATAATAATTCAGTTTCGCCAATATGCATGCTATAGTCTATCCTACAATATCTCACACAAAATTAAGGTGTGCTTCTAATATATGCAATCGTTATTTCAATAAACGTAAAATCTCTATTTGAAATAAGACAAGAACACTAATTTACTTAAATATAATAGTAGCACAATTCATTTCGTCCACAAACAGCTAACTGACATTGTAAACATGGAATAATTGTATGTTTGTCATCAGCATGCTGAGTCTTAACATTTCCTTATTTTCAAAGTTGTAAAAAAAAAATAAAAATAGTTTGTTTTCTCTTCATAAATTATAACAATAAAATGATATAATTTACACAATATTGCTTTAGTCTTGTATTCATGCAAAAATCCTAATAATGGTAAAAAATGCACAATAATTATTTTTATAATATAAATTAATCGATATATATATCGATATAATATAAATTAATCGATATATATATATATATATATAAATTCGAACGAATAGTGTTTTTTGCTTCTTGGGGCCCCAAAATGAAAAGTTAACATGATCTCGGGCTTAGGTCTTACCATGAGACCTACGGTAATAGCTTATTCCTTTAAGGAAATTCGCTAAAAAATCAGAAATTTTCGGGAAAGTGAAATTCCCAATTTTTGGGTGCGATGTAAATTAGTTTCAGAAAATTTTAAGGACGAGATCGTTTTAGCGATCGCAACAAGTGTGTAGCTTCACGAAATTTGCGATCCGCCGCAAAAAACGATCGCGTTTATTTGTCGATCGCGAATAAACGGCAAATCCAGCTATGAGAAACTCGCAATCTGCCGCAAGAAGTATCGCGCGTATTAGCCGATCTAGAATAAAAACGGCAAACGTAGTTTTGCAAAACTCGCGATCGGCCACGATAACGATCGCAAATATTTGTTAGTCGTGGGTGAACGGCTAAAAACGTTGTGGAATTCGTGAGCGGCCGCGAAATACGATAGCGCGTATCAGCCGATCGCGGATAAAATGGCCGATGTAGCTTTGCAGAACTCGCGATCGGCCGTGAAAAACGATCGTGAGTATTTGCCGATCACTGATAAAAGGCAAATGTAAAGCTAGTTAAATCGTGGCAACGGACAAGAATGGTTGAAGAGAGGTTTATATTTATATATTGTATACATACATTGTGATATTAAGGTGAATGTTGATAATATAATCGAGCGTTATGCTAAGGGAGGAAAAAGTGGAAAATGAAGGATCGACTTAGTACTTATTGTTTTTTTAATTTAAGTTTTCTGGAGATAGTATTGTAAATAATAAATTTAAGGCTTGAACCTCTAAACAAGACTTTTTCCCTAATTACCTAAACAAGTATACTGTAGTAAACTAATCCATTAAAAAACTGGTGTTTTAAATTGAAAATTGAGCATGTTTCTGTCTCTACCCATACAGCACATAACGTCTATACAACGTCTATAAGGGCTTGCAAGCCCAATGGGCATTTTGAGGGGAAAAAAATTATTTTAAAATCATAGATTAATCATTTGTAATGATTATAAAACAATAAAAAAATTATTTTACAAGCTGTTAACTTGGTAACTGGTCAATTTTAAAAGTGATTTTCAAATCATTGTAAACTCATATCAAAATGGTTATTACATAATTTTTTAATTATTGCTATGTGTATCTAGTCAATTTTAAAATTGATTTTTAAATCATTGTAAACTCATATCAAAATGGTTATTATATAATGTTTTAATTATTGCTATTCTCAAGTATTCAAGTATTCAGGTAGTAATTATGTGTATCTAGTCAATTTTAAAAGTGATTTTCAAACAATTGCAAACTAATATGCAAAGGTTAAATGAATTTTCGTAATAATTGCAATGTTATATACAGAGTGTCTGTAAAGTCCATCACCAAACACCATAACTTGGTTTATTGGGTCAAAATAAGCAAAAAAGTTCATATAAAGGTATGTCCTAAAATGCATATTTACCCAGATATCCCCCATTTTGTATTTTTCACAAAATATTTTTTATCTCCATCTGTGTAGATATGCATTTTAGGTCATACCTTCATATGAACGTTTTTGCTTATTTTGACCCAATAAACCAAGTTATGGTGTTTGGTGATGGACTTTGCAGACATCCTGTATAATTCATTTAAAATTGATACACCCTGTATAATTCATTTAAAACTGATTGTCATAAGTAGGAAAGTCATATGAAATGGTTTAATAGATAGGTATAAAAAGGTTTGTTAGTCGTTAAAATATATTTAATGCCTGATTATATTTTATCATTGCATATTATACTAAAATTCCTTAGGCCAGCCTCAGGTACTGTTCAAAACAAGTTACAGTTATGCTATTTAAAACAATTAAATGCCCTTAACATTAAAAAACCATTTTGGCCAAAATTAATACTCTTTTTCTATTGTTGACCATAAGTTTTATTGCAAATTAACATTACAAGACTAATTTCAATCATCTTGGGCTTCTGCTGGATCAGTGAGTGACACTTCTTCCCACCTGAAACAAATAATTTTGTCTCGGTACTGTTAATGAAATGCTTACGAATGAATTTATGTTATTAATTATAAGTTATTTATATATATATATATAACTACACCATGTGTCCCACACTCCCAATGCCAGATTTACCAACACTAATTTTTTAAACTCATTTTTAGACCGTGCAGCTTTGTTTGGACTGGTTAGGAGGTGAACATATCCAAAGTTCCCGTCTGTCGCTCTTGAGCGGGGGGAGGGAGGGGAAGTCTAAAGGTACAATTAATTCTTTTTGGTTCTTCCTAAACTTCTTGAAAACTATTAGGCCTA
This sequence comes from Flexamia atlantica, assembly GCA_035578135.1. Classification (NCBI taxonomy): domain Eukaryota; kingdom Metazoa; phylum Arthropoda; class Insecta; order Hemiptera; family Cicadellidae; genus Flexamia; species Flexamia atlantica. Next base: position 19,826,595 of record JAQJVK010000014.1, on the reverse strand, counting down.
ACTTTTAGTATTCCCTAAATTGAAAAATTATTGAAAATTACATTTTCCCTGACATAAAAATTAGTCTAAAATAAAAGTATGGCCGAGCTCACAAAAAAGTTTTAGTAACCTCATATTTGTAATAATTCCTTGAAAAATTACTATTTTACCTGCCCACCAAGACCTTTACAAATTTGGTATTTACAAATTAGACTGAAGCGAGATAGTAATAATAATTATGATATCCGCCAAACGGAAAGACTTAAGACCAAACCAGTGCTCTTAACCATTGGTTCAAAACAATATTTTATCTACGACCATTGCAATAAGCACCAATTATGGTATTAATAAACATTATAATGATATACATTAAAACACCAAAAACCAAGCAGTACTCTAATGACGACTTTAGAGTACTGGAGTCACTTTAGAAAACTCATATGAAATGAGTTATTTAGAACACTCGCTTCGCTCGTGTTCTAACTTACATCTCACTCGTGGCTTAAAGGCATTCATTATACAATCGTTGCATAATAGTAGTTTATGCAACGATTGTATAACGAATGCCTTTAAGCCACGAGTGAGATGTAAGTTAGAACATGAGCGAAGCGAGTGTTCTAAATATCTCACGAGTGGCTTAAAGGCATAATACAATCGTAGCATACACTATTTTATCTACGACCAACAATATACGAAAAAATTTCCCCCGAAGTTAAACAAAACTCATGACTTTTACTAATGATGGAATAGATCAACTAAAATTTGAGGTTAGGTAAATAAGCAGACTGAACCATGAATCGTTGTGGAACAATCAGCTGATGGGATAAGTAAACTCAAACATGAATCTTAATGCAACAATCAGCTGATGTACGAATTGCGTAATTGTTATTGTGACACAATTTCCGTCAAATGCCGAGCTCTCATTGGTCTAGAACCAGTACTCTAAAGTGACTCCAGTACTCTAAAGTCGTCATTAGAGTACTGCTTGGTTTTTGGTGTTTTAATGTATATCATTATAATGTTTATTGTAATACCATAATTGGTGCTTATTGCAATGGTCGTAGATAAACTACTATTGGGGTATTGTTTCCAAGCTGAACATGTGGTTCGGGGGACGAATTTGTTCTTAGAAATTCTCTTGCTCGTTCGGTCTTTTGCTTCCTCCCTGACTCTACTCCATCAGATAGTTTTTCTATCTCTTTCCCCGCCCTCTCTCAACATCCCCGCTCTCTGTCACACCCCCGGCGCGCTCTCTCTCGCACCCTCGGCGCGCTCTCTCTCATACCTCCGGCATGCTCTCTCTCACACCCCTGGCGCGCTCTCTCTCGCACCCTTGGCGCGCTCTCTCTCGCACCCTTGGCGCGCTCTCTCTCACACCCCCGGCGCGCTCTCTCTCGCACCCTCGGCGCGCTCTCTCTCACATCTCCGGCTCTTCTCCCCCTTCTCTCTTGCACAGAGCGCAAGGAAAAAAGGGACCGGAGAACTCTGGTGGTAAAGTCAAAAAGTTGCACTCACAGAAAAAAATTGGTCTGAATTCTGGCAGTAAGGTATGTCCTTCTTATAGGGTATATTCAATGCCAATGCCCACAATTAGATTCCCCTCAACAAAAAATCTGATCTTATCTGTGTTTTTGTTTATTTAAAGGACCCATCACACTATGGAAGTAATCATTTTGTTATTGATGAGCATATCAATCAGCAAACTTTTCATCAAAATTTCTTAATCACATTTGACACAACTTGTACATCACATTGAACCTTTTAAACAGTGTTTTTATAATGTAATTTGATGTTTTCAACCAGCTTATAGTAATTGAAGGGGTCCCCCGTAAAACGTTCTAAGTGACAAAATTTCAAAATCGGAGATATTCAGTGAAAAAGGTTCTCTAGGACATGAGCTACACCGTGGTATATTTTGTTTTGAAGATATTTGAGTTGGCAGCCCTGATTTCGTCTGTCAAAGTTGGCGTGCTTCGCGGGACTGCACGGACATTCTGGGGAAAAACGTTCTATTCGCCGAAAGATAAATTCCCCACCGCTCGTTGCGTTGTCGCCCAGCGACCAAAATCGTGTAAGTAAAATTAAAAGAGGTGAAGTAAATATTAGAAAGTGGAAGGATAAAACCAGGAAGATATATAGAACAGCTGGATTACCCTAAATTACAAAAACTAAGCAGCCAAGGCCTGGAAAATTAGCAAAAAAGAGGTGAGTAGAATAACGTTTTAGGTGCCTCCTTTGGATAACTTTTAGTAAAATGACTTATAACGTTATGTAACAACGTTACGTTTTTGAACTTTTAGACCAATAAAATTGTTTTATATTCAGTTTTATTTTCGTTTATGTTGGTATTCCTACACTCCCTGATGATTTCTACCAAAGCAGAAGGGGCAGTCCGTCAGAAAACGTTTCAAACGCCAGTCATTTAGAACGTTATAACCCCCAAAAAAAAACACGAAAAATGTTTAAAAAAGCTTAATGGCAAGTAAAAATTTAGTCTAAGGCTACATTATGATATTACAAATTGGGTATTGAAAAATTATACATGATTGTAAGTTCTAACCTTGAAAAAAACCGTAAATTTCAGAATTCAATTTTCAACGCTTGATTACTCGAATCTAGGTTTTTGTCGTTTAGAACGTTTTACGGGGGACCCCTTCAATTATGTTTTACGATAAATATTACAACATTACAAAAAAATGTATATGTTCTTAGATTTTGTTTTGTATACTATTTATTGTCACTATAAAGATAATCATAGCTTAAAATATGAGAAATTCTAAGTAATGAAATTTTAACCACTTGATTCAACCCGTCAAAAGAATGTTTTCTGAAAATTTCAGATTTTCAGAATGTGTCCCTTCTGAGATATATGCCAAGTTCAAATACACGATTGTGGATAAACTGCTCATTTTAAAAATATGTTTAAAAAAGGAATACATATCTCAAGCTTGTGACTTGGTCAGAAGAAAATATACTGTGAAGACTGTCTATAGAAAAAAATTGAAGGCGAGTCTTAATTTTCACACATTGAATTTAGGCACTGGAAGTGTAGATTTGCGTTTGTAGAAATTTTACTCATACTTATTTTTCATGCATATTTGCTATCACCTAAGCCAAAACATGTACTGGACAAAGATTATTGGTTATTTTATTCTCTTTCAAATGGTTTTTCTTTCATCTGAATATCTTCAATAATAAAAAAACTACAGAGTTTAACGTACACCTCTGCAAAATGCAAAATCAGCTGTCGCACCGATACAAAATGGCTGCTCAAAAAAAACTATGCACCTAAAAAATAAATTAATAGTTGTTTTTAACTCTTCGAACATAGCATAACCACGGGTAAAAATATGAAAATATCGATAAATTGTCAGCAACTTTTTATTTTTAAATTGGTTGATTTGAAATGGATTGACCCTAATTAACTTAAGACATTAAACTTTACGTTTTTCCAAATTACGGTTGGTAATAGCAGCGGCAAATATGATTTTATTATAGTCCAAATTACGGTTTTCAATAACTTAAAAGTTTATTCTTATTTTAAACGTAATTATATGTGAGCATTCTGATTAGGCCTTTGTAAAAAACATACACTTTTTAAAATAATTTATCTAAGTGGTCTACAGAGACAATGCAATAAACCAAAATATTTACGTTTTATCAGATAAAGAACTAATAAGTTTCTGTACAAACGCTTTTAGTATTTTTTTAAAGCATTTTTTACGTATAAAAGAATAGGGACAGGAATGAATATATACAAAGTAAAAGTTATCATATAGAACTTCAAAATAACCTCATTCTACCATAGGACGCCAACAGTCGAAGGCTTTAGTGTTTGACATCAAAAGCAGTTTAGCAAAAGATTTCCTCAATGTTGTTTCACTTAGATGAAGTTGTAAGTTGTTGCTGGTTTAATATCATCAAGTAATAAAAATGTCTGTCAATATTAAATTTCACTTCAACTTAGTTAACTCTGAAAAAAACACATTATAGTGTCATCTTGACAATCACGAATGTAATTGGCTGGCAAAAATCGGTATTGGGAAGGTGACGACTGATATTAGGGATTGAAGTTAGATGAATAGGTCTAAAATAAAATGAAATTGGATTTCACTAATAATTATGATTTATTTATGCTACATTGACATATTATTTGGAGCCTAAATTTATTTAAAATATATAATTAACCAAAATATGGCTAGTTTTTCAATTTCATAAGCAGTATTAACTCTGACTTTCCTTAACCGGCCGGAATTTGGGATGTTTACCTTATTCATAGAATTGCATGACAATAAGGAGACTATGGCAAATAAACAATGAATTTAAAACTTAAAGATATTAATATATTCATAAAATTGTTTTACGAATTATGAAGTTATGTGACAGTATTATAAAGGAAAAGTATTATTATTTTATTATTATTACACAGGAAGTTATTACATATTATTGTATAGGAACAGTATTATATAGATATTTTTTAATGCAGTATGAGGTTGGGAGTATAGGAGATTTGGAGACTCTAGCCGCTAAACAAGTGAAACGTTTCTGACTGCAATAAATGAGACCAAAAGATATGATGGCCGCAAAAAAGAGCAAGGGGTGTAACAGCCCCGATATGACGGAGAGATTTGCCGGCTGCGAGACGAGTTTAAGGGCTTTGCCAGCGGCCATATAAACGACATATTTTCTTACCTTCATGTGGCCAAAAGATATGTTGGCCATGAAAAGAGCACACAACCTCTGATAGCAATACAACCGGGAAATGGACGGCAGCGTTAAGAGCGAGAGACTTGTCAGCTGCTAAATGATTTTCCAGCCGTGATAGGACTGAGAGATTTTCCAGCAGCGGTATTAAATACAGACTTTCAGGTCTTATTACTGAAAATTTGTGGACTGCGATTCAACTGAGAGACTAGCCGGTCGAGAAGTCGATAACAACGACAAAAATGGCTATCCAAGGTATTGTTTTACAGCCAAATTCGAATTTCCCAATCAAAGGTTGAAATTCATTACTTTTCCCGACTATTCCCAACCAGACAAAATACCTGACATATTTCTGGTTTTTCCCGTATTCCCGCCGTGACTGGTATAGATACTCAGTGACAATAATGTAGGTAAAGATATTTATATATAAGATATATATATATATATATATTCTATCGGCTATTGGATTAAAAGAATAAATTATTTTTACCGTAAAAAGTAAAGTATGATGGTAAAATAGCTTTAGGTTATTTGATTGAGTAATAATTTCAACATACTTCTAAATAGGGCCTAATTACTAAGCTACTAAGCAAGGCTTTATTTTTCCAATTTTTGGAGGGGCCCCAGGCCCTCCCAAAACTTTGCCAATGCTACTAGCTGTACCCATGGCTTCGCTCACGAATAAAAATATAAGTACAGTTTGTCTTTGTAGTTTAAATATTTGTAAACAAAAGAAAATCTGACTGCATATAAATACTTGATATTCCACTTACGACATGACGAAAAGCAGTAAAATAAACCTTCTATTGGTCTTCAGCTTGGGTCTTCATTATTGGTCTCTGTCTTTGTGGATTTGCAGATGGTATTCTGTACTCGAACTGCAAAATTGAGGCAATACGTTGACATAAAAACATATTTTATGGTTAGACTAAGTTTAACTTAGTTTAGATTATATTTATATGGATATCATTGAAATAGATTGGATCAAGAATTTTTATGATAGTTTAGGTTGATTAAGGTCAGGTTTAGTTAAGTTTGGTTAGGTTACGGTATGTTGCGTTATATTAGATTAAGTTAATTTAGGTTTATTTTATAGCCATTGATTTAGCTAAGGATAAAGTTCATGGGATTGTGACACGACTATCAGAACATAGGCCTAACCAAACATTATCAAACTACAGTACACCTCGGATTATCTGGATTAATGTGGCGGAACACCGATCCGGATAGCAAAAAATCCGGATAATTCGAGGTCATTACAATATCGCCTAAACAGTGATTGCGTACCATATGTAGCCCCTGCTTTGATGCTGCAAACGGCGGCGTGTCAAGTCTGTACAACATGTTAGTCTTTCAAATTTTGCGGGGGTTTAATTCTGAAACAAATTTAAGAACTAAACTTTATTATTAATCATACGAATGTAATATTAACTTTTACCGTACTTACAGTTTGGGTTTGGAATAAAATGTCGGATTAAAATATTTAATTTTTAAGATTAAATAATCATGACAAAACTTATTACAGCAACTCTTCTTAAAAAATAATGTAGGCCTAACACATCAAATTTCAGCATAAACAAACTCGCAAAATTGCCGTAGGCTACGTCTTTGTTGCTAACTACTAGCGACCCAAGTAGCAATCCCGAAAACTACGTTCTCGAAAATACTGTGATGTAGCCCTACCGTTGAGTATAATATTCCTTCAATTATTGTTATTCCACATTTGCATTTTACTTTTAGAAGGCTTATTTCACCCGTAAACTCGCTAAAATCATTTTTTGCCGTGATTCTAATTTTTTAATTCCTCGGGTAGACCGTTCCGGATAATCCGGGATCCGGATACTGCGGGGGTCTGGTTAATCCAAGGTGTACTGTAATACCAAACCTGAATTGCTATACTTAACCTAAAATAACCTGACAAAACATAACCTAACCTAACCAAACACATCACCTAACCTAGCCTATCAAAACTTTACCTTGTCCACCACTTATCAACCCAATATGTTTTAACTTACCTAAACTACCAATGTCTGACCTAAACCTAACTCTAAATAGACCATTGTAGACGATTTTCCGTGATTTCCGGTCACAACTCTGTTAATATACACCAGATCTTGAATATTTTTGCATATTCTTATTCAGCTCGCCCGGTTAATTTGAGTACCCAAATGACCAACCTTCGAGACTAAAATTTGTTTGGTTTCTTCCGGCCGTGACCGCCGGAAAAAAACTTTCATATCCGGAATCAGCATCAAATTTCCATAAATTTTGAAAAAAAAATTCTTTTTTGAGACCAGTACTGGAAACTGCATATTTACCAAATAAATAAATTTCCAATCACATTATTTTATGAGAAAAATAACGCTAATACTGTATTAAATTAATATTTACTTTCTGTTACTAATAACAAATAATATAAAGCAACTGGTTAGACTTTGATTTGCCCCCTAAAACTATAAAATCAATTATTTGTTGGTAAGTTTAGTCAATATCAAATTTAAGAAGGGTACTAACTTAGTTTCATGTTTGATTTTCTGCCATTCGTTCTTACTGATTAGCAGACGAGTTGTAACTTATATCAACATCAGATCCTGGTTTCTACGAAAACCGTTCAGCCACAGTCACCGGTGAATAACTGGTTGCCTTGGTCCTTAATAGGCAAATCCACCGCATCTTGACAAACAATGACCAGTTTCTTACCAAATCCACCGAAAACATCTTTCGGTGGATTATTATTAACATCCACATTATCATACCATATACCGATAGTCAAACTTAGATATACGCTACAGTCTGTCAAGCAGCACTCAATAGCCTATTGGGCAACCCCATCGCATTTATAGATTATTTCAATAGGCCTGCTCTCTACGAAAGCTTATAGGAAAGCAAACTTCATGTAAAATTATACTGAGAAGATGATTAACGTACCCGAAATAAGTAGGAAATATACCTAACCGCTAAACAGAACATGTTTTTTAAAGGCAGAGGATCAAATATGAAACACTCAAAACATCAGTCATCCAAAAACTGTCATTAGAACATAGGCCTAGATACCATACCAATTAGTTTTTAATAACCAAATAATTTATTGTCAATGACACATCAAGTAACTAGATCTGTCTTTAGTTAAATATACATAAAATGTAAATATAGGTTTCCAAGCCGTTAGCCCTGCTGAATTCAAAGAAAGGCTGGGTTAATACTTTAGGTTATATATACACCTACCTCCTATAAACACGATGGAAATAATTTATGCACATATCGCGAAGAGCCACGAAATCTAACTAGAGTAAATAATTGTATTTCAATAACGGACTTACCTTAATTTGAAACCACAATAGAGAGAACTAAAACAATTTATTCACTGAAAAAGAAACACAGAGGACAGAGACAAACACTTAAAATGGCGAATGGCGGCGACAGATGCAAGCTGTAAGCTACGCCAGCGCTGCCTAGTGGTGGAGTTGACAATCAGGCCGTTTTAACGTAGGAAATAATTTTTAAACTGTTGTTTTGTTAATGAAAAGCTGAAATTTTAAATCATCTCACAAATTGTTATAAAATTGTTTTTTAATTATTTTTCAACTGATAGAATTTTAAGAATGATAATAATTTTGGTAATGATTGTACAACTGTTGTAAATGATTTGTAAACTGTTATTAAATTGTTTTGTTTTAAAATCCTCTCACTATTAAAAAACTGTTGTAAAATAGTTAAGTAAACATTATACAATGATTGTTAACTCAAAGTTATTGTGAACAGATTTTTTAATTATTGTAAATTATTGCTTTATGAATTACAATGATTGGCATGCCCGTAGGGAAGTTACATTAACGTCTAGGTCAATATTCGTACATCTATTAGACATCTGCGATATCATGTCAAAAAGACATCTAACGCGGATGTCAAAATGGCGTCAATTAGACGTTGTCGTACATGTATATGACGTCAACGTAATAACATTTAATAGACGATGTATAGACATCGCCGACATCGCCGAAAATAATAAACCAAGTATATAGTACAAATGAGTATATTTTTCGTCAATAAAAACAATATCGCTGAGAACAGAATATCAATTAAACTTTTTTGAAATAAAAATGTAACGACGTTATTTCCTTAATCATATATTTAATTCCGCGTAAGGCGATTCTTTGCGTCAAAACTGTGGGCGTCTGGCAAGTCGTAGAAAGATGGGAGAGGGCTTAAATTAAAGGTCTCTATTCCGTGATGACGGGAAAAATAATGAAATTGTTTGAAATTTACAAGAAAACGAGAAGTGACGTAAAATATCTGCCACTTAAAAAGCATTGGGATCTTAAATGTCTGCTTTGTTTACATGAAACATGTGATGCTGATACTTGATTGAAAACCGTGTGGTAAGCTAGATATCAATATAAGGTAGATTTAGTTTGCTATCAAGGTATTTTGTACTGTAATAAATAAGGATTGTTTGAATTTTCCCTCATTAGGAGCTTTTAGCCCCTTCAAGCCTTCAATTAGGTCTATATTACTAATTCTGTAAGCGATTTTTTTAAATCAAAAATTTGAGAGTTTGACAGCTTGCAGGATGATGGGAGAGGGCTCAAATTAAAGGTGTTGGTCCCAGGGGTCGGGAAAAATATCAGATTATGTCCAATCTACCAGAAATTGAGAAATAACGAAAAATATCTTCCATTTAAAATGCATTGGGATTGTAAAACGTCTGCTTTGTTTATATTAAACATGTGGTGGTAATGCTTGATTCAAAGCCATAAGGTATATGTTGACATGTGGGATTTATCTCAAAATGCAGCTAACTATGCACGTTCAATGTAGTACAACAAAAATATTTTAAATTTAAGATTTTCTGATTTTATAATAATTAAGGGTTTGAGTTTTTTTCATAGTTTAAAATTACAAAAAGTTAAGTACGTTTGTTTAGTTTATGTTATAATGATGCAGATTTAATACCAAATGATATATATATAATTACGTAAGGGAAATTTTTGCGCCGAAATTGTGGGCGTTTGGAAGGTCGCAGGATGATGGGAGGGGGCTGAAATCGAAGGTCTCCTTCACAAGGACTCGGGGAAAATACTGAAATTGATTTAAGTTTACTATAAAATGAGAAATAACGTAAAATCGCTGTAATTTAAAAACCATCGTGATGTAAAAAGGTCTGCTTTGTTTACTTAAAACCAATTCTAGATATATTCATAATTTTGTGGATCCAAAAGCCTATTAACTAAGAAGGTATTTTGTACTAATAGTAAAGGATTATGCTTAGGGGCTATTAGCCCCTTCAAGCCTCTAGTTATATTTTATTTCCCTTATGACTACAATAATAAAAAACTTAACATTTTTATTGGTTTGAATCCCAAATTAATCTGTTATTGTTTACCTCACTATGCCAACATAACAGGTTGTTTTTCGGCAAAGTTGCCTTCATTTGCTGTTCGTCTGATAAAGCAACTTTTCACTAGCAAATTTATCACATATTTGCAGTTCTTTGTCTAGGCAAAGGTGTTTCCTAATAGTTATGACAACTTGGCGGCAACTTAACATGAGTTTGCCATTTCACATATTCACCGTAGGTGGTGTTCACATAGAAAAATAATAATAATTATAATATTTTGGTTAGCACCATTGGATTCAGCTAAAAAAATAATAATAATTTATTACCTTGAATCATTGCTCTATGTTCATTGGTTACTGGATACTGAAAGTGGCAAACACAGTATGTTGCCCCAAAGTCAACCTTAAGTAAAATGCTAGGCCTATATCTCACTTATTTCTCAATATAATAAAACTTGGTTTGCAGCTTCATCTAGATGAGATTTAATGTCAAAATCAAGTCAAATCTCGCTATATTCGATTGAACCAAGGCTACAGTGTAGTGTGGCCTTGATTGAACTATGTTCTTTTGCCTTAGAAATTAGCCGAGTACGCATATCTGCTGCAACGGGGGTATTTCATTTTCACGTTATTTTGAAATTTCATGTATACACTTACCACATTACTCTTTTAACTACTCGCATTGAGCTTATAATTACTTTACATCGATTTGAGTAGAATAGAATTTAAACAATTAGACGAGGTAAATTTTAGGTAAAAAGTTTTTGTCATTACACTTTTTAAAATAGTTGTTTACTGAAAAAAATATTATCATAGAGTGAATGAGGAAAAAAGTGACAAGGAGGCACTTTATAACTCGTTCTCAGTCCTTAAAGGTTATCTCTGCACTACATTTGGATCCTATAATGTTTACCATCAAAGCAGTAGTTAAGATGAGATTTTGCCCTGTGATTGTTATCAGGTCTGGTGGTGTAGTGGATACAGGCTCAGCTTACGAAGGTAAAGGTCCCGAGTTCTAATCCCAACATAGGTCTACAGAATTTGCATTGTGGTAACGTGTGTAGAAACTATGTACGAATGCATATCCTTACTTAGATTTTTTATTACATTTTTTGGATTTTTTATATATTTATAATTACAATTTTGTTATTCGTTACTTTTTGTATGATATATTGGATGTTCTGTAGATGTCAATATATGGATGTGTAATTAACATCTATTGAACATCTATTCTACATCCACGTAGAATGTTGATATATGGTCGATAATGGTGACATTTGAACGTTGTAGGAATGTCTATTAGACGTTAGACGTCTATAACGGTCACGTTTAATAGACGTGTGTGGTTTAACATGAGGTACATCTGTTAGACATCTAGTTGATGTGACTGTGCTATCTGGGTAGATTGACTAAAAGCATGAGTTTTCAGTTCAAAGTTTCGCCAATTTTCCGGGGGAGGGCCCCCAGATGTTACCCTCGCAATCCTGCTTGCCCCCCCCCGAACTCATGCTATTGAAAACGTCTCTATCCTAAATGTGCAGTAGGTTTTCAAAGCGTGTGTTAAGGAAATGCCCTTTCTTATTTGTGGAAAAAAGTCACATTTCGACTTGAGCCATTTTAGGTGATACATTTTTCTTCCAAACATAGGAAAGAAAAGTTTCATAAAAAGTGTCACATCTTTAGTTATGACATTTTTCCACACAAGAAGTACAACTTTTCTTTCCTCTGTTTTTGAATTATTTTCAGATGTGCCGTTTTCTACACAAGAATTATGCCGTGTTTCATAGTTATTGCCATGTTGATAAATCCGCTTCCTATTTAAACTAAATTTTTACTGTATTTTGAATTTTGGTTACAGTTTAGACTTGGTTATTTAATAAAAAAATTAGCTTTTGTTTCAATCAATCTGCCAGGCATTCTTATTCTTGTACCTTTCATTTAAAAAGCAAAAAAAACATTGTGCGCCCAAAATATCTGTATGAGTAATAATGCTTGAAAAGATTTTTCAATGATTATCTAACTCATTTAAGGCAGAAATGTATATGAGAAAAGAGTAGTTGTTAAGTTTTTAATGTATTTAACTAAAAGAGGCTAAGCTGTAAATGAGACTTGCGTGCTAATGTAAAGGCTAAGCTTTGTGTTAAGCTTAAGTGTATCTTATGCCGTGCTTTAAAAGAAAGCTTAGCCTGGTCATTCCCGCTGCAACGGAAAGGCTAAGCTTTGCACGAGTTTTGTGTGCTAATGAAAAGGCTAAGCTTTGTTGTAAGCTTAAGTGTATCTTATGCCGTGCCTTAAAAGAAAGCTTAGCCTGGTCATTCCCCGCTGCAAAGAAAAGGCTAAGCTTTGCACGAGACTTGTGTGCTAATGAAAAGGCTAAGCTTTGTTGTAAGCTTAAGTGTATCTTATGCCGTGCCTTAAAAGAAAGCTTGGCCTGGTCATTTCCCGCTGCAACGGAAAGGCTAAGCTTTGCACGACACTTGCGTGCCAATGAAAAGTCTAAGCTTTGTAGAAAGCTTGCGAGTATCTTAGCCACGCCTTAAAGGAAAGCTTAGCTAGACCATTTATTACAGCAATGAAAAGGTTAAGCTTTGCAATAAGCTTGTGTGCTATCTGGGCTGGATCCGCCACTGCTCACAAACTGGAATACCCCCGTTGCAGCAGACCTGCATACTCAGCGAATTTCAAATGCAAAACAGCATATTTCAATCAAACATAGCAAGATTTGACATGTTTTTGTAAGCTCCATAAGAATAACATGGGGAATGAGTATGCAGGTTTGCTGCTACAGGTATATTAAAACTGGGTGGTTTTAATTCAATATTTAGTAGATCTGAACTAGAAGAAGCTATTTACCAAGTTTTAACAAGATATGTTGAGAAATAACCGAGATATAGAATTTTACTTATTTCCCATAAGGTTAACATTGGGTCAACGTACTGTGTTTACCACTTTCCATATCTCGGTAACCAATGGACATAGAGCAGTGATTACTAAATTGTTTGTTTTTTGAGCTGAATTCAATGGTGCCCACAAAAATTCGATAAATTTTATTTTTCTATATAAAAAACTCAAAAAACCCATTTTTGGGGGGGTTTATTCCCCTTTACCCCCCTTCCGGTGGTCCGATCGGGCTGGTTCACGAACTCGTCCAATTGATTACCACTTTACATGTCCGTACCAAATTTCATAAAGATCGGACCATTTTTGCGGCCGTTATTGTGCTAACAGACACACACACACACACACACACACACACACACACACACACACACACACACACACACACACACATATATATATATATATATAAATTCTAACGAATGGTGTTTTTTGCTTCTGGGGACCCCAAAATGAAAAGTTAACATGGTCTCGGACTTAGGTCTTACCATGAGTACTACCGTAATAGCTTATTCCTTTAAGGAAATTCGCTAAAAAGTCAAAGATTGCATAGCGCCGAATGTTCGATAAGGTCTGTCATAAACAATTTTAATTCAAGAACTATCCAAAGTTTGAGGGTTCACGATTTTGTCACAATAAAGCATGTCCATTGGTGGTAGAGCAAGTAACGTCGATCCTCAGGATCCTGGGTTTCAATCTCGCCAATAAATAATAGCAATTTGTTTTGTGATAATACCGCAACATTTCGGGTTCATGCATATTAAGCTGATTATCTGCAATGCATTTCCATTGTAACTACTGTACTAATCCTGAAGAATACCCGAACTGCCAAGGGTTAAGTACCGTTTGCATCTAGAGTTTCATTGAATATTGTACTTATAGGTTAAACACATGAACAGCTGTTTCAAGGCTGTTTTTAATGGCCTTATTAAGGCCACACTGGTGCGGCCTTCTATAAATCATATGCGATCCAGAATCTGGAAAATAATATTTATTTGGTTTTCAAAATTCTGATAATGTATCGTGCTATGCAAATGCAACAATACAGTGTATTTTAAACTGGCAACTTATCACAACCTCCATAACAAACTACGCAATGATTCCCCTATGATTAAATTGGCCATATCCCACCAAAAAAACGACCAAATTTTATGTTCAGTAAATATCAGAAATCAGTCAGGACCTCCTTTTAACGCAATCGAACAACAAGATTGCGCTGAATTTTTCAACCAACTAATAACATTGTATCAACCTCTTGAATTACGTTTCTACTAAAAATTATAGGACAAAATGTTCAAACTGCAACCACAATGTGGATGTAAATGTGAGTAACTTTAGTTTTCCATTTTCAATTCCTCACAACACCAAAAAAAGCTAAATTTGAAAAATTATTTGACCGTCAGTGTGAAAAGTGGCAATCTATTGTGGACTCAACGTGTACCTATTGTTGCAACTGCTTACAAAAAAACAATAATTTCAAGCACAAGTAACTATTTGATTTTTCAATTACAACTTTGAAATTTATTCAACATGAAAATTACAAATATTCTCATACCAGGGCTTCAAAATACAGAAATTCAAATAATTGGAAACACATTCAAAGTGAAAAATGCTAAATTCAATTTAGGAGAAACTGCAAGATGTGGTTTTAGCAAATTTCCCCTATAGGGAAGAAGCTATTACCGTAGGTCTCATGGTAAGACCTAAGCTCGGGACCACTATAACTTTTGGGGCCCCCAGAAGCAAAAAACACTATTCGTTCGAATTTTTATATATACATATATATATATATATATATATTTATATATCTATAAGTATAAAAGAGGATGTTGGTATATATATATATATATATATATATATATATATATATAGCATTGATAAACTCAGAAACCGCTGGACCGATGGCCACAAAACTTGGTAGATACATGTAGAATTTCATGGAGTACGTTTATACACCATCAATTTCGTGATAACTTTCAGGGCTTAGCCCTGGGGCCATCTTAAAGGTACCCATGTCAGGGATTTTGAAAGAATTTAAGTTAGATTTGTTTACTAACAAAACATATGAAAGTAAAATTTAAAACAGGTGATGAAAATTAATGGCATTTCTTTCTGCTATTTAATTGTATTTGTTTACATGAATATTTGTTACTTGGTGCCAGGTGGTTAATGAATTAGACATTTGCATTTTTTCAAAGTGCAATACACTATATAAAATGCTGGTATGTAGAATAACATAAAATAAATAACTGATTACTGAAGGACTCCAGTGTTCAATGATCACTTATACTTGAAGGAATTCTTTTTTTATGACAACTAGCTGCTATTTAAAGAGGAAGAGTGTGCTACTGTAAAGAATTAATTTTATCTACAGCACTTTAAAAATTGCCGGGACGGCTCATTCAATCTTTTCGTTCAATATAGAGTCTAAAAATGTAAGACAGCACTTTTTAATAATTGCTGGAGTGGCATTGTAATTTTTTGTTCAAGGTACGCCCTAAAACCTTAAGAAAATGATCTTACAGTGAATAAAATTTCAAGCCATGTTCTATGGTTCCTCCAACACGTTTGCCTTCATAAGAAATAGAATTTCTAATACGCAGGTCTACTGCGACGGGGGTGCATAATAAAGTTCTATTAAAGGGTAACATATGCGAGCAGATTCAAATTGCCGTCGAAAAAGCCAAGGGTGCCGTTCCTTATATTGTGCCCCATGACCATCATTCAGGGCAAGCTCAGATACCGTGCGTTAAAATTGGCCTCTTGAGTGTGTGAGCGCAATCCTCTTCACCTGATAGCAAGATCGACTGGACAGCCGATACAAGCAAAAAGCACTTGCAAGAGGAAGAACCGCCGATATTAGGCATGAGCCTACCCAGGGCAGCAACACCATTTGGGGCTTTGTCGGTGGGGCGTTAGATATGGTCACATTTTTTATATAGACAGGCACTTTATGCAGGAATAGAATACCCCCATCGTAGCAGACCTGCGTACTAAGAGCGAATTTCTAAAAACTTTTTGCTTTATGGAAGTACATTTGATGTGTTCAAAGAAGTAGATTTCACAACAAGAAAAATAAATGGGAAAGCAAAACTATATAATTGATGGGTGATAGGGTATGTTTACTTTTTAATCGTGAGCGAAGCCACGGGTTCTTCTAGTATATCTATATATATATATATATCTATGTGTCTGTTAGCACGATAGCGGCCGCAAAAATGGTCCGATCTTTATGAAATTTGGTACAGACGTGTAAAGTGGTAATCAATTGGATGAGTTCGTGAACCAACCCGATCGGACCACCAGAAGGGGGGTAAAGGGGGATAAACCCCCCAAAAATGGGTTTTTGAGTTTTTCACATAGAAAAATAAAATTTATCGAATTTGTGTGGGCACCATTGAATTCAGCTCAAAAAAACAAACAATTTAGTATTTTGAATCACTGCTCTATGTCCATTGGTTACCGAGATATTGAAAGTGGTAAACACAGTACGTTGTCCCAATGTTAACCTTATGGGAAATAAGAAAAATTCTATATCTCGGTTATTTCTCAACATATATTGTTAAAACTTGGTAAATAGCTTCTTTTAGTTCAGATCTACTAAATATTGAATTAAAACCACCCAGTTTTAATATTCCTGTAGCAGCAAACCTGCATACTCATTCCCCATGTTATTCTTATGGAGCTTACAAAACCATGTTAAATCTCGCTATGTTGGATTGAAATACGTTGTTTTACATTTGAAATTCGCTGAGTATGCAGGTCTGCTGCAACGGGGGTATTTATATTTCACTAGTAGCTTCAATCAAAGAAGATGGTTTTCAATCAAACATCAGCATCACACATTTTATGTAAACAAAGCTGACATTTTTAGATCCCAGTGCAGATATTTTACGTTATTTCTCGTTTTCTGGTAAATTTGAATGATAAAATGTAATTTAAAAAAATGAAATTTGGCACAGACGTGTAAAGTAGTTATTATTCGGACAAGTTCGAAAACCAGCCAGGTCGGACCATAGGAAAGGGGGGTAGGGGGGGATAAACCCCCAAAAAATTAGTTTTTTATATAGAAAAAAAAAATAATCCAATTTTTGTTGGCACCATTGAATTCAGCTCAAAAAAACAAACAATTTGGTATTTTGAATCACTGCTCTATCCATTGGTTACCGAGATATTGAAAGTGGTAAACACAGTACGTTGTCCCAATGTTAACCTTATGGGAAATAAGTTAAATTCTATATCTCGGTTACTGTATTTCTAATCACAATGACCCTAAAAAATTCTGGCAGACCGTAAACGAACTCGCTGGACGAGGTACAAAAAAAGACTCTTTTCCACTTGAAAAATTTGTAGCCAATCGACCTTATGTACTAGACAATGATATCAAAAAAGTGGTTGGCGATGAGTTCAACGACTATTTAAGAAAGTAGGGTACAATCTGGCACGACTGATAGACTCCTCAGGACCACAAATTGTCAATGACAGCGACTATGCACTGGATTCCACGTTCACATTACGCACTATCAACGAGACAGATCTATTGAAATATATTACTAATTTACGTGGTTACTCAGCTCCTGGTTATGATTGCGTTTCCGCTGCTCTACTTAAAGAACATTTTTTACTTTTCTCTAGGCCACTACTTCACATTATTAGCATGAGCCTCCGTTTGGGTGAGTTTCCAGATTCCTTCAAGATAGCCAAAGTTGTGCCGTTATACAAGGCTAATGATGTTACCTAATACCACGATGCCTAATTTTCGGCCAATATCACTCTTGAGCGTGTTCACCAAGATCATCGAGAAAGTTGTTAAAGATCAGTTATCTAAATATCTCGAAGACAATAATATTTTAACAGACCAACAGTATGGATTTAGGAAATCAAAAAATATCAACGATGATTTATTTGATCTAAATTATCATATAAATAATGCAATAAGCAATAATGAAAAATCTTTGTTAGTTTTTTTGGACTTAGCTAAAGCTTTTGACACAGTGGAAAGGTCAAAATTACTAAAAAAACTAGAATTAATAGGAATTCGAGGCACTTCTTTAAATTGGTTCAAATCATATTTCACAAAACGTAAGCAATTTGTCTCCATCAACGGAAAATTTAGTAATCTCAACACAATTGACTACGGAGTGATTCAAGGAAGCAATCTGGGCCCGCTCCTGTTTTTAATCTACATAAATAATATTAGTAAAGTCAATGTTTCCTGTAAAATATTTCTTTTTGCCGATGATAGCGCACTTTTTTTTCATAGTAAGACGTGGGATGATCTTTTCCAAATTGCCACCAATGACATCATGATTATTAAGAAATGGTTTGATCAGAATGTTTTAACACTCAACGTATCAAAAACTAAATTTATGCCAATTTCATTAAGAGATCGAGGGAATACGCTCAGAGATAAATTAATAATACATACCTGTGGCGATATTGAAAGCACTATATGTGACTGTCAGTGCGTTGAAAGGGTGGACTCATTTAAATATCTAGGTGTTGTGATGGATAGTAAACTCAGTTGGTCCGAGCACATAAATTATTTAAACAAGAAACTGAGGAAATGTATTCATGCATTTCACCAGCTAAGCCCCATTCTGCATTTAAATGAAATTAAGATGGCATATTTTGCCTATGCATAGTCATTGCTGGAAGGTGCTATCATTGCTTAGGGAGGTGCATCAAGTCCACCCTGCAACCCCTAGCAGTTACTCAGAAGGCTATACTGAAGGCTGCTCTGGGGAGGTGTCGGCGCTACCCAACGGATGCTCTCTTTGACGAAATGAACGTTTTTGACATAAGACAATTATATGTAAGGACTTTACTAATTTACTTGTACAAACACTCTGACTTTTTATTTGAGAACGTAAATCACACTTACTCGACTAGGAATGCTGCTAATGTAGGAATACAGATTCCCAGACTAGTAAAAAGCTACTCTGTCACTAACTGTCACTATATATTACACATACTATACAGAAATTTACCAGAGCCTTTAAAAAATGTTCACTTTAGATACCTATAAAAAACATGTCAAATAACTTTGGTTGGAACATCTTGGCAGAACTAATGTTGAATCACTCATTACTTCGCAGTACAGACTTTAGCTACTCAGAGCAGTGGTTAGTGTGTGAATGTGTTCTTGGTATGCTTGAAGTGTGTGAGCGTGAATGGGTATGTTTGTGTGTGTGTCAATAAATATTTTTAATATTTTCGGGGGGGAGGGGGAAGGGTGGGGAGAGGGAGGGGG
This sequence comes from Flexamia atlantica, assembly GCA_035578135.1. Classification (NCBI taxonomy): domain Eukaryota; kingdom Metazoa; phylum Arthropoda; class Insecta; order Hemiptera; family Cicadellidae; genus Flexamia; species Flexamia atlantica. The sequence continues at coordinate 19,807,424 of JAQJVK010000014.1, read as the reverse complement.
GAGGGGGAAGGGTGGGGAGAGGGAGGGGGGAGGGGGGGGGTTCGTCCGTCTGTACTTGAAATGTATCAAGTGGCAACCAATCAATACATAAATATGAATAAATAAATAAAGGCGGGAGCAAACTAAGCAAAACCGGACTCATCATCACGCACAGGTTTAAACCTTTGTGATGATTAGTTTCAAATAATTTAAAACAGCCTCCTTGTACAAATGTATAATTTATCTATATAAATAAAATTAGAGTTTTGTCTGTACATTGCTAAGAATTATGAAATTTTTGGTTATTTTTGTGTTTTGAAGGTCAGAGAATCCTAATTAAGCCTTATCTCAATTTATGTCACGATGTGTGTTGGTAACGCTCAACATCACACTTTAGACCGCTTTTCACGCAAAAAATAGAGTACTGTTATGGGTGAAACTTTTTTCCTGAGTAGTATGCACATATGAGAAGGTTTTAGACGACTTAAAACTAGATTATGTCTTTTTGAAATTAAATAGCAAGCTTCTAAAAACCGAGTTTTATTTGATTTCAACCAAGTTTCCCCATAATAATTCAAGGGGATTACGTTTTGTTTACATTTTCAGTGTTCCAAGCAGATGGTAGTGACCTTTACTGATGGATTCATCGTTATAGATGTTTAATGATTTTATTCGGTTTTATGTTTTGGTTTATAATATTTAGTTTTTTGTGTACTATATAAAAAAACATCGCACAATCCATCGTTTAGCATTTAGTCCATCGTTAGTTTTCGTACATAATCCATTTGCTCATGCAATCTACTCATCAAGTATAAAAGGTTTGATATTTAGGCAATTTATTAAATCACAAGTACTTTTGAAATCAAATTGCAAAATCCTAAAACACGAATTTTATTTTATCTCGACCAAGATTGGCTTGTGGCAGAATACAAATAATTGATGAACTGTTTATATCCAAACAGATGTAAAAAGCAAAAAAAAAATTGTAGAATGTCAAATCAGCTGTCAGGAATAAATTATAAAATAAATCACTGACTAGAGATAATTAAAAGACCTTACTTCCCTGTAACACCTATTATTGGAAGAGCTAATTTAAACCATTTATTTTATGTTATGTGCATCATTAGAAAGAAGACTTTGCTTTTGTCTTTTACCGAATTCCATTGACGGAATTAGAGAATTTCCTTAAAGAAATAAACTATTACCATAGGTCTCATGGCAAGACCTAAGCCCAAGGCCATGACAACTTTTCTCTTTGGGGCTACCAGAAGCAAAAAACACCATTTGAATGATCTTTAAAGCGGAAAACACAGTACATTGTCTCTATTTTATCCTCATGGAAAATAAGAAAAATTCTATATCTTGGTTACTACTCAAAATACCTTGATAAAACTTGGTATGTGGCTTTTTTGGTTCAAATTCACATGATATTGTTTTAAAACCACAAAATGTCTGCATGACTGTTGCAGCAGACCTGCATACTCATTTCCCATGTTATTCTTATGGAAGAAATAAAATAAGGTCATGCACAAAGTCTGGAGGTCTGCTGCAACAGGGCTGTATTTTGTTCAAGATAGACCCTAAAAACCTTGGAACTTTTTTTGACACTAAATCAAGGGAAAATTCTACGTTTTACTTACATATACTTTCATGAAACAGAAAACTGTATACTTGGTCTGCTGCGACGGGGGTATTTATATCCTGCCTAAGTACCACTCAATACCATACATGCGAGCACATTGGACGATATTGGGTGTAAGCGTTCCTAGGGCAGTGACACACTTGAGGGCTTTGTCGGCGGGGCACTGAATCTGCTCGCATGTATAGTACAGGGAGGCCAAATATAAATACCTCCTGCGGGGGGCAGTAATAGAATAACTCCAGTCGCAGCAGACATGCGGTCTTTGCAGATTCCTGAAAACATCTTTCTGATTAATGAAAGTTTACCTACCTTTGAACGTTCTTTATTGCGTAAGCATCCGCTAAGAACGTTTTTTTTTTTAATTCGAACTTTTAAGGGGTCTTGGCGAGGTCGAAGTTAATAAGTTTTCCTCAGTAAATGTAATGGATGATCTTTTGTTTAGTTTTCAATGTTCATTCAACAAGCAGATGGTTCAAGCTTCACATATAGATATAGCTGATTTAAAATTTGGTTACTTTCATTATGGTTTTATGGTTGTTTTGTTGATTGATTATTTAGATGATGTATACTATATAAGAGTTAGATTTAGTTTAGTTATTTAACTTAAAGTTATCATTCGTTTTTGTACCTTATCTGTGTAATCATAAACTCAGTATGTGGCCCTGTCTTCATTTAGGCAGTAGGGAGTTGCAATTTTTATCGTGAGCGAAGCCACGGGCAACTGCTAGTAAGAAATAAAGATGTTTTGATTTGATTTGATTTGATTTCTCAACATATCCTGATAAAACTTGGTAAATAGCTTCTTCTAGTTCAGGTCTATTACATACTGAATTAAAACCATCCAGTTTTAATATACCTGTAGCAGCAAACCTGCATACTCATTCCCCATGTTATTCTTATGGAGCTTACCAAAACATGTCAAATTTTGTTATGTAGGATTGAAATATGTTGTTTTGCCCCTGAAATTCGCTGAGTATGCAGGTCTGCTGCAACGGGGGTATTAAAACAATATCAGGTGAATCTGAACCAAAAAAGCCTCATACCAAGTATTATCAAGATATGTAAAGAAATTATGAAGATATAGCACTTTTTAATTTCCCATAAGAATAACTCGGGGAATGAGTGTGCACGTTTGCTGCCTCAAAAATGGACATTTTAGGAATTTTAGACTAAAACGCTTTAGATCTCATCTAGATGAAGCCAAAAATCAAATTTTATTAAGATATGTTGAGAAATAACCGAGTCATTGTGCAATTGGAAGATGTTATATGATTTTTTTAAAGTTATTTTTTTCAGTATTCTACATGTTATTTCACAACTTTTGAAACCTATAGTGATTCAAAATTCCAAAATTTTGTTTTTTTGCAACACTCTAATACACAAAACACAATACCAAAGTCAATTTCTAGCACGGCATGAAAGGTATAATTCAATTTTTTTGTCTATGATAGGATCTACAATGGTTAATCTTTGTGTGTAAAGGTCCATTTTGTATCTGAAGCATGCCGATCCCGTCCTAAAATTAATATTGTAAAAACTTTGTTTGAGCTTCAATGCTAGACTGAACTGGAATAATTGTTCTATGAAAAATTAATAAACAATAAATGACAGTAGTACCAATACCAGGGCTGGATCTGGTACAATTCCCCTTCAACAATAATGTAAAGGAAAATGGTGTACCTTTATACTAAACTAGCAGATATACCCGCAGCTTCGCCCGCTGAAAGGATAGCTCATTTTAATTCAATTATATTATGCCTTGTACAATTTTTAGGAATAATTAACAAATGGACTGATTTATTTGGGTCATGTGCGTGCAATTAAACCCTTAGGATGCAGCTAGTAATTCCACTCAAGATGAAAATGAGAAAGTGTAACGCTTCCTCTAAACATGTTCCCCTCATGATTAGCAAATGGTTTAAATTAACTTCCTCCAATTTCCCAATACAGAGAATGAGGATAACCCGGAATATAAAACAAAGAAGACACTAAGGATGGATTTTCGAATTGACATCAATCTGAATTTAGCATGTTTTTGAAAATAAACAGAAACATGTAATAAAGTAGGAGGTAAATATCTTAGCCAAAAACGTATTTCCCCAAAAAGTTTCTCGTCAAATTTTTAAATTTTATTCTTTCAGTAGATTAGTCCTTGTACCTTTTCTGTTCCCTGAAAATATTCTACAGGACTCCCATCCATACATAGTTAGGAAAAACTAAAATGGCCGCCATTTTGAATTTTTTCAAATAATCTATTTTAACCGTCTGAGAAAGAATATTTTTAAAACCTTTATTTTTTTCGCATCTAAAGCCTATAAAGAATAATCGTGCCAAGTTTCATGGCCCAAAGTCTTGTGGTTTTTGAGAAATTAAGCTTTGAAAGCTAAAAGTGGCCGCCATATTGTTCTTTATAATATACCATATTTAGGCCTTTAGAGACAAAATATTGCAAAATCCTTTCTTAGTATGCATCCAGAGCCTGTAAGGAATTTGTGCCGAGTTTCATGGCTCTAAGCCTTACAGTTTTTGAGAAACTGTGATCAGTCAGTCAATGGGTTTTGGCTTTTATATATATAGAAGATTCTATTCTGCTCATCCCGTTCTCCGAAACCATCCACTTCAAATAGCATGGATCAACAAGGGCCAAACAGGCAACACATGACTTCATAAACATGTTTATTAATCCATAATAATTGTAGAAACGAGACAGATAAATACAAAGGAGACTATTTACATTGATTCTATCTACACAAAATACAATTGCACTTTGACCTAGCCTAGCAAACGTTCATGAGGCAAAACAGCCTCTGACCGTATGCGTCTAATAGTTATCACGACTTATTTCAACGAGTAAGTGTCAAAACAAAACTGAAATGTAATAAATATTTTATAAATTAATATCACCACACAGACTTTATCCGTATATCTGTGTTCTTTCACAACTTCCGAGGGTATTTTTGGTTAAAGTTAGTGAATCATAGTATCGTTTAAAAACAATTCAAACTCTACTTTTTAAGTTACATTCAAAATTCAAACTTAAAGGGTAAATTTATTTTGGTTTTTACACTTTCAAGGCTTAAAACTGCAATATATTAGTTTTTTTTAACTATATTGTTGCATTGAGAGTTTTAACATAGCATGAGTTATAACATGAAACAGTCAATTGAACTAACACAAAGTGAATTATTTTTACCTTTGACTCATTCATTGGCTGTGACACAAAGTTACCTGAACCATAATCATTTTACTGACTAAATAACCTGAAACAAGCTGGGAAGTTTATTCTCCAAGAAACAGCGATGAGGTAAGATTTCAAACTTAGTCTGATAGGAAACGTTTTTATGTAGAGAATGAACTGGTCACCTTTAAAATAATTTTTATATTATGTAAACGAATGGTATAAAAATAAGTAATTTTAAATATATAATCAGTTTAATTAAGTAACAAAAATTTCTAGTTCAAACAAGCGTTAAGATTGAGTAATCAACAAATTTACCAAATATAAATGGGCTGTTAAAGAGATAATTTCATCAAATATCATTGAGTCAGAATATTGTCATGAATATTTTTTTCGTATTTTGCAAGTAGTAAAGCCGATGAAATTACTCAGAATAAAACACATAAAGTTATAAATTTACCCAAATACTTTACTCAAGTCATAGCTTTTAAACCATAAAATCTGTTTAAAACCTTGAAATGACATAGAGTCAGTAAATAAATGAACAAACCATTTAAGAATCAAAAGACTAGTTACATATACAGAATTTATCTGTTACATTAAAAATATACAAACAGTATATACCATAATCCAGTATCCACATGTTATATACACTACATTACACTATATAAATAGGATAATTACAATGTATACAGTCAGTCTGATTATGCAATGGAACAAAATTTACAATAATAGTAGGAATAAATTCTGTGTTAGATAAATACTCACACACATAACGACTTCCAAGTTATTTAATTGTTATTCTAGAAGAAACTTCTGTGTGATCAATGCTTAGGTTTTAGCAGTGATGTGGCATGATTCAGTTGTGTCAAAAAGTTTTTAAGTTAATACTTTTCCCAGTTTAGCAACTTATAAGAGGGTTCTGTTTTAGGGGCTACATTTTTCAATAATATTTTAATCGCGTCATTGATCACTAAGGGTAACTACATAACCTGGCAGACGGCCAAATCAGCTGGATTGGTACTTTAACATATATGAAATCAGAGCATTAAGATTGGTGGGGGTCAGATGTTGCTACTCTCTGGCAGGATTTTTGTGTATGATTCAAGAAAAGGCATCAAAAGAACATTGCCTCTGGGTTTTTTACATTTAATTAAGTATTGTTATTCCACTAGAATTATTTATAACATCTTTTTAACTAACTGACGTCTTTTTAATAAACCAAACAGTATGTTTCATACTTTCTCAAAAAAAAAAAAATTGTATACTAATCCGAAGTTTCTTTTGTATTTGACATTATCTTCATTTGGATCCCGTAATAGAATAAAAGCAATTTGTCCAAATGCTAATTTAATGGTATTTTTACCTATTTAAAAATGGAATTGAAATTGCTATAACACAGTTTAGGGGATTAGTTTGATGATTTAATAGACTATTTTCAGTGAGCTGTTAAACTTTTGATTTCAATTAATTTGAAAATGATTAGTGGAACTCAGTGACAGACGTACATAGATTCACTTTATTTCACTGTTCGTCAAAAGAGATCTACCAATAACTTATTCTGCTTCAGTCTATGAATTTTTCCGGGCTTTTGAGTGCAAAATTATTGCAGTAACACAGAAGTTTCTTTTAGGAAAAAACCTTACAAAATGTAGTTGGAAAACAGGTAAATTAAAAAATCAACTTCAGTAACAATAACAAATACAATAAAAAGAAAGGATTATTTTTTTATATATGGTAAAACTGTAATACAATTTAAAACTCTATCCAAAATAAAAATCAATCCATCTTAATTCAACCACAATTTACATTATGAATTAAACTAAATTAATTTACCACTGAAGTTTTCTTAAACATGGTGCTATAAAGGGATCAAAATACACTGCACAAAAAATTATTATGTGAATTTTGGGCCTGTAATGATATTTATTAATAATTTTTATGCTAAATAAAATATGGATTTTCTGGTAGGTTTGTATATTTTTTAGATTGGAAACTAAGTTTGGTATTGATTACAAATTATATTTGAATAGAGAGTCAAATACCTTAGCAAAATCTCAACTTTACTTCACTATATACTTTATACTTATTTACTTGAAATGGTGACCTGTTTTCTGCAACCTCTTTATAAATCTAAATCACCTAGTTTTTATGGACATGTTTTTTAAAAAGTTCTCAGGAATATTTCTGAACGTATGAACTCAGTCACTAATTATTGTAGGCCTACTAAAATATTTGTGCAGAAGCAACCCGTAGAACTGTGACAGCAATCAACTCAGATCATATTACCAAATGATGTAACCTTTACCTATCATATTTTTCTTTCCTAAATTTTTCAATTTTTTCCCTCATTTTTCGAGAAAAAACGGTTTTGCATTCATCTGGAACTATGTTTCTATTTCGTGGATGGCAACGTGTACATCCAGGATTCATCTTAGGTTTAATTTATTAACAATAGATTTACATTTTATTGTTGTGACATTTTCTATACGCTATTAGTTTTGTTGGAAGATTTTGAGAAACTGTGATATCTAAATGCTCAAGAAGTGTTAATTGCAAGTTGTACTGTATTAATGGAAGAGTCTATTGCTTTTAATACTTTCACATGCAAAGTTAAAACTCGCTAAAGATCAGGACTACTTCATACACCATATTAAGTTAAACATTGAAAATAAATGCCCAGCTCCTAAGTTGACTACCACAGTAGGTAGTGGAAAGTTAAGGATTCCTCAAAGATGCCTTAGTTTTCACTGTAAAAGGTGTTACAAAAAAAGAAGTTTAAAACTTCAAAACCTTTAGCTTTTTCCAATATAATCATATGGGAAGATGACCAGCTGTTTAAGTTTTGAGAATCTTAATTTTGTGACGCCTAACATAAAATAACTAAACTGGTATAAACTATGCGTCTCAAAATTGTGATTCTCAAAACTTAAACAGCTGGTTATTTTTCTATATGATTATATGGGAAAAAGCCAAATGTTTTGAAGTTTTGTTTTGATGTTTTCGCTTTTTTCCGACACCTATTATAGTGAAGAATCTTCAAGGAATCGTTATTATTACCCACTTTATTGGTCAACTCAGAAACAGGGCCGAAGGTTTTATAATCATTACCGAGAGGAACCCTGTTTGTAGTTATTGCGTGTCGTATCTACTGGACATCCAGGCTGACAACGTCTGACGGAATTCGTCGACAGCTCTCATATCTACTGGACGTCCAGGCTGGGTTCAGAGCCTGAGAAGCTGGCGGCGCAAGAGTCGCTGAGAGACAGGTGGGATGGAGCGGGGGGCTGGTCGCACGACGACCCGCCACTGACGGAAGTTGTCGACAGTTCCTCGAGGAAGTCGAAGCTGGCGACGGCCTCGCGCTCCTTGTCTCCGTAGCGGACGAAGAAGTCGTCGCGGCCGATGATGGAGACGCGTGGGATGGACGCCGGACAGCGCAGCGCCCCCAGCGGCTCCCGAGTGGCCGACGCTGCAAACAACTCTGTCAGTCAAACTACGTGTAAAACATATCAGTATATGTTTTAATTGAAAAAAGAGGAAACAAATATACATGAAACTTGGATAATTCGAACCTCGAGGGACTGATAAAAAAATTGGAATTATCCAAAAATTTGAATTTAAAAAGTTCGGTCTAAAAGGCTTAAAACAGTAAAACTATACATACCCGCATAAAAACTTCCAAGAAGTCGATACCAATATTTCCTCTTTCTAAAAAAAAATATCTGGGGACCGAGCTTCGCTCGGGGGAAAGCAGTGACATTTTCAAATATACATGTTCATATTGATCCCCACAATGACAATCAGCTTTGTAATTTGATTTACTGGGGTTTAAGTTTTGTTCATTGAATTTATCCGGTCTTTGTTTTCTAATCGATGCTCTCATTGCTCGTTTCAGTGGCCAAGTGCTGTGACGAATGTTGTATATCCCAACGGTGCCTTCATGAATTGCTCGACACTGCCATTCGTTAACAGATTACAATATCACAGAAAATGCAAATTATATGATCTTACGTTCTATCTTCTATCTATCTATCTATCTATCTATACTAGAGATCGCCAGTGGTCGAAAATTTGACCAATTTTCGAAGTGACAAATAGGGATAGCTAATTTTATAAATACTCCCCGCATAAACCAATGCGTTTCTAAATACATTTCATATAGTACATATTTTCCACGTAAACCCATAATATAACCAAACTGGAGGCCCAAAAACAAAAGAGAAAGGCTCAGTCCTTGACTAATTATTTTACTTAATTTCTGGCTTATGGCATGGTTTTTAGTAATTAGTATTTTATTAAGATAATGACTATTTCATGTTTATTTTTTTAAGAATAATTATTGATTCAGAGGAAAGTAAAACTTCAGTCATCAAATCAGTTTATCCTGTACACCCCTTACCACAGTTCTCTCCCTCCCTCCATTAATTCCTCACTCTCTACTTCCGACCTTCTTTCCACTTTTCCCTCCTTTTCTCCTTCATTCTCTTCTTACCATCTCTCCTCCCTTCTTTCCTACCATTTGGAACTTTTTCCCTCCTTCCCTCTCCTCCTACTATTATCACTAAAATGTAATATATATTTTACCCATTATCCACCAATAAAAACAAAATTTGAATATAATGTGTCCATTTATACTCCGGTTGCCAAGCCCGGTGACAGGATTTTCGGGCCCCTGTGCAATTGAGGAACCCACCTTTTTTTACTCATCTCGATTCTGGGCCCCATTTTTACTAATCTCGCGTGGATCCGGGCCTCTTGTGAGTCCAGGCCCCTGTGCATTTGCCCCCCCCCCCTGTCACCGGCCCTGCCGGTTGCATGTCAGTTAGTACATTGGATGGTAGAAACTTAACACTTTGAACCCTGGGCGTTAAAATCTCTTTTTACGTGTGTTACTGGCCGATTTTGGGGTTCAAATTAAAATTCGTAGCTTAATACATAAATTTGTTACCCATATAAATTATATATCAAAATAAAGAGAAAAATATAACCTTTCAAATGATATAAATTTTATTACAGTTACAACAAACAACAATTTTAGGATTCCACGTAAAACGGACATAAAAAAATGAAGAAAACAAAATTGCGACGGTAGTCACGTACATCACTCATACAGTGGCGGATACAGAGGGGGGGGCGAGGGGGGCGATCGCCCCCCCCCTCAGGTCCAGAGTTTGTTTTACGTTTTAATAGTTGGGGCCTGAAATGGGATTCACTTACACAAAAATGCATAGGGCTTGCACTTATTCAGATTAATGTATTAAAGTTATTTCTTAATATACAATCCAACCATCCCATTTCAACATTGTCTAATTGAGGTTATATATTTTAACTAAATAACTGTCTGTATTCCTACTAAATTGTGGAGTTGTGGTAGTGCGCGGAGGGGTAATTTCGTTCTGGCATCGTGCTCTACCTTTAATCGGCAATTTGACGAAACACAACGCAGTTGTTTTGTGTACGGTTCGGTTCGGTTCTGTTATTTTAGCGATAAGAAACCGAGAAATATTAAAAATAATCGATTTAGCAGTCTATGTCTATTTAGAATACGAAAAGGATCAAGTCGCTTAAATGGGAAATAACATGGCGGGCGACTTCAGGCTCCATTTCCCAAATGTGCAAGCCCGCACTGACAGAGTCGTCAGGGGCATTAAAAAACTAGTCTCTCCTGACATCTATCGGCAGATAAGTGAACTACTTCAAGTTTTTCGTTGTAGAAGAATATTGTCTACGTCCGAAAATCACCGTCTTGATAGTGTATTTCTCTTTTATTCCTCGGTATTCTGCCTTCCGAGTTAATTGAGGTCCCTTTTCTAACTTCTCACTTTTTTGTTTTTTAAGCAATGAAATTGTAAGTGTATCACGTATCTTTTTGTTCAGTTTTAAAGATCTAGTTTTCAGCTTTATTTTGATACCTAATTCATTTCTTAAATACTAGACTAAAAATAAGTATTCTGTGAACGTTTGAAGTTCTGGGCTCTTATTACCTAAAAGTACCTGGTGGACCGAGCCTTGCTCGGTGCTATTTCATGTTTACCAGTTCATCCAGTTACTATAAAATATTTCAATGTCATAAAATTGATAAATAGAAACCTTTTTTATTGCTCCATGGACTCTTCATCCCATTTGCTGTTTTTTTCCTTGATGGCTGTAGATTCCAAACAGCTGTTATGATTACTTCATTTGTTTACACTTTCCCTGTTTATTTTCGTTGCTATCACGGCAACCCATAAGGACAATGTTAAATTTTTACAACTTTAAAATTTGATTTATTACGTTATTAGATTTTCTCTGGCCAAGTAATCTGCGTAAAAGACGTTTTTGAGTCATAAATTACTTATTTTCAGACTTTGAAGGAAATCCTAGGAGCTGTTTTTGAGATAAATGTGCAAGCAAGCATACAAGCAAGCAAGCACGATAACATTACTCATATAAGAGTATAGGATACCCGTTTTAACTAGTTAAAATTAAAATGCCAACAACTCAAAGGCAAAAAATTATAGCACTGTAAATTATATGTCAAATTGTTTGTAATTTAATGCTGAATTTCAGGATATTAATAACTCAAAACCGGAAAATTTCGACTTGATGTCCCTTTTCACTTTCCGCATCACTTACAATGAACCTCACTAACCCCCGCGATCGCGATGAACCAAAACGTTTCTGATACTGTAGGCTGAAGAAAATAACGTACTGTATTATGATTAACTGAAGGGGTCCCCCGTAAAACGTTCTAAACGACAAAAACCTAGTTTTGAGTAATCAAGGGTTGAAAGTTGAGTTCTAAAATTTACGGTTTTTTTAAGGTTAGAACTTATAATCATGTATAATCTTTTAACACCCTATTTATAACATCATAATGTAGCATTATATTGAATTTGTACTTGCCATCAAGCATTTTAAAACATTTTACGTGTTTTTTTAGGGGTTATAACGTTCTAAATGACTGGCGCTTCGAACGTTTTCTGACGGTCTGCTTTTCTACTTTGGAAGAAAACATGAGGGAGAGTAGGAATACCAACAGAATCAAAAATAAAACTGAATATAAAACAATTTTACTGATGTAAAAGTACAAAAACGTAATGTTGTTAATAAAACGTGATATGTCATTTTGATAAAAGTTATCCACATGTGGTGCTTAAAACGTTATTCTACCCACCTCTTTTGGGGGCAATTTCCAGGCCTTGGCTTCTTATTTTTTGAAATATAGGGTAATCCAACTTTTCTATATTCAATCCTGGTCTTATCCTTCCACTTTCCAATATTTACTTCACGTCTTTTATTATTATTTACGCGATTTTTGTCCTTGGGTGACAGCGAAACGACCGGCGGGAATTCCATCTTTCGGCGAATAGAACGTTATTACCCAGAAAGTCCGTGCAGTCTCGCGAAGCACGCAAACTTTGAGAGACGAAATCAGGGCTACCAACTCAAATATCCTGAAAACAAAATATACCAAGGTGTAGCTCATGTCCTGGAGAACCTTTTTCACTGAATATCTCCGATTTTGAAATTTTGTCGCTTAGAACGTTTTACGGGGGACCCCTTCAACTAAACTCTAAATTTAGTGCCTTAAATGCTTAAAAACCCATATGATTTAAGTCTAATTTTTAAAATTTTACCGGGGGAGGACCCTGGACCCCTTTTGTCTGGGGGGTATGGAATACCCCCCAGGCCCCCCCGGAATGCGCCCCCCCCTGAACAACTTCCTAGATCCGCCCCTGCACTCATATCAAATATATCTCTCATATTTTACACTAAACATGACAAAAACATTACGTAATAAAGTAATAACAAATCTTATTACTAACTAAGACTCAAAACACTTGTAAATATAAGTAAAATCAAACTTTATTGGACGCCGACACAAACGTAAACAAAGTCAGCCATTACTGCAGACAACAAAGCGTCGTCAGCCGGTGACGCAAAGGATCAGCTGCAGACATTTGGATTTATTTTTCTGCTGCTAAATAGATGGCTTTTTTGAGACCTTTGGATACTATAATCAATGCCAGATGATCAAGGAAGAGTTCCCCAGCAACGATTAGCGAAAATACGTCGAATATACATTGCTATTGAATTTAATTTCGCGGCCCGACACATACTCGGGCTCCATACGCCATGCCCCGAGCTATACTCGGGCAAGTGTTAATGAACTTTTTTCTTCCCTTTTTAGCAGAAAATTTTTATCTCTTAATCTTATTTAAGCAAGTAAACTTTATTTTTCCATATTTATTAAAACGGAACACATTTGAGTATGATATCCCTAATCTTCTCTAAGTAGTCATGATTTCAATCAAATTCTATATTTCCACTCCATGCCCCAATTAACTGTGGCTTAATGTTTCTACATCAAATCTTTATTCTACGAAAAATAGCATGTGATAACAGCTACATATGATGCTAACGTTGTTTACATGTGGTTGTTATAATATCACCAAAACAGCAACTCATAAGGCTAATGTTAATTTTTTTGAAATTTTAAATTGAATTTTCTACATTTCTAAAAGACTGATATAAATTTCAATGGGATTCTGCACACCTACAGGAAAATACAATTCTATCAGTGTGCTTACATTTTTGCTACGTTGCACACAGGCTGAGAAAAAAGGAGTACAAAAACCTTATGGAAAAAATGCTTGTCTATTAATATAAAGATTATTAATTATGTAAGCGATTTTAAAAAATCAAAGTTGTGAGAGTTTGCGAGCTCGCAAGATGACAGGAGATGGCTCAAATGAAAGGCCTCGGCCCCAGGGGATCGGGAAAAATAGCAGATTATGTCCAAATATACCAGAAAATGAGAAGTAACGAAAAATATTTTCCATTTAAAATGCATTGGGATTGAAAAGATTGAAAAACGTCTGCTTTGTTCACATTAAACATGTGGTGCTAATGCTTGATTCAAAGCCATATGGTAGATGTTGACATGTGGGATTTGTTTAAAAATGCAGCTAACTATGCACGTTAAATGTACTATAACAAAAAATATTTTAAATTTAAGATTTTCTGATTTTATAATAATTAAGGGTTTGAGTTTTTCATAATTTAAAATTATAAAAAGTTAAGTACGTTTGTTTAGTTTGTGTTATAACGATGCAGATTTAATACCAAATTATCTATACATATATATGCATATATATATATATATATATATATATATACATATATATATATACATATATATATATATATATATATATACATATATATATATATAATATACAATTACGTAGGCGAAATTTTGGGGAAGAAATTGTGGGCGCTTGGAAGGTTGCAGGATGAGGGGGGGGGGCTGAAACTGAAGGTCTCCATCTCAGGGACTCGGGGAAAATACTGAAATTGCAATTTCGTGGATCCAAAAGCCTATTTTCTAAGAAGGTATTTTGTACAATAGTAAAGAAGGATTATGCTTAGGGGCTATTAGCCCCTTCAAGCCTCTAGTAATAATAAATTCCATAAATTATGATAAATTTTCTGAGCATCTAAATTTTGAAGTACAAACTGAAGTTTGAGGTGGATTGAGTTGAATAATATCACATTTTTTCTTATATGAACCTTGTCCTAATGAAATAAACTTGTTCTTAGTAAATCTTTGAGAATTTCCTTATCTCTATTTCCTAAATTGTATTTGCGAACTTTAAGAAACATTAAACTGATGATTTAAATTTAGTAAATCTTAATCATAAAATCACCTTTATGTAAACAAATACTCGTTGTTGCTTTGATATTAATTATTTATAATCAACCTAAAACACAGCTGTTTACCTGTTTGGGATTTTTAGATGGGGATAATACTCCATGAGCAATCTGAACTCAATTGTATTATCCCTGTTCTATTCTACTGTACTGGCAACGTGCTATAAAAGTTTTAAGTGGCTTTGTCATGTACAGCTGGATGATTCTTTTGTTTACTTTTTTGTTGTTATCGGCAACTCATATGACCCCATGTTAAAAATTATCAATTTTAAATTTAATTTTTCTAAAAAATTTGCGTTTCTACAGCAAATTCAACCACATATGTGAACTTAAAAATAAAAACTACACCTACATGCAAAATTTTATCAAAATCGTTAGAGCCGTTTTCGAGATAGGATTTATAAATATATAAATATACAAATAAATATATATATATACATTCATTGCTCATTTAAAGTAATAGGATTTGCTCACCCCCCTTCGGAGCCCGGGCCCCAAGTTTCAGACTTGGCTGACATGGCCTCTCGGCGGCCCTGATTGTATTGAAGTCAGGTCAGTTACATTTGCTAATTATGTTTTTGAATGCCACTTGAATTTTAAAAATGGATGGTCTTTTGCAAGATCTGTTGGGGAAACCAAGGAATAACATAACAAGGTATTTATTTTGATACAGTAAGACCTCGATAGTTCGACACTCTTCTTTGAAACTCAGTATAGTTTGATAAGGGCTGAAACTCAATTAACATTTCAAGACAACCAAAGATTTTTGCTCAGTGACATTTATTCAGACCTGTAATACGATAAAAAGTAATAAATTTGCTGTGCAGTGGTTTTGGTTTATGGTAAAATACATTCAAGAAATGTATACATACAGCTTATTTTTAATGCTTATATTTATGTGAAATTCCAAATACTCCCTATCATTCAAATATCAATACTTCAACACCCATGAAGCCTACCAAGTCTCGAACTATAAAGAGTAAACTTTATCTACTTCAGTCGCAACATTCATTCCAAAATTACTGAACAGATAAAAGAAATTGTGCTAACTTTAAACCCTCAAAAAACTGTTAAAACAATTTAATGTATTTAAAAAAAATAGAATTGATCACATTAATACTGCAAGGCTCTAAAATTGATGTCATGGATTCCAAAATTACTGAACAGATAAAAGAAATTGTGCTAACTTTAAACCCTCAAAAAACTGTTAAAACAATTTAATGTATTTAAAAAAAATAGAATTGATCACATTAATACTGCAAGGCTCTAAAATTGATGTAATGGATAAAATTTCAAACTTTTACATGAACAATGACTGACCTTTTTTCTGGCGACGAAAGCGGTGCAACCTGTGGAGATGTTGGTAGTCCTGAGGCTCATCCCCGCTCTCGCTGTTGGCAGCACTGCTGCTGCTCGAGCTGGCGGAACTGCTGGAGGTGGTGGCAGCACTGGAGGAACTCCTGCTGGCCGCCAGCATCACATCCAGCAGGTTGGCTCTGGCCTGTGAGCAGCAAAACTACCGTTAGACTCTATCTTATTTATTCAGAAAATGATTATATAGATTATTACTTACGTACTATAGCCTGTAGACATCGACAAGTTATTTTATTTGAAGCCAACATGTTTTGAGGACAATGACCCCTCATCTCCAGGGCAATTTACACTAAACTCACATGGCACACATTTCTGCGGTTGTCAAAACTTTAAAAAGGTTGTACTTCACAAAAACAGCACATAACAGGAATGTCACAAACAGTTTACACACACTAATAAAATACTACCGATGTCAGATACAAAGTACTGAACCGTGAACGCATCCTTCCCGGCCGGTTGCCGTAGGCCTACAAAATCTTGATGTGAGTGAGCTGACCTGTTCACGTCCCTCTGGATGCATCATGAATCGACGTGAACAGCTGGCTCTGGGAAGGATGCGTTCACGATTCAGTATTTTGTGCCCGACGTCAGCAGTATTTTATTAGTGTGTGTAAACGTCTGTGACATTCGTGTTATGTAATGTTTTTGTGAAGTATGACCTTTTTAAAGTTTTGACAACTGCAGAAATGTGAGCCATGTGAGTAAATCACCCTGAAGAAGAGGAGTCATTGTCCTCAAAACATGTTGGCTTAAAATAAAATAACTTGTTGATGTCAACATGTTATATTACGTAAGTAATAATTCTGAATAATTAATCGAAGGCATCAAGGCTGTTAGTGTACAAATATATCTACTTCTAATTTAAAAGTATATAATGTCCCAGGAGGTTTTTTGTAAAAACTCCAGGAGAGGAGATGATGATTTACATTGAGACAAGAACAAGGAAAGACTGTGTTATCCCCACTCTCAAGATATCTCTCTGTTAATCATTAGATGGTTCAATTGTATTCGACTCAAAACATCTCCTTCATTTGTGATGTAAATTAACTTGCATATATGACATCATATCTAGCCTAGTGAAACAAAAAATATGTTGTGTTCTCATAACCGTAATAATTCTACGAGTAAAACTGTTCTTTAGTTTTTTTTTTCATACGATAAATATAGCAGAGAACTAAACCCACAAACTAATAGAAATACCTGAATTTTAATTTTTAGACAAGAAATTTCTAAAAACGTCACATAAAATAATTTAAAGCTAGGTTTATTTGATTTGTTTTATAAGGTTTAGTATTTTTGTTCTTTAACTGAAAGATTTTCTTAATTTAAATACAGTTACACCATTTAATACCTTTGGATCTGTGAAGTCAATTTCCCGCTCAACACGGACCCACCCAGTTGGACAGCAGCAGGCTGAGTCCAGGTTAGCCGGAGATTTTTGAGTCACTACCTCTTCACTCTTATCCTCTCCTTTACGAATCATTCTGTTCAGTTCATCTATCACATCCTTAGAAGTAGCTCGCTCGTGAAAATTTAAGGTCTTTGACCCATTGACTAGAACTGGTTCATCGGAGCATAAAGCGGCAGTGGAATCCATAGAATCAGCCATGGATGAGGTTTGATCTAAGTCAGAAGACGGAAGAGATCTCGCTTTAAGGACGGTTTCTGGCGTAGATAGTGTTGAAGTCACCGACTCAGACATGGCAGGATGTTCTTCATCTTCCTCAGGGACTGGCCTCAACTCTGCTCTACCGATTTCCACCCTTAAACTTCTAGACGGTAAACTATTTAAGTTATCTTGCTCAGATCCTACTTCTGCGATTTTTACTTTTTCTCGCCTGTTTTCTGAGGGATGCTGAGCATCCTCTAAAGGTTTTGACAATTCTTTGGAGTTATTTATAGGAACATGGTTTTCGCTAACAAGTTTTTGACTTGGAGAGTTTTGCACCTTAGAAGAACCAATTACACTTTCAGAGTTCACTATTAAAGATTCCAAATTCTGCTTATTCGTTTCGTCTGTGCTCGAAGAGTTTTGATCATTTTTTAAAGAAGTAGATGTGTTATACTCATTTAATAAAACCTCTGAACTCGTGGACGCACTTTTATTGTTAGTATTTGTTTGTACTTCATTCTCGACCGATAACCTTTTCACTTCCTCACAGATTTGTGCGATCTCCTCCGCCGTTTCTCTCGCAAACTCTGCCTCAGGAGACATTTCCTCCAAGCTGATTTCCGCGGGTCTCGTGTCGAGCACCTCTCTCGACAACACGTACTGCTGCTGTTCCGCAATAAAATGAAGGACACTCTGCAACGCCTGTTCCCTGTCCGACGGAAAGTGAGGTTCGCCTCTTCGGAAGCTGTTCTCGCCCGCCTGACTGCGAGACGAGGTGGAGGCGAGGCTTTTGGTGCTCTCGAACTTGACGAGACGGTAGAAGTCGCGGGTGAAGTCGGTGCCGATGGCGGGGAGGTCGCTGTCTGTGCTGACGGCGGAAGAACGCTTGGAGCCACCGGCGTCCTCGGAGACACTCGACCATGAGTCTCCGCCCGGCGACACCAGGCAGCGGTTGTACGGCCACAGGCTGCGTCCAGCCTCTGCAACAGGCGACAGCGACTTTGATTTGAGTCCAAAAAAAATTACTTGGAAATCAATATTTACACTCAAGTTGAAATCTCAACTTGGTCAGCAAACCAGAAGTAAGAAAATTTTTTATCGTCTCAGTAAAATTATTTTAACGATATTTAACGATTATTTAACGATAAAAAAATTTCTCAGAGCTTCTTTTTTATTTATTTAAAAAAAATATGACCTAGGGCCTAGGGGTACAATTCATGAAAATACATTGGCTTAGGGGTTCACAAGGTAAAATAGTTTGAGAACCGCTGGTCTAAATCAAGGATTGATTTTATCATTTTATTATAAAGTCAGCAAACCAGAAGTAAGAAATTTTTTTATCGTCTCAGTAACTAGGCAAGATATGTAATCACATATCTTCCCTGGTTCACGAACCCCAAGGGGTTCGTGGAAGGGTGTACGGGGGTTCGCGAACCCCAGTTTGAGAACCGCTGATTTAGACAATGAACGTTATATATTATAGAAAGAAAGAAAGAAAGAATTTATTTCTCAAATTACATTACATTACATTTTTGTTTATAAATATAAATACAAAAGGTACAAATGGGCAATTGTGATTAAAGTCTGACCTTTCGAAATGTAATTGAGAAATAATTATTTATCAGGCTTACCCACATGACAGTGAACTTCAACAGACCTCCTCTTAAAGTTCTTTAGATAAATATGAACACTCTTTTTTCTGATTTTAGAAGTGATAAATTTTAACAGAAATGATCCATCTCAAGGATGGTTCCAAGTCACCTGGTCAGAGGGGTCATGAACACCCCTTCAAATTTTTAAGTCTATGATTTGTAATAGGTCAATAACTGTCTAAGCTTCCACTAATACTTTTTGAATGTGGAATTATAATGGTAATCCCCCTAAATCTCAGACCCCCTCCATTGTTCTTGATTCATCCTTACTGACCAGAAAAATTTTATCTCAAACCATTTTATTGTAACAACCAATCATCTAAGACAGGGCCGATTACCCCAGTGGAATCCTAACTGGCTTTTGCTAGTTCAGGTACCAATACTGGGTACAGTAACGGAAGTTGTCACGATTGGAGGGAGTGTTGTAGCTGTCTTTCAGTGAATAACTTCAGTTCCCCACTAAGGGAGGCTGGGCTTGACGGCAGGGTGGGCGGGGGTATACTGACGACCAAGATGAGGGCCAATATGAGGGCAACCTGATCCCTTGAGGCCCTGCTCCAGCATCCATTGGACAGAGGTATACATTTGCCCACCCAGACAAAGCTTAGCCGAACCTATTCCATCTACCTTTTCCTTTTTCCTTTTGCCTCCATTATATTAACCTACTAAAGGCTGTGAGCCTAAATGATGATCGAAGGGAAGCTTCCTTTCCTTTCTGGTAGCTGTACAAAAAGACAAAATAAATAATGGCTGAAGTACCCTCACAGGATTTTCCTGTGAGGTGGGGAAACCCACACTACCAATCCCCTTACAAAAAAAGGGCCGGATTTAGTATCTACAGGTTCCTAGGTCTCGTTAGTGGTGCAAAGGTGGTGACATTTTAAAACTAAGATTTTGTTCTGGAGCAATTTTATAATGTGGAGCAACTGTTTAGTGGCACATACCCCTCGGCACGTGCCTATGATGCCTATGATTAAATCCGGCACTGACGCCAACTAAAACTAAGAACTCTTTGATTATCCGACTGGTGCCTTTGAAGTCGCCGGCGCTGAGGTAGCTGGAGGAGTTCCACAGACACTTGCCGCTGTCCTTACCTTTGAAGTCGCCGGCGCTGAGGTAGCTGGAGGAGTTCCACAGACACTCGCTGCTGTCCTTACCTTTGAAGTCGCCGGTGCTGAGGTAGCTGGAGGAGTTCCACAGACACTCGCCGCTGTCCTTACCTTTGAAGTCGCCGGCGCTGAGGTAGCTGGAGGAGTTCCACAGACACTCGCCGCTGTCCTTACCTTTGAAGTCGCCGGCGCTGAGGTAGCTGGAGGAGTTCCACAGACACTCCCCGCTGTCCTTACCTTTGAAGTCGCCAGCGCTGAGGTAGCTGGAGGAGTTCCACAGACACTTGCCGCTGTCCTTACCTTTGAAGTCGCCGGCGCTGAGGTAGCTGGAGGAGTTCCACAGACACTTGCCGCTGTCGTTACCTTTGAAGTCGCCGGCGCTGAGGTAGCTGGAGGAGTTCCACAGACACTTGCCGCTGTCCTTACATTTGAAGTCGCCGGCGCTGAGGTAGCTGGAGGAGTTCCACAGACACTCGCTGCTGTCCTTACCTTTGAAGTCGCCGGCGCTGAGGTAGCTGGAGGAGTTCCACAGACACTCGCTGCTGTCCTTACCTTTGAAGTCGCCGGCGCTGAGGTAGCTGGAGGAGTTCCACAGACACTCGCCGCTGTCCTTACCTTTGAAGTCGCCGGCGCTGAGGTAGCTGGAGGAGTTCCACAGACACTCGCCGCTGTCCTTACCTTTGAAGTCGCCGGCGCTGAGGTAGCTGGAGGAGTTCCACAGACACTTGCCGCTGTCCTTACCTTTGAAGTCGCGGGCGCTGAGGTAGCTGGAGGAGTTCCACAGACACTTGCCGCTGTCCTTACATTTGAAGTCGCCGGCGCTGAGGTAGCTGGAGGAGTTCCACAGACACTTGCCGCTGTCCTTACCTTTGAAGTCGCCGGCACTGAGGTAGCTGGAGGAGTTCCACAGACACTCGCTGCTGTCCTTACCTTTGAAGTCGCCGGCGCTGAGGTAGCTGGAGGAGTTCCACAGACACTCGCTGCTGTCCTTACCTTTGAAGTCGCCGGCGCTGAGGTAGCTGGAGGAGTTCCACAGACACTCGCCGCTGTCCTTACCTTTGAAGTCGCCGGCGCTGAGGTAGCTGGAGGAGTTCCACAGACACTTGCCGCTGTCCTTACCTTTGAAGTCGCCGGCGCTGAGGTAGCTGGAGGAGTTCCACAGACACTTGCCGCTGTCCTTACCTTTGAAGTCGCGGGCGCTGAGGTAGCTGGAGGAGTTCCACAGACACTTGCCGCTGTCCTTACATTTGAAGTCGCCGGCGCTGAGGTAGCTGGAGGAGTTCCACAGACACTTGCCGCTGTCCTTACCTTTGAAGTCGCCGGCACTGAGGTAGCTGGAGGAGTTCCACAGACACTCGCTGCTGTCCTTACCTTTGAAGTCGCCGGCGCTGAGGTAGCTGGAGGAGTTCCACAGACACTCGCCGCTGTCCTTACCTTTGAAGTCGCCGGCGCTGAGGTAGCTGGAGGAGTTCCACAGACACTCGCCGCTGTCCTTACCTTTGAAGTCGCCAGCGCTGAGGTAGCTGGAGGAGTTCCACAGACACTTGCCGCTGTCCTTACCTTTGAAGTCGCCGGCGCTGACCTTACCTTTGAAGTCGCCGGCGCTGAGGTAGCTGGAGGAGTTCCACAGACACTTGCCGCTGTCCTTACCTTTGAAGTCGCCAGCGCTGAGGTAGCTGGAGGAGTTCCACAGACACTCGCCGCTGTCCTTACCTTTGAAGTCGCCGGCGCTGAGGTAGCTGGAGGAGTTCC
Source organism: Flexamia atlantica (assembly GCA_035578135.1). Lineage (NCBI taxonomy): Eukaryota > Metazoa > Arthropoda > Insecta > Hemiptera > Cicadellidae > Flexamia > Flexamia atlantica. The sequence continues at coordinate 19,785,427 of JAQJVK010000014.1, read as the reverse complement.
ACAGACACTTGCCGCTGTCCTTACCTTTGAAGTCGCCGGCGCTGAGGTAGCTGGAGGAGTTCCACAGACACTCGCTGCTGTCCTCCTCCAGTTCCGCGGCGATGGACTCCTGGATGCTCGGCAGCGTCTGGCTGTGTGTCAGAGTTGGGTGGCCTGCAATCACCACTGCTCATCAAATAATAAGTCCAAAAAACTATCACGATAAGTCCTAAAAGCTTAAAAGTCCTAAAAGATATTAGTGTCATGCTCCTCCAAGTTTTGTCCTAGGAATTTGAGTTTTAATCAATTTTCATATGATTAACACCTTAACAATTCATTATAATTCTGACTGGAAAAAGCGAGCTTTTGATAGATAGCATTGTAAGTTCACCACCCGATAACAAATAAATGACAACTGGACCGTGTTTTTAACACGGTCAGCATTTAAACTATCACTATTCCATGTGAGCAATAATTTAACTCGGCTAAACGATCATTTTCTACTTGGGGAATATTTAATTGTGGAAGAAAAGGGGTTTCATAATTAATTTTAGGAGTTACTCCACTGGTAAAAGAACTCAAGTTCCTACCTTCTTGCTCCCATTATGCCAAATTCAATTTTTAATTCCATCCGGCTTCAACCGATTAAAGAACATTTTTGATTATTGAAATAGATAATTGTTTTTGAAACTGAATTTCAATAATGATCACGAACAATACTCCTTAAGGTTAAGGATTACGCACTTAAGAATAATTGGTGTTTCGGTGAGGCAAAAGTAAGTATACTGGGTGTTTCAAAAAGAATGAGCATATTTCATATTCTAATAACAGACAATCTTTATTTAATTATATACATGTAAAAATACAAACAAACAGAGGAACATTTTAAGTTTATTTTACTGAGGTTTAATGCATTCGATATTCGCCCCATGTGTAGCATGTCATACATCAAATCGGTAGTCGATTTCGCACCATACATTGGTCAAAGTGTCTGGAGTAATTGATTCAACTGTTTCAGTTAAGCGTACTCTGAGTTCTTGAAGCGAAGCAGGCAATGGTGGGACATAAACCCTGTCTTTTATGTAGTTTTAAGATAAAAATCACATGGAGTGAGGTCTGGCGATCTGGGAGGCTGTCAAAATGATTTTTCTTGAGGAGTCACCATTTTTTCAATTACAAAAATTTAATGAAAATAAACAACATTTAATTTCGTGCTAGGAAATAATAACAAGCTATCAGCTGATACAACAATGAAACTTCATTCTTTGCTCGAACCTATGCCATATAAATCATACTTTGTTGATTAACGGGTTTCAAGTAATAGATATATGAAATCTGCTCTTTCATTTTGAAACGCCCAGTACTATGTTAGGTAAGTAGTAGGGAAGTAGTTGGTGTCGTACCGGGTCCACGCCAGCCGCCGCCATCCTCGGCCGGATCCATGGTCCAGTCCTCAAGCTCGGCCGCGTCGTACGACATCTGCTGCTGCAGAGCCGAGCGCGTCTCATCCAGCCGCAGCCAGTGCTGCACGTAGTCTGCGTCCCACCTGCGGAACACATGTCGGAATGTTCAAATGTCACATGCTAACCGCCGGTGTCTGATGACGAGGCCCCAGCCATGTGTGGCTATTAGACAGTAAGGCTTTGTGAAGGAATAGAAAAGGTATGAAAGGATAGTCTCAGTGCTGGATTTACGGCTGGCAGGCCCTAGGCCTAGATCTGGATGCAGCCCCCCCTGAGGTCCCTACAACCTCGTAAAAAGTAATGACTTTTTTTTAGTTGCTATATACATTTAAAATCTCAGTTCTCCCCAATAATCCACTCTCGGTGGCTTGTTTTCGCCTTATTTACGCCTGTGCGCGGCCCCCTGTACCGCTCAGCCTTAAGGCCGGGCCTAGTGGTAAATCCGACACTGGATAGTTTGTTCCACCCTCAAGGAAATATTATATCAACACTCCCTTAGTAGAAACAACAGATCAAAAGTCCCTAGGTATCACACATTAGATAGAAAACTTTAGCTCAACAGTTCCTTAACATTCCTTGTAATTATTTTATAAATTAGAAAAATTGTTAGTATCTTGATATGATTGTATGATCTTTGGAAAAAAAAGTAAAAAAAATGTACACATCTGTCTTGTCCAGGTTTAAGTTTGGCAGGTGTCAAGAGCTTTGCTCTGGGAACAAAAATAGACTACGAAGAATGGAAGTGCTAGGGAAATAGTTCTTCAGGCAAATGTCAGATTTTAGTTCATTGAAGCCATGTCTTTTTTAGATAGGCACATTTGACTTTAGGAATACTGAATAAACTGTGGAAGTAGGGGGAACAGTTTAGGGATGGTCAGACAGGGATGAGAATCCCTGGTCAACACAACCTTAAACTCTGGGCTTTGCACCTTGAAAATGATTCATGATACTTGAGTTATGGAAGGAGACAATCTAACTTGCCAGCTAAGACAAACTTCTAAGGTCTGTGAGGAGGGTTAACCATCACAGATAGTATTCACAACATGAAGCATGACACATTGGCCATCTAGCAAGGCAACCCCTGTAGGAGTCTGACAGGATCTTTCATCAAAGGAGTGATCAATATAATATTTACTTTGGACTATGGAAGATTTTGTAGACTGAACTCCACAGATAGGTTAATTGTAGAGGCAAGTAGGTACAGGTTTCACTTAATATTCTCAGTGACAGAAGTACAGGAGAAAAACTCAGAGGTATTTTTTTAAAGTTGTACACTAAATTCATCAATAATTGGTAAATTGAACATACCAGTCACCACTGCACCAAGAGCCCGAGTCGTCTTCTTCCTCAGGCAGGGTTGTGTTGAGCAGAGTGTTGGCCCCCCTGGACCTCTGGCTGTGGCGTAGTGGCGCCCCTGACACCCCCGCGTAGTGGCAGCCCTGCAGCAACACCGACTCAGCTGATGTCAGGGAGTAACTCGACCCCGCCGCTGATGGTGCCAACTGGGGATGAAAAAATGCAATAGGTTAGCGGGGTCTCATTCCTGCTATCAAACTTTTGTTTTTGTTAAAAAAAAGTAACATGTATAGCCAAGGGAACCTTTGATTTGACTGAGCTTTAACCTGTTTCAATCTAGAAAATTAAAATAGTTTTTTCATCAAAAGCTCAAGAAAAATAATTGTTCACAAAAAAATCACTCAAAATATGAAACCCTATGGTTCAAGTTAGGAATGTAAAATATTTCAGCGGGATCACCTAAGTTGAATAGAAAAAAACACAGGTTCTCCAAAAACCAGCAATCTCTCTTGTGAAGAGTTCATGTCTACTTCATCTGTTAATTCTGAACTAAAATATAATTGAAGGGGAAGCAATACAGTTTCCGAGGTCTTCGGGACCAAGGCTATCTCAGATAACACGAAGCTCAGATAATACTGAGTTTACGTGTGTTTTGAGGTTGGACTGTAATAAGACCACTTCAAAATGCTTTATTAGATGTAGTATTTACCAATAAGTGTGACAATGAAAATCCTTTCGAGTTGCAAATAATAGAATTTTAAATATAAACTTTTTTCACGCATTATTATAACGCTTCGTAAGAAAATAAAAACGTATATTTAAGCTTAAAGCTGCCTCGGATAACCCGAAGTCTCGGATAACCGGGGCTCGGATAATCGAGAGTGTTCTGTAATAATTGATGATGTATCTATGTCTACATGAGCTTGTCAATGATGGCAAGTTAAAATGTAACCACCTATTTTTGTTCTCATCAACTTTACGTTCACCAAAGGGTCAAGGATAACTAGTCTGACTTGAAAATTTTAAGTTGCCACCACTAGAAAACTCGTAACGAGGTGCTACAATGCTTTTGAAAGTAATTCAGTTATCAAGAATAATAATCAAACTTTTAAAGTTAGGCATTAAAAAAATAAAAAATTAATTAAATTTTAACTTAGAGCAGAAAACGTTCCACTTAGTTTCACCTTCAGGCAGAGGTGTGAGTCGGAGAAGCTCCGCATGACGTGCTGGAAGGGAAGCAGCTCCCGGACGGGGGGGAAGCTGTGGCGGTTGGCGGGGCTGCCCACTCCCAGCGCCAGGCTCAGCGGTATCAGCACCAGGTCCGGCTCTGGCAGTCTGTGGAACGGAACCGGCATTGTCAAGTGAGGTAGATTTAGGGAATCCGATCCCGGAAAATATTTTCATTCCTGGGATTTAGGGATTGAAAAACTTTAATCTTGGGATCCTGGGACTGATCTCAGGATTGACCCAACATAGTATTTGCCGATACAAAAATAAATATTTAGTATTGATTTGCATGTATACAAGGTTTCAGGAATTCTCTTATATATTCTCTTATATATTACTGTTTGGTTTGTTTTTTGTTATTTGTCTAATTTACTGTATTTTGCATCTGTCAGGCAACATATGACTATTGATAAAATTATTAAAAATGTAAACAGAAATGAATGTTAGATAGAAAAATATACTTTGAGACAGTGAATTTTGACACATTAAGGCGGGTTTACACCAAAGTTGACAACCAAAAGATGACAACTAAAAGTTGACAACAAAACGTTGACAACAAAAAGCTGACGACTAAAAGTTGCTGCTCTCTAAAATAGAGCAACAAGTGGAAGATTGTTTTTTGTTGACAACTAAAAGTTGCTGTTCTCCAAACAGAGCAACATGTGATTTTTTTGCTGAAATCCTGGGAAAATTGTCGCGTCTATTGTTGACTTTCTAGGCAATCTTGTGAAGAATGTCGGACGAAGAAGACGCACTTATGGCCGCGGCTTGCTGTGTGATCATAGCCAACCGCTGTACAAGGGCTCCCCGAAGTTATTGGGTGAGACCTTCGTTGCAGGCTAGGGATCGGTACAATGGTAGTGACATGTTAGCTGACCTTCAAAAAGATGACATCGATCCGTTGAATGGTGAGCTGAGGTGTGACGGGAGTGTTAAAAACTTTCTAAGAATGACCAGCAGTGACTTTGAGTACTTGATTTCATTGATCGGAAATAAAATCAAGAAACGTGACACAAACTACAGAAAAGCAATACCAGTTCATGAAAAGCTAGCAGTTACATTACGATTTTTAGCCACTGGTGATTCATATACTAGCCTTAGTTATTTGTTTAAAATCTCTAAATCAACCATTTCACTGTTTGTGATTGAAGTTTGCAATGCCTTGATAGAAGTGCCTTGATTATCGTACAATGACTCCTAAATGGATGTCTTTGTTCAATTGCAATGCATAATAGCAGGTCTAGCAAAATAAGCCTTCTTTTTCATTTTAAATCTTATTTTCTTTTCAGCAATTACGCCGCCTATTCAAAATGTTCGTATAATTTCGCGTTCGATAGAAATTACTATCGTACATCGTACAATCCAGAGAAATTATCGCACAAATACGATAATTATCGTACATTTGGACGTCGAACCCTGGACAAGTTGCAGTACACACCTACCCACGTGCGATGACAGCGTGGGATGGGACCAGGGGTGAGTGCGGGGGTGGCGCCGCCGACGTCATGTCCGGCGTGCGTAGAGGGCAGTTCTCAACTAGTTTTCCACTAGTTGCTTGCGCAAAGCGCGCAGCAACTAGTCTTCAACTTTTAGTTGTCAACTTTCTTTGATCTTTACCGACACTCCGCGGGAAACCGAAATTTAGTGGAAAACTTGTCTCTCCACTAGTTGACGACTGAAATTAGTCGCTGTAATTTGTAGAAAAAGCAACTAATTTCCGCAACTTGTTGAAAACTTAGTGGAAAACTTTGGTGTAAATGCGGCTTTATTTTGTATTTTTGTGAAATGTGATATAATTTTTATTTTATATAAAGTCCAGATTTTGTCACTAATTTTGAAATAGAAATTCATATTTATTTTGATAATTTTTGGCATCCCTTTTGAATGATAAACTGAAGCCATGAAAGATGGCGAATCAGGACTTGAATCGACTGAAGTTAGAAAGGACTCAATTAAGGAGAAAATTGACGGAATTTATGAATATAATTGAACCTTTACTTGAAAAAGAAGAAAAGGATTCTAAAAGAATTAAAGAACTTTTTGTCAAAGCCACAGACAAAGCGGAACGACTGTTCAGAATTGACCAGAATGTGAGCGACATACTATTTTCAGTAGTTGAAGATGAAGAGGAACTAGCGAGGGAATATGACACCACAGAAGGCTACTGAGAGAGATGGGTCCACCTCTGCCATATAAAGAATGAGCTGTTTGTTCAAAAGGACCAATTTGTTGATCATTCTGTGGTAAGTCGATCTTCATCTGTTTCCAATAGGAGAATTTATAGACTCCCGAAACTTGAAATTAAAAAATTTGACGGGAAAATTAAAAATTGGATAAAATTTTGGGCTCAGTTTAGGAAAATTCACACAGATGATAGTCTAGATGAGGAGGATAAGTTTCAATACCTATTACAATCGACACTCAAAGGTTCACCAGCCAGAGAGTTGCTTGAAAGCTTTCCCCCTTCTGCTTCAAATTACAACAAAGCAATTGATCAGCTTAAAATCAGATTTGGTAGGGATGAGTGTTTAATAGAACTATATGTAAGGGAGCTATTAAATTTAGTACTATCTCAAACTAACAAAAGATCAGTCATCTCTCTACGAAAACTGTACGATAGTCTTGAAACATAATTAAGGTCATTGGAGAGCTTGGGTGTGACATCAGATAAGTACACTTGCATGCTGTTTCCGCTAGTCGAGTCAGCACTCCCGGAATCTGTCCTGAGGGAGTGGGAACGACTCAGAGCTAAACTGCCTGAAAAAGTTAATGGTGATCTGGACCGTACTACGCATCTAGATAGTTTACTTAATTTCTTAAGAAAAGAAGTAGAATGTGAAGAGAGATTGGCCTTAGCTTGGGTTAGTTTTAACGAAATTAGAGAAACAGAAGTTTCTGGAACATCTTCCTACAGACATAAAACAAACACTTTCCAGAAGGAACATATTAAAACGGTAGCAGATCTGATCAACATCAAACAACAACTCAGCTACAACATTAAACAACACAGCTGCATATTCTGTGAAGGGCACCATGCGAGTGAGATGTGTTACAGAGCGCGTAAGATGACCTCGGAAGAGATTCGAAAGATTCTACTTGAAAAGGGCTGTTGCTTCATTTGTTTGAAGAAGGGTCATGTCTCCACAAAATGTAAAGTAAGTAAAATAAGATGCATTTTGTGTAGTAGGAGACATTCCACTCTACTTTGTCCAGAGAGGAAGACAAAAACCACCGAGCCAAAGCAAGTAAGTCCAAATAACAGTGAGGTAGAAAAATGTAGTGATAGAAATGTATTATGTTGCACGAATTTACTGGATATATCTCAGCTTACGAAATTTGACACTCCAGGTATAAAAGATCCAATAGAAATTAAGAAATCATTTCTAGAAGATGAGACAATAGATTACTTTAAGACTACTGTCTCAAGAAACAAAAAAAGAAGATATCCTGTTCAAAGAGTTAATCCTCTTGAAATCAGCAGTGACTGCAATATCGTAAAGGAACAAACACTGACGGAAAAAACTGGAGGAATAATTAATCAGAATGCAAATAAGAAAGAACCAAGCGTCATATCAAGAAGTGGAAGGACAGTTAAAGTACGTCAAAGACTTGATATGTGAAGACCTGACTGAAGAATTAAATTGGTTGCAATTTCTTTTTCTTAAATTGCAAAGGTGGGAGGATGTCAGGAATTCTCTTTTATATTACTGTTTGGTTTGTTTTTTGTTATTTATCTAATTTACGGTATTCTGCATCTGTCAGGCAATATATGACTATTGATAAAATTATGAAAAATGTAAACAGAAATGAATGATAGATAGAAAAATATACTTTGAGACAATGAATTTTGACACATTATTTTGTATTTTTTGAAATGTGATTATATAATTTTTATTTGATATAAAGTCCAGATTTTGTCACTACTTTTGGAATAGAAATTCATATTTATTTTGATACATGGTATCGTAATATAATGCAATATAGAAAGCTGATTTCCATTAGTTATGAGTTGTTAACTTGATAATATATATAAAAACTTAGAGCATAAAAAATTGACAACATAGTCAGCCTTATCATGAAACACTGAATACAGTATGACATCAGAGTGAAAACAGAACACGTTATCAGGATGGTCTTGTATAAACGTGGACTAACCATAAAATATTTATTCAGACATAATTTCAAGAAAGTTTTATACGAAAAATGAATATAGTTACTTGACCAAACAATATCAGGACTTGGAAGTACAGTAGAACCTCGATTAACCGTCACTCTTTTATCCGTCACTCTCTGTTATCCGTCACTGCTTCCGGGCTCGCCATATGTTGTAAATTGGCGTCGCTCAAAACACGGAAATAAGTGCAAGCGCCATTTTGATTGAACGCGACTGTCTGCGGCTAATGACCTTGAGTTTCCGCCGAAAATCCCTACTCCCACGCAAGGAGTGGAATGGGGGTGAGGGAGTTACTTATTACTCATTGGCATGTTGATTTTTTTAGCGAATTTCCCCTATAGGGAAGAAGCTATTACCGTAGGTCTCATAGTAAGACCTAAGCCCAAGACCATGATAACTTTTCGTTTTGGGGCCACCAGAAGCAGAAAACACTATTCGTTCGAATTTATATATATATATATATATAATATACAGTGCTTTATATATATATATATATATATATATATATATATATATATATATATATATATACAGTGCTTGATTTGCAGCGGAACGGCGTTCCGGGACCTCTTTCTGCCGCAAGAGTCGATTGTGTGTAATCGGCCGGAGTATGTTTTTCAAGACACGATCACGTGTAATCGGACGGATAATTTGCCGCTAAATACAATTGCGAACATTCGGCCGGAGAATTTGCCACGAGAGAGAATCGTGTGTAATCGGCCGGAGTATTTGTCGTAAGAGACAATCGCGTGTAATCGGCCGGATAATTTGTCGTAAAAGACGATCGTGAATAATCGGCCGGAGAATTTGCACCACTAGAAAATCGCGTGTATTCGCCAGGAAAATTTGCCGCAAAAGACGATCACGAATGATCGGCCGGAGAATTCCCATAAGAGAGGATCATGTGTAACCGGCTGGAGTATTTGTCGGAAGAGATGATAGCGTGTAATCGGCCGGATTAATCTTACCGAAAATAACAATCGCTTAAAATGTACGGAAATTGCGCGTGGAGTTTCGGCCTGAAATTAACGCTCTTTTGTTTAGTCTTGAGTTAAACCAAATGTTGAAAACGCTAAGAACACCTGAAAACTCGCACAAGGCATCATAAAAAATTTAGATTTTCCTTAGAGAATTTAATTTTTAGTAAAATAATGCTTTGTTAGTTTTTAATTTAACTATGAACAATTTTAGTTAGATCAAATTTGTCTTTTAAAATCGACACGTAGACAAATAATACTTTGTTGAACGGAAGAATAATAAAGAAGGGGGGGGGGGTTATGTACAACTGGACTGTACACAAACTGGCAAATTACAGTTCCGGTACCTCAATTTTTACAAATCAAGCACTGTATATATATATATATATATATATATATATATATATGTGTGTCTGTAAGCACGATAGCGGCCGTAAAAATGGTCCAATCTTAATGAAATTTGGTACAGACATGTAAAGTGGTAATCCCTCGCACAAGTTCCTAAGCCAGCCCGATCGGACCACTGGAAGGGGGGGGTAAAGGGGGATAAACTCCCCCAAAAATGGGTTTTTTGAGTTTTTTACATAGGAAAATAATATATATAATATTTTTGTTAGCACCATTGAATTCAGCTCAAAAAAACAAACAATTTAGCATTTTTAATCACTGCTGTCCATTGATTACCGAGATATTGAAAGTGGTAAACACAGTACGTTGTCCCAATGTTAACCTTATGGGAAATAAGTAAAATTCTATATCTCGCTTATTTCTCAACATATCTTGATAAAACTTGGTAAATAGCTTCTTCTAGTTCAGATCTACTGAATATTGAATTAAAACCACCCATTTCTAATATACCTGTAGCAGCAAACCTGCATACTCATTCCCCATGTTATTCTCATGGAGCTTACCAAAACATGTAAAATCTCGCTATGTTGGATTGAAATATGTTGTTTTGCATTTGAAATTCACTGAGTATGCAGGTCTGCTGCAACGGGGTTATTTTGTTACACAGTACGCGTCGTAGATCACTGTGACATAGTGTTTGCTGTTACACAGTGTGTAGCTAGATACGTACTGTTAATTAACTGCAGTACAGTAACTGTTGATTGTTAACGATGGCTGAAAAACGAAAACGAGTCGTACTAGGGCTTGACCAAAAGATCAAAATTATTAAACGTTTTGAGGAAGGGCGCAAAAGTTAGGGTATCGCGCTGATTTATGGTGTTGGCGAACTCATTTAAAAGATGACGGACCGTTTTTTGGACGGCGCTGTAGCTTAGTTGGTAGAGTTCTGAGTTCTCACTCAGCCAGCCCGGGTTCAACTCCCGGCCGCGGCTCTAAGCAATTTTCATACGTTAAGCGCTGTGACATGAGGTACCTTCGTCAAGAAGATCTCAAGGTTCGTCAATAACCTTGATGATTTGACAGAGAGTGAAGGCCTAATAACCCTTCTTAGGTAAGGGCGGAGGGTGCACAATAAGCTAATTCTGCTGCGTTGCAACACCATGGTCAAGTGAAGCCACGGCACTCTTTAAAAAAAAACCCATTTTTTAATGTGAGGTTATGTAATTCAATTACGAACATTGAATGAGCCCAACATACAATTTAGAAGGTCTGTAATTACCATTGTATGAATGTAATTTAAATATAAATATGTATTATTCACTTATACAGGGTTTAATTTCTTCCAAAACATTTTATATCTACGTTACGTATTGAACAGGTTTATAGCTAAATTTCTGTTATCCGTCTATTCTCTTAACCGTCACTCTCCCGGTCCCGAGAGTGACGGTTAATCGAGGTTCTACTGTAATTAGAAAAACTAGAAGTATGATAAAAATGATCATTAGAGCATCATAATGAAACTTAATTGCAATTGCATTACATTGTATCAGAAACAAGTTAAAATCTCTATGTATTTTTTTTAGAAGATTGAAAATATTAACTGGAAACTACTTTTATACACAGTGCCGGCCTTAGCGAGGGCGAGGCCCGGGGTAAGAAAAAGTTTGCGAGGCCCTCCCGGCCCTCCCATCCCATTTAACCCCCCCCCCCCCATACCAATCCTACTCAATGCATTCTTAATTTTTAGACTCATATTTAATTAAATGTAAATTATGTATAAGGGCGGTATAAGTTGTGGAAAACATCGTACTCTTTTTTACATGTCCCATGAGACCATAGACCAATGCACAAATTCTCAAAGGACACTACCAATGAATACACAAACGTTTGTGTATTCATTGACTCTACACTTCAGTGCATCCGTGACAGTTTAGAGAAAACAAAAATTCCTTACTCACAAAAACTCTTTAAACCACAAATCTCAATTTTTTTTATAAATCTGCCAATTTAGTAACTGTTCAACACTACCAAAATTGGGACACTTATTGATTGGAAAATTTAATTTGGTAAGTAGGGAAATTCACAGTCATAAGTTGAGAATTTTATGTTGTCTCCTCTCTCCTCAGTTGGGCGATTGTGTCTTGTGACGTGCGCCATAGCGCTACTGTTTAAACATTTTGTAAATCGCTGGCAATAACCTTTCCGCAACGGATGAACTAAAATATTAATTCACTGCTACTTCCCTTTGGTACCTAGTGAGGACTGAATTAACTTTGAATACTTCCGGTAGTTCACACCTTAGGCCTACTATTTTCTATAGGCCTCGCCCAAACCGCACACCTTTATCAAATAACCTAAAAGGTGAAGATGTTCACGTACAGTTTTGCCGCCTTTTTATTAAATTATAGTTTTAATATTACAAGCAATCATTCTCATGGTTTAATAGATATCTCTGTTTTGTTTTATTGGAATTTTACTATTTCTGATCTCCTATTTTAAACAAAGGAAATCTCTTATCAGAAGCGCGAGGCCCTCCCAGGCGCGAGGCCCTGGACGGCCGCCCCTGTTGCCCTCCCCTAAGGCCGGCACTGTTTATACATACTATAAGATGACAAATAACTCATCACACCATGATTAAATTTGATCAAAAATAACATGTAACTGGTTTTTCTTAGTTGTAACATTGTTTTAACTGATAGGATCGTAGTAAATATCAATTTTACACGTAATTTAATAATCCCAAAAATCCTGGGATTGAGCCGAAAAATCCCAGGATTGAATAAGCCCTAAAATCATGCGGGATCCTGGGATGTGAGATCCCCGGATTGGGTTCCCTAGGTTGAATACATAAATTTGTAGGCCTACTCCATTTAACCCTCTGACTGCCAAGAGCCGACTTCATTGGCTCTGTATTATTTTGCGAGAAATGCCAGCTGCCAATGTGATCGCATCACATCGGCATCGGTATCATCATCGCTGTTCCTCGCAAGAACTACCCGCAACCGACCAGATCGGTTCGGAGCTGTTGAGATAATGTAATCGATTCCATGAATGACTACTGTTACAGTTTTTTCCATTATAAAACCTGAAAGATAATCGATTAATCTTTCGACTCAATACAACAATTGCCGCAATATTCACTTATTCGGTTTTACTGCAAAATCGGCTGATTCATTCTGGCAGTTATCAGACTGACATCGCATTTTTACCATGGCAGTTTAAAACTGAAATCATGAGTTTTCCATTGCAGCATGAGAACAAAATCTAAAATTTTTCTTGGCAGCTAAAGGGTTAAAAACAGTTGACTCATTTTATGTTAGTTAGCTGAAGTTTTCTTTCATTTATTAACACTATTAACACCTACCCAAAAGCTAATAAGCCTTAAGTGTTTACTGAGAGGAGCTACAAATGAGAGATTCAAAATTGGAAAGTTTTTCAAAGAAAGGATGTTAAATTGGAAAAAGGTTTATGCCAAGTTGAAATTTTGTTTGATCCAAACTGTTCATCAAAAAAATTTAGGAGGATATTTTATGGCCTAACTTGGCTTCTTTCAGTTTGTTTCAAGGTTAAAGTTGATTTCAATGAACCAAAGAACTTTTAGATATTGCTGTGTTTTACTTAAAAACACTTAATTAGTAGTAAAATTAGAAAAAATACTTACAACTAAGGAGAAAATGACTATCTAGATCTTAGATAAAGCAGGATCATTTTCATCAAAAACAAAAAGACAAACGATGTAATGAAAATATTCTCTAATCAGCTGACCTGTCGGGGGAAGAGGTGGTGGTGTGGGGCGTGTCGGTCTCGTCGCTAGCCTCCTTCAGGTCCTCGAGTCCGCGGCGCGCCGTAGCCTCGCCCGGGCCCTGCACGTCAGACGACATCGTCGAGTAGCCTTCGTCCCTGTTCCCGCTCTCGGGGCTCTCGCTCCCTTCATCCTCTTCCTTGCCTCCCGCTAGACGCAACAAAAGTTCTTTGATTGTTTTTTGTATTTGTGTCTTTTATGACCAGTGGCATTTACTAAATTTTTATCTCCATGTTTTCTTAAATTTTTAACTAAGCGCTCTTAACTCCAGATATAAGGGTCGCAAAATAACTTGGCGGATGAGATTTCACTTATAGTCAGCTTAAATAATCATCTGATTTAGAAAAATTATGACATTTGTTAACAGAAGGTAAACAATGTTTTTAGAAAAGTAACAAGCTCCCATATGATACATGTTAAAGAACCCATCCAGCTGTAATTCGGCCATAAGCAAAAAAAAGATTATTTGCAAAGTAATTAATTTTTTTTCCATTAAAACCATATTTTGTATGAAGTGATTCAACATCAGCATCAGTTATTTTCTTTCATTGTTTATTTAGTGTTATAAAAATTACGACCTGAAGACCTCGGCTAAAATTTATTTAAATGGCATTTTCTTACCCAGGGCAGTAAAGCCATCAAAACTTCCCTAAATTCAGGGCACTTAAGAATTTTCATTTTATTTCCGCATTTTTATTGGGGGGCTTTTAAGGATTGTGACAAATAAGTCTCAAGAAGATTGAGTAAGCCTACTCTACTACAAAACATTGTAACCTATTCTATATCATAATTTATCTTCTGATGCTTCGAAATTAATTAAAAAAGAAACATTTTTAACCACAATGAATTGCACATATTTTATTCTTATCGGGTCAAAATCATTAATAGCTTCACAATCTCAACACTTGCGCTACCAATATCGAAAGAAATATTTACCGAGGCGCGGGACGTTGGGGTGGGCGCGGTGGCGGTACTGGCAGCAGTCCAGGTCGAGGGAGGAGGGTCGCTGGAGAGGCAGCCACACGACCGAGTCGCGCCACAGTCGCAGTCGCGCGTCGTCGCAGCTGGCTGGGCGACCCGGCGCGGGCAGCGCGAGCTTCTGCAACAGAGCGTTATTTTTGTGAAAGAAATCTCGACTTGGGCCAGTAAGCCTGTGCGTTGGTGGACTGTGAAAATTGGAAATGCCCCCGTCGCAGCGAACCTGCACACGCAGCGAATTTCCAATAAAAACAATAATTTATCAAACATTACAAAAAACAAAGAAAAAGTGATATAAATATATATTTAAATAAATGCCATTGTTTGGTTTACATGTCAAAATTATTGATAAATAAGTTTAACTTGAAAATGTCTTTAAATAAATAGGCTATATTGTTATTTTTTGTTAAAAATAAAAAATCCTATCTAAAAATTCTTTTGATAAACCTGTGAAATATTGGAACCTCTGCAGGTTTCGATGAAACAAAGTTTCGTTGGACAACATTCTGCTGCCCTGATACAAAAATACTTGAGAAAAAACCGTGTAATGGACATAACTTTTAGAGACCAATGGACTTAGAGCAACGATTCAAGCTTCCAAATTGTTCGTTTTGTTGAGCTGAATCCAATGGTGAAAAGAACAATTTGATAATCTAAATTTTTCAATTCGAAATACTGAAAAAACCCATTTTTGAGGGGCAAAAAGGAGCCTTCCAGAGGTATTTTTGCTAATAACTCCGAGACCAATGGACTTAGAAGAACAATTCAAAATACTAAATTGGTTGTTTTTTCAAGCTGAATCCATAGTGAAAACATTAATTTGATTACTTCAATTTTTTTAGTTTGAAAAAGCCAAAAACCCATTTTTGGGGATAAAAACAGCCTTTATCCCACTTTGGATATGTCGATCTGGCTGGTTTACGAACTCGTCCAAGAGAACTTAGTTTTACATGTGTGTACTGAATTTTGTTTCGATCAGACGATTTTTACGAGAGTTATCGTGTTTCTATTCTCCATATAAGCCCATGTTAAATTTTGAAACAAATCGTGATTTTTGCTGAGGAAAATGCATTTCTGCGATTAACTCACTTGATATCCAGAAAGTATACATTAAAAGCTATCAATTTATATAAAAATTGATATGATTGCTAATGGCACCCTAAACGGATATTTTTTTATCCATTCTGTTAAAATGACGGAAATAGCTTATTTCTAAGGAAATTCGCTAAAACCAGGAAAAATTCACACCTATGTTCACATAACCACCTTTTATGTTGTAACATAATTTCAGTTTGGTGGAGAGCAATTTGATTTGGATTTTTAACACACTGCACATCTACTGTAGTGGTGATATAGTACTGGGTTAGTGCTTGTGGTCACCAAGTAGCATTAATGTGAATTATGAGATTCACCAAAAAAGTAAGTTCTAAGTAAGTCTCAACTGGTAGATTTTGCTAAGGGAATAATCACTGCTGTCAATAAGGATGTTGAGACATTGACTATGTATTCATAGGGTTTTGATATTCAAAGTTAAAAAAAATTAACTCCTCATAAAATTATGGTGGTAAAAATTATGAATTACAGTCTCATTAGTTAAATTAGAAAGCTAATGGGGAATGTATATGATGAATGGGTTAAATGAATTAACTTTTTTTTAAACTGTGAGCACAATGTTAAGAAATAATTAATGTTTTTAAATTTGTTAGCAGCGGAAGTAACTGTTAGGAGCAATCAACCATCAAAGATTGAGCTTACCCTGAGGAAGTTTAGGAATTGGGGAATAAGCTGAAACAAAACAAAAATTTGTTTGAGGTTATATCATTTTGTGAAGTAGGGCTCTAGGCCTGAGTTGTAAGAAATCAGGGTAGGACAGGGGAATCAGCAGGCTTACCTGGTGGTTAAGGCAGCTGAAGAGCACACAAAAAACACAAAACAAATAAACAAAATTAATTTTCAGAGCCACTGGCTCCTTCTTCAGATTGTAGAGAGTACATTGGTCACTAGGAAGGAAGAAGAAGAACAGTTTCCTCCTTCTAGAATCCAAAGAGCACTAAATGTCTGTGGTTGTCTATATTACACTATATTCACTATATACATACAGTCCTACAGAGCCTGCTGATAGGATGGGAGGGAAAAGTTATCTGAGGTTGAGGTTTGGGGGTTCTCTGGATTTTGTCACCCACTGATGGGCCAGCTCCCATTTTCTGAGTTCAGAGGAATTACAGGTTGGGGGGAGGGCTTTAAGAATTTTGGTGGTGTAGCAGCTGTTGAAGTCTTTGTTGTTGTGGCTGGCAGCATGTTGTACTACAGGTTTGTCTTTAAACTGATTTTTAACATCTTGTCTATGCCCATTCATCCTTGTTCTTAGGCTGTTAGAAGTTAGGCCTACATACTGAGCGGGGCACATTTGACACTGGAGTTGATATATGACATTGGATGTGTTGCAGGTGTGGTGGCCAGAAATTTTGTAGGTTTGGTGGGTTTTCGAACTATTGAAGGTGGTAGAAGGGACGTGTATTTCACAGGTTTTACATTTGCTGTTGTCACAAGGATAAGAGCCACTGGGTTTGGAGATTTGTTCAGTAGTAAGCGGGTTCGGAATTTTAGGTTTCACCAGAATGTTTTTCAGGTTGTTAGGTTGCCTAAAGACAGTGGTTGGGGGGGATTTAAGAAGATCTTTGGTGTGAGGTGAAGCCTGAAGAATTTTGTAGCCGTCTATTAAAATTTTGTTCAGAGATTGGAGGCCATGGTGGTAAGTAGTGATAAGCCTGACTTCTTGGACATCTTTAGTTTTTTGTTGTGGATGCTGTTCGGACTGTGCTCTTCTTATCTGACTGGTGACAAGAGGTCGGGGATAGCCACGACTAACAAAAGCTTCGGTTATTTTGTTGTTAAATTTTTTGAGTTCTTCTTCAGTGGAGCAAATTCTTTTGCCTCTGATGGCCTGACTATAAGGTATAGAGCGTTTGGTGTTGGTGGGGTGGGAGCTGTCATAGTGCTGTCACTGCTTTTCTAGTCTCCATCGCTAGGTTTATCCTCGAGAAAAACAATTTTCAATTTGAGGGGCAAAACTACCTCCAAATAAAAGGTACTGCTATGGGCACCCGCATGGCTCCCTCCTATGCCAACTTATATATGGGTAGGCTGGAACAACAGTTCTTAGCAAGGCAAAAAAACCAACCGGACTGCTGGTTTCGATATATTGACGACATCTTCCTAGTTTGGACTGCAGGACAAGAAAGCCTTGATAATTTCATCTGTGAACTCAACTCTTTTGGCCCGCTGAACTTTACCTGCACCACTTCCACCTCCGAGCTCAACTTTCTGGACGTTAATATCAAACTTGAAAACGGATCCCTTCAAACTGGTATACATATAAAACCCACCAACCATCTCCAGTACCTGCACTATGACAGCTCCCACCCCACCAACACCAAACGCTCTATACCTTATAGTCAGGCCATCAGAGGCAAAAGAATTTGCTCCACTGAAGAAGAACTCAAAAAATTTAACAACAAAATAACCGAAGCTTTTGTTAGTCGTGGCTATCCCCGACCTCTTGTCACCAGTCAGATAAGAAGAGCACAGTCCGAACAGCATCCACAACAAAAAACTAAAGATGTCCAAGAAGTCAGGCTTATCACTACTTACCACCATGGCCTCCAATCTCTGAACAAAATTTTAATAGACGGCTACAAAATTCTTCAGGCTTCACCTCACACCAAAGATCTTCTTAAATCCCCCCCAACCACTGTCTTTAGGCAACCTAACAACCTGAAAAACATTCTGGTGAAACCTAAAATTCCGAACCCGCTTACTACTGAACAAATCTCCAAACCCAGTGGCTCTTATCCTTGTGACAACAGCAAATGTAAAACCTGTGAAATACACGTCCCTTCTACCACCTTCAATAGTTCGAAAACCCACCAAACCTACAAAATTTCTGGCCACCACACCTGCAACACATCCAATGTCATATATCAACTCCAGTGTCAAATGTGCCCCGCTCAGTATGTAGGCCTAACTTCTAACAGCCTAAGAACAAGGATGAATGGGCATAGACAAGATGTTAAAAATCAGTTTAAAGACAAACCTGTAGTACAACATGCTGCCAGCCACAACAACAAAGACTTCAACAGCTGCTACACCACCAAAATTCTTAAAGCCCTCCCCCCAACCTGTAATTCCTCTGAACTCAGAAAATGGGAGCTGGCCCATCAGTGGGTGACAAAATCCAGAGAACCCCCAAACCTCAACCTCAGATAACTTTTCCCTCCCATCCTATCAGCAGGCTCTGTAGGACTGTATGTATATAGTGAATATAGTGTAATATAGACAACCACAGACATTTAGTGCTCTTTGGATTCTAGAAGGAGGAAACTGTTCTTCTTCTTCCTTCCTAGTGACCAATGTACTCTCTACAATCTGAAGAAGGAGCCAGTGGCTCTGAAAATTAATTTTGTTTATTTGTTTTGTGTTTTTTGTGTGCTCTTCAGCTGCCTTAACCACCAGGTAAGCCTGCTGATTCCCCTGTCCTACCCTGATTTCTTACAAAAATTTGTTTGGTAATTTTACCAGTAAAATGAGATATAAAAGGAAAAGTAATTGTATTTAGCCCAACTTAGAGAAACTTTTTTTTTTTGGAACTAGTAGTTGATACTCACAACAGTGGGATTGGATCTTGCAGTTTCACTCGCCGAGGTCACGGATGTGATTTGCTGAAGCAGTAGCGACGACAACGTTCGGTTCTGAGTTTCAAGGTCGCGAACTCTCTGCTGCAGAGTCTCTATCTCTTCCCTCAGACTCTGGAATGAAAAATAATGATGATATAAAATAAGAGAAATTGATTTAACAATGGACACTAACAATATTCATATTTTATATGTTCATATTTAGTACGGTAGTCATATTTTTAATAATATGGCTACTAGAGAAAGTTCTCTGAATTCTAAAACAGAATTTCTAAGTGGTTCATGTTGGGTCATTTTGATAGAAACTTCGAGAAGAGATTACTGTATATTTAAATAATAATGGACAAAATTAGGAACCACACATTTTTTTGTGACTCAATGTTTTATAAAATTTGAATTGAAAGTTTCACCGAAATTTCTGTAATTTATTTTTAAGTATGTTAAACACATCCAAACAAACCATAAAACAAACAGAGAGGGACAGACTTCACTGTTCAGTGGGTACCCAAATACAGTAGAGCGCCGATTATCCGAACTAATTGGGGACAAGGGGTGTTCGGATAACTGAATATTCGGATAATCAAACATGAAAAGACAAAATTTAAAAATTATATATGAAACGTAATTCTTACTAGTAAAAAGGCTAAAAAATGATAAAAAAAATTTATTCACGTAATTTTATTATGAAATCCATCAGAATACATGGGTATAAATTTTTAAAGAACAATTTATCATACATAGAAACAGTACACTCAATATTTTTTATTTAGAGAAAAAGTCCAAAATTTGTTTTTGCTTTAGCCCTGACACTTTTTTTGGCGAGCGGATTTTAATTGCTTGAGAATCATGATCATAATATGAATTATTACGGCATTCAGTTAACCGACGGTTCGGATAATCGACGTTCGGATAATCGGCGCTCTACTGTAAATATTTTTAATTAGAGTCATTTTAAAAATTTCACAAAAAACCTTTTCTTTTTTACTATTTGAGCTTTTATGGACAAAGGGCAAGGTTTGTTGGAAAAAATCCTATGACAAGTTATCTTCAAACGAAACATGATGTGAATGTAGATAACATTCATTGTTGTGACATTGCAATCATTGTTACCTCAGTACTAGCAGCTGAGGCTTCTTACCTTCTGTGCCAGCAGTGCCCTCACCACCTGGTTGGCCACATCGTCCAGACAACGCTCGTACTGCCGTCGCTGAGCGTCACTCTCTCTGGTCAGTGCTGCCAACCCTATGGTGAGTCGGTGGCGCATTTGGTAGCGCACTCGGCCCCTGTTCTGTGGCGGCAGCGTCGCAGGATCGAGTCCCGATGATGCCGCATACTCTTAACAGTACAGTTCATCCTTGTACTGTACCGGCTCACTCCTTGGGTTTGCTTGATAACTTCCACGCACAGGCCTGAGGCCCATGTGGGGGGGCAAATGCAAGGTAAAAAAGAGGCCGCCACCCTCTTTTTAAAAAAGAAAAAAGAAAGAAAGAATTAGTGCTACCACCACCCCCACACTTACCTTCTGTGCCAGCAGTGCTCTCACCACCTGGTTGGCAACATCGTCCAGACAACGCTCGTACTGCCGTCGCTGAGCGTCACTCTCCCTGGTCAGTGAGCGGTTGTCCTGCTCCAGCTCTCTCAGCCGCTCAATCAGGGCTGTCTGTACCTCCCCTGCGCCCTGTGGACAAAGAAACAACTTATAGATCGGTATTTCTCCCAATAATTTGTTAATTTTATGAAAATTCCATGTCTGTTCATAAGTCCCAAATTGCCTGTGCAGCAGTCCTAAGGCTACGACATGTATGTTTGAGCTTATATAGTATGTGTCCAAGCTCAAAAAGCCATTGATCAAACGGTAATAGACTGTGGCTAGGATCAATCCAGCCAAGTATGACTTACTGGGCTAGAGCTTTCCCAGCACTGGTATCTGATAATCATAATTTTCAGCTCATTAATACAGATGAAAAAATGTTTATTTTAAGTGCTTTGATAAAAGAAAGAAGTTATGAGTTACTCTTTTTCTTTTTAGGTTTAAAAAATTATTATTATTTCTGATCTTTGCTGATCTAGAGCCAAAAGTCTCATATGATTAATATTGTACTTCCAACCAGCAGAATCAGTTGTTAATCTGTGTGATTCGAAATACCAATCAGCTAAATTAATTGTTTTCAATATAAATTTAATAGATTCTTCCGATTTTAAGTAGTTGTAATGAACAACCAATGCATTCTCTGTTTGTTGATGAATGTGTACCTAACTAATCATACAGAACAACTCAATTGATCTGAATAAAACTGTTTGAAGTGGATGATTATATTAAAGGTAATCATTGAATTAATCTTCAGCTTTTTGAAAATTTTACTCCAGAAGGTTTTGTTCTATAATAACAATACACCTACTGTAATTGAACAGATGTTTTAATGCAAGTAAGTTAGTCCAGAGATAAAAATTATTACTGTGCAGAGATTTACCCATGGTGTAAAGAAAAAAGAAAGGTGTGTGCAGGGTCAGCTGGTATGACGTAGTTGGGCTCGAGAAACTAGCAGACCTAGCAATTTGACTGCAGAACTAAAACTGTACACAAAATATTTTAACTAATTAACTAAGTTGTATTAACTGGTTTGTATTGAAGTCGTCGTAAGCGCTAGTTGCGTGAGCCCAACTACGAAACATCAGCGGACCCTGCACACACCTTTCTTTTTTCCTTACACCATGGATTTACCAAGCACAGTTGTAATAAAAAGATTTATTGTGACCCAAATAATGAATCTCTTACACTGCGAGCCATATAAACCAACAATACCGTATACCAGTGAGAAGTGATTTGTCTCCGTTGCAATATAAAAACCAAACAAAAATAAATAATGGAATCTCTTTTTACAACAATAAAATTTGAAAATATTGTTGTCAATTGGAGAGAGTTTTAAACATTTATAAAGGAATTAAAAAAATTATGTAAATAACTATAATTAACAAATAAATACTTAATGAATGTTATTAGATTTGAAATTTTATTTTTGTTAGCCTTCTATAGATAAAAAGTCATATCTACAGGAAAGCTGTCTTGTAAAAGAGAATATTGAGTTTTAAAAGAACAAAACACCCTTGTTAGACAGCTTTCCCTCAACAACAAGAGTGAAACAACAAAGAAACACGTGGAAAGGCAGCTTTTCAAGGGGGATAACGAGAACAACTCAGGTTTGAAGTATCGAAATAGCTAATTAAAAGTTTTATAATGCAAATATTACATGAAGCAGCTTCGCAATCAAATAGTAGGGAACGAGGGTAAGAACGCAGCACCACTTGTACTGTCTGGCTTTCAATCATAGGCGGCTGAAGGGGGGGCTCGGGGGGCTAAGCCCCCCCAGATCCTCTGGAAATTAAGCTCAATTTTTTGGGGGAATTTTCATTTCATATTATACTAATGTTGTAACCATTATTAACCATTTCTAAAGTGCATTTTGTAATTTTCAATGAACAATTAATATTCAGACGATTCTATTCTTTTTTTTATAATCATTTTAATTTTACTTTAAACGTTCTCTTGACTCTTAATTATTTAAGCTCTAATCATCGGCAGATGATTTCTTATAACTCTTAAATAGGAGACATTATTCTAATATATCAAGAACTGTGTTTTCAAATATTTCAAGTAATAAATCACATACATTTTTGTATAAACTAAAATGTTAATAGATTTAAAGTTTGTTAATTAATGTGTAAAACCATAATTGCCGTACTCAGTGCTTGATTTTCGGCGGAACGCAGCGTTCCGGGACCTCTTTCTGCCGCTAGAGTCGATCTTGTGAAATCGGCCGATGTATTGTCCAATCAGTGCAAAGGAATTTTAAAGTCAAATTTTTCTGTTCAAATTTGACAGAATAATATGCAATCCTATACTCTTATATGAGCAATGTTATCTTGGTTGTTTGTATGTTTGCACAACGATCTCAAAAACGGCTCCGAGGATTTCCTTCAAAGTCTGTAAATAAGTAATTTATGACTCAAAAACGTCTTTTATGTAGATTACTTGGCCAGAGAAAATCTAATAACTTAATAAATCGAATTTTAAAGTTATAAAATTTTAATATTGGCCTTATTGGTTGCCGTGATAGCAACGAAAATAAACAAGGAAAGTGTAAACAAATGAAGGAATCATAACAGCTCTTTGGAATCTACAGTCATCAAGGGAAAATACATCAAGTGGGATGAAGAGTCCATGGAGCAATAAAAAAGGTTTCTATTTATCAATTTTATGACATTGAAATATTTTATAGTAACTGGATGAACTGGTAAACATGAAATAACACCGAGCAAGGCTCGGTCCACCAGGTACTTTCTACTCAAAGCAGGCACTTTTTATTAATCACGTTAAGAAACAAATAGTTTATTTTATATTATAATACGCTTTTTCATTTTGGAAACTAGTTACTATGCATGGGAATGATAATTTCTTATAATTGAATATGAGTTTAGTTTTCTTTGCCATCCAATTGGTTCCTTACACGTAGATTTAAGTTTTTTTTTATGATCGTTTGTATAAATTTTAAGAAAAGGCTTATATTATATTATATATGGATTTATATTTTTGTAAACAACCAGCACACAGGAAGTTTGAAGTAAAGTTTTAACTTACAACGGAATTTGCAATCTCATTTAGTTTTTAAGTGCTCAATGAATTGAGTTATGGGACTTGTTTTAATTATAATGTGATAAATCAGAGCATGGAACAGTTTTAAAAGACAGGATATAAACAACAGACAGAATAGTACACTATTATATTCCTAGTTTTTGGCATGAAAATAAATATTTATTGTATTAAAATAACTTGTTCTTTTTTACTTACTGTAATAATTTTTTATTATAATACGAAAAAAACAAAAGAAAAACTGCCAAATAATCTCAACAGTAAATCAGTTATTTATCTGTCATTCCGTGGATGCATAATGGAACAATGCACATAGCAACATTAGAAACTCTATCAGAATGTTTTCCTGTTTGGCTTACTTGATTGCATCTGAATTTTCCCTTTGACAAGTATAAAGTAGTGTTAAACGTTCATAATTATGTTTTAATTATTATAGTTCCTGAAAATATCTTTATGTAAGAATGCTAATTATTTGGTCTTTTAAATTAATTTTTATTTAGGCCTAGTTATTTCCAGTGAATAAAACTAACGCTATTTTGCAGAATGTTATTTAATATTTTTCTTCTTTTTTTTCTTTCATCGTCATCACTTGCATTAAACACGATTCATAAATGGGCGGTAGGCGGTGCTTTCTTTTTACAATGAATGAGATTTTGGATGAAATTATCGATTCTCTTGATGTAAATGCACATACATACGACGAATGTAAGAATTTCAAGTTTTTTTAGTGAATGTGATGTGGATGTGAATAAAAGTATTACCATTCTAAGTTTAAACATTAAAAGTTTTAATAAGCATTTTGATGAATTAACGATTATTCTAAATAATTTTGATGTGAGTTTTGATGTCATTGTTTTAACTGAGACTTGGTTAAATGAATCCGTTGCGAATGTTAGTATGAGTGGGTATGATGTGGTGATGAACAGGGAAAGCAAGAATAAAAATGATGGAGTGATTGTGTTTGTGAAAAAGTGTTTTGCTGTGTGTGCGGAGGAAGTGAGTATGTTTGGGGCCACATGTGTTAAACTGGATATTACGTTTGGCAGAGAGAGGGTGTCGCTGCTATCTGCGTATAGGAGTCCATCTAGTGATCTATCGCTCTTTATCGACGACCTTGAGACATTTCTTGATAACAGGCCTAGGGACAGGACGTACTGGCTGGTTGGCGATATAAATATTTGTATTTTACCGGAGACTGAAAACGTGTTTTCTCAACGGTATCTCGACGTATTGTATGGGTCGGGCTTCACCAGCTGTATTAATGTACCGACTATTAGGGTCTCGGGTTTGACCGAAAGTTGTATTGATCATATTCACACAGATAGTAAACATACGCAGTCTATTAAATCAGCCGTCATTAATTCAAGAATAACTGATCATTTTTTTTACTGTCGCACAATTTCCCTGTAACGTCAACAAAAACTTAACTAATTTCAGTGTGAATAATTCTCAGTCTAAACAATGAGATTATCATACTGCCGCCCATCTTATCTCTGACACGGATTGGTCTCCTGTGACTAGTTTAGAGAATGTAAACGAAAGCTGTGACCTTTTCATAAAAACATTGCAGCATATCATAGTAACATGCACAAAAATTAAAACCGGTCGCTTAAAGAGGTTAAAATAAAGCCCTGGATCACTGCTGGATTAGTAAGATCAATTCGGGTCAGAGATGGGATGAGCGAACTCTTAAAACATCAACCTTTCAATATAAATTTAAAAATAAGATTTAAAAGATACAGAAACGTTTTAGCTCAATTAATTCGCTCAGCAAAAGAAACATTTTATCGCAATAAAATTAATGAATCTAGAAATGATACAAAAAGATTGTGGTCAAATATTTCGGATTTATTGGGAGTCAAAAATAACAAGGAAAATTTTCCAATTAAACATTTTTGGAATGATAAAAAAAATACAACATCTGAAGATATCAAGTTTGCTGCAGATAAAATCAATGAGTATTACGTTGGGGTGGGAGCCAACTTGCCAGTACTATACCCCCTGTTTCAGAGCCTGTCGTGAGGGACGAGGATTACAGGGTGGATTCGAGCCTCCAGCTTGAGCCTGTAACTGAGGCTGAGCTCCTCAAGGTGGTGCATAGTTTAAAAGGTGGATCAGCCCCCGGCGAAGATCAAATTCCGGCTAAATTTATTCAAAATAATATTCTCGACTTAATGAATTCTATCATTTACATCGTAAATAAAAGTTTGATGACAGGTATTTTTCCAAATTCGTTCAAATTGGGGAAAGTTATTCCAATTTATAAAGGCGGTCAAAAAAATCAATGTGTGAGCTATAGACCTATTACATTGGCTAGTGTTCTGTCGAAAATATTGGAGAAATGTATGAGGAATCAATTTGAAAACTATTTAATACGACGAAATATTTTATTTGAAAATCAGTTTGGTTTCAGGAAAGATAAAAATATTAACGACGATCTCTTCCTACTTACTAAAAATATTCACGAAGCTATAGGGCGTAATAAAATACCCCCGTTGCAGCAGACCTGCATACTCAGCGAATTTCAAATGCAAAACAACATATTTCAATCCTACATAGCGAGATTTGACATGTATTGGAAACTCCATAAGAATAACATGGGGAATGAGTATGCAGGTGTGCTGCTACAGGTATATTAAAACTGGGTGGTTTTAATTAAATATTTAGTAGATCTGAACTAGAAGAAGCTATTTACCAAGTTTTATTGAGATATGTTGAGAAATAAGCGAGATATAGAATTTTAGTTATTTCCCATAAGGTTAACATAGGGACAACGTACTGTGTTTACCACTTTCAATATCTCGGTAACCAATGGACATAGAGCAGTGTTTCAAAATACTAAATTGTTTGTTTTTTTGAGCTGAATTCAATGGTGCCCACAAAAATTCGATAAATTTTATTTTTCTATGTAAAAAACTCTAAAAACCCATTTTTGGGGGGGTTTATCTCCCTTTACCCCCTCTTCCGGTGGTCCGATCGGGCTGGTTCATGAACTCGTCCAATTGATTACCACTTTACATGTCCTTACCAAATTTCATGAAGATCGGACCATTATTGCGGCCGCTATCGTGCTAACAGACACATAGATATATATATATATATATATATAGATATATATATATATATATATAAAAATTCAAACGAATAGTGTTTTTTGCTTCTGGGGGCCCCAAAACGAAAATTTATAGTGGTCCCGAGCTTAGGTCTTACCATGAGACCTACGGTAATAGCTTCTTCCCTATAGGGGAAATTCGCTAAAACCGTTGTTGATTTTTATTGATTTAGCTAAGGCTTTTGATTCTGTTGACAGAGAAATCCTAATACGTAGACTGGGAATAAG
The DNA here is from genome assembly GCA_035578135.1 of Flexamia atlantica. Lineage (NCBI taxonomy): Eukaryota > Metazoa > Arthropoda > Insecta > Hemiptera > Cicadellidae > Flexamia > Flexamia atlantica. The sequence continues at coordinate 19,758,504 of JAQJVK010000014.1, read as the reverse complement.
TGGAGTACGGGGAGTTGCTCTTGATTGGTTTAGGAGTTGCCTGTGTGAGCGTTTTCAAATAGTGTCAATTCTTGGTCAATCCAGTGCTCCTCTTTGGATTGATTACGGAGTTTTACAAGGTAGCACATTAGGGCCTCTCTTTTTCCTTCTTTATATAAATAATTTGGGTAGGGTTAATTGGGAACAGGGACGGGTTTTTCTTTATGCTGACGACTCAGCTTTACTTTTTGAGGGCGACAGCTGGGAGGAAGCGTACCGTTTGGCGGAGCGGGGCCTATCCTCTGTCAAGCGGTGGTTTGATCAAAGCCGGCTCTCTGTAAATATTTCAAAAACAAAGCATATGCCTATTTCTCTGAGAGCCAACCACGATCCAGTTAACCTGTATCTACGTTTACATACATGTGGGAGTGACAGGGCGAATGAATGTAAAACGTGTGAGTGTATTGAAAGAGTGGCCGAATATAAATATCTCGGTGTTATCTTCGATAATCGCCTGAAGTGGGCTGGACATATTACATTTTTAAGAAATAAGCTGCGTAAATTTATTTTTATTTTTTGGAATATAAATAATGTCCTTGCTCCAGATCTGATTAAAATTGTATATTTTGCTTATATTCAGTCTTTGTTACAGTACGGAATTTTAGCTTGGGGCAGCTGTTTTCAAAGTATTTTAACGCCATTGGAAATTACCCAAAAATCTATCATAAAAGCGCATTGAAAAAAAAATCGATGATATCCTTCAAACCTTTTATTTGATGAATTTAAAGTACTCAGTATCCGCCAACTTTTTACGAAAACATTAATTTTATACATCCGCAGTAATCTGAATTCTTTGTTTCGTCGTCCTGTTCATACATATTCTACAAGATCTGTTATCAATACCGGTATTGTTGCCCCTTGATTGAATAAAACAATAAATACTACCTCATCTTTTTATGTAGCTAATTTAGTATTCCCTCGACTTCCAAATCATATTAAATATCCTCTACCCTGTACCAACTGCACTTATAAAAAAATTGTTGACAAATGGCTATTGGAGATGGACGAGATCAAATTAAGACTTTCTTTACTTCCCCGTATACCTAGGGTCAACAGAGCGATTGCAACTGCGTATGGGTGTGTGAGTGTGAGTGCGTGTGTGTGTGAGTGAGGGTCCGTCCGTCCGTCGAGCGCGTGTTTCCTGTGAATGTGAGCATGACTGGACCGAGATTCTCGGTTATTGCAATGGCGTTTTTACTTTTATATTACTGCTGTATTATTACTCCATAACTTCCGCCCTAAATTTAAACTATTGTCCCAGTTGTATTTGCGTGCATATTTTGTTTTTGTTTTTGTTTAAATTTATCTTTGTACTTTTATGTTTATTTTAAACTTACTATTCTTCACTTTTTTTTACTAAAGGAAATTCCTCTAAAGTGGCTGATTTTTTACTCATTCCTCACCCACAGGCTTTGACCCATGTGGGGAACTAATTCCTATCGATAATTTATGTTATGTGAATGTGAATGTGAATATGTAGTATTATTGTAATGTTGTTAAAGGAATAAACTAATTTCATTTCATTTCATTTCATTTCATTTTATGTAATCAGACTATCGGACGGATAATTTGCCACAAAATACGATAGCGAATAATCGGCAGGAGAATTTGCCACGAGAGAGGATCGTGTTTAATCAGCCGGAGTATTTGTCATAGAGTAGATCGCGTGAAATCGGCCGGAGAATTTTCCGCAAAAAACGATCGCGAATGATTCGCCAGAGAATTCGCCAGAGAATTCGCCATAAGAGAGGATCATGTGTAACTGGCCAGAGTATTTCTCTGAAAAGACGATCGTATGTAATTTACCGGATTATTTTACGGGTATTTATTGAAATGTACAGAAATTACGAGCGGATTTCCAGCCTAAAATTAGCGCTCTTTTGTCTAATCTCGAGCTAAACTGAATGTTGAAAATACTAAAAAGACCCGAATACTCGCATTAGGTGTCATAAAAAATTCTAAAATCTCTTTAAACAATTTATTTTTTAGTAAAATAACGCTTCATTAGTTTTTAATTTTCTTATTAAAAAATTTTAGCTATGTAAAATGTGACTTTTAAAATTGACATAATTATTCACATAGACAAAAATTTTTTACACTGGCTCAAGAAACGAAAAATCAAGGTGGGTGAGTCCGAACAATCAAACTAAAATAACTAATGAGAGTACCCCATCCAATAAATAATGTCATTCAGAAAAAACATTTTTTTGTTGAAGAGAAGAATGATGATAAAAACTGGTAAATTACAGTTCCGGTGCCTCAATTTTTACAGATCAAGCACTCTGGCAGTACTTTTGTATTACGTCCATAAGCATCAGCCTTACAGCCTTAGAAAGATACATAGACAGACTGAAAAAAAAGTCATTGAATTCGGCGAAAAGTCAAAAGAAAACTAGTAGAAATAAGTGAAAGCTGTTCATTATGATGTTTAAACGCCGTTCTCTGAAGAGGACTCATGGTGTGTTTTTTTTAGCTAAGGTTATGACGGCATTGTCGTTGAAAGAAGAATAGACGGTGCCACGCTACAGCGTGGCAAAGTGTGATTCATTCCAAATAACCTAACATTATATAGAGATATTGTATTAAGCTTAGGGGCCTATAGCTTGAAACACAGTCAATGTGTGGTGCGGCACAGAATTTATCTTGCGTGATATCTATATCTTATTGGAGTATAGCGCTTCTCCTATAGGCTTCCTGGCTATTCCAGAGAAGAAGAAGAATCTTAGTTATCTTATGGGTATTTTTTTCAACCTTATAATGCGCTAGCCCCCCCAAAAAATCCAGTCTGGAGCCGCCTATGCTTTCAATAAATGAGTTTTACCATTGCAAAGCTGTTTTGCAATGTTTAAGAACTACATTAGGTTTAAGTTTGTACCAAAAGTGTAAAAGAATGTATTTTGGGTTCACACAAAATGTCTGCTTTATAATATAATCAACTTAGTCAGCTGCGGTATTGAGGATCGATAGTATCACCCCTAAGTATAAAGTCTAATCCAGAGAGTAAATTAGAAAAATTCATACACAATGTGATGTTATTTTAAAAAAAATTTCAAGCATTTTTTTTAATTTTTGGGGTTTGAAAAAATCACATGATTGAAACAACAAACTATGTTATATCTTACAGGGGCGCAAATCTTTTGTGTCCTAGATTTTTGAATAGGGAGGTTCAAAATATGAAGCTGGGATAAATTAATTTTCAGGAAATGAAGCTGAAAAAAAGCACCATGAACTTTACATCAACGGAAGACTAACTTACAAGTTTTAACTTATTAAGTGATTTTGTTTTTAATTAATTATAAACATGTTAATAAAATAATATCTTGTTTAAACTACAGCAGACTTTAAGACATTGTGTTGAGACCTCAGATTAAATATAACTGGATCGCCATCTCAATGGACGAAAAACGTGCCAGCCTCCCAGGCCGTTGGGTGGCAAGAAAGTCTACACTGACCGCCGCGCGGTGAGTCTTTACATCAAATAAGTCTCTCTATGACCTTCACTCCCTAAAATATGTTAAAACCTATGTGAGTGGGAAGAATACATTTTAAAGAATGCTGACAAGTAACTTGTATGATTTAAGTAAAAAGAAAACGACTGGTTTTCTTTAAAATAATAGGAAATACCTGTTTCTTGATAAATTTTCAATTTCGAATTTTTGTAAGCGGATCTTGATGTAGAGACCAGGTAAACGTTATATTTTTAGGAAGATAAAAATAGTGAGATAAAATAGTGAGTTTTATTTTAGTGAGTCGGTGGCGCAGTTGGTAGCGCACTCGGCCCCGGTTCTGTGGCGGCAGCGTCGCAGGATCGAGTCCCGATGATGCCGCATACTTTTAGCAGTACTGTTCATCCTTGTACTGTACCGGCTCACTCCTTGGGTTTGCTTGATAACTTCCACGCACAGGCCTGAGGCCCATGTGGGGGGGCCAATGCAAGGTAAAAAGAGGCCGCCACCCTCTTTTTTTTTTAAAAAAAACCTCTTATAAACTATTTTTGTGTATTCAATCACCAAAATAAATTTAATATATATTTTATCATTAGTGAAGTTGAATTTCACCCTTCGCAACCTTGTCTATGAGGTAGCGCTAATAACTTAGCTTCCAGAAAAATAATTTAAAACAACAACTTCACTTTAAAAATACCTTAGTATTTTCCTAGTACCTATTGTATTTTTCTTTCAATTCTCATTTTATATAAGTTTAAATTATTATTATCAACAATTGTAAATAGGAACAGTAGAATAATATAATAATACATTACTTCGTCCTTATTTATTTCGAAGAATGTGAGTTTTTCCTAAATGCTTTATTTTAACCTTCCTTTTTTGACAGTCAAAATTCAATAGTATTTGCAAGAAGGGTATGATAAAATATTTAAAAAATCCAATGAGATGTAGGATTGTCTTAAAAGATAACGAGTATCAGTTTTAAATATCATAAATATTTTTCATAAAAATAGAGAAAAATATTTCTTAATTTAAACATGTGTTTGAATTGCAATAATTAACAAAGGTAAGGGACAATGTTAGCTGAAATTAATAGAAACAAATAGTAAAGATGTTTGTTCAATGTAAGCAAGTCTGGCATAGTAAGACAAATTGTCGGCCCATGCGTTATCGTATGAGGACTTTGTTATTCGCGCTCCACCTGATAATCAATTATTTAAATTAATCTCTAGCAAAAACGAGAAATCCTACAAAATAATTGTTGAGACAAAAAATTATCTCTGGAATGTTACCTACAACTTTGTCACTGACACTTTTTACCTGACCAAAATATAAAAAACTTCCTCCCTTACTACATTTTTCACCTCTTATTTTAAGAGCATTAAAACATTTAGTGCTAGACAAATTATTAAAATCCATGCAATTAGTTTTTGGAATCACAATGGTTACCATAAGATTCGTCACTTCAAGCTGTAAAATGTGATATAAAATTATATTTGTTTACTCAGTTTATTGTTTGGTAAATACCAGTTTGATTGAAGCGTTGTTCACTCGACTGGCGTCGGGGTCCCGCCATATTAGACCTTTTTGCCACCCAACGGTGAAAACGATGGCACGGTTTTCGCCTGACTTTAGCACTGGAAGGCGCGATCCAGTTATATTTCATCCGAGGTTGAGACTTTCTCGATACACTATGCCATTCTTGGTAAAGGTCAAAGCAATAATAGATCGGATTTAATATTAATTTAATCAAATTCAAGTATAAAGTGAAAACGTATCATTTAAAATGAGAACATAAATCTTCATAAAACTTTCGGGAGCAATGTCAGTCTTACAAAAAAGGATATTTTCTCATAAAGTAGATGGCTCTGACTTGGCAGCAGTTTATGAAAGCGAGCAAAATAAATGATTTAAGTTGAAATGTTGGCCCAGTAAGAGATGGACAGTGTTTCCTGATTCCAAAGCCAAGAGAGTTGGACAGACGCCACGGTTGCTGTTTGGAAGGGGAATGATTTCCGTCTGGTCTAGATTGAAGTCGTAGTTGAAAAAACATATCCTGCAAACTTTTATTGACGTGGTTTCTATTAAATTTAAAAGGATATGGTTCAACTTGTTACTACTTTCTTTCATTTTACGAATGGGGTGATGTGTTATACCCATTGACTTTATGACTAAAAAAAGACTGCTCATTCTTACAGATGTGTTAATTGATGCCAGAAATTGAGCACTCGCAAAATTAGTTCAGCACTTGTCATTAGAGATTGCACCAGAAGTGTGATTTCACACTTAAGATTTTTATCCCTGAAATCCCTGAACGTTTTTGTTTTTACAGGGCTAAAATATGATACAGGGTTATAAAAGGGATTGTATTTTTAAAATGTCTAAACTAGAAGTACAAACAAGAGGATGAAAAAGGCATTTTTAATTTCTTTAATACCAAAATTGTCTACCAGAATGTGTTAATTCTTGTAACATACAAGCAAATATTTTGGCTTCAAAATTTAACATTGCTTGGACTATATATATTTTTCTTTATAATAAATGATGATACTCTTTGTTTGTGTTTACATTAATTAATACATTTATAGAAACAATTAATGAGTTTTTATGATCAAATATAATGGAATCAGCTATTTATGAGGTGGACTGTTTAGCTTATTAGAAGTTAAAAGAATGAGAATGATTTAAATTTTTAGTCTGTTTTCCTCTTTTTTAAAACACGATTAATAAAATGCTAATTTTAACTTACCGCTGCTTCTAAAGTATGAAGTTGTTTTTTGAGAGCTTCGTTCTCCTGGTTCAGTTTAGACAGGGCATTTTGGAACTGCTGCACTCGGTTCTGAAACAAAAAAGCATAAGTTAATATTTAATCAAAAACATTTTATCCTGCAAAAAGTTTACTTTTCTTTCAACGCTTTTTAACATCAAAAGAAACAATCAGCAGCTACAACAGTTTCTTCTGCCTCGTAAGAACTTAAGCTACCAAATCATTCCCTTCTCCCTAACCCCGACTGTTTGTGACATAGATTTATCTGTCTTTGTCTTCCATTACCCAGATTAATAAGTGGTTTGTTTCCCTTACGTTTTCATCTGTCATTCCTCCCCCCTCCACGCGGGAGTAAACGCTGGTCTAGTCAGCTGACAACTTTTTTTGATGTATGACTCTCGGGAGTAAGATTTATTGCCTTACCTTACCCTCCCCTCGCCGCCTCACTCCCCCAATTAAAAACTGATACAAGTCGGCTGTCAGCAAGGGGGCTGACCTAGGACATTTATCTTTTTCACTTCACATCGATATATCATATCACCGCTTTCACTGATTGTAAGAAATCTTTCTTCTTCCCCTCTTTTGTTACAGATATTGGCTTCAAGTGTCATTGATATATATTGGCTTCGAGTGCTAGTGATATATTTTTATTGAGTTTCTTATTGTTGCTTTTAGTCACAACTGCTTTTATAAGGTTAATGATAATGTAAACGATTTTCTTAACAAGGAAAGAGTTGTATGCTTCATAAGATAGCATTCAGTACCTTATACCATTTAATACTGCTCGTTTATTATTATAGATTTTTTTATACACACAAGAATCTTTTTAGTTCTAAATCTGAACTAAACAACCACAATCAAGGCCTACATCATAACCATCTCTAGTACAAGACCGCGGCGCTAGTAAATGGCAACATCGCGCCTAAGGGTTCAGCTGATTTGGTTATCCATACTCTCTTATGGCACTATTTTTTGTTTACTTGAAACCAGCTGGCTCTGTAAGGGAAAGTCAATGGTTTTACTATGCAAAAAACCCTTGAGAAGCGACACTGCCAGGTCGAAGGCCGCGGCCTTATTACTAGAGATGGATATGCCTACATACATAAAAGTCAATTAAAAATTAAAGTACAAAGTAAGGTAAAAAGGAAACACAAAGAATAGAATCAATATATACATATATTGGAATGAATTTTCAAAAAGTTTTTACATCTAAAAGCTTATGATTTTAGCACAAGACAATTTAGTATTTTTTTAAAATCAATAAACTAAATTTTTTTAAAGTAAGAAAAATATTAAAGGAAAGGTATGTTAAATTTAAGATAGTTCCATTTTCTGCATTCTCCAAAATTTGAATGGAACATATACTCGGAGCTTGTTCTCTAGCTCATAAAATATAGCTTTGTTTATTATCTTGTCACTCACTGCGCACAGTTAAAGTTGATTCCTTCCAGATTTAAAATAACCGTGTATGTTCTTGTATTTAGAATAGAAATGTTGTTTTCTAGTTAGAGTTTCACTATTTTATCAATACTAAAAGAGAAATAACTAATAAGGGTCTCAAAATAGTTTGCAACAATTGTATTTCTTTAATACAAAGTACAATAATTCTAACTTCTATAAAATTTTAAATTATTAGAAAAAATGGTGTTAACTTTTTTTAAATTCCTCATGGCAAAGAGATGAAATGTTTTCCTGTTTATTCCAGGAACTTATAAAAATTAAATTTATTTGTATAACATATAAGCAAAAAAATCTGAACTACACGGTTCATATGGGAATAGAAATGGTAATCTTTTACTTATTTAATACGCTAGGGTTTTTTTGTGATCATTACTCCTCCGAAACTACTGGGCCGATTTCAATAATTTAGGTGTCGTTTGAAAGAGCTTGGCTTGAAGTTTTGCAGGAAATAAAATTTATGAACGTTTGACTAAAGGGAACAGCTCTAGACACCCTTAAAGTTTCATATTTGTCCATAAGATTTAACATGGGAATATAAATTTGAAACAAAGCAGCTGAGTGGAATAAACAAAGATGTTCAGCAAAGCCAGGTTAAAGCCAGGTGTTTTGAATGGAATTGAAACCAATGAATATATATCTTGTAGCAAACTTTAAGCATTTATTTATGAGTAGATTTTAGAAAACCATTTCAGTTTGGCTCAAGATTAAGGCGGGATGTATTTAATTGCAGATACTGAATTGATAGTTTTGTTATAATAATGTAAAACCTACGAAACAAAGTGTAGGTTTTTGAAAAAATATTAATTCTATAAAATCGGTAACTATTTAAAACAACCTGTTTAAAATCATGTGTATTTTATAAACAAATTTACTGTCAATTTCAAATCTTATATATTATTAATTCTGTAAGCGATTTTTTTCAATCAAAATTGTGAGAGTTTGCCCGCTCGCAGGGTGACAGGAGATGGCTCAAATGAAAGGTCTCGGCCCCAGGGGGTCGGGAAAAATAGCAGATTATGTCCAAATATACCAGAAAATTAGAAATAACAAAAAATATCTTCCATTTATAATGCATTGGGAATGAAAAGATTGAAAAACATCTGCTTTGTTTACATTAAACATGTGGTGCTAATGCTTGATTCAAAGCCATATGGTAGATGTTGACATTGACATTTGGGATTTTTTTCAAATTGCAGCTAACTATGCACGTTCAGTGTTCTATAACAAAAAATATTTTAAATTTAAGATTTTCTGATTTTATAATTACTAAGGGTTTGAGTTTTTCATAATTTAAAATTATAAAAAGTTAAGTACGTTTGTTTAGTTTATGTTATAACGGTGCAGATTTAATACCAAATGATCTAGATATATATATATATAATTACGTAAGCGAAATTTTTGCGAAGAAATTGTGGGCGTTTGGAGGATGATGGCGGCTGAAACTGAAGGTTTCCATCTCAGGGACTCGAGGAAAATACTGAAATTGCTTCAAGCTTACTATAAAATGAGAAATAACGTAAAATAGCTGTCATTTAAAAACCATTAGGATATGAAAAGGTCTGCTTTGTTTAATTAAAACCAAATGCTAGAAATAATCATAATTTTGTGGATCCAAAAGCCTATTTTCTAAGAAGTTATTTTGTACTATAGTAAAGAAGGATTATGCTTAGGGGCTATTAGCCCCTTCAAGCCTCTAGTAAATAATTGTTTTGGTTTATTTATTTTATTATCATCCCAAGAATAATTATTTTAACTAATGTAGTTCAAATATGACAAAGACACCTAGAGGAACTCGATTGGATAAACAATTTACTTGGAGGTGATGGTGAATGTTAATGTGAAGTGTTCGTGAGTAATTATCTAAAAATGAAAATGTAAATTTTTCATAAAACTATTTTAATTTTGTTCAACTGTGAAGTGCTGACCATGAATGATGTAAACATTAAACAATATTTTACCAGTTATTTTTGCATTTAGTGATGTTCTGTGATAGTAGTAATGATGCCCCATAAAATTAATTTATCCATAACTTTACCTAAATCACATTTTTTATATGTAATGTTGAAGTTTTTTTCTAACTTATTTGTAACAACAATAATTCCACGAATCCGAAGAAGGCATTTACGCAGAACTCATGAGTATCAACGAAACGCCATTAAAACGGTGCGCGAACAGAATCGTATTGATATGAACATTGACTCATATAAGAGGTTGAGTCCTTTACTTTCGGGCCCTTGGGGAAAAAAGGTGTTTCTTGCGAAGCAAAAATTTTAGACTGACGCAAATGGAAACAATAACACTTCATATAAATTGAGCCGTCACAAATGGAAGGTAATTTTGCAAAATAACACGTGACTCTTATTGAGAAGCACGCTTTCACTCGATAGACAGACAAACAAATCATCTCACTACTTGGAAAATTTAAAATAATTAAATTCTGCATTTGTTATCGTGAGCTCAGAGTCTCACCTCGATGAGTCTGAAGGGTGGTCTATATAATTATCATATAGATAAACATTTTTATCACAGAACAGTTAACTTATCACCGGAAGACAGCATTCCAAAGTATGCATAAATGTACAGTTTGATGTAAAAACTTCAACCGAACTTAGACGGATGGAGATATGAAACAAAAACTATGAAATACATTTAATGCTGGAAAGTGGACTTTATTTAAATTACGTAAATGTCGAAATCCGTTCGTTTAGAACTTTAGAACAATGGCATACATATGCCATCAGTCATGAGAGGAAGAGGGGGCGTGAGAAAGGAGATTAGGACTGGTCAGAGTGAAGGCCAAACAGATCAATACATGAACAGAAAAATAAAATTAATACTTTATTGTATATTAAGTTGATAATTTTAAAGTTTTTGTTGCATAAGAAATTCAATTAACTGTACAAAGTGTACAATAATGGTGGATCTTGCTATACTGATTCTTTATAGTGTTTGAAAAGCGAATTTTTTTATAATAGAAACCTCTTCTGATACCCAATGAGCATTCATTTATCATACAAAGTGATTTAACAAAACATGTTTCCACATTATTTACAAACAAACTACAAAACACAAAAACCAATTCATTTGCCAAAAAACTTATTAGATAAACCATAGTTTTTAGGAGCGTTTTTAAGCAACCTCAAAGATTATAATCTGCTATGTTTCATTCCAATACTATTTTAAATGTATTGAAATGTAAAACATCTCACTGAATAAAAAGGCATGCATCTCTGGTTTAATGGAGGGAACCTATGTATAAAATAAACATTTTAAAATTGTAACTATTATTTTATTGCATTACTTTGTATAACATATTGAGTAACACTGTCATTGAAACTGATATACAGCTAAAATAATAAATCAAAACCACTGTGTACAAGTATTATTAAAACATTACAAAATACTATTCTATATTGCAAATTATTAGTTAATTATTTAAATTTAAATTTGAAGAGCTAACAATCTGTAATATGATTTCATCCGAATGATATTTTTCTCACATCATATGATTTTCACACTCGACAAGACCTCGTGCAAAACATAATAATGTTAGAGAGGCGAGCGCCTGCAGAGCTAACGATGCAAAACTGTAACGTGTGTGTTTTGCATAACAAGCGCCTTGATTTCAGCACACTTCTTGTCACCACACTTTCGTTAGGCTGTTTTTAAACAAGATCTTGTAAGGTTATTTTTGAGAAATAATTAATAAAATTACATTATTTTTCAATAACTGAAATATACTTTGTTAATAATTATGATTTTTTTGTAAATTATTTTTAAATGTCTAAAATTAACCTACTTGACTGTACCACAGTTTATGTTAAAAAAGTAGCAAAAATTTTTATTATATAACGTTAAATAATTACTTTTTAGTTTTTCGGTAAAACTTCATTTTGACTAAGAAAAATGAGAAGTTTCGATTAGTTTTTACGGTAAACCAAAAAGATAAAAAATAAGCAGACAAGAACAAAATTTATTAGAGCCGAGTGAGGGAGGAAATTCGGCAGTTTCAAATAAAAATCATTGTTTGGGAAGCCGATGATTTGAGATAGGAGTCAATAAAACGAATCACTGACCTCAAAGGGACAGAATATTGGTTTTAACCAATGCCAACGGTGAATATCGAACCCTCAACCCGTATATGTGCGATATATAAATTTGAACGTTGCCTTTTGTCAAAGTATCGTATGGGTAACGTTACAATAACTGTTCACGATGATACTATTATTAGGTAATATTTTACAATTGAATAAACCTATAAGCTAAGCTAGCAGAACTGAGTTAAAATAATTATATGCGGTTTATTATGTAATATTATTCTTTGTTTGAAGGTCTGTTGACTGTTTATTTGTTAAACAATTAAGTATATTGACTATGAAAAACTCAAATAACACTTTTATATCTCATTATGTAGTTATTTTAACGACAGACAGCTGACGAACAGAACTGTACAACAACTGTACAGGTATGCACCGATCATCATGCAAAATTATTTTTTTAAAGTTCATCTCACGACGTTATCAGCTTAAACAATAATATCAATAAAAAAATAATTCAATAAAAAAATACAAGACATTTCAAGCTCAGCTTTAAAGTTATCATGATGCTAATACTTCAATCGAGAAGATTAAATTAAGGGGATTCCCTACTGAAAAGGGTGAAACGTTTAAATAAGTGAAATAAATGGTTGAAACATTTTTTTTCTAATGTAGAGTAGGGTAAAAAAATACAAAAATATAATACTTAAAAAAATTCCAGTTTGGCCAGAATAAAATATTTTCGAGGGTTTTCGACGAATTTTTGGATGATTTTTTAAAATCAATATAACTCAAAAACTAGCAATTGTATTTTATTAAACTTAACTTTTTATTAAAGGGGATGAACTTCATATTTAGGTAGAATTATGCAATAATCTTTTTTAGTTAAAATATAGGACTGAATTTTGAAATTTTTTTTCACAAAATAACTTTTTTTAAACATTTTTTATTTTTTTCCAAAATTTCACTTACAACCCTAAAATCTACCTAAATATGAAGGTAAAAATCTATTGAACACAGTGTAAAAGTTTGAGTGATGTACCTTTACTGGTTCCCATGTTATATCAATTTTTGTGTTGAAAAACATGAAAATTCAAACTTTCGAGAAACTGCGATTGAATGGAACACGCGTACTGCACACTTATTTGATATAATTTATATTTATATTTTTCTTGGCAAAAATAATGCCGAAATATGCCTCTTATCATATTTTTCTTGTGTCCTACAGAACAAAACTAGACAAAAAAATGTTCAAAATTTATCGATTTTTACCCATTTTCAGTTGCGAATCCCCTTAATACAAAATGCCTAAGAGGACTTTTTTTTTGTCAAAATCGGTACACGTTTACAATAACCAATTGTTTCAATCCAAAACAGAAAGGGAGTTGGGAACTCGGAAGATCACTCCGGTTTCTTGGCGGAGTTCCTTGGCCGCGCTTCAAGTAACTCAAAACCGTACATTTTGTAAGTGACAAAGTCAGGATTTATCGTAACTGTTGTACAACTCAATGAATTATGTAGGTTGAAAGTAGAGCACGAAGTTGTACAATCCTTTCCAAGAGTTAGAAACGCGTTACCTTTACTTTTGCTACCGCTTGCCTCTTGGGGTAACGGTAAAGGTGGCATTATACCGAAACAGAAGAAACAGGATGGTTTATTAATAAATAACAGTCAAAGCATATTAATGCTGTTGAAATTAATATAACAGCCTTAAAAAGTAAGATCAAGTATTATTTTAATATCCAAGTTATATTTTACCTTACTATCATTGTAATTGGTACCTAACTAGAATTAGCATGTTTAAAACCTGAAACTACACCTTGCAACTCCTGTTTAGGCGCGAGGTTTTGCACTACTATATCAACATGTTCTTAGGCTACTGTTTGTACTGTTGAACTAGTCATCACCATGGTTAAAAATGTAAAACTGTTAAAATATGAGAGAGCTTTTTACGGCACAAAAAGTAAAAACAAATAATTTGTATTTGAAATAAAAACTAATATCCCAAATCGTGCTGCATAAACATGCTAAAAATGAACTTATAATATGTACAACCTTATAATATGAACTTAAAACTTATAATATGAACTTATAATATGATTATGAAGAAAAGCTGCACGTATAACGGCAAAAACTTAATGGGCCTATCGTGTCTGAATAATTCAATAAAATCTTTGATGAAACTTCAAAGGGAGATAATCAAAGGTATCGAAAAACAGATCCAAAGGGAACAATGAAGAGGAAAAAAGGAAAGACGGACCAGATTGATTGGATCGACTCCAGAGCCACCGGGTATCCAAAGCCAAAGCCTTCCCCAATGTTTTGTGCGAGCCACCCTTCGTCGCGGCAGTAATAAGCAAATAAGGGGAGAACTGGACCGATGATCAATAACTGGGCAAATGTTAGGAAACGCCGCTAAACACACGGGGCGAGGGACTGTCAGAAAAATCTGCGTGTGACGAGAGGGCTTGTTAGGAGTGAATATGTCAAAACGTCGACATCTGGGAGTGCAGGGGGTGGGGGATTCATGAAATGGGTTTTGGGAAATAGCTATTTGTGTATTAAGAGCGCAAGGTACGTCATTGCCGCTCGAGAATTGTAGATGGCCGCACGAAGCTTTAGCTTAGTGCGGCCAAACATTTCGAGAGCGGCAACGACTATTTGTGCTCGTAATACACACAATATTTTTCCTACCACCATTATTTAAACAGTTTAACTTATTAACTAACCTGTACACAAAGGTTCATTGAGGTTATGTTTGCTTATTCTATTGGAACGAACCGGAAGTTAGTGTGTAGAAACGCCGACAGTGAAATCAGCTGATTTAGAGCAAGGCAACTAGAATTAGAATACGGTGAGTGACATGGGAATTCTGACCAATAGAAACTGTTCTTTGGTGTTTGACGTCATAGTTATCTCTCTTGTGTGCCGCCTTAACCTAATAAGTAACCCTGATTTAGCGAGCGAGAATAGCCATTCCCGCTCGCATTTGCGAGCGAGAATGAAATGAAAGCGGAAATGAACAGTTTTGCGTACAGTTGACAGGTGTGGCAATGTGATTATTTCCATGCAGTGGTAGGAAAAAATATATGAAGAAATCAAGGCATGTCGAGAGCACAAGGATTGTTTAGAGGATTGTATTGAGACTTCAAATTCCCCTTGGAAAACTATTTTTAACAATCGTTACAAGCAGAAAACAATATTGTGTACTAGAATATCTAGAATAATGCAACTTTTAACTTTTCCACAAATAAAAACGAGCTCTAAGACAATATTTCTGAGATTTGTCCCCCGAGGGTTTCAGAAATCTTTAGGGTTATTCTCAAGTGGTGTTAAACCTCAATCATTTTACGTCTCCTTTCTTTCGTCGTGTTAAAGGGAATCTGCTCGTTGGATAAGTCAATTGATAGATTTGATTATTTTGGTGAAACTTATATGCACGTTGTTATAAATATTTGAAGATGAATATTTGATAAAACCATGGCTAACTGGCCATATGTAAAAAATTCTAAATTATTGGAACGACAAAAAAGGCAATAATTTCCGAAATACTCGTTACTTCGAATGAAAGATTAGGTAACATGACTTGAATCTGAGTAAAAATTAAAGACAAGAATGAATAAAAAAAGAGACAGACGGTTGGGGGTTGAGACTGGTCAAGTAATAATCAATGCTGTGACCAGTCCCTTCTGTCTAGACCGGTGTAGTGTGTGCGTATGTGTAAGCGCACGCGCGCGCGCGGGTGTGTGTGTGTGTGTGTGCACGCGTATGTGCGTGCGTGTAGTGTGAGGGCCGGTCACTTGTATGGTGTTCCATTACAATCCATTTGCTCGGTCCCACGGCACCGCAAGATGGGCCAAACTGAGCTTGTTTCCTGCTGTTTCGACCTTTTCGGGAGGATATGGCTCGTAAAGATTGTGGCTTTAGATACAAATCGATGATAGATGGTAAGGGTTGTAAAAATATAGTTATAGAATGAATTTTAATCATGTAAAACTATTGGGCAAAGTTGGTTTTTACAAATGATGAAACGTGAAATCGCACAAGAGATTCACACTAGAGTAAAACATTTTCAGTTTAATTATGATGATGCAAAAAATATACAGAATAGTACACAGAAATAGGCAAATGAAACATTTGGCTGACAATAGAGGTCCCTAGGAGTTTTGACCAAAGCTATGATTAAATCGTTTAAACGGAAAAAATATTAAGAAAATATGAGAAAAATTAATATTACTTTCACAAGATTTTATTTTTGCAAATTGGTATTGTATTTTGATTACATCAAAAATAAAATGGACAACGAATGCTTTTGGTACTGAAAACAACCTTTCAAGAAAAACTCCCTCTCACTATAAAAAGTAAATAATCATTAAAAAATTACCAAAGCAGAAAATTAAAAGCCTGACGAAGGAAACCCACGTTTGAATTCACCCTGGGTTTCTTTTCAACTGTCATCCACCGACAATAGCATTTTTAACCGTCTAGATAAGCGCTGCACATCGGTTTCCCGCTAAAACGTGAACAGCTGATAACCGAGATAACCGACCGAGCCCTGCATTTCCGGTCAGCTGGTATCCGTTTCCGGCGTTTCCGGTGCCGCGTAATCTGCTTTGTCTGCACGAGGTGTTATCAGCCTGAGGGTGTAAGGGTGTTTGGGGGGAGGAGGTGGGGTATTTTTTAATCAAGCTGTCCAGAACACTCCCCCGCCAAAGTGAGAGACTGGCGATGACTTCATCCGGCGGTAAAAGTGAGGCTTTGGATGATAACCAGCTGTGCGACTTGTTTATAACAATACTTTACCGCACCGGCAAAGCCTTCATAGATGATTCAATGTCATAGTCATTGTACAAAGTAAATAAATGAAGGAAATCAAGTTTTCTTAAAAATAAGTGAAAAAAGTTACACAAGTTCACAGTTTAGTTTGTGAAAATAAACTATAGCTTTTACAGCATTAAGTTTTAAATAAAAATATCACCAAATTGGCTTTGCACAGTGTTATCCAATGAAAATTAATTTAGAATTCAGTATTTCTGCTTAACATAAAGACTTGTGAGCACCTACAAAAAATGACTCAGTAAAAAGTTGTTTCGTCAATTGATAAATTTCATAAACACGGTATTTCCTCACAGATAACTTTATCTTCGAATCAAATTTGAATTTTACTCAAATTATTCCTCAACACAAACCTTTACCCCAGAAGCAGCTTCCCTCCAACTACTATTGGCTTCTTGACATATTCACTGCTAACAAGTTCAACTCGTCAAGTAGGCAGATTTTTCTGACAGCCACTCCCCTCCCCTTGCAACTCACCCCCTAATTTAGCGACATTCTAAATATTTACTCGTTTATCGACCAGCCTCAGTTCTTTGCCCTTATTTGCCACGGAAGGTCGGGAAGGTGCTTCATACAAAACATCGGCGCCGGTTTTTTTAGGTTTGGGAATCCAAAGCGGTTTTTAGCACAGTCCCAAATCCCACCAAATCCAATCAATCTCTTTCTTCTCTCCCCCGTCTCTTATTGCAGCCCTGGATTTCCGAATCCCTTTTTGATTGTATTTCGCTTTACACCCTTTTGTCGTTAGTTCTAGAGCAAGGGACAATTTTGATAGGGTATCTTATTCTATAAAATCCATTATGATCTAATTAGAGTTTTAATTTATAGTTAACCAACTTTCTTTGCGATGCACATTTTGAATATATAAAAACATCTATTAATCGGATAGTATTAGGATACGATAGAAGTGGTTCTTCAAAAGGCTTAGGGTCTAAGTCGATCCATTTATATGTTTGTGTAATGAAAATTCTGATTTTATCAAGTAAATAGCACGTTTCAAAATTAAAAGGTTTAATATTTGAACGCAATAATAATTTGTCTGATATATCGGATTGATTGGTTACCCAGTTTAAAGAGTTATAAATACTCATTCAAGTGGCAATAATTGCAACTCGATCATGGACTGCATAATGTCACTGAATTATTCTGAACATGTTCTTTAAATATCATATATTTCATTGCGATCACATCAAAAATACAGGCTATGAGATTTTTGATCGTTTGAGCCTAACTAACTACACATAAAATTTAACTAAAACTTAAGGTGTCAATTTATCGGATAGGAAAATTATATTATTTGTTATTAGTGCGGTTTATTAGACCATTTCGAAATACTAACTAAAAACCGTTACTTAATTATCAGCCTTAAATTATTGAAGAGTGTCGTTCAATTCCAAGCCTTCGGGGAAAAAAATCATGAATTACAGGGGATTCAAGAGGAAGAAAGAGTCTATTGATACAATCGGACAAGAGAATCGGCTCATTTAGACTGACACGAAATTGACAAATTTTAAAATTATCAAAAAATAACTCTCCGGTTGTTTGCGGAAAATTCCCTTAGTGTTGGTTTGAAGTGTCGCACTTTAACTTTTAAAAGGAAAATTTCGAAGTACCTAATTCGTTCAAAAGATTTAATAAAACAAAGATAAATATTGGGCTGGAAACACGAACGACGTAAAATTTCCCAAAACCGAAGTTGAATACGTCACGTATAAAGTAAGCTTCGTTCGATTTTAGCGAATTTCCCCCTATAGGGAAGTAGCTATTACCGTAGGCGGCATGGTGAGACTTAAGCCCGGGACCATGTTATTTTTTCGTTTTGAGGTCCCTAGAGCCCAAAAACAACGTTCGATCATTTTGGTATATATGTGTGTATATATATATGTGTCCGTAGGCACGATAACTCTAGTAAAAAAAAGTCCGATCTTGATGAAATTTGGAACAAACATTTATAGCGATATTCATGACTTTAAGTTCGAAAACCAGCAAGATCGGTACACACTAAGGCGGTGTTTTTTTACTAAATAAAATTTATTTTCAAGATTTAACATATTTCTATTAATTTGATGTAAATTAAATGGTCAGAATTTAATTCAGCTCAAAAAAATAAACAATATAGCATTTTGAATTATTACTCTACATCAATCGGTTACTGAGATATCGGATTTGCAAAATGCAGTACATTGTCTTTTGTTTTTCCCTGAAGGGACATAAACTGTCCAAATTCTGGTATGAAATACCCAAATTTTTCATTTAATTTCCCTCAAATGGGATTTAAAAATATAATAAAACAAACCACATGATTGAATTTAATTTGTTCATGTGATGGTTTGATTTGTTTTTATTTCTTGGATCTGAGTAGATTGATAATATGTTTGCTTACATTTATATACTATAATAAGTAAATTTATTAAAAATTATCAGAATATGAATAATTATTGAGAAATAATATCAAGAATGATAAAATATACTTAATTTAGATTAATATTTACACAAAATATTCAAAACAACAACTTCCCTAACTTACGTAGAATATGCCCACATATAAAAAATAAATCCTTTAGAAATTAACTGAGCATGCAAGTTTGCTGCAACAAGTTTATTTAAATTTTAAGATAAATCATATGTTTGGATTCAATTTTTTCATGTTGACTATTTTATTTGTTTTTATTTTGACTGATTTTAAATCATTATTGTATGTTTGCTTACATTTTTATACTATAACAAGGATACACATATAAAAAAATATTAGACTAATAATTATAAGAATAACAAAAAGAATATTGCTGGAATGGATACCGATGTGATTCCCATCATCATTTCCCTTATATCTAAAGCCCTTGAATTGATATGTAATATACTTTTTGCATTAATTACATAAAATGTTTGAAGTATTTTCCTGTACATATAAGCTCCCATATAAAAATTAATTCTTTAGAAATTCGCTGAGTACGCAGGTTTGCTGCGACGGGGGTATTTATTTTTTAATTTGAATTTAAAATAATGATTGATTAAGCACAAACCAGATAAATTAATTGAAAACAATTTTCTGTTACTTTAAAATAATCTAAATTTTGACAATATGGTGGTCCAATTAATTGATTAAATAGCTACCTTTGTAAATTTAATTAAATCCCTAATACCTGAAGCCACCCTGCAGAGGGTACAGGGGCAGTGATAACCTGCGTCCCTGGTTTATCACCTTATCAGCGGCACTTCCGCCGGATATTGGACCCCTCTCTCTCTGATGACGTCATTTCCTGCCTTTTCTCCTACAGGTGCTAAATTCACCTGCCCCTTTTTCATAAATGAAACTGAATCTTAGAATGTATATGTTACCCAAAAACTGGATATGATACAGAATTGAAAAATAATGTATTGTAAAAGAGATGTAACTTTTAAAACATTGCGTTATTAAATTAAAACTTGTATACAAAACAGTTAAATGTGCCTGTGGTTATTGTGTTAAAATCTTTAATTTCGAGGATACTTGGAGAATATAAAATTATGATGCTTATCACAGATTTAAGAGGAAGGAAACGTGACAGCTTTAAGCAGATGTATTTAGGCTCCTCGACATAAGGAAGTGAATATTGGCCGAGTCAACTAACACGGCCCGGTCCATCCGTAAGGTCAATGTTAGTTTTAGCATTGGGCTTATGAACGATCTGGGCCACGATATGTAACTGGGACTATAAATAAAATATAATTTCGTTACTTTAGATTGAACAATTGTTGACTGATAACAAGATATTTATTTCATTAAAATAAATTAATTCTTAGGCTGGGACTCGAGACAATGCCAGCAGCTGTAGCGAGCGCCTGCGGAGCTCTGGCCGCAACGAGATCGCTGTACTCAGATTGCCTATGTGCACAACGCACGGCGTTCGCTGGCCAAGTAGAAGCATGCCAGATAGTTATCGTAGGCTTCTGTTTATTGCTGCCGTAACAAGTCGAAGGTGTTAAAGTGTTACTTTGGTCCGTTAAATCTAATAATTAATGCCGAAGATTGTTAACTCAGCAGAAACCATTGGAGAAAAAATAATTTAAAATAAAAATATTTTATAAATATCGGAACTATGAGTTATTATTTGTAAAAATAAAAATTAAAAGTGTTAGAACCGAAAAAGTGAAATTTAATTCTTGACAGTAAAAACATTGATTATTAATGAATCAAAAATAATGTTCCACACGCCTGGAACTAATGTTATAACAGTTAACATTGGTAAAGTCGACAAAGGCGTCTAAACCACCTCTGACACTGCATCATCCAGTTGAGGATCGAGTGTGGTCGCGCGTCAGCGTCTGTCAATGTTTGAGTGGATGATTGTCAGGTGTTTGTCACTGCTACAACAATCACCACAATCACTGTACTGTCACTGTCACTGCAGAGACGTCCGAAGTCGACTAACGTCAGGTCTAACACACTCAGTGGAGAATTTAGATTTTAAATGTATCTTATATTTTTTATCTTTGTTAAAAAAATCAATTGTTAACAATAATCAGATCATCTTTATTATAATTCTCAGATAATTTATATAAACAATCAGTTGATGAGTTATTATGGCTATAAATTGCTAGGCTATTAGTCGCTAAACGGAAGGTATGATTGGTCAGACAAACAATGTCTTAATATTATTTTGAATTGTTTATTACATTTCTCTATAAGATCGAAAATGATTAGATCCTCACAGAGACAGGTTTTGAAGGTTAATGGAGTAAATCTACAACACAAGTATAGCACAAACTGTCTTATAACTTAATAAAATCTAATTGAAGGTTTAACTATTGTTTTAATAGTATTACCACTTCAAATCGCCTTTTTGGTTCACAACTAGAATTTTCTAAATTCACATTATAAATAACTGTAAACGTAGTATTTTAGAAAAAAGGACTAGCAGATTTACGTGTTGGAAATTGGCAACACTGACAAATAGAAGGTAATCAACGTAAATTCGCCACCTGTTCAGTTGGCAGGCGTGCGGATCAGCTGATAGAGCGCCTCCCTGCGGCGGGGTCTTATGAAATTTAATAAAGTGGATTCCACTTCAGCAGATTTTCAGTTTCCTGAAATATTCACCCCCCCTACCCCCAACACTTATTGAGCCTTTCACTACGAGTGCAGTAAAGGCGGCGTTTTGCATCTTCACCGCGTTGTCGCCTCGTCTCCGTTTATGTAAACTCCATAATTACAGACGCTGTGTGCGAACGCGAGTTTTCGCGGAGGGATTTTCACGATCCACGTGACAACGACTTCAGTGGCTGTGAGAGCAAGTTATGACTCACAATATAAGCCTTCAATAGTAGTGTAAAGAGGAGGAAAGAGGCTATTGAGATTAGTAAATAAGATTAGTTTTTTTATGTGATTAGATTTTGAGAACATTGTTAACAATTTACGAATAGCCCTTAAAATTCGGAATATTTGTAGAAATTTCAATTAGAATGAGTTTTTAATGGATCGAAATTCACACACTGCAGCTTGAATCATTAGGAGCATCCAAAACTTTTAGACGGTTATTCATATTTTAATTCTGGAACATTATTGATGAAAAACAATCCTACCCTCTCTTTTAAGTCCAGTTTCACACCTGTTTATTGAGTTCATAGTTTTAAATCAGCATTTTTCTCTTAAGGACAAATTATTTTTCGTCAAATATTGTTTAACATTTTCTAGATTCAATACCTAAATATTTCCATTAGATGGGTACTTAAAAATCGTATTGAAAACCTCTTCAGGAAAAAAACCTTTCATCAAAGATTGTATACTTTTAATTTTAAATTGTGCATCAAATTACACCCCTTTGATGTAAAATTAATTTGCTATTAGTTACTGCCAGATGTTGTATTAGATACAATCAATAAAAAAATCACCAAAAAAGTGTTATACGTACAAAACACATTGTTGTTTCACGTACAAAACTTACAACAAATTCTTTTAGACCAAACATTTTCAAAGTTGCGTTGCAAAGTGCGTTGCTTTGCGTACCTTTCTAATCTATTGATCAGATTCAAATTAGAAGCTTGTAAGCCTAATGGCGCGTACGGAGCCTCACCGCAGGGTGTTCCTGAAGCTCCCCCTCCCCCCACCCCCACCCCTCCCCCCCACCCCCCTCCCCCCCGCCTGAACGCGTCCCTTTGTTTCCCTGACTAATTATCGGTCAAATCCGACAATCCGAGCTCAGCCCGGCGAGCACATCGGCCGTTTAACAATACATGGAACCTCTAAGCCGATGCAGGGAAAGCAGGGAGTTTGGAAGGGTGATTTACCTAATGTTTGGAAACTTCGATTTACCCCAAAACCAGAGTGGATGAAATAAAGTTCAAGGTGGTTTGAAAAGGTAATATTTTTGCGAATAAAATAAAGCAATGTTATTAAAAACATCCTGTAGAACGTGATATTTATCAGGGAAGTTTAGCAAATGTTAGAGGATTAAGATTAAGTGATTTAAATAGTACTGTACCGCGGTAATTATTCAATGTAAATTTATTTTATTATTTTAACTCCACTGGATCCCAACGGAACAGCTCTTACAAGAATTTTGGAACAATGGGATTGTAATTCTAATTTAACCTCAATTACTGGGAGAAGAAACGTGTTTATTTTATTTATTTATTAACTCAAAAGTACAATTACAATAAGCCTCACTAAGCCTAGCTTAACAGCGAGGTCTTAAATTCTACCATTATTTACTACAAGGAAAGCGATTTAAATCCAGGCACAGGTGGGCGTTGTTCAACTAAATAATTGTTCTGCAGAGTAAAATAACAATTATGATGAATAGAACTATTGCCGAAACTGACTAATATTATACTTATTTGTTAATCTTAATTAGGTATGTTGACAAATCAAATACAATAAGAGTCCAGCAGTTATAACAAAGAGAAAACAAAAAAAACATTGAAATAAGGATAGTATGAATATGCTAGGTTGGTGCACCTAATGCGGCTTTTGGAAAAATCAGAAGTCAGCTGGTAACTGACATCCTGAACAGGCGGAAATGACCCCGGCTGAAAATAGCCATGCCACTCCACTCTGCTACTTGTGTGTTGATCTTTAATATAGCTTATTATAAGTAATTTATTCGCACGATAGTTTGTATTACTTGGCTTTAAAACACAAGCAAATCGTCATACTAAAAATTAATACGACAATGTGTACAATGTAATGTATGCATGAACCTAAGAAGAAGGTAGGTTTCAAATTTAAATAGAAAATACTATTTAAACTGCCCTGCTTTAAATATAAATTGTTACGCGTAAATAGCAAACAGGTCTAAAATAATGATACGGCTAAAATGTTTCCCCCTTGTATGCAACCAAACGGACGACAAGCGCATTTCAGGGCCAGTTTTCCGTGTTCGGTTCGGTTTTACACGTTGTTCAGGACGTGTTGCAACATGGTCGGCAATGTTTTGCCCCCCTCCCCTTCCTCTCCCACCTTCCTTAACTTCCCCTTCATTTCCGTAATGGCCGGTTACAGTCCAAGAGCAAATATGCGCCCGGTTCGCTTCCACGTTGTAATTTACACGAGGACTCGTATTTACACATTGAGGGTGGATTTGTGTAAATGCGAATATTGTATTGTACTGCCCCTGGCGGGTTTTGTGAGGATTATTCACGCTGGTAGAAACATATGAATGCTGTATTTTGGCTACATTAACACTGAAAATCTGGGTTTGAAGAGACCTGGTCATAAAATAACTGACTGATCATAAACAGGTGTTCATTATTTTATAAGAGAAATAAAAAACAATGATTATACTGTATGTTTAAGAGAGAATATGCCTAAGGTGGTTCAGGTACATTGTGAGCATCTGCGGAATCAGGCCTTAATCTTTGGGGGTGCCAGCTCACCTAACATAAAATGGGGTATTGTATAGGCAAAACTCACAAACATTATACTTAATGCCAATTTAATGACTATTCCAAGTATGTAGCAATTTATTTATTTAATAATATCCCCTGGAGCTCATTCAAAGTTATGTAAGAAAAAAATGTTCTCCCTTCCCTGCCAAAAAATCCCACCATAAATCAGGGGGGTGCTGGGCCCCCTAGAAATCGGCAGAAATTCGCCCATGGATGTGTGTCCGTTTAAAATTTTAATTAAATAAGAGTTCAGTAATAGCAGATAAACAAATATTATTAATGTCTACTTTTGAACGGCTTAAATCCAGCCTGGACTTAACTACTGCACTTCATTCGAATAGGCCAAAGTTAAAAGATTCAAGTCTCTTTACGGATAACCTGAAATTATCTGAAATCGAGTTTAATGTTTAATTATTATTAATACAATAAAATTACAACATCAAGTTGTTTTTATCGATTGATCAAAAATATTCTAGGTAATCTAGATTCCAGGAAATCAAAAAACACCAAGACTTTAATAGAAGAAGAAAGATAAAACTTTAACACTGTGGTCTTTTTACAAAGATCATCTTATCCGGGCACGAATCCTTATAATCTTCTCAATCTATTTTTAACCTCACTTTATTAAAGTTGTAAAGCCTCTCGAGCCAAGGGGTCAGTAACAATTGTACCGAGATGAAGCCGGGGCCGCCTCAACTGCGCCCCCGCTCCACTATCAAGATACTGCACAACGGCATTGTCTTACAACCAATAAAGTTTCCATTAGTTAAACGGTCCAAGTCGCCCGCTGCCCGCATCCTGGCGGCGGAAGGAGGAGTTGAGATGGAGAGGCTGTGGTGACGGGGGGACTAGCCCTTCTGTGGTGTAGGTAGAGAAAAATCATAACGAACTTTACTTGCAAAAGAGGCTCTATGCATTCCACAAGCTTTAAATCGTTTCTGAATAGCTTCCGGGATTGAATTTAATATTAAAGTTATCGCGTTTTACTATACAGGGTGCGTCTACAAAAGAACTAAAAGGGTGCGGGGTTATGAGACATAATATTTAAACGAAGCCAAAAACTTGTATACCTGTTTAATAAATGATTGGAAATGTTACATTTTCAAGTTTTTTTAGCACTTTAATAAAGTTCAATATGAGCCACCACAATGACACGGCACACATCGTAACTATATTCCACCTCTTCCCATGTCCTAGGCAGCATGTCTGGTGGACGGTTGCCACAGAACTGATTATTCGTTGCCTAGGATGGTCAAAATCTCGAATTTTCGAAAGTTTCTTTGACCGTAACAACAGATTTAGTTTCTATTAGCCAAATAACGCACTGAGCCTTTTGTTATGGCGTTGCCACATCGCGGCAATGCAGACCGCTCTGATGGCAGCGCCACGTTGTTTCAAGAACAACGCTCCGCAGCGCTGCCACCTCTTGACGAAAACATTCCCAATAGTTATGAGTAAACTGGATGGGCTAATCGTTTCAGAGAAATTAACTACAATTTGCTTTCTTCTACTGTTATTAAGATATGCACTTTTAAAATCCCGGGGACCTTTTATAGACACCCTGTAGCCTAATTCACTCACTGAATGCAGAAGTGAATACTCTTCCTAAATACATATTACTAAAATGAACCATCTAACGAAGAAAGAGAGGAAGGAATGCTTATCTTGAGAAACTCAATTAATGAAGTGGAAGGACTTACGTAAATGGTTATGTGTAATTAGGTACATTAAATTCACTCAAGTAAAGCGTCCGCGTATATGGATAAATATTAAGGTGGGTAGATTTTATTTTTTATTTTTTAATTGGTTTCCGTGTAGGAAAACATACCATATCAAACCCTTTTTGATCAACAACATAGTAAGTATTTGTCCGTTTTGTCAATTTTAATAGTAAATATCTACGTTTCACTAAATGAAAAAAAATATTACCCGAAGACTGGTGTCTAAGTACTTCCCAAATTGGAAAATGGCTTGGAGAAACGGTGACAGTGACGAGAAACAACTGTATTACCAATAATTTGTGAATTTAATATGGATGATCAGATCGTTTATTTTTCCACCATGATTTTTTTTTACTGCAGAACTCCCCAGCACTGATATTATTTCATTAGAAAAAGGGTCTTAAAAAATCCTACACAAAGAATGTAAACAAAACAAAGAACGTAGAGTATTCAATTCTTCCCCCAACGACGACGGTCAGGGACATAATCATGATATGAGGCAGTGGCCACCACAGCCCCCCCCGTGTTTCCCCTGTATTTACCCCCCCTCCCCCCCAACAAACACGTGAGTGCGTCTGGACGGTGGGCATTGATTGTCACTAGATTACAGACCGCATTGTCTTTCTTTGTCTCAGTGTGCAGTGGTCTTCAATCCTGAACTTGAACATTGTTACCCACATGTAGAATCTAATCTTTGCGATTAAAACTCCGATGTTTCAACTCCAAATAACGATGTTAAAACTCCTTAAGGCGGGATGACAGGGTACTATTAATCTCGGACCGAGTAAACTCACAAGATCACTCGGACACTACACGGACCGTGCAACAATACGTCCGAATAGCTCTTTTAAACAACTCGGCCCAAGTTAGTCGGCTGGAGATATTTTCTCGGATACGAGTTTTGATTTGGAATGGATTTAACACTGGATTTAACTATTCACTCCGAGCTAGCTAGCTCACAACTCTCCGATTAAACTCGGGCCGGGGAGACTCTGCCCGAGCGTGCCCTAAATCGGACCGAGTAAAAATCAAGCTCGGTCCGAGATTAATCGGACCTAGTCAACCCGCCTTTAAGGTTCTATATTATCGCGATATTTCAACCTTTATAGCAAAAAGTCTATTAGGCTGACGGTTATCTCAAGCGTTTTTTAATTAATTTATAAACTGAAACCAATGAATTGTGTATTCATTGCTGAAACCGTTGTCAATTGTTCATTCTCCTTGAAAATCCGATTTCAATATAGGGAATTAAACATCCAAAATCAACCTAAAATAATTTATATCTCAACAATATTTGTAATTTTTCACACTCTTTCAAAACAGCAAGTTCTTTTATGCCATTAATCCCAAACAATCCTAACATAACGATTTATAAACACAGTGTCGTGACGAAATTGAGCAGCGGAAACGTCAAACGAAAACACGTGTCAGAAAAATACGATGATCCTCTGAAATACGGAAGTCTTAAGCTTCGGTCTTTATTTATCCAGACACGGAATGAAGAGGGTGCGAGGCGAGTGAGTGATAGAGTGAGAGGGAGGGAGTGAGGGAGTGATGGCGGAATGAGTGATAAGTGTGTCGGACGGCACGAAACCGTGGGAACTCAGGCTTGTTTGGCAGGGGAGATCGCTGTTTCATCACTCGTGAATACGTCTGCAATAACCAGTATGGGTAACAAGATATTATTGTGATTTTTAATCGTTGGTAAATTTGAAAGTAAAGTTTGAAATTAAATACACAATAAGAATTCGGATGAGGGTGATGAAATATAGTTATATTTGCGTTTTAAGGGATTCCAGTGCAACATTCTCTCAAGATGGAAATTGTCTCAAACAATTTTCCCGAGGGTGGCAATGTAATTAACGCCGGCAATACACACAACACTCCCCCTGTAATATAAATACAATAAATAAAACACTTTTAGCAAATGAAATACAATCATACAGGGTGAGTTTTAATTGTCCCCCCCTTACTTTTTTACATTTCTAAAAATAACTATCCCAGACCCCGCCCAAACATTATTGGGTAGTAAGTACCTCGTTTTGAGGGGGTACCCATTTTCAGCCGCCATTTTGGATCCGCCATATTGGATCCAAAATGATTTTTTCAAATGTAAAAGTGGTGTTGTGACCCATCATGTCAAGCTAGATTTTTTACTGATTACAATGTCGCAATCCGTTTTTTAATGTCTCGATTCGTTCTCAAGATATGAGTACTTTTAATTTATTTATTTTCAACCAATTTAAACATTACAAATTGATAAAATAGGCCCATAACCACAAAATAATGCTAGATAGTGACGAATAACCACCACAGTCATTGTTGAGCGATTTACACCTAACTTTAACCAATGAAAACTTTTTGCCCGCCATCTTGGATCCGCCATTTTGAAATGAGGTAAGTTATTTCAAATATGAAGTTGGTGTTGTGACCCATCAAGACAAACTAGTTTTTTGCACCAAATTCTATGCCGCAACCCGTTTTTAGCTATAAAATTTAGTTTTTGAAAAATTCCAAAAACTAAATATATATTTTTTGAGATTTTTATTAGAAATTTGTCAATATCTTGAAAACTAAACACGATAATTGAAAACCGGTTGCGGCATTGAATTCGTCGCAAAAAAATAGTTTGAAATGATGGGTCACGACACCAACTTCATAATTGAAATAACTTACCTCATTTCAAAATGGCGGATCCAAGATGGCTGCCAAAATAATGACATTGGTGACAGTTAAGTGTAAATCGCTCAACAATGACTGATGGTGGTTATTCGTCACTATCTAGCATTATTTTGTGGTTATGGGCCTATTTTGTCAATTTGCAATGTTTAAATTGGTTGAAAATAAATAAATTAAAAGTACTCATATCTTGAGAACGAATCGAGACATAAAAAAACGGATTGCGACATTGTAATCAGTAAAAAAATCTAGCTTGAAATGATGGGTTACAACACCACTTTTACATTTGAAAAAATATTTTGGTTCCAATATGACGGATCCAAGATGGCGGCCGAAAATGAGTATCCCCTCAAAACGAGGTACTTACTATCCAATAATAATGTTTGGGCGGGGTCTGGGATAGTTATTTTTTAGAAATGTAAAAAATAGTAAAGGGGGGGACAATTAAAACTCACCCTGTATAAAACAATCATATCATGTTGGTTATATTCTGTTTTTAGCGCCTGCGATCCGCTTAGCTGGCTGACCTGATAGTGATCAGCTGATTGATGCGAGAATCCGAAAGTTGGAGGCTATTTAATTTTGACGTCCATTTTATTCTTACATACTTTACTAACAAGGGAGTAAAGTAGTATTTTATCCAAGCAATTTTAATCCAAGGGAATTGAAATCCGTCTGCAATAGCGTGTGAGTAAAAATAATTGGTAAACTTGTTTCTCCCATTATATGAGAAATCTATGATTCCATCAAGAAAACCTTGCAATGAAAATGAAATTAATGTTCTGTGAATCTTTCAAATCAGTTCAAATGTAAAAATATTGTATAGACTCACAGTCTTAAGCAATCCTTTTTTTTTATCCTATTGGACAGCTGTTTCGCCCTTTTGTCCTAAGGGCATCATCAGCAAAATCTTGAGGTTATAAAACATTGCAAACCAATGGTTTTTGTCGATATAACTAATAAAATACAACGAAGTCGAAGACACAACTGAGATCTTCACAAACACTAACGTTACGCTGATGACGTTTTGCTGATGATGCCCTAAGGAAAAAAGGGCGAAACAGCTGTCCAATAGGATAAATAAAACAAAGGATTGCTTAAGTTTGTGAGTCTATACATTATTACAGCCAACAAACCCAACTTGTAAAATTTTGTTCAAACAAAAACGTTACGACTTATTTCTATCACTAACGCCAATATCTAACCACTATAAAACAACGGGAGAATCATATCATTTTAATAATCCACAACATCAAGTTCATCAAACTAAAAGCCTCATTATAAAGGCCGATATCAACATTCTGCTGAATTAAAATATACTAGTGATAACTACGTGTTGTATGGAAAATGCAGATTAAATATACACTCTGGAAGTCGTCGTATCGAGTACGCCTACATTCTTATTCATAATTATTTTCTACAACTCATAATTTAATAAACTTTACAAGATATATTGCAGTGCTCACCTCGTAAGCTACGGAGAGCTGGTGCTTGTCGTGCTTTAGCTGGTCGTAGCGGGTCTTGTACTGCAGCATGGATCTGACCGTCTCCTCCATCCTGCAACAACCACGTCTGTGAATATATGTGACTGTTGGGACACGAATACAGCGAGTGTTATCGTATGAATATTTTTATTCCGGGGAGGTACTTAGGACTTAAGTCTTAGGTCTGATCCACAAAGCGGGTGACTGAATCACCTGGGCTCATTTTTGGGGTTTTGGGCATTGATTTATATGAGAAGCATACGATTTGGCAGCTTTGGCGGCGTCGCGGATCAGCCGCTGCGATTTAATGCACTAAAACGGCCAGGTGATTCGGCGATGCCGCGCTTAGCTGCCTGGTATAGTAAACCCCTCACGAGAAGCCCATCTTATTAATGTACAACCAGCCTCAAATATTTTTTATTTTCTGTATGAATTTGTTCGAATACAATTTTGAATGTTTGACATGATGGGTCTACAGCTATAGCAGAGGATTCGAATTGTGATATTTACGGTTTGAGAAACGTGCTCGCGAATTACCAAAGCACATGATAGTCGTACCAATAAACCCGAGACAGTTAGTAAACTGTAAAGCAGTCTTTTTAAGGAGTTTTAAACAATACAATTAATAAACAATAATAAAAACAATATAATCAGTAAAATTATTATTTTTTTTTCTTCTAAAGGTAACTTCTATGGATTCAAAAATAACTGGTAATCTAAAAGCAACATTGTGGTATAATCCCTTTTCTCATGTTCGAAATTCCCTTTCAAGCTTCACCCCGGGATTCCCGCTAATAAATATTTCACCGTTGATTAATTCCGCTTACAAAGGAGCCGGAACAATGAATCTCGGACGAGCGATCGACGGTGCAGTCTCCCGCGGAGTGACAGAGAGGGTCGAGTGGTGTTTGGCATCGATATCCGATACAACCGAAATATCGATATTTTAGTTCCGATATATCGATATGTTATATCGATATTAGACTTCCGATATTATCGGAATATCGATATTTTACTTCGATGATATCGTTGTTATTGATATTAGCAGTTTTTAAAGAATAATACGTATAAATATACAGTTTAACCTTTTCTGAACTTTTTCATTAGTAGTCCTGTAATTAAATATTATTTCATAAGTAAATATTAAATAAATCGATTTGAAAATAACTTATTAGCTACAAGAAAGGGGTTCAAGTTATTTTTGTGTTATTTGTTGTTTTGTTGTAAAGGTATGGTTATCCAAAATTTCAAAAAAATTATATTGACTATGTAGGTTACTGAAACAAGAGTATTTTGCTGTAAAATAATTTATTTTATAGTTATTAAACTAAAATTATACTTCAAAGTATAAATTGTAAACAATTTTACGTCAAATGGACTTCACAGGTGTGCTGCTAACTGTTGTGATACATACCGCATGCATCGATTAATTTTTAACACAATGTTTCTGAAATATCGATATTTTTCTGATATATCGACATTTGCGATGCGATACTATCGGAATATCGATATTGAGGATCGGATATTATCTTCGATAAAAATATCGATATTTTCTTTCGATATCCAAACACTAGGGCCGAGAGTGAAGGGGAGAGTACCGGAGGATATACAGGGTGTGCGAGAGAGAGGGAGCGATAGTATACACAGTGTGTGCGAGAGGGGGAAATAACAATAGTCGCAGATTAAGAGGGGGCGCGGTATTCCCGGAATGCTACTTTAATTGTGCGGCATTTAACCAGCATTTAGCAAACACTTTTATCCAAGTCCTCAGCCGCGGTCGTCATGGTTACCACGCCACTTGTGAGGGGATTATGAGGGTATCTCCCCCGACATCCCGCGTGGATACATACTCTGCTTTGTCTCTGTTGTTATTGTTTCATTGGGAAATGGCAATATAAAATTAATCATCAAAGGATGTAGGAAGAACCCGTAGAAAATGAAGAAGAGTCTATGAAGGTACATTACGAGAAGTTTGTATAAGAGCTGCACTGTGTTTATTAATAGTAACGGACACGCTAGATAAACAAGACCTGGCCAAGCAAGCCATCAGTTGTCAAGCGTAGGTTCGATCCAGGCTAATTGCAAAATATTTTACACAGGCCGTCAAGATTGGTATATTAGCTATCCAGTGTAATACCCTCAGGTAAATTTCAATCTGAAAGGTTGACTTCCATGCGTCTGGCTAATGCAACGCCTTCGTCAGTTTGAAAATGTATAAATTCTCTAATAATTTGTAGTTTAATTGAGTAATACTTTTACAGAAACAACGGTTATCACTGATTCCTTTGTTAGCTCGTAAGCAAAAAGAATTCACTTTTTGAAAATTATTCACGGTTTAACTATACCACACTTGACAATGTTTAACTACACAAATAAATGTCCCTAAAAAATAGTTTTTATTAAAGAAAATAACAAATCGTCTATTATGAAAAAGGAAAAATATAATTATAAAATCCCCGGTATGTTTGCAGGCCTTGGAAAGCCGGAAAGCCAGCGAGCCAAAAAAAAACATCAAATTCCGTCACAAATTAATCCCGGTGAAACGGGGTTTAAGATTTAAATCCGCTCATGTCCAGGTCAAGTCCCCCAGCTGGGCTCGACAGCAGCGCCCGCCGCGGCGCCAACTGTCAACTGTCAGAGTTCTGCCACTAATCACACGGTCCGATTAAATAATCAGTTTAACTTGGACGTTGACAATTATTGTTACACTATTTCGCCTCTATAAACCTTATTGTGATTAGAGTTGAATAAAGTGATTTGAATAATAACTTTTAAAATAGAGTTAGTGATTAGGGAATCACTGGCATGCAGATTTAAGTCCCAAAAAACATTTTTATTGAATTTGGCAAATCAATCAATTGATTCGTAGCAGTAATCAAGTAGTTTGGTAACTACATAATTACATTAAATAATTTGCACCTTTTTGCTTTGAAGCTGATTTTTATACGAACGATTTAATTTTATCTATAAAACAACAAGGAGGTACAATTTACCGCACAAAAGCTGTTCCACCATTATGTGAAATTTGTTTGCTATAACAATAATTAGGTTGCAATTGGCTGTTGGGCTATTTATTAACAGTCCTGTCTAAGAAACTTCGGCCTTGGTCAGTCACAAGACTACAAGATCGCGCCACAATCATCCTACACTCATCCTTCACTCATATTCCGGTTAAAATACTCAGACGCAGTCAGTGCTGCGTCCCGGTCTTAAGAGGTATTAAAGGCATTAAAGCTAAAACCAATTAATATTATTAAATGCACAACTGGGACGATTGTTTTAATTTAAGAAATATAAACGTGAAATTAATTCGTGTCCGTGTCCAAATCAGCGTACAATAATTTAAAACGTGAGTTATTTTAAGCCAGATCTAATATTAATAATATACTAGGAATAATGCCCTTAAACATTTCTATATTCTAAGTAATACTAATGTTATCTTTGGGAAATTAAAATTTTTCAATTCAACATAACTTCTATATTTTATACGCAGAAATAAACAAAATACTGGATGGTCTTGTGCACGTATTAAATATGGGGAACGCACAGAGACATGAGGTAAATAAATGTTTTAAGTCGCGGCGACAGGTGAAGGAGTTACGGTCGAAAGCGGATTTTGTCGGATATTTCCAATAGCGGACAAACCGAATTTGAGCTGTCAACCCCACCACGGAGGCTTGGGGTCTTGGGGGGCGATTCTGTTGTCATGTTTCCTTTCTTCACAGGTCGTGTCAAATATTGTGGCCCGGGCTGTCCGTGTAAGCGTAAGCAATGTGCTCTCTAATATCAGTCTTATGGGCTGATTAGACCACGGCATTTGAGTCGACGTATACTTTGCAGTTTGCGAGTTCAGAATAAAATCGTGGAGTATATTATGACTACATGGAGAAAGTTAATAATCTATATTATTTATTTAACTATATAAATAAAATTTGAGTTTTGTCTGTACATTGCTTAGAATTATGAAATTATTGGTTATTTTTACGTTTTGAAGGTCAGAGAATCCGAATCAAGCCTCATCTCAATTTCTGTGACTCTGTTGATAACGCTTAACATCACACATTAGACCACTTTTCACGCAAAAACTTGAGAACTGGAATGGCTGAAACTTATTTTCTGTATTTTATTAACACATGAGAAGGTTTAAGACAAATTAAAACTAGGGTAAGTCTTTTTACATTAAGCAGAAAGCTTCTAAAAAGCGAATTTTATTTGATTTCGACCCTATGGGGAAGCTTTTGAAGTTGTCATGGCAACCAAAAGAAGTTTAGCAAAAATCCTAAATCCAAGGAATTTTTTCCTGTTATTCTACGGTTTGATCAGCTAATGATATTATAAGGATTTGTCTTGTGAAACACTTATTTTAGAAACCACTAGAAAGATAAACATACATATAACTTTTTTGATAAATAAACCAATTTTTAACAAATGAAAACAAAGTAGATGCAAATTGTGGACGTGGTATAAGCCGACGACAGCGGAAAGATAAACTGAAGGAGTTTGAATCTAGTTGTGTCCCGATCACGATCTGACTACAAACAATGCCGATATCGATGGCGATACTGACAGCTGCCTACAGTGTCGATGTCAACGCTCGCCATCCGGCGCCGGCGGTCGATTCGAGTTACCAGCGAGTAGTTGGAAATATAAAGAAAAAAAATTACTGCCGATATTATTCCTTCTTATAAATAAAAAAATAGCGAAGGCAACGAAAAAAATGTCTAGAAGTTTGGATTTTAACTTGTGAAAATGTCTTCCCATACATAATATACTATTGAGAAATATTAGAGAAAGGAATATTTTAGT
Organism: Flexamia atlantica; assembly: GCA_035578135.1. Classification (NCBI taxonomy): domain Eukaryota; kingdom Metazoa; phylum Arthropoda; class Insecta; order Hemiptera; family Cicadellidae; genus Flexamia; species Flexamia atlantica. The sequence continues at coordinate 19,723,362 of JAQJVK010000014.1, read as the reverse complement.
AAAAGCTTATGAAAAATAACGGATTGTAATAAGTGTCCAAACTTTAACTTCTTACTGTCATATTTTTATGTAGGATATTTTTAATATAGGATAGGACCTCATTAACAGTGACGTATTGACCCAGTCGCTTTACATTGACTTAAAGAAAGTTTTTTGTAACTCTAAAATCTTCATTTTCTCAATTTTATGCAAGCCTCAGTCCTGAAATAATACCACTTACACTTACAGTCCATACACTGCTAAATTTTTAACACCTATCCCATTGCTATTTAAAAAATACCGTATTTCGTATTTTGAAGTTAGATGAATTTTTATTATTTCCGCATAATCCAATCAATTTAAAATGTTTACTGTAAATGTTACTAAAGGAAAAACTGAAGTTATGGTAGTTATAATTCCTAATGAAACTTGAAGGTTGATGTTAATATTAATCTAGCTGATCGTCACTCTCAGTGAAAGTTACAGCCCTCCCCCCACATTATCCCCACACGTGCCCCCCCGCCCCGCCCCGCTCCCCCCCTCGCGGTGGTAGCTGCTAAACGGTCTAATTAATTACGTATAGGGCGGAAATCTCTGGGGGAATATCCCGGATCTGCTTAAGCCTTTGGACGGAGAAGCACTGATTTGGGTTTGTTGGCTTTAAATTAAATCCACAATTGTTTAACATACGAGTTTAAACTGAGAACAATTTTTAACCCCTAGATCACATTACAAAGAAAAATAGGGACAAAAATAGTGAATATAACCGTATGTTACCAAATGTTTTAGAGGAATTAACGTAAAAATCACAAAAATAGAGAAAACCGTCTTAAAATTAAAACAGTAAAATAGGAACTAACTGTAGGGTAAACTAATTATTTAAAAAGTTCAGGCTATGCTATTAAACCACAATCACACAGCGAAATTCAATGTGTCCACTAAGAGAGTTATCTAAAAGCTAAAGAGACACGAGGATAACCAAAATCGAACTAAAAGATATTTGGAACCGAATTCCACTTGCCAAACACAAGTGAGGTGGAAAATCCTAAACAAACTCCGGTGCAAATCCCTTGATTCTCCTTTTGATCCTGATATTATCACATGATCTTTTCTATAATCTTATTTTCTTTAATAAACCTGCTATTTTTTGTTCCTCTAGCAATTACGAGTATAATAATGAGCTGCAAATTATGACATGGAAGATTATTTTCACTAAATTTCGAAACTTACGAAAACGAAAATGAATTTGGAGATTTTAGCATGATATTTGTAATTACCGAACAACAATCAAAGAAATAAATATATTTTTCTTTCATTAATCTGTTGTTGTATGTTTATCACTAGTTCATTTTGAGATTTTTAAAGAATTTTAGAAACTATGCTTTTTTTTAAGGACGGTCATTAATTAGAGGGGAGAAATTAGGGATTTCTAATGTGGCTTATGATATAACGATTAAAGAATAATAAAATATGATAATTGAAATACGATTTTCTGCATAAATTAATACTATTACGAAACTGTATGTATTCAAAGCTAACAGTAAACAGAGAAAATTGTATAACTAGCAGGCCAGGTTGTTTCCACAAATCAAAGGGAGAGTGATATATTGCAGTCAAGCTTGCCAACTGTTCAACCCGAATATCGACAATGTCAGACATACCAACACAACACAATATCAAAGTCGTCAACATCGCGAGGCTGGCAGAACTTATAAAATTCTACCTTAACATTATTGAGGAAATATGCACCGATAGCCCTTGAGTAAGTTGCGATGAGGTTATTACTTAGGGAAATTATTATAATTTATTAAAAATAATCGTTGTAATGTTTTTATTTAGATTGTTATTTATATAATTTAATTTTTCTTCTTATTCGATGTAAAGATCCGATCAATTGTGGAAATTAGAGTCGACCTTTGACTAAATTGAAACAACTGTCTAAACAACTTTAAGATGATTTTCTTCAGAGTTTTTACTATATCCAAACAGGTTATATATGTAATTGTTTAGGACCTTCAGTTAACTATTGAAATCTTAAGTGGCTAACTACTACTTTAATGATATTGCCAATTACATAGCCCTCTCATTTATGTAACCCACCTGTAGCTAGTTTTATCTGAGCAAAAAATTAATTTTTATGTAGTTTGACAAGTGACCAACAAAGGGTACCCCTGACAATTCCTTATTTAAGGTGTTTAGGCTACGTTCACTTTTAAGTTCTTTATGCAGTTATGCTCTCAATGTAAAAAATAAATCAATGTTTTCTTGTGACAGTACATGTTATCCTATCACTTCCTGAGAGGGCAATTAATGATATCAGTGCACTCTGTTGGTTGTTTGCTGTGACTAAGTCCTCTTTTAATCGTGTCTCAAACGAAACCGATGTACTTTTAAAAGAAGGTATTGGAAGTCCACTTATAATTCAAAGTGAATTATGTAACTAGGAAAAAATGTTAATATATAACATTTAATTGATTTACACACAAGTACACAACAAAGGTAGTATCTATCCAGAAAAAAACATGAAACTAGTTTTCTGGCATTTATTGGAATTTTTTGAATAAATAACTTGCCATAGTATTTCTCTATTAAGTCACCCCTCACTCAAACAGATTTTCTAGAAAACAATGAACCAACATTAAGGTAAGGATAAATCTGATAATTCAAAATCTCTTCCAGCAGCCCCTAATGGGCGGGCCCCGAGGTCGCTATTACCCCCCCCCCCACCCATACATGACAGGGATGTCGCATTAAAACTACCCCTGGCTAATGAGATATATCGGGTTATGATTAAGGCTTACCCGTATCAGCACAACACACGGGTTCGAAAATACACCCCCTACATCCACCCTTGCACAGGGGTGAGGGAATGTGCGTTATAAACATGGGGACTTCTTGGGTAGACTCGTCTGCATGGGTGGGAAGTGAATAACTCGTAGGGATGGGTCTATTGACTGTATTAAAATTTGTATTTTTTGTTATGTACCGTTTTTTTTTGCAAATGTAAAATCGAGGATAATTTATTCTCGAAAATAATTGAACAAACTAAATTCACTTGCAAAATATAGTTAGAAAATTAGACACCGATTACTTTTTCTCTCATGTTACTTTCTGACGATACTGAATGTTATTTTCGTTTGGCCATTGAAGTTTGGCCTACTTCATCAAGCACTATGATATACGTTAATATCGATAGTGATGTCAGTGACGATAACGCGTCGAAATTAAATCTTGACAATTTTCTTGTCAACTGATTAAAAGTGAGCCAGAGAAACGAATCATTGTAAAGATGTCAAACGTTAATCGAATAACATCAACAGTGGCTTCTTCAGCACATGTTTGTTAAATGTCAAAAAATAATGATATAAAGTATAGAATGCCTGCTTTTACATTCATTTATTTTTTTTCTGGGGGGGGTGGGATTTGGTCCTTTTAGATACCTCAAATGGGGGAAAAAACACAATACACTCATACAGGTAAAACATACGGCCAAAATATACTCAAACGCAGTCTTGACTGATTTTCACACTCAGCTCAGCTTGGGAAACCAATATCAATATTAATTTCATTTTTTATAATCAGCTCCCTTTTATGTAATTTGCATCGGTTAATAACATTGGAAATACAAATTATACTAATTCGGTTGCAGCGTATTTGACACGTGATTTAACGCACATATTGGGTAAAATTGATTTTTTTTGTAAAGGTTCCCAAAGGTGTTTTTATGATTAGTAGACTTGGATGCTATGTTAATATGGATGTTTTAAAAGCCATTTATTTTGCCCACATTCACAGCCAATTATCTCATGGTATTGTTGTATGGGAACATTCTAGTAATGTTAAGAAACTGTTGGTACTTCAAAAAAGAGCCCTAAGGACTAAGGACTATGTTTAATGTTAATAGTAGGACACACTGTAAGCCGTTACATAGAGAAATTGGAATTTTATCAGTAACTTATTTGTATATTTTAGATTATGAATTGTACGCAAAAACTAACTTAAATGAATTTCTTCTAAATAACTCTGTTCATAGCCATTTAACATGACACAACAATTTATTGCGTAAATCAATATAATTATCGAACAACAATCAAAAATTTTTTTGAGTTTGGAGTTAGAATATATAATGTTACCATCTCATAGGCCTATCAAATGTTTAGAATTGAGAAAATTTACATTAACTGTTCAAAAAATATTGTGTGATTTATGTGTCATGATATTAATGATGTTGTGGAAAACATGACATCAATGAGAACAAACAGGCCTAGGCCTAATTAAGGGTTTCATCTTACTCGTGTTTCTCCAGGTAGTTATAGATTTAACATTTTATGTATTAATGTACTTTACGTGGCTATATGTACATGTATATTATGTTTCTAACAATAAATGTTTTTACTTTGACTTTGAATTGACTTTATATGATAATCCATATAAGTACATCACTCCATTAGCCGCATAGACTATGGTCCTCCACCCACTCCGTACCCCAGCGTGCTCTGACGAGGGCCCTCTCCTCACATCCGCCCTGCGTAATTAATCACCAGCAACATGAGCAGCGGTGATTATGACTTCTAATGATCGCTAATCATAACCCGATAACTCTTATAACAGTAAAACTGATGCGGTTCCAGCGTTAGAGCTGTTTCACAATCGTCCTACACTCATCATTCACTCATATTCGCCTTAAAATACCCATTTGATGAAAATGTTACGTACCTTATGACCGTCTTCAAATTCATGAGTAAAAGTAATTTCTTCTTACGTTTCAACATTAAAATGTTATTTATCTACGACCATTGCAATAAGCACCAATTATGGTATTACAATAAACATTATAATGATATACATTAAAACACCAAAAACCAAGCAGTACTCTAATGACGACTTTAGAGTACTGGAGTCACTTTAGAGTACTGGTTCTAGACCAATGAGAGCTCGGCATTTGACGGAAGTAGTGTCATAATAACAATTACGCAATTCGCACATCAGCTGATTGTTGCATTACGATTCATGTTCGAGTTAACTCATCCCATCAGCTGATTGTTCCACAACGATTCATGGTTCAGTCTGCTTATTTGCCTAACCTCAAATTTTAGTTGACCTAATCCATCATTAGTAAGTCATGAGTTTTGTTTAACTTCGGGGGAAATTTTGTCGTATATTGTTGGTCGTAGATAAAATAGCGTATGCAACGATTGTATTATGCCTTTAAGCCACTCGTGAGATATTTAGAACACTCGCTTCGCTCGTGTTCTAACTTACATCTCACTCGTGGCTTAAAGGCATTCATTATACAATCGTTGCATAAACTACTATTTCAAGACTCGTACAAAAACTTTTCTCATTAGTCGTCATATTTTAAAAGATTGTCCTCGACACTGAAATTACACATAATTTAAAAAACGTTTTTAAAAATATTTAAATAGCCGGCCGGCATGAGAATAAGATCCAGACTCATGCCTGTCTCGTGCAGTTATTTAAAAAAAAATTTTAAATTATGTGTAATTTCAGTGTTGTGAACAATCTTTTAAAATATGACGACTTATGAGAAAAGTTCTTGTACGATTCTTGAAAATGAAATTTAATACGTTGAAACTTAAGTTGACATTATTTCTGCACGTGAATTGAAGACGGTCATAAGGTACGTATCCTTTTATATCGATTGATTATATCAATTCAGGTGGCGATAACCATGAATAAATTAAAATACCCCTTACTGGTGGTCGGCGACTTAATGGTAATGTAATGTAATGGTACCGACAGGGTAGTTTAAAGGGAGTAATTTTTATGTGGAAAATGTTTTTTTTGCTTTGTTATGAAAGTTGCTTGTTCACTGATGGATTCTTCTGATACTTCACAGTTTATTGTCCAATGTATACTGTATTATCGAATAAGAACGGTAATTAAGAAGTACATTTACACCCTGCAAAAATACACTCAAAGAACGTGAACGAACAAAAGTAGTTCAAAACAAATCTAAAGGGTTTCGTTCAAAAGTTTACATTGAAAATACAGATTTGGCCGGGCGAAGCTGGTTTTGCTGCTAACAAAAATCTAACTTGCATCAGGTTTTGTTGTTGTGGCTCACCATCACAGTTTTCAACTGTATCCACATGTTTTTCTAAGCAAATATGGGTTTGCCTAACCTTTCGCTATAAACACAGTTATCATATCTAACGTTATTTTTATTCTTATAATAATTATTTGACATTTAAGTTCAGAATGAAATAGGCACAAAAGTCTATATTAAACTTTAGAATTTATTTAACTGATTTGTTTAGAAAAACCTTGATTTTATACTAATTTAATTTTTAATAATAAAAAAAGGAAATTTTAAATTTTGTTTGTAAAGTGAGAGTGTTATACTTTAAGAAAGGAGAGATACTATCCAGTATAAAATAAAAATATTAAATAGATGTTAGGATTTCCACTTTGAATTTATCGAAATCACGAAGTCAAACCCAGGAGCGGAATTAGTCACTGTCGTCGGTAAAGTTTGCGAAGTTTGCTTGGCAGTTTGACAGCTGAAATTCGTTTTGTTCATCGGTTGGAAATAAACCATTCATCTGATTTTATCTATAACTCATCGCTTATCGTCAGTGTTTCACCAAGTCGAAAATCACAGATGAATACGTAAGATCAGCTTACGTAACTGTTTTATATTTTCATGAATCATCATGGCGTTCATATTTTATACAGTTTTATGCAATGAAATTATTGTGTCCAGTACGATCCCGTAAACCGTGTGTGAATTAACTCGCAGAGAGATTAACAACTTTTAAAAGTGATCCCAATGATCCCATGTGGTGAATACATTGAACCGTACGTGTTCTTAACACACAGACAATGAACGTAAAGTATTTGAATTTAAAACATAGTTGATGTACACTGAACTAGAGTTTGTAATTTTCCTAAAACAAAATAAAAACTAAAATAATTAAATAAAAGTGTTTTCAAACAAAAGTAAAGTTCGCGAGGATCACAACCGTTGCATATGATCGTCAATCCAATACAACAATGGTACGACGACGTCAAATATCATAACTCAGTGGCAGCTGACAAACATAATATGAAAATCGAAGCCGAAAGACACGAGGTGGAAAACTGTCAGCAGTCAACATGGAACAAGTCGCCGCCGGCGCGGCGCTCCTCCGACAACTTCCGTCTCCAACTGGAGAATCGTACACGACATCGTTTATACTTGTTACATGTTTCAAGTTTAAGTTTGTCTTTAAGTGTTCGTTGCTGCTCATTTGCCTTGAATTATTAAAGAAGTAATGATTTAATAAAGATTGTTTTTGTTTAATGGTGTAAATTGCTTATTTGGACTTAATTTTCTTAGAATTTATTCAAGTTCAGTTAGAAAAGGTGAAATATACAATTGAGAAAGAGTTTTTTAACTTTAATCATAACATAGAGTCAACTGACAATTTAGTTAAATAGCATCAAATATTTTCACGGCAAACATATGCTAAACTATATAATACAAAGTTATAATGAAAAACGCTATAAAAAAGTTATAATGAAAAATGAAAGTTATAAGGAAAAATTAAACAATCAGATTATTTTAAAAACGTTCATTCCCAATTAATTACCAACAATTTTTATTCGCTTTAAATATTATGTTGATATTGAATAACAACATAAGATGCCTAAAACAATCTTTTTATAACTAATACATAGTGGATAACATTATACAGTGATCCTTCAACTAAACTTATAGAAATACGTAAAATTGATTATTTATTCAAATGTCGATACAGGTATTATTCGACAGATTTCCATGCAAATGAAAACAAATCAGGACTTGAACACTGATTCGAAACATGTTTACCGAGTCACTCGAATTTCCATTGCAAAACTTCCACAAGTCCCTCGGAACCCTGGAGGCGCCTTCTCCCTCCAAGGGAGGAAATAAGGGGTTAAATTTTATTGTCGAAGAGACAAGGCGGGGGAGGGCTGCTTAAATGATACGGGGAAAACAAAGGTGGAGTCATCAGAATCTCAATGGCTCGAGGTCGAGGCAATAAATATGTAAACAGACTTGAAGTGCTCCTAATACGGGAGTCATGCCCCATTCGCCAAATACAAGATGCTCCCGTCGGCGTGAATAAGGGTGGGCAAGTCTTGAAATGAACAAACTTGTTAAGAGGCAAATTAAAGTAAAGCAGTTCCATTTGAATCAAGTAACAGTGATAAAAGTTCCAGATTAAATCTAACTAATAATTATTCGAAATACTACAAATTTTATTGTATCTACTGAACTATATATTCAGCAGTCCATTCATGCATAACCTATTTTTACAATTTTCTGATTTTTAAATGTCACAATTACATAATTTTTATTCTTGTTATTATCAACAAATAATTAAAAAAAATATTTTTCTTACTTAACTGCGTAAATCTTGGCAAAATTTAACCAAACTTTAGAGAAACTTTGAAAATAAATAGAATTGGGAAGTAATGATCAGTTCCTACTTAATTTGTTCGCAAATTGAAAAAAGAACAAAATGCATAAGGTAAAAAGCGTCCAGATTTGCTTCGACATCCTTAACTGGTAATATCTCCTTAAATAGTAATACTATCCTTAAATACAATCCTTAAACAATAAGGATAGTTTTACTAAATAATAATAAAACTAGTGTACCTGGCGCACGAAATCGTGCGCTGTCAAGGAGAAAATCTGTCCACCAATGCGTGTAAGTAGTTAATCTTAAGTGTTGCTTTTTTAAAAAATCAAGATAATACTCATTTGGAAAACGTACTTATGGTGTTGTATTTCAAGCAACCCTTGGTTATGTTTTGATTTTGTACAAATAAAAACTGGTGTTTTGTTGCCAGCTGTACGATCAATAACCATTTTTCAGAGTCAGATTTTATTTGTTTAACCACTTCCTTAAATAAACAGCTGATTTCTCGATCGTTGGTTTGTAACTGCATATTATGTCTATGGGGAAAATCGCGACTTTGACCCCATATTTTCCCATGTCCACGGTGACTTTTCAAAAATTTTTTAATTGATGGCAAAGCTACATGCTAAGACTTTTCTAACGACACCTTGGACATGGTGATCGGTAGCACCACCGCTCCAAAACAATTATGTCTCGTCCGCCTCCATCATTCGCCACATCGCACACCTCCAGCAACCACCCACTCGGTCACGGCCTCCTCAGATACCATCAGCACACCCCCACCCCTCTTCCCCGGCCAAATTTATAAACTGCCCCCTCAGCCACCTTTAGCAACCACCCCCTGGGCCACGACCCCTCAACTACATTCAGCACCTACCATCCCCCCTTTCTCTGGTCAACTTTATGAACTGTCTCTTCGGCTCTCTTCAGCAACCGTTCACTTGTGCACATCCAGCAATTACCCCCTCGGTCACCTCTATGACTGCCACCTCCAGCATACCCCCAGCAACTGTTCCATCGCCCACCTGATCGCCCACCTCCAGCCTTAGCCCTTTCGCCCACCTTCAGCAACTGATCCCTCGGCCCCCTTAAGCATCCTTCCACTCGGCCACATCATTTTAAACTTTTTTATTTTATATAGTACATATGTCATATTGTGTTCTTGGTTTAATTTCGTTCGGTTTGATATACTAACATAAGGGTTTTCTGATTAATTCAAATCATCTGAGAATGTAAACATTAATCAAGCCCATGTTATTCTTATGGGGAAAACCACGACTTTGACCCCATGTTTTCCCATGACCACGGTGACTTTTCAAAATGTTTTTAATTGATGGCAGAACTACATGCTAAGACCTTTCTAACGACACCTTGGACATGGTGATCGGTAGCACCACCGCTCCAAAACAATTATCACAAAAATATGCCTAGCGTATTAAATATATAGATAAGGATGATACAAAATAAAGATAAGATGGAAAATAACGATAGTAATAGCATCCTTAAGTACTATCCTTAAATAGTAATATCCGCAAATGTTCACAACATTTACGTTTTTTACATAAAAATTATAAATGAAGAAAAATAAAGACGGCGCCTCACAGAACGACAACGATTTGAGTTCCAAAAACAAAGTTGGAGGAAGTTCGCGCTCGAACGTAGTTGACAAGTAGCTGTTTACTGTAGTGCGGCGCCGAGTCCCGAGTTTCGTCTACACGATGTGATGTAGTTTGGGCCGTTTCTCCGTTATTGCCAATAGCGCTGGATTTATTCCCGATATCACTTTACAGCTCAGCGGCGGGTGTTTCGCGATAACTTATGTTTTGACCCAGATGGAGTCGAATCAACTGTAATTTTTTAGGGGAAAGGTTATGACTTATGACCCTTCTTTCTTTCTCTTCTAGTCCTTTCTGATGTTTACAATATTTTGGATAATTTAAATTCAATGATCAGTTATTTCTGGAAATACGTTTGGTAAAAGTACAGATGTAGTAAGAGAGTGCTGAAATTAAAAAAAAGTTAAATCTTGACCCGATGCATGCATCACATAGGCCGATTCGCCTCTTTAAAATCTCTTCGGACTTCACCCTGTAGGAGGCTTTTTTTTATATATTTTGTACTATACCTTTGATTTTTCGTAGTTTTCATTTGGGTGTTCATGGGAACTTGCTATAGAAAATTTCGTTAGTAAGAATTATAAAAATAAATGATGAAGCTTGAAAAAAGTTAATCTAGTTGGGGCTTTTGCTTGTTAAGTCATGACTTCCACTAAAATGTGAAAAATAAATAACCGAAAATATACACCAATATTCCAGTTTTTTGAGAATGTAAACGACATTGACTATTGTGGCAACTTGAGCCGAAGTGGATCCAAAGCCAAACAAATTTCAACTTTTTACAATGTTTATTTAAAAGAATAAATTGATCGTCATCACTAAATAGTACTTTATTTATACAGTTATCATTGAAACACGAAACATAGTTCCATAATAAATAGTGAAGTTGAAAAATTAAATTACAATACAAACAATCAACGATTTCTAACTGATGGCTTGGAATTTTTATGAGAAAATATTCAACACGTCTTGAGAACAATATTATCCCCAATTAGCCCATTTGATAAAATTATTTTGGTTGTATTAGGAATATCTTTGTTTCTAAAAATAACTTTTAACTTAAAGACCTCTAAAACAAAGCCATCCATCGAAGGAAGTGGTTCAATCTAGATTTACTGCTGAACAACGTTGAGCGAGGTAACAGCAGGAAGATAAATCTCAAGTTATTGGTAATAAAGAAACAAAAGACAGGAACTCGAAAAGCGATTGGCGCCTTGGATAGCTTTCCAAGAGTGTTTTAAACGTGTACTCAGTTCAAGAATCGGGAAACGTATTCTTCAAATGAAACAAAAAATCGTGTCGAATCTAAATAACTCCAAATCAAATAAATTTAATCAATTGAGTTGATTTAAGTGCATCGATTCAAATTGAATAATTTAATCATGAACGAATCATCGAACCAACGACATAATCATGGAATAAATTAAATTAAATGTTCTTTCAATTAAATTATCAATACATTGGTTCATTGTTAACACAAATCTATAATATTGTATTGAAAACATTTTTTCATCATACCATCGCGTAAAACTACTGTTTCAAATTCTCTCAGCTGTGATAGAAACAAACCGTTACCAGGTGGGTTGTGTAAAATGTAATGTGAAAACTGGAAAAAGTACCAGTAATGTTAAGGAGTGTTTTCAAACATACGAATATATAATCATGGTTGATTTAAATATCAGTAAAAAACAAGTAGGGGTAAAAATTATGTTTTGTTAGTAAACATCAGAAATGTAACCATTGATACTATTATAACCTCAAAATTTTTTAATGTCCTAACAAATTTTAAAATATTAAATAAAATGTGGTATATGAAAAGTATCGTTCGTGACTCATCCGAAAGTGCTATACCGGTGCTCGTAAGAATTCAATTACTCGGCTTCACCTCGTAATTGAAACACTATCTCGTTCCGATAACAGCCACTTTCTGGACTAGTAACGAAATGTACTATTTATGTCTCTTTGTATTTGTTGTTCGGGGTATTACCAAAAACTATTGAACCGACTCGGCTGAAACTTTACACAAAGTTAAATCTTAAACCGATGCAACACATATGCTAATGCGTCTCCTTTCAATCCCTTCGGGCTTCACCCTGTAGGTTTTTTGTATATATTTTGTACTATATTTTTGATTTTTGTAGTTTTTATTTGGGTGTTCATGGGAACTTGCTATCTTCCAATATGAACGAACGAAGAACGGGTGAGATGGTCTGAAATATTTTAAAGACCAATATATATTATTTTTCAACCGAGTCGTCTATACAGTAGTAATTCTAGCTAGTATAAGGTCTAAGAATATCTAAGTAAACAGGACGAAATTTTTCTTTCTCAATGTCCCTCAGGCCAACTTATATTCCGCTTTTTCATATATTTATTAGACTATCTCCTAAAAATTTATGATCGATGATTAGTTCTCCGTTGTCATAGGGGGTGGTTTATATTTCCTAGGTATAGTGTCTCCACCCTTCGAAGGGCCGGCCGGCCGCACTTCCTGCGAGGGGCCCCCAGCCCCAGCCCCGACCGCTCGCCCTTGTGTCACACCCTGTAACAAGCCCCGCTGAGAGTTACACGGTAAATAAATTACCACCACGCCCACGCATCGTTCACTCCACGTAGCTTCATTGTGTGGTCAGATAACAATACCTGAATAATGCATCATTGTTGCACAAAATGTGAAAAAACTTAATTGCGGGGGGGGGGGTTATTTTTGGCAGCGGCAATTGTTGGCAGATGAAGTATTTTTGACGAGAGTTATATAAATATAGAGTAATATATAAGTTATATAAAATATATCTTTATAAAAGCACACGTTATAACATATGAACGATGGTCAAATGTACTATATATATTTACATGGAAAGTAAACTGCAAATGGTGGATTTAGTTACAGGCGAAACTGCAAAAAGCTACAGAAAAAAATCAAGTCATAAAAAATATGTTCTCTCTTAGAAAAGAGAAGCAAACATTTTATGATTAAAATCTCCCCATTCTAAAGACCAACACGACCACGCTTCTCCGGAAATTTAACATTTTCATCAAACAATAAAATCCTGATCAACAACATTCATTTCAAATTTACTAAATGATTTCAAGTCAGTAACTTTAATAAACAAATACATCACACGAATTTAATTTAAGATATACCTTAGTGGACGTTACAATAAACAAACGCCCGAATACGTTACCAAAACCTAAACGTGCCAATCAAACCCCTTCACACCTATTCCCACACTTGTCCCCTAAACCCTTCAACCGTAGAAAATCAGTTCCCGCCTGAATACGCACCGACCGTGTACAAAGACCGCCAAAACAATCAGCCGTAGCCCCACAGTGCGGTATTAGCTGCTCCCTGCGGGATACAGCCGATATTAACCCCTTCGCCGCAGCTTGGAGGCCTTTGATGTGGCGGGGTAAACACGACCGGAAGGAAATTAGATTTCGGAGGGTTTGGTTCATAACTGTCATAATACAGGATTGTCAGAAGTGTAAAGAGGAAGTTTTTGTACGTTTTTGGGGCTGTGGTTGATTTTTCTACTATCATCACTGAAGTATTTAATTTAATTCGTGTCATTGCGAATTAAATCAAGTCACGCTCAGTTAAAATAAAGTATTGCATAAGTAAAAACGTTAACACTGAAAGCTTTAAAGCAGGCCTCCTATCGCATTAACAAATAAATGTGTACCAGGTTTTGAGTGACCCAGAAAAGAGCTCTTAGTTACAGTGTATCACCAACAGAGTGTACTGATGTCACCTGTTAATTTTGGTGTTAGGAGAGGTAATGTATGATTTATGACACAGGAATAAAACAATAGGCAATTAATCAATGATTCATGAATTGAAAAGTACAACCTTGGACTATGAATAATTATTGACTATGACTTCAGATTCAAAGTCAATGGTACATTTTAAAATAAATAGCTAAAAAAGGGTTGACAGAAGCACCCTTTGTTAGTAATTCATCAAACTTTGTCAAATTAAAATTCTGGGTCACCAAAAACTAGCAAAAGCTGGGTCATAAGAATGTTGGGTCTAAAGTCAATGATGAAAGTAATTAGGTTATGCAAACTTCAAACGCAATAATTATAAGACTTATTCAATAAAGCTGACACTGTAGACTCTTCAATTGACTTTTACTGTGTCAGTTGAGCGATTTGTAATTATTTTTGACAAAAAATTAAAATGCATAAGAAGTTAAAATGCATGATCGTTAACACAAAGAATAAAACTTAATATAATAGTCAGATGAAACCTACCAACAAATGTAGATTTTAAAATTTAATGACTTGCTTTTTTGAAAAAAATTACAGATATTACTGGTTCAGTTTATTTTTTTAGATTTAAACTTAAATATCGCACATTTTAGCATTCCCCTCCAATTGGGAATCGATGAGTCTAAATAGCAATCATTCAAACGTCCCATCTGCGAATTAATATTTTTTAATTGCCGAGGTTGGCAGCAGTGAATTCATCGCACCAATCAGCTGTTGAAGCGTCATTGTTGTACTGTCAGCAGTCGTGCCAACAAACACTACTCAGTAATTAATTGACTGCTGACACTTCACCCCAATACTCATTTTGAATGGCTTTCAACTTAAAATACGGATAAATCAACGGTTTAGCGGTTTTGAAATAAAATATAGCCGTAATTCCATCAATTAACTTAATTAACTTCCAATTTAAATATTTTTAGATTTTTATAATGGCTATTATTTAGGAAACGTCGAGCAATGATGGAATTAGTGTGGCATGGATAAATGCGAAAGCAATTACTTAGATATTGTTTACTATACAATTTTGTACGCATTTACTTGAGTTATGAGAAATTATATATGGCCGCGAGCATGAGTTTCAGTAATAAATACCAATTTTATAATAAATCACTATGTAGTTTGCAAGCAGCTAGTACAAGTATAGATTATACAGGGTGTTTTTTTTTTAACGCAAGCCATTTGTAAGATTGAATAATTCACATATAAATTTGAAATGCACTGAGAAAAATATTTCTTCCTGTCGTAAAGGCAATCCCGTAATTCCTTGACTACTGGCCCAACTGATGTAAATACGTCTGTACTACCTGTAATCAAGGTGAAACAGACGGACAAATAATTTGTGAGCCTTCAGGAGGACCTTTACGCGAACTGGCATAACTGTAACGCCAGTATTCCTTCTGGATTACCTGGAGTAAGGGCAAGTCTGAAGGATTGTTCAATCTGTCCAGGTAAAACTGACTGCTTTTTACTTCTAAATGAAAATACGTTGACCAGTTTAGCAGGGCATTTCTGATTTGCCGTTTATAACCGGGTCAAACTGACGGCCTGTACGTCTAAAATATCGCCGACCAGTTTAGTAAGGGTGTACCTGACTGATCGAGACCGGCAATTGCAGCGCTGTACCGGGCCATACCCGGAAACTGATTCAGTCGATTGTCCGAAGTCGGTGTGTCTAGTTTGTTTAGTTCAAAGTTAAAATTTGTTAAAAATGTTAAGAGCTCTTCGAACGGATTGGGGGATGCCTACCTCCATAGTAGAACACAAGGTAAGCCTTTAGATCATTTATTTCTAATCTAGGCTATCTATTCCTACTTACCCCTTATAAGAAGGTAACAAAATAGCTTAAGTTTGGTGAACAAATTATTATCATTAATTCTAAATCACAGCTTAGGCTTTAAATTTAAATAAGGCACCCTTTTTAAAATAAAATATTTAAGTACACTTTTAGGTTTGATATTAGGTTTGTTTTGTAATGGAACTTTCATGGTCAGAAATGTATTTAAGTGATAAAAATATATTTAATATGCATCTTTATAATTTAAAATTTAATAAATATAACACATATTATGTTTATTTATTGTTACGGTATTCATAAGTTGAAAATAAGAATATAATCTGAAGAATGTTGTGAAGTTGTCCGTGCGCCGATCATACAAACTTCAACACTGTTGGAGTCCGTCGACGCCGACGGATTCCAACAGTGATGAAGAAATTAAGAATATCTTCAGGCCTTCTAAATCATTATTTAAAAAGCTTATTTTGCCTTAACACCTTACTTAACACCTTAGTTACTTAACACCTTTTTTTCAGTAATGTACTTTAAATCGTTTATTATATTTGAGTTATTGATTCAAAAATTATTAGAATCCAAGTAAAATTATAAAACAATGTGTTTTTATTAAATTTAATAAAAAACTATAATGAGGTTCAATAACAAAGTGAAATACTTCTGCAATTGAGAGACATAATTATGAATTATTTTTAAACTGTATCTTAAGAAATTATTTACAAGTCTGATCTGTACTGTCCTAAGTTGTTTTTTCGTCCCTTGCTTTCTGATTTTGGTTTTCAATTGGGTTGGACATTTTGTATTGACGTGCCAATTTTTAACCATGCCTCCAAATAAAAATCATAAAAAGCCCAGTTCAAACAAAACATTGACTGACAACGGTTTCTTATATATGTCCAGCTTGTGTAAAATAATAAAAAATTGCTTGACAAATGTACTTTATGAATATCCAGCTTGTGTATATAAACAGAAAATTTCTTTGCAGTTTGTTTATGTGTGTAATGTTGTTCATGTATAAAAGTTTCCGGAAAATTATACTATACTTAACAATGGTTCATATGAGATTTTATGTCAACAATAAACTGCAGCCTAAAAGTTACTTTTATTTTATAGGAAGTGTGGGACAAAACTCTCAACGTGCAACGCTGCTCCTTCTGCCCTTCCTTCTACAATCACCTAATCTGAAATCGAAGCTTGGACTAACGCAGAAAGTCTTAAGGAAAACGATGTAAGAAGTTAGAAGCCGCCATTACTTCCGTGTCATCAGAGACCGAGATTATGCACATGATCCAGTCAAAGAACAATAAATAATGTAAGTTACACGACCGAAACATTCAACCACAAATTATTGTAGTTGGTAACTGCAGAAAAGTTACAATGTCTGTGATTGTTGTGGAAGACACTATAAGTAGGTGATTTATGGGATTCACCCCCCATTTATTTATTTGGAGAGAGACTTAACCCTCCAAAATCAAGTCTTTGAGAGATGTATATGTCGAGCCACATGCTGTAATTGGGCTCTTCATGAAGTACCCAGCTCTTCTGGACACATTGTGTAATTGACCGGTTTCATAAAAAATACAGTATGTGAACATACTCGTTGGGCACTTCATGTAATTATTGCTTTTACACCATGTGTCCAGATCAGATGTTGGGAACTTGCTGCAAAAACGCAAAACTGCAGTATACGTCGCTGTTTCTAGTATTTATGTATTATTTTTAAATATACAATGTAACACTAAACATTTTTAATGAGCATTATAAAACATTGACAGTAAATAGTCTATTTTTAAGCCAGAACGTTTAGGTAATTAAAATTTTATAATTAAATATATATATAAAAATTGGAATTCAACAAAAACATTAACATTATTATGTACCTTTTAAAAAATGTTTCAATGTTTTAATAATTACCTACTTACTAAGTCACACTCAATACAACTTACAGCAATAAATCAAAATACAGCAAGGTATAAGTAATTTACAGAAAGTGCCATGGCAGTCTTCCGTGCACAAATTCAAAAACAATTCTACAGTTACTTACTTATCTAGTATCAAAATTTAAAATATAAGTCAAAGACAATTTTTTTCTTTTCCAGTTTTACTTGAATGGCGTAAATTTAAGCAAAAATTTTCTTTTATATTTTTAAAAATCAATAAAAAGAAAATCATAAGATCAAGCCTTATAATTGTAGCCTTATAATTGTAATTGTTTTATTATTTGTTTTAAAATGTATATGGAGTGTTTGGTTCACTAAACATCTTTTCAGTAATGTACTTTAATCGTTTATTATATTCCTACTGACACCGATAGTTTAAAAATCAAACTTTATATTATAACAAAGACATATGTTTGAAAATTCATGTAAATAATTTAACCAAAGAGTGTTAAAAGTTATTCAAAGGTAAGGGATTGCTAGCAAAGTTATTGATAACTCTATATTTAAGTCAGAACTAAACTTATAAACATAATGATTATCACCCAGATACAATGTAAACGTTTTGCATTATCAAAAAGTGCGGCTAAATAAAATGACTATAACATTTTAAGATTCGAAAAATATTTAAGAGATTTAATCATAACCTTGATAAAGATTTTATAGCATCTGCCCAACATGCCCCGATATTTTTAGAATGTGCCCAATGAGCGTTGGGCACTTCATGAAGTGTCCAGTTTCGTTGGGCACATGCTGTAATTTTGATTGAAATAATCGAATTACATTATGTACCCAGACGTGCTGAAGTAACCAGGCAGAGTTGGGCACTTCATAAAATGCTCAGTTACAGTATGTGGCTACAACATTTGCATTAGATGTGTTTGTAAATTTAAAAAATCATCTTCATACTCTGGTTTTATACAAAAAATCCATATCTAAACATTAAAAAATCATTGGTGACATTTTTTATATAATATGTTAGTTTTCGTATAATTTATACATTTATTAAAGATAGATGTGATTTTAGCTTCATCATAATTTCTTAATTTAAAATAATATTATAGAATTTGTTAAAAAAAACGTATAGTAAAATATCCAATTCGTAATGTTTTCATTTGTTTTAATTAATTTTATATGTTTATGTGTTTTTTTCGATACTACTATAATAAAAAATGCTATTTCACTAGTTATTTGGTGTGTGAAATATGGTTGAAAATCATTAAATTCTCGTCTCGTAAAATATTTTAATGTTTATTTTATTATGTTGTCTTGGTATTTGTTTCAAAAATAATTCTTTTTATATATTATCTGTTTATATAATCCAACAATTTTTTTAATAATTGTAAAGTCAGCATTATTATGACATTTATAACATGAATTCATTTATTACGAAAACATATATATATATAGATGGAGGAATTAATTCATTGTAAAAAATGTAAGAAAAACAAAAAATATCAATCCAGAAATTGTTCAAATGAAAAATGGATTATTTATAATTACTACAAAATGTATAGTTTTTAAAACTAGTTAAGGTAAATTATTGCCAAGGAATTGAAACCAATTATTAAAAAAGGACTTTTATGAAAAAGAGCAGATTATTGAAGCAAATGAAATTCATGCTCCAATCAGGAAAAAATTTAAAAAGGAAAATTACTACTCTGAAAGTTAATGATTTATGAGTAGCATATTTACTAATTACGAGATATGGAAAATAGAATGATGGTCTTAAATATATGTTGAATGTTATTTATAAGTTCTCAAAATATGTTTGGTCAAAACCATTAAAGGAAAAAGATGGTTAAAAGTGTCCAGCCGCTAAATATTTGTCATTTTATAAAAGCTAAAATCTCTACTACTTTTACGTTGTATTGTTCTAGTATTAAGTTTTATTACTTTGAGTATCTTTGTAGTATACCATTAAAAAAATAAAGTTTTATAAACTCTGAACATTTTGTTTTATTTTGTGAAACATATTGATTCTTTACAACACTTAAAAAAACAGTAAAAATCTTGAGAGTATTTACCTTCTATTTATATGCTAGAGGTCATATGCAGGCTTGATAGAAGTGTACTTTATTTAAATGTTGATGGGATATATACAGTATAACATGTTATCCCATGTACCAACATGCACAGTTACAGTACAGTTATTTTTTAAACACACTAAAAATTTTATTCATCTTAAATTTGCTTTTCAATTAAGTTGAATATTAATTTGACTTATCCACATCATGTTCACAGATTTCTCCAAGGAAGAAAAACTTATCAGTGTATATTTGTTTAGGAATCATTTGTAGTTATAACAGAAGTGCACTTTGTTCTAATATTGTTGGGGCAAAAATATTTTATCCTAAGCTTCATCATGTGAACCTTGTTAATTTGTAGCACACAAACATTTTACTCATTGTTCGTTAAAATATTCTCTTCAATTAATAGAATTTTGACTCATTATAATTAATATTCACCGAGTTCTCATAGGAAAAAAGGTATTTAAGTGCAGAACAATTCATTTTTTTATTTATATCAATTTTCAAATGAAGTTACATTCTTAAACTTTAAATTTATCAGTGAAATTAAAGAAAAAAACAGTTTAATATATGTATACTAATTCAAAGGGGTTTTAACACCTGATTTAAATTTGATACTCTCTGGATCATTGCATTTTATCACAGATAAACGGATACGTCTTATTAAAATAAGTATGAAATTCTACTCAAGTTTTTTTTTTGAAATTCAAGTTTCAGACTTCATATTTAAAATTTGAGTGTTTCGACTCCGAAACATTCAAATTTTATATTCGAGTTTGGATTTAGTTTGACTGATGACAAACATAAAAACTGACCCATTCGTTTTCAAAACTAAGTATCATATTGCAAGCATACTTCAAAATCTGAAGTAGGCTAAGGGGAATCATTGGTAAATACTTCATTGGGACAACATGAATTTATGTTTAATTCACTTAATATTAATTACTTCTGGAGCCAGAAATTCATGTCCATTAATTCCGGTAGTCTGTTAAAATAATCATTATCACGAAGACCTCAAGTTGAACTACAGCTGTTATACTAGGCGTCATGAAATTGTGATGTTTAAAATTACTTAAACAGCTTATTTCCAATATTCATTATATAGGGAATCAGCTGTTTATGCAATTTCGAACATTGCGATTTCGTGACGCTTAGTAAAGTAAGTACATAATTCTATTGGTTCAGTAAATTCAGTCAGGAGGGCCTAAACTGTCCTTCAATTGGTTCCGTACAGACTGTCAGGAAGGCCTAAACTGTCCGTCAATTGGTTCCGTACAGGCAGTCAGGAGGGCCTAAACTGTCCTTCAATTGGTTCAGTACAGACTGTCAGGAGGGCCTAAACTGTCCGTCTGTTGGTTCCGTAAAGGCAGTCAAAAGGGCCTTAACTGTCCGTCTTTTGGTTCCGTTCAGGCAGTCTGGAGGGCCTTAACTGTCCGTCAGTTGGTTCCGTACAGGCAGTCTGGAAGATCCTGACCGTCCTTCTGTAAGACCAGCGCAACAATCTACCGTGCCTTGGAAAGCAGGGCATTTCACCTGTACTAGTCCCGGTCTTTTAGACTGATTGTAACGGCCCTCCACCAGTACGGAAACACCCGTACACGTACTGGCAATTCTGACGTACAGTACTAGTGTCATGTGGCTTCCGTCTTTACGTCTAAAATACCCTTATTTACTGGTATTTCAGACGTACATTTTTCTCAGTGGAATTTTGTTTTATTGATCTTTACATTTTATACAGCCTATTGTTTAAATTTGATTACATTTTGTTTACGTTATATGCTCAAACAATCCGCCATTGGCATTTGTATAAAGTTGTGCTCTCATCATCAAATTCCCGAACACGTGTTGCAAGGTACCTCTTTGAATTTCTTTCAATAAATTTGTTGTTTGTTTTTAGGTGCAGAATATCCTGTGAATTGTTTTCGTAGGCCTTACTTTTTATGAATCCCCAAAGAAAGTAGGGCCAAATCCGGGGATCTTGGGGGGGAATAATCCTTCACTGATAAAGTTTTGGGTTGCGTTTAAAAAAACACCCTGTATAAATATATATATATGTGTGCAACTAAAAAACAATTTTAATTCTTTTAGGATGCTTGTTTTGTCTATTATGGATATATTTTACAAATGAAGTTAAAGCCTTATTTATTTTAAACATCTTACTTATTTTAAACGTTTACTTAATGTCTTTGCGCTATAGGACTAAAAGAGTAACTTTAAAACCGATTACTTCCAATTCAGTTAGTTCATGAGTCCATTATTGTATCAAAATAAAGCCGAGAACTATTTAATTAATTATGCTTTGAAAGAGAATAAAAACTATTTTACCCCGAGAGGTTTGTAGACGGCCCTATATAACGGTACAAAGCCGGGTTGTACGCTGACAATAACCGTAAACAGCGAGGGCAGCGGAGTGTACAGACTGATACGGGGCCTTATCTGCCTCCGAGCAAAAACTGCAAAATCCCGCCCAGTGGCCCCTAGAACCGACTGTCTCTTGAAAAACTAACAAAAAATATCTTTTCCTACCACTGCATGGAAATGTACACTACGCTCATTAAATTAGGGTTACTTGAAATGTATATTAGGTCTAGGTTAAGGTGGCAAACAAGAGAGTTAACTATGACGTCAAACACCGCAGCCCAGTTTCTATTGGTCAGAAATCCCATGACACTCACCGTATTCTAAATTCCAGTTGCCTTGTTCTAAATCAGCTGATTTCATTGTTACCGTTTCTATCTCAACTTCCGGTTCGTTCCAATAGAAAAAGCAAACTTAACCTCAATGAAATTTAAGTAGAAAAAATATTGTGTGTATTACGAACACAAATAGTCATTGCCGCTCTCGAAATCTTGGCCGCACTCAGCTAACGCTTCGTGCGGCCATCTACAATTAATTCATGAGCGGCAATGAGATACTTTGCGCTCTTAATACACAAATAACAAATAAAAGTCGAATTAAATGTAAAACATCGAACAGAAATGCTGTTTTTATGTTCCTTAATAAATTACGCACGATGGTATAAAAAATACCGAATTCGAGATTAAATTTCCTTGTTATTTTCGGGGGTTCGCCCCTCACTACCCGGGTCTCGGGTGTCGCTTATCTACCCCCGTCACCTGGGGGTCGTGTTTCAGAAATTTGCTGAGGGCGCCCGGCCCCAATACCGAGGGCGGAAATGAGGCCCTAAGTCAAGACAATGAAAAAGACAGCGCTCGACACGAGGGGAAATTTTATTGCCGGCTGTTACTCAGGTTGGTAGCACTGTCGAACAGCTGACGCTTAACATGCGATGTTCTCCATATGATTTACTTTCGTAATTGATGGCCTCTCTTTCGTTTTGCTGAGTATTGAGTATTGTGGTAAGAAGGGCCGTTGGCTGTAAGGTATGGCCAAAAGGACCACGTTGAGGGATAATACTTTCTAATTCTATATAGGCTTCTCTGAAACTTTTTTGAAAAAAAAAATTGTTTAGCATTCGAATAAACATAATTTAATTTTAGTTTTAGACGGCGTATAAGTGTTTCTTGATACTTAATATTAATAAAATCAAATTTATTACTTTGAAACTCGACCATCAGTTTTATGACCTTAGGTTCCAGTTATTTTATACTTTTCATATCAGCCTAAAAATAATAAATATACTTTAAAAAATATACTATATCTTGAAAAATTCAAGATTAAACGAAAAATTAATATAAGATTGTTTAGATCCTCAAAATAAACTTATTTAGCATAAATAACCTTATTTTACCTCCAAACTTACACAGAAATCGTAAAGTGTCTCAACGTCACGCTAATTAATTTTATTTTTGGTGAGAACAGATACACCACATAAAGAAATGTTAAAGAATTTCCTATCACCACACATCATGTTAAACAACTCATGGGTCTCATTTCTGTTAAAGACAGGCTGTAGCTAGAGAATAATTTCACAAATGATTTCAAGTGGTAAAACAAAAACATAATTTACAAATTGGATCTTTTTATACAAAATATTATACGGTTGTACTAAAACGAGTTGAATAATTCAAAACCATAGAAATAAATAAAGTTTACTTAATAACAACATAAGAAAGCCCTCTGATATGGATTGTGCAGAATTCGTTGAAGTCTTAAGTACGAATCATGAATACTTCCAGCAAGTGACAACACTCAAGTATCGAAACACCCCATAGCTTTTACCGTGTGTCGGAACCAGTGGGGCCACCACACACCCCTCGCCTCAGTGCTGCCACCCTCGCAAGACGAAGTGCCTCGGCTAATACATATAAAAGCCCTAACAGTGTGTAGCACGTATTGATAAAACACCCCAACAGCGAAAGTAACCAATAAAACTCCTCTTTAAACTCCTGAATTCGTTCCCTTTAAATTACAAATACGGATTAGAAAGCTTAAAGTGATTTGTCTCCGTTGATTGTTGTTTAGGTGTTCTGATCAAGGGAGCATTGCTTGCATTGCAATGTACGAGACTTAAAACAAACTTAAATCAAACTTGAACCAAAACTTACTCAAACATTCATACTGTTCAATGATAAGTCAACGCGGTAAACAAACGAATGCGTAATAGAGACTAAGCTCTTCATGTAGTTAAACCAAACTATTTAATGTTTTGTACAAAATTTCACAAAAAACGTTTATTTTAATTGTTTGAGTATAGCCTCAAAAGTTAAAGTAAATTTAAAATTACTAAAAAAACAATTAAAAACTGAAACAAAATTATTATTTACCACATAAGTATATTTGTTGTTCACTTAATTAATGAGTTATTTTGTTTGAACAAATCTAAAGCTAAAAAATAAATAATTTGCAAAAACATTATTGCTATTGATAACATATTTAGTATTTAGCTACTACACTAATTATGATAGACTATATACTGTTACATAGGCCTAATAGAATGTTTTACTAATGTAATAGGCCTATTTGTATCTAAAAAATAATATTTTGTCATAAAAAATGACAATTTTTTAAAATATTTTCAATGTTTTATATTTTTTAATATTTTTTAGCCAAGAATGGCTAAAAATGTCATTTAAAAATATACCTTGGAGATAAATAAACCACCGATTAAGCAAATAAATTAATGTTGATTCTTTTAATTAACAATCTTCAACCACACAATAACCAATAACATAATAACAACCAAACAAGATGGCTGTAGAAAAATAAAAAAAACCCAAAAAATATTTTTAATTCATTAGCGCCGCGGGGTCCGGACGCATTTTCAAATACTGCGCCCCCTCGGGCCGGCCCTGTCCCCTCGCTGATAACAATCGGTCTGGAAATAATTTATATAACGACACGGGCTAATGCATCTGATCATTACCCTCCCTGATCATTAAAACCCTCATGTTTGTGTAATGTTGAACAGTAAAGATACACGGTTGGTGGTTGTCGTTTTAATTGCTGATAAGATAAATTACTTGTTTTACCAGATGAGTGTCACGTTTGAAAAAAGTACGTTAAAGGCAGTCTGAAAAGTAACACTGGTTAATCAATAACGAATGCGTCCTGATCTCTTAGTGTAATTTGTAGGTCTATAAAGATTTTATGTTTTCAACACATTAATTAAAGTACTAGTGGCTTGTAGGGGCAAAAGCCCCTAACAATGGAATACAAATGCTGAATATTTAATATTTCCTTCACACTCACAACCCGGTGACATTTTGACGTATGTAAATGTTTAAAGTGTAATGTTAAAAATATTTTGACATTTGCCAGTACGCATCAGAATTTTAAGAAATGGCGTTACTTCAGTTTAATAAAGGGCTGAATTTTGTGGAATAGTGGCGCTATCCGTCGATCTCAAAACAAACTCAGTTCACTTTGTTTGCAAATGGGCATGGTTTGAAAAAGTTCTTAAGGTTAATAACAGATTGCAGCACTTTATTTATTTCCCAAGGGAAGTCGTGACATATGTCACACAACAAACTTTAACAAATGTCGTGTTTCCACTTAGTTCAACGGAACATATCGGACATTAAAAGGGTACTTTTTATGGAAACCTCCGATTGAGGCTACATTTTTACCTAATAGGCAAAAAGGTTAGGATGAAATCAGAAAAATGGTCTCCCGTTGACGACTCCAAGCTCGACGTTGGAGCTTCTGGCTCCACTTCATACGGGCGTTAGGTTTTTAGACCATGAGCTTGGTACATAGTTAATATTGAGGATTTTACCCTACGTTCTACACGTTTTTATGGTTGCCCGTGAATAAATACTGCTTTGTCTTGGTAGATTCAAGATTAAATATACTTTTGTTAGTCAAATTTAAATTTTAAATTTTTTTTTATACCATATAAATGAACATATATGGTATATTATCTTAAATCAAGTATAAGCAAAAATGTTTTAATGTGAACAAAGCAGATGTTTCCAGATCCCGAAGCTTTTTAAATGGCAGATATTTTACGTTATTTCTCATAATTCGATCAATTTCAGTATTTTTCCGAGTCCCTGGTATCAATATCAATACCTTCAATTTGAGACCTCTCTCATCATCCTGCGACTTGCCCAACACCCACAATTTCGGCGCAAAAATTTCCCAGATAGATATAAGGTAGATCATTTAGCGTTAAATCGGCATCGTCATAACGTAAACGAAACAAACGTATTTAACTCTTAACAATTTTAAATTATTAATATGCTCAAATTCATAATTATAAAATAAGAATATCTTAAAATTAAAATATTTATTTGCTATAGTACATTGAACGTGCATAGTTAGCTGCCTTAAAAAAACCATATGTCAACATCTAGCATATAGCTCTGAATCAAGCATCAGCATCACATGTTTTATGTAAACAAAGCAGACGTTTTTAGATCCCAATGCTTTTTAAATGACAGACATTTTATGTTATTTCTCGTTTTCTGGTGAATTTCAAGCAATTTCAGTATTTTTCCCGCCATCTAGGAACAGAGACCTTTAATTTGAGCCCCCTCCCATCTTTCTACGGCTTTCCAGACGCCCACAATTTTGACGCAAAGAATCGCCTTACGAAATTAAATATATGATAAGCTTCATCACGGAAAAATATCACTTACGCAGGTAATTTGTTTACAAGTAAAAAATTCAAGAAAAGTCCAAACTAAACTGCAGCAACATCTTTAGAAGAACCATTTGGCACTAGTTTTTCATTATACACTTACATACACTGAATTTCAGCTTTAAAAAAATATTCACGGGATTAACACTGTTAAAATAATATTTTGGTTTGGGTTTCGTCACATAACCCCTCACTTGGCGAGAGAGACTGCATTTAACTGTCTACTTTACATCGAACAGAGAAGGTAAGCGAAAATGAATAACTTTTCACCATTTTGACCGCAGAAATTAAAAATATATATGTAAGTAATAATAATAATTGACTATAAAATATATTAAATAAGGTAAATGCTTATCAAATACAAAAAAACATTCTCATAGCAACATGATCGCATACTTGCCACCTCTCGTCGAATCAAGGGGTGAATAAGGGGTTGTTGTAAATGTTCAGATCACGTGAGATCGGAAGTCCCAACATTCGGCGGAGGGGGGGGGGGAGAAGTTCGTGGCTCGGCCGATTTCTCAAACTCTCGGCCGGAGACAAAGTGTTCAGTAACCGCCCGCCCGCGTGCTCTGGTGTTTGAATATCGAAGTAAAATATCGATATTAATATCGACGGTAATATCGGACCCTCAATATCGATATTCCGATAATATCGGATCAAAAATATCGATATATCAGAAAAATATCGATATTTCAGAAAAAATTGTTAAAAATCGATGCATACGGTATGTATCACAACAGTTAGCAGCACACCTGTGACGTCCATTTGACGTTAAATTGTTTACAATTTATTCTTTGAAGTATAATTTTAGATCAATAATTAAATGTAAAATAAATTATTTTACTGCAAAAGACTCTTGTTTCAAGCAGCCTACATAGTCAAGATAATTTTTTGAAATCTTGTGGATAACCATATCTTTACAGCAAAACAACAAATTTAATGATAACAAATTTAACTAAAAACCCTTTCTTGTAGCTTATAAATTATTTTCAAATTAATATCTCTGATGTTTACTAATCAAATAATAATTAATTTCTACTAAATAAAAAGTTTGCAGAAAAGGTTAAACTGTATTGTATTTGTGTATTACTCTTAAACATTTGCTAATATCAATACTAACGATAATATCGGAGTAAAATATCGATATTCCGATAATATCGGAAGTCTAATATCGATATAAAAATAACGATATATCGGAACCAAAATATCGATATTTCCGGTATATCGGATGTCGATACCGAACACTAGCAAGCTCCTGTACCCGTGCGGTCAGCCGTATTGATAAAACACTCCCCTAAACGTAACTTTCATCCCCCCCACAGGGACAACCACCCCCTAAATGGCGTCTGGGGGGTTGAATCGCTAATGAACTATCGGTCGCTTCGGCGTCTAATTTGGCGACGAGCCGCGAGAAAACTGTAGGAGACTCGGGAAAAGAATCTTGATTATGAATTCTTGGTCTTAAAGCGACCTCTTGGATGTTGGTCTTTGATTATAGGATGTTCCAATTCAGTTGCTTTGCCGCGTGAACGAATTCTTCAGTGCTTTGTTGTTTTGGGGAACAGGTCAATAAAGTGACCAATTAATTTCAACAGTGAATAAGATTTTCCATTAAAACCATAAGAATTTGAATTTAATAATATACATTAAATCAAATGATCAAATATAAAATTAATAATTATCAAATTATACATTTTTTTCGTTTATTAGTAATTTAAGAAGTGTATAACATGTTTTTTTTTATTGTTTTTCCAGTCAGTCTGACGGGTGAGCTGTTGTGGACTCTTACTTTATTAGAAGACTGCGTGGACTTTGTGAAACTGTTATTTTTAGTAATTATGATTACTTTGTAAAAATGTGCATTCATTATTGAAAAAACAATGTACAATGTAAATGTAATATTTTTTTCCGAGAAAAGAAATTATTCTTATATTATTATAATTATCTATTGCCATAAAATGAAATATTAATTTAATAATACCTTAAATCAAAACGATCTATTGTCATTATTTCAAGATCACATGATGTACCTCCCAGCAGTTGTGATACCACTAACGAGGGGATTTTATTTTTTGAAAAACTGAAGATTGGCAAACGATGCTAAATTTATACATGAGATCCAATTAATCTTATACTCTTATATGAGTAATGTTATCGTGCTTGCTTGTATGCTTGCTTGCTTGCACATTTACCTCAAAAACGGCTCCGAGGATTTCCTTCAAAGTCTGGAAATAAGTAATTTATGACTCAAAAACGTCTTTTACGCAGATTACTTGGCCAGAGAAAATCTAATAACGTAATAAATAGAATTTAAAGTTGTAAAAATTTAACATTGGTCTTATGGGTTGCCGTGATAGCAACGAAAATAAACAGGGAAAGTGTAAACAAATGAAGTAATCATAACAGCTGTTTGGAATCTACAGCCATCAAGGAAAAAACAGCAAATGGGATGAAGAGTCCATGGAGCAATAAAAAAAGGTTTCTATTTATCAATTTTATGACATTGAAATATTTTATAGTAACTGGATGAACTGGTTAACATGAAATAGCACCGAGCAAGGCTCGGTCCACCAGGTACTTAATAATTAATCAATTAATTAGTTTGTTATTTTCTCAATTAGATCAAATAATTTGCATAAACATACTAATAACTATGTGTATAAAAAGTGTTCGGTTAAAGTAACGTTTGAAAAAAAATGTATTAAAGGTCTCATCAGCCTATGTGAAAGGATTGAAAAAAACATATAAATCACAAACACTTTTACCAATTTTAATTATAGCTAGTCAAAATATAATTGAATCAAGTCATTTAAATTACTATAACAATCTCCCCAAACATGATTTTAATTCATAACTGCATTATAACCCACTCATGAGCTTTTGGAATATTTACACAACTAAACGAATTTATTACTGAGCCCAGCCTGAATAATAAAAATATAATGGGTTCGGATTATTCGGCAGTAAAGCTGAAAAGCGAGCTTTTATGTTGAAAACATTCCGGAATATCGTTAAATAAATTACCGTCGCTACGATTACCAACTGTGCGGAACCAAAAAGAGGGTCGACATATTGTTGGCAACACTGTTTTATTGAAAACAAATATTTTCTGTTAGATTTTGGCAAGAAAACATGTTTTAAAAGAGTGATTTACAAGGTTTATTACTATAATAGTGGTTTGAAGGGGCTAAAAGCCCCTACTGAGGGAAAATTCACAATCCTTATTTATTATAATACAAAACACTTTCATAGCAAACTGCATCTACATTGTATTAATATATAGCCTACCAAAAGGTTTTCAATTAAGTATCAGAGTCACATGTTTTATATCACAAATCAGACGTTTTTAGATCTCAATGGTTCTTAATGACAGACATTTTACGTTATTTCTCGTTTTCTGGTGCATTCCAAACACTTTCTGTATTTTTTCCGCCATCACGAAAAGGAAATTTTTAATTTGAGCCCTCTCCCATCTATCTACAACTAACCAGAAGCCCATTATTTTGATGCAAAAAATAACCTTACGAAATTTAATATACGATATTATTAAAAAGGACCGAATTAATGCATGACCTTAATTAAAACTTGCTTTGAGTATAGAATTGTTTAAAAAGAGAAGTAGTATCGAAGTACAAGCGAATCTAGCCTCCTCTGCTAGCCTCCTTTGCTCCTTATATTTTTGATTTCAAAATAAGTTTCGTACTAAGGAAGGCCTGCATAAAGAATTTCTTTATTGTTAGTCGGTAATACTTCTGATAAAGTAATTATCACTATTTAATTTAGTTCCAGGGAATAAAATCACAAACAAAAACCCTATACACAACGGCTCAGGGACAACAAAGCTTTACGTATACGCGCTCGCGCTGTCTTCACGTATAACGTAAGTAAAATACGATATTGAGACGGGAAATGTGGCAACAGCGCGCGATATAACTCTTGTGAGATGTCGGGCGAAACACGACTATGTCGGCGGGCCTGCGAGACTTAAAGTGGAAAACACAACACAACTTTGTACACTTCCTTTGATACAAAGGTTTGTTTAGGCAACATTAATTGACTAATCCTTATAGCAATTGTGAGACAATTAGTGATTTGAAATTGAAAAGGTAGGCAAATATCATAATATAAAAAAATAAACGTTAGCGTGGACTTGAACACGGAAAAAGTGAGGAAAATCAAACTTGTGCTGTTAAAAATAGTATCTTTGTACGCAGAGGAGAACCACTGGATAGTTGAATGTTACTTAATATGATGACGACTGTTAAAAACAAATAAGAATATTATTATTCATTATTAAATATTGTTTTTTACATTCAACATATATTTAGGGGCTTTTGCCCTTACAGGAAATAGGTAAGAACAAAGTTTTTATCTGAGAAATCATATTTTAAAAAATTATAGAAAGTGTAACTTTCAGGAGTAAACTTATCGATCGATGATAGGAATTTTTCGTTAATCTAGAAATAACTTGTACATTATATCTGAAAACACACGACTCAGTTTAAGAGGGGTAGGGGCTATGCGGGTTGCCTTATCTCACCCTCTTCCCAACCTGGGGCAACGTCTGGAATGGAAATAAAGAAATCGGCCGTTATACTTCAAACGTGTTAGAATGGCGATGAAGGATTTTTTTATGAGGGTGTAATCATTGTTCCTTGAATTAGTGGCGAGGTCCGTCAATGTCAGCTTTTATATACCTACCATTGAAAAATATCCAATTATTGTAACCTTCTGCTAAATATAACGAATGGATTTAATGTGTTTGTATTAAAAATAGTTCAAAACAGAATCATAATACAAGGTGTTTTTTCAAAACGCAAAAAAACCTTTATTTTATTAGTGAAGGCTTATTACCCCCTAAAGATCCCCGATTTGACGCCACTATATTATTTTCTTTGGGGATAAATAAAAACTAAGGCTTACTCAGCAAATCAAAACAAACATAACAAACTGAATGCAAGAAATTCAAAGAGGTACCTCGCGACACGTGTTCGGGAATTTGATGGAGAGAGCAAAATTTTATACAAATGCCAATAGCGGATTGTTTGAACCCATAATGTATAAGAAACGTAATCAAACTTAAATAATAGGCTGTATAAAATGTAAAGATTAACAAAACAATACCCATTTTCATATTTACAAGTTTTATATTCAGTCTAAAAAATGAGTTGCGTTAAAAAAACACCCTGTATAAATGGTAACAAAAAACATTAAATGTATTATTAAATATCTGTTTGACATATTACCTGAAGATGGATAAATTAACTAACTGACGTATTGGTAAATAATGTTAAAAAGAAAAATAAAATTTAACATTTAACAGCCACAAGAATCTATCTATCAATGGAATTCTCTGCAAAGTATTTTAGGTTTGTACATACATGTTAAAACGTTGGAGG
This sequence comes from Flexamia atlantica, assembly GCA_035578135.1. NCBI lineage: Eukaryota > Metazoa > Arthropoda > Insecta > Hemiptera > Cicadellidae > Flexamia > Flexamia atlantica. The sequence continues at coordinate 19,691,382 of JAQJVK010000014.1, read as the reverse complement.
GCGATAAAAATTACGAGGACCGTTTAGAGAATGCCCCTTACGATGTTGAGTTTAAGCTAATGTGCGGGTGGCGCGAAGAGTGGCGGCTAAACTCACATAAGCTCGACAATACGACCCCCGTTAACAATGGTAGACCAGACCACTGCGGGGTTTAAACCCAGGCCATGTCGGGGATTTGGGAAAGAGGAAATGGCATGCTCAGGGTGAAGAGACTTTCTACATATGTTTGTGAATAACTTTATGCTGGATGTAAATAAAAGACGTCTTATAGCACTTAATAGGTAATGTGTTTAAGTGAGTAAAGTACATCATTGTCTCACGAGGGAGACAATGTGTTTACTCTCAAAATGCACACAACATTTCCCCCCCACTTGCAATAATAAATACCCATTTTTGAAGCAACTATTTCATATACTTGGTAATAAACAAACACTATCCATTTTTGCCTGCATAACTAGCTGTGTAACCATTCATTCAACAGCGAACAGCTGATTGTTTCAACACTCTTACATGATTAATTTGTTGACGTTCTCGCAGCTGATTGCTGCCAGTGTTAATCTTATGTGATCATTCCTGCCACTAAATCAGCTGTTAGCGCCTGCAAGCTGTTGAACCTTATGATATTTGATGTCTGCGTAGCAATTTGAAGGTGCTTAATTTTAGAATTATTGATTTCAATTTATTATTATGGGTTTACTTTGTCGCCCGCCTGGGGACAAAGTAATCACCTTACCCCTGCTGGGAGGCAAAATATTTGTTTATCTCCCAAACAAAATATTATTATTTTTATGGTGTTTTTTTGCTTTTGGGGCCCCAAAACGAAAAGTTATCATGGTCTCGGGCTTAGGTCTTACCATAAGTACTACGGTAACAGCTTCTTCCCTATAGGGGAAATTCGTTAAAACCATTATACAAATGTCTTTGTTATTATAAACGTTTTTATCGCGTTTTGCTATTATGAATACGTTTTTACAGCTTATGAGCATTAAAAAATATTCAAAAAGTAATTTTATGGATAAATAAGCACAAATAGTTGTTGGTAATCTGATAATAATATAAAAATCCGGCATTTTGGCCTTTTAAGCTTTTTTCAATAAAGTCGCCGCCAAAAATTCAAACACAGCACTGATTTCTCGAGAATCTATCTTAGATGGACAGCATCACCATTCTAAAATCACGTTTGTTTAGAATTGTTGTGTAGTGGAAACAGCCGATATATTGGAAACAATATTGCCGACATGGTATTTTTGGCCATGCAACACTGTCGGCAACATTATCAGCGACAATGTCGGCAACTTAAGAGTCGAAACGAGGCTTGATAACAACAAGCTAGTGTGTTATAACGCAGTAACAGTTACAAATTATTAAAAAACAACAATAATTTAATAAAATTAGGAAGGACTGACCTGGAGAACTCTCGCTGGAGGGTCTGCAGCCTGGCGCGACATCGCTCCGCCTCGGACGCCGAGGTCCTGAGTCTGCACTCCGAGTCCAGCCGCAGCCGCCGCTCCCGGTCCACGTCCCGCTGTAGCACCTCCCGCTGCGAAAAAAATACAAAATTAAATTTTGTTCGTTGTACCGCTACGAAAATGGCAGTTTTATCACATGTTTTGCGGGGCTAAGGAAGCTTATTTTCTCCCTAGGGAGAAATAGTATATTACGTTTCTAGGCCGGAAAGTACTGTTTTGCCGGACGTGCATGACAGTTCCCGCGCGAGCGAAAGCGAGCGGGATTGTCATGCGAGTACGGTAACGTGTAACCACGATAATTGTCATCATACTACTCAGAAAAAAACATACTTTCAATCATAACTTAGTCGTTGTCCTTATATAAACCAATACGTTTGTCAAACCTTCAAACCCAACCTATAGTAAACAGAACCAACATTTGCTACTGCTGCCCGTGCTGACACTGCAATCATCTAAAAAGTAACAAATAAACAAGCATTAAACGCCGGTTTTTTGTAAATCAGCTGATTTTTTACTTCCGTTTTTCCGGCCCAGTCTGGCAAAAAGTTATTGCCGATCTAGGACGGCAATGGATAACTTTCGAGCCAACAAAAAGGAATTGAAAACAGATGTTTCTGAGTCAGTATGATGAAAAAAATCAACTGGACACAATATCATCAGCTATTTGTTTTTTTCTGTAGTAAAACCAAAGTCAAGTAAGAAGCGACTTCTAGAATTCTTTGAAAATAATAACCTATTTGCTGACTCAGAGCATGGTTTCAGAGGCTGTAGGTCTACAGTGTCTGCAGTGGCTGAACTTCTGTCCCAGGTGAACGAAGTTTTTTTAGCTGGGGGAATCGGTGTGGCTTTCGCTTCTTATGACTTGAGTAAACCGTTTGATTGCATTGACACTATTTGCTGCTTGATAAGCTCAAACGGTACCTGCGGAATTGGAGGTGTGGTCCTCAGCCTTCTTGATATGATTATCTTATAAATAGGCAACATACAGTTTCTCTAAAGGGTGCAATGACTCAACGATTCCAGGTCAAGCTAGGGATCGGTGATGGGCCCACTGCTACTCGTGATGATCTTTATTAATAACATGCACTGTAGTGGGTGAACACTAATCTACACAGACGTCAACACGCTTATTTGCAGGGGATCTAAGCCCAATGTCATATCACCTGAGGTAATAGCGATGGTGCAGGAAGTAATATTACCTGATTAACTCCAATCAACTTAAAATCAATGACGACAAGACCAAACATTTTTGGTCTGTAGCCTTAAAAGGGGTGACTTTAGCGAACCAAATGTAACATCATCAGTCAAGCTTCTTGGCTTCTGGATAAATTCTTAACTAACATGGAATGACCATACTGAAAATGTCAACAAAAAACTTTCTTGAGTGTTGTTTTTGCTCCGAAAACTAAAGCATGAGATCTCTGAGGAATACAGTGCCTAATTTGAACATACTTCGGCACTTTTCATAGCCATCTGACATATAGCCTAATTTTGTGGGGTCACGCACCTAACTGATCTATAGTATTAAAATAATAGAAGAAAGCAATGAGGATTCAGTGAGAGAAACGACCACCGCAATCTCTCTTTATAAGTACAGGAAGAATGAGCTAAATCAGCCAACATGTTTATAGCAGCCTAGGTAATGTTAGGAATAATCTGGAGATGTTTAAGACTACACGTGATATTCAACATTATCACACCCACAAAACTTGCCACATTAATCCCCGTTTTGTCGCCTTGCAAAAACTGGTGATTGTTTTTCCACCCTGGGTGTGAAATTTGTTAATACCTTTGAAGAATATCTTTAAGTACTACCACCAAGTTTCCTGACGAGACGGCCTCTAGGCTGAGAGCAAGACCATGTACTGTATCGGGAAATTTTTTGAGGATCCCGCCACTGATTTGGTTCAATAGTCCACCGATATCATTTTGTGATCAAGTAAGATAAGTTTTAAATATTAGTTTTTGGAAGAATAGTTTGTTTTTATGTGACGCAATCAATCCAGCCATGACTGGCAAAAGATGAAGTGGTAATTCAAGGTCTGTAGAGATGAAGAGAGCAACAATATAAGGTTACCTAACTCCCATAAGGCCTGTGAAGCCAAAGCTTGTGATGTCATGTTGGACCCTTTACCGGTTTCATCCCGGCTTGATTAACTTAGTGGGTAAAAATATAGCCACAATCGAGGTAACATGGGTAATATCATCACATTGACTTTGGATTACTAAGTCGTGTTATTCTTAATTACAAAGTCATTGGTAATATTAAGTTCCCTCTTATTGGTCAAGATCTATTTTTTCTCAGCTGTAGGTCAACAGTCAATAGCCGGTTACTGTCTAGAGTGGAAGAGACAATCAGCTGATTGATTTAAATAGCTAGAACAAGATGAAAGCCTCGTTGGGAGATATCTTTTAAAGGTAAAGGAGGAGGGCGTAAACATCTAGGGTTTTTAAGTGGTTAGCGTTATATACCTAGCACTATAAAGAAAAATATAGTTCATTCAAGCGGGACTTAAATTACTTTTTGATACTCGGTCTTTCTTCGACCTTGTACGAAAAGCGTCACTTAAGCCCCTAGTGGTACTAACGAAATATACTGTTTTCCTTAAGTTTAGCGTAAATAATCTCATAAAATTTCGACTTAGTTGTTCACTTTATTAAAAAGTTTAAAACGCGAAGTAAGCTACTCAAATAAGATGACAGTCAAGAACCAAGTTTGTAACTGTAACCAATACAAAACAAAGAGTTTTAAAGTCCTTTATCAAAGCAGACGTGAGCGTAAAGAGAGAGTTATGTCCCGGACTTTTCAAAAACTTGTTGGAGACTTAAAACTTTCTTTTCAACTCTCTTTACTTTGGAAGACTCATCAATTTTATCATACTTTATTCGGGAGCATAATGAGGTTTCCAATTTGGCTTTTTTTGAAAAGGGCGGACAGAGCAGAGCAAATACTGCTCTTTGTTCGAGTCTTTGATGATTTCCTCTGAATAGGTGTGGACGTGCTCTGTTCTTATCGGTGTCATTTTGTGATTTCTGAGTTGTAATGTGTTATTGTTTTGTTTCAGCATTAGTGTTTTTTAATGCTTTTATAGTTCACTTTTTTGGCTATGTGTTTTGTCCAGGTCCTCCTAGTTGTGTGTTATGTTGCCTCACTCATCGTGCCTCACTCATGTTCTAGGTTCTTTTCCACCTGAGGACGGATCAGATCCCACATCCCGAAACGTCATAAAACCTTTTTTACTCAATGATGAAAAATGTCCGCAAAAATCTAAATCAAAACACAAATAAATACGTTAAATAATTTATTCATAGAGCTTACCTCGACACATCGACCATAAAAACCAATTGCTAGGGAAAACATAAGGGATTTAGCCTGATTTTGCAAACACAATACGATTTCTATAAATTAAACCAGGAAAGTGTTAAGCCGGAGTTTTCACAGGTAGGCCGAGCTGGCGCTGATGTATTGATGTAATTTAGGCCTAATAACTCGCGCCCCGGGGTATGAACCGATCTGCTTAATAACCCCCAGCGGGGCTGTCGATGGCCGAGACCGCACACCACACTGCCGAGCAGGGGCAGGGAAGGGTGAAAATAAATTATTAGCAGCGATTCTGTCATTCTATTAGGTAGGACCTATTTGAATCACATACTTTCAGCTAAGCCATGTGTTTGTTTGAATACTTGCTTCTTTGAACATTAAGAACAAATCTCAGAGGAATTCCTTCAAGTTTTGGACATAATTATTTTTGCTGGCTACTGATGACTTATTTTTGGCCTACAGATTGCCAACTTAATGTATTTTTTCGTGAAGGTTTTTTCCAACAGCGTCAAGTTCGTTTTACTGTTTGGCTACCCAAATTGCGTTCGTATCAAAGTTATGGCTAAATCTACTTTTTGGGACCTTAAAATTTGCTATTGGCGAAATCTCCTGTCTCCTTTAATACCAATGCAATGTGGGTGATAAAAGAGCTTAACAAACTTGACGCCGCCCGCAAAAAAACGGGCACAAAAAAGTACATTGGGTTGCCAATCATCTGGTGCACGGTATGACTTCTTCATCTGTGTTTTGAGCAAAAACGTATTCTTTGCAGGTTCCTTGGCGTCACAAAATTTTATAACGTGATAAAACGAATTTCAAAGTCGCAAAATTAACACTGAGCTTATGGTTTTCGTGCTAGCGACGAAATAAACGATGAAAATGAAAAAATAAAGTAATCACAATATCTGTTTGCAAACTACTTACAGCCAATTCACCTTTCGGTATAGAATTTCCATAAGTCATGTATTTCAAATAGTAATTTAGATTGTACTAGCCATATGAAATAATAATCAGCTGATGTTTTTTTCACAATCACAATATATGGATTTTGTAAATAAATACAAGCAAGAAAGGTAGTAGAATAGCTGTTTTCCAAAGGACCTGTACTGAAAGGTGAACGTGGAACTGAGAATTGGAAAAGTACAGCGTGTGAAATCAAGTTTCCACAGAGCTACACAAAAAGTTTATTTATAGATATTATGATACTGAAATTTTTTATAGTAATCGAATTAACTGGTAAACAAAAAAACCGAGCGAAGCTCGGTCCACCAGGTACTGTGAATTAAAACGGACATGAAAAGGATTAATAAAAAGCAAGGTTAACATTAGGAAACGGTGAAAATGTTCTCAAGGATTAGTGAAGATAATCTGGGAACACAAAATTGGGGTAAACGTTGTCCCTCATTAAGGTTTGTATTCGAATTGTTTTTATGTTTTGAAAAGATATCTGGGGGAACGAGCCGTGCAAGAAAAAGATAAGAAATAATGAGTTTTCTTGGAATTCCAAACAGATTTGCTTTGTACAATAATCGTACACAATCTAAAAGCAAGATTGTGTGTTCCCTTATTCATTTTGTACACAGTTGCAAAATGTATTTTTTTTATTTTCAGTTAAGTTAAACAATTTCAATCTTTTAGCTTTTATACCTCGATGTTAATTAAAATGAGTTATAAAATTCTGTACGGAATGAGCTAGCAAAGTCTTTTTTGAATATTCTAATCTGCATCTTTGAAGATTTTTATAACGCAACAAAGCTGACGCGGAAACGATAGGAAAGGCTGCGGTTTACAAAATAAGACAAACGGACAAAACCGCGGAGATAAGGAAAATAAATTGAGTGCTGAGGGCGGCAAAAGAGGCGAACAAAGGGGGATTTCTTTGGCGGCCCAATTTTTTAGGAGGGAATCGTTAAAATGAGACGAGTTTTTGTCCCACTTGGCAGTTGCGTTTAAGCAAATTCTGCAGAATAATGTTGGTGATATAATTTCCTCTGTTACGATTCTACTATGAGTGTTGCAAGATTTCTAGATTTCTATTATTATTTTTTTTATTTGAAGACCTACTTAGAAATTTACAAGTATTAAGCTAATACAAACTTAAGGAGTACAAACTAATCCTCAATATTTGGGAAAGGTATTTCGTTCATAAACTATTTTAATTTGCATCGTCAGTTAAAATACGAACAACCTAAAAATGTGGACTATGGTGGGCCAAATTTAAATTTATAGAAAGGTTTTTTAACAGGATCTATGCATATATAACATGGTATCCAAAACTAGTAAAAGTTATTACCTTAAAAGCCTATGTAATGTTAGAAAAGTATTTTCCTGTTGATGTGCAAAATACCATTATAATTAACTGTAGTCTTTGAGAATTGTAAAAAAACTATTTTGAAATTAAACAATAATTATCATGGACTTGAGTTTCCTATGGATACAGAATAACAACAAATTATAATAAACAAATGCAATCACAAGTATTATTACAGCAATGAGTGAAAACTAAACCTAAATAGTTTCTGGTTAAATTTAATTATAAATACTTTCAGGATTCAATTAAAATTCAGCAACCAATTCTTGTAAACTTATTACGAATAAAACTAAAAACAAATTTGAAATTGAATCAAATTTCTACGATTTTAACGTCTTCCTTTCATTCCATTCACATATTATAATCGAACAATATAAAGTGCGTAGACTACGAAATAATGTTTGAAACACCAAAGCGTATGTATAATCTCAAATCCCTTTCTGTAAAATCATCTTAAGTAGGTATTCTAAGAAACGGCAAATGGTTTTTATTACGTTGCATGAACCATTTCATTTACAAGGAGCCCTGGCAGGCAATGTAAGTAACACAAAGCCGTTGTCGTAGTGCCACGGTGACAACAATGATCAATCTAATCACAACGGCAGGCCGAGCTCACGGTACAGTTGGTTATAATCCATTACCGCCGCGCCGCAACCCCGGTCTGTGACAGTGTGACAGTGAGGCTCCCTCAGCCTGCGTCAGGCGCGTCTGCTGGGAATGGAGGCATTTCGCTAATTAATGACAGAAATACGCATTACAACAGTAGCTGTTGAAGCATAAACCAAGAAACATTTCGACCAACATGTATTCAAGGCTTTTGTTTTTCATCTTTTGTGTAAATTAAACAAAACACACTTCGGAATATGGACGTTTGCTCTTTCAAACGGCAACGCGGTTCCGTTTACGTACTTCTTTGTCCCCAATACTAGTGACAAAAGTCTCGAAGAAATCCAAGAAATGCTTGGTAGACCCTGGTTTGACGAAATAATGTACTGTATTTTTAAAATTCATAATAGCGAAGGATTTGTAATTATTACTTAATTTGTTGGGCTTTTCCTATCGCTTCTAGTGTTTAAACTACACTACGTTTCGAGAGGTATTGAAGCTCCTCTCATTTTCAAGTGACCCTACTTAAAGTTACATTAACCTATTAATGTTTATTTAACCTATTTTTTTTTGTTTTTTGTTTTTTTTTACATACAATTTACATTCATCCAACATTCAACAGAAATCTCACTCACACAAAATTTCATACAAAACACAAACATACTTAGTACAGAAAGAAAATTAAAACTAAAACATATTAAAAATGATACAGAACATTCATTCGAGTTGCGTATGTGAGTGTGGGTGGACGTGTGTGCGTGTCGTGCCACTGCCAGCTTGAAAGCATTGCCGGCAGTAATGTATATGTTTTTGTTTTAATTTTCTATCTGTGTTCTGTATCATGTTTAATATGTTTTAGTTTTAATTTTCTTTCTGTATTAAGTATGTTTAATGTGTTTTGTATGAACTTTTGTGTGAGTGAGATTTCTGTTGAATGTTGGATGAATGTAAATTGTATGTCAAAAAAACCCAAAAAGTAGGTTAAATAAACATAAGTAGGTTAATGTAACTATAAGTAGGGTCACTTGAAAACGAGAGGAGTTTCAATACCTCTCGAAACGTCGTGTAGTTTAAACACTAGAAGCGATAGGAAAAGCCCAACAAATTAAGTAATAATTGAAATAATTTAGTTCTTTAATTTCCTCTTTCTTCTTCCAGTTTATCAGGAAAGGGAATCGTTCATCAATTACTTGCACTGGGCCTCTAAACGAGCGAGACCGCGTAAAATGTAAATGTCAAATGGAGAGTGATGGAAGACTTAACCCGGCGAAATGGAGGGAGAAAGGGGGAGAGCAGGGACACGGTGGCGCCGCCTAGAGGCGACACTGACACTGACTACTGCACTGCAACCGCACCCCTGGTGGCAACTGTCTAGGGAGGGTAACCTGAGACACGTACACGACTTAAAGGATCCTGAGGGTACTAAATGAAACTTCAAAAAATTATGTTCCTCAACTTATGTTTATAATAAGAGAAAACATTTTAAAAAAATATTTAATTTTCCCTAATGAAACAAAACAGTTCTTTACTACACATCACAGAACAATGAAAGTGAATGATTTTAACAGTTATTAACAATTATTTTGCAGTTTGTGGATTTTTTAGGAACGTCTTTTGTTTAAGCTCATATTTCGATTATTTATTAGTTATATTATTCAGTGATGCCAGAAAGAACACAGTTGCAAAAAACACATGAATGGCTCCATAGACTAACACCCTGTTTTATATAGTTTAACCTAAAAGAGAAATTCTTGATTGGGAACTCGTTTTATTTTTCGAGTACTGGTAAACAATTACTCATGAATTCCTCATGAATCCTACAGGTGACATGAATCGCAAGAACCATAAAGAAAACTAATCATTTATTAAAAAAAAATGATAATTCATATTGAAAGTTTATGGAAGTAAAATTACAGAAGAACGCTCTAAATAAAGAAGAGCGTTTTATTTAGAGTAATAATAACCACTGGAGTGTACAATTCACCAGATTGACGATATCCTAAATTGCGGCCGAGAAATGTTCTTTCAACGAAGATTTCATTGTTATTCTTTTTACGATGATCAAACTTTCTCTTGAAAAATATAGGTTTTTATTTTAATAACCCCATGATTTTTTTCATAAGTCGTGATAAAATTAAGCTTTTGAAACAAATATCTCTCTTTGATAAGAAAAATATGCAAGCAAAAGAATTTGTTTTAATTTGTTCATTTCCTATTCGATATTTTATCGGTAAATCCAAACAAACTTTTAAGGATGTCATAAAAATAGAATTTAATAGTATTCAAACAACTGCATTACATTCAAAATTTTATTTTCAACGGTATCCTCTTTATCTTTTTAAATATAAACCTAAAGAGTTTATCTTCAGTTTCATTATATCTTCAACTTTACATATTGCTTTATTAATAATTTAGTACAGTAATATTGCGATTGTTCACAATTAAAGGTGGAGATGTAACACAAAAGGTGAAATTCGTTTTGTAAATTTGAATTTTTGCATGAACCTTAAATAAAGTCTTTAACATATAATATAGATTCATAAAAATAGTGAGAATAAAAATGGTTACGATGAAAATAGTTAACTCAAAAGTTATTGCTATCATCTTTACAGCGAATATGTTAAAGTACAGAGTACTTTTTGGAAAGATTTAATATTAGTCTTTATGTCTTGTCTGGCCAGCTCGGTCGTATCCTGTGTAGTTTTGAAATACTGACCATTAAAGGACAGCCTAGCCGCGGTTTATGGCCAAAACACACGCAGAAAGCAATACAACTAGACTAACTCTATGTTTGGAATTTGGAGTCATAAATCTTTATTTATGTTTGTCAAACATCCAACAGTTATGAATTATTATGCTTTATCCAGCGATCTGACATATAATCTTTGTACACAGGACAATTGAAAGACAATTAAAACAAAATTATTAGTGCAACTTAAATACAAAGTATCAAGTCTTGTAGCAATTTATTTTATTGATTAATATGTTTTAAGCAGGAATATTGAAAATCCTATTATTACTGTTGCCACCACTATTATTATTATTAATAATAATAATAACATTTGATTGTCCTTCTATTTTGTGTTGAAAATTTTATTTAAGTTTTAACCATCTTTTAACAAAAAATACGATTTTTAATTATGGTATTTTTGAATTAGATCTGTTTATTACGTATTAGCCTCAATAATTGAAATAGGGGAAAAATACATTCTGATGATTCTGGTGTTAATCATTACTTCAATATTATGATAGAATATGGGTGAACCATATCAAACAAAAAATTAGTTTTGGTTGTAAAGCGAAAAACGTAAATGTGCAGAATTTCTTCAAGGAGTTCCTGGTAGTAAACCAAACCGTAGGTGATACATTATGATAATACTTGATGATAATATTATATTAAATTAGGCAACGTGAATAAATAAGTACGTGAAATTGGTGGGGGCAGTTGCTAATGTTGTCAAACCAAACTGCATAGTAAATGCATGGCTCCTTTCCTTGTCTTCTCACCGTTCAAAACCAAAAAAAATACTCCTCGAATGGTCTCGATCGCAGTTATACTTCATCAGAAGGTATGTACAGTCCGTTTCAACTGGCGTGACCCAGTCCGCCCATAAGGCAGATGTTTATTTTATCATTGGGCTTAAGACGGCTTTGGCCACGGCATTTGAAATGTACCATACACTACGCTACGTACACAAATTGTACGTCTACATTCCAATCAGTGCAACTGGCGGCAAGGTGTTAATATCCCAGGGCCGCGTTCGATCCCAACCCTTTATCTTTGTAATTGATGGAGGCGCTGAGCAGATTAAACCGCCCGCCACTCCCTCAACGCTCGACGTTGCACATTGAACATTGAATACTGTGCAGTGAACATTGAATATTGAATAATGTACACTTAACATTGAATATTGCATACTGTACACTTATCGTTGAACATTGAATACTGTACACTTAACATTGAACATTGAATACTGTACTCTTAACATTGAATATTAAATAATGTGCTCTTAACATTGAATTTAAAAAAATGTACAGTAAACGTTAAATAATGAATATTGTACAATGAACATTGACTAGTGAACATTAAATACTATACATTGATCATTAAAAATTGAACACTGATCACTTTACATTGAAAAATGTACAGTACACCTCGGATTACCCGAACCCCACATTATCCGGATCCCGGATTATCCGGACCGGGCTATCCAAGAAATTAAAAAATTAAAATCACGGCAAAATCACGATTATAGAGAGTTTTCGGGTGAAATGCGCCTCTAAAAGCTGTAACGTATAATACATTATAATGCACATATAATACATTACTGTACGCATTTGGAATCACAATAGTTGAAGGAATCGCATTGCCTAAACAGTACATTACCAGCATTTTCGTGGACGTAGTTTTCTGGATTGCTACTTTTGAGTAAGTTTTTTGCTATCATTTGACGTGTTATGTTATTACTTAAGAAGAGTTACTGTAATAAGTTATGAGTTCCTTTATGTTTCGTCATGATTATTTTTTCAAGGTTGAGTTATAATTAATTTAATCTTAATAAATTAAATATTTTAATCTGGCGTATTATTCCAAACCTAAAGCGTAAGTACTGTAAACGTAAACATTATATTCGTATAATGAAATATGATCTTAAATTTGTTTCAAAATTAAATCCCCGTAAAATTTAACAGACTAACTTGCTGTTAAGTCTTGATATACCGTTTGAAGCATCAATTTAGCAGGGGCTAAGGTACGCGATAGCTATTTAGGCAATATTGTAATTACCTCGGATAATCCGGATTTTTTGTTATCCGGATCGGTGTTTCGCCACATTAATCCGGATAATCCGAGGTGTACTGTACTTTGAACATTATATACTCTATAGTAAATATTATAGAGTGTACACTGGATATTGAGCGTTCTAACTGTACATCGAACATTACATTATAATATACATTGGACGTTGAATATCGTACACTGAAAATCGCATAGTGTAAATTGATTAATGAACAATGAATACTGCAGGCATACAATGAACATTGAATACTGTACATTAAACACTTAATAATAGAGTGAACATTTGACACCGTGAATTAGACATTTAATACTTTACTTTGAACATTGAGAACTGTAAATTGAATATTGAACATTTAATACCATACATTAATAATTGAATACCGTACATTTAACGTTTAATACTGTACATTGAACACTGAATACAGTAAATTTAATGTTTAATACTTTACATTGAAAATTAAACCTTGTGTACTACAAATTGAACATTATATATTGTACGTTGAACGGCGACTGCACGTACGAGTCTTGATATGGTGCAGTTTCTTGACATTTTACCAAAATTTATCAAAGCATTATAAGTTAATACCGAACCAAAATTGAATGATTCCTATTCACGTTTCGCAGTAAAACACAATAGACATGGGTTTTCAACAATTGACTATCCATGTAAGAATCGATTTCCGTGATAAACTGTGTCGGTTTAATTTCCCTTAGTCTTATCAATAGTGGAAAAATGCCATAATTAATTCTTTATACCGAGAAGAAAGTGACCTTTAAGAAGATGAGGATTGGGTCTTATTTCCCGCTATAAAAGTTGTTTTTATTATATTAATGCAATGCGATTGAAAAAATCGAATGAAAACTAAAACGTAAAATGTTTATTTCAGGGTCGAAACAAATAAAAATAAATTTGGTACTCGCCGTGTTGACCTGAAGTGCCGGATTGGGTTTGACTGAGCGATGATATGATATTCATACGACCGCACTCCGATCGAAACGGAACTGTTTTTAGATCGCTGGAATGAAAATGTGTTTTAGAATCAAATGATAATAATTATTCCGCAACCAATCAATCGCAGTGCAAAAATAAATGATTGGACCGCTTTATCAGTATTGACAGATTGTGACCGTTATTTATTAATGGATTAAATTGTTTGTCATTGATTAAACGTTCAATTTATTTGGTAGTCAGTTTTAATCCCTTTATTCCCTTTCATTGAAAATATTTCCCCAACAAAAATCAACGATTAGTACGGATTAAATCCCAAAAGATATAATTTCTTTACATAACTAAATCAGTCTTATAGAATGCAATGTCACAGATTAATTGCGCACAGTTACACATGTAACGTTGTGTTAGGTGTAAATCTATGATGGCGCATTATATTGCTTTATTTTTGTGACAGATAATTGCACCCATCAATTTAGGAAGCAAATCCAACCATTCTATTTATAAGTTTAAATAAAATGTCGAAGTGATTGCGAAGAGTTTAAAACAAACCGTTTCAAAGTCGACGGAACGATTCGTATTATCGCCGGAAGATCCGGCGTTCAATCAGCTGATAAACGAGCGCCTATATGTGTTAACTTAGTCAAACCGGAAATGGACGAATAGAACGTTTTATTGTGTTTACCTTTAAATGAATGTTTTATCGCCCGATTTGTGGTTTCGGTGTTGAACAAGTCCGGATTCGTAGGTTGTAATTTAGATGTGTTTTTATCTGTTGGTAGTGTTGTATTTCATGTCCACATTCATGTAACTTTCCCAATATTGGAATAATAATAATGCCTTAATTTATAACATTAAATATAATTTTATAATGTAGGACGCAGAAACATATATATACAAAAAGAAGGGATAACGTTACATAATTTAAAGGAATTAATTTAAAGAGATCTTGTGAAAGCAGTTGAGCAATGAAGACAAGGAATCAAATGTCTAATATTTACATTGTAATTCACTAAAAGGATTAAAAAATGAATGAATGAATGAATGAAAATTCTTTATTTAACTACGCAAAGTTAGGGCCTTATGCCCTTAACAGGTATATATTTATCTATATATACAAAATAATAACAGAAGGATGAGTTAGGGCCTACTGAATAACTATTTACATAAAAATATAACTAAAAAATTAACTAGTCTGATATTTACTGAAAATATGTACAAAATCGGTTGATAAATAAATATTAGAAAGGAAGTACAGTACATACTTATTTAAGTTTAATAAAATTTTATTTGAAGCACATAAATTTAGATTCTGGATAATATTTTAGGTCTACCAACTGGTTCAACCCTCAAAACCCAGACTGAAGCCTGGGAAAAAATAACTACCTAGTTCTAAATATACATAATCAAAATAAGACACATTTAAACTAAAAATGTGTCAAAAAGGAATAACCTCTCTTAAATAATAAATTATCACATATAAATAAATTAAAGAAAATTAGGGAGCAATTTATTTCAAAGCGTCTTATCGTTACAATTTTTATAATTATCCGATTCTCTTAACTTGCACTCATTTTCACCCCTTCCCCTTTCTCCGCCCCCCCCCCCTGCAACAAGTACACATCACCCCTCTAGCAATGTCTGGGGCTGATGTCCATGTGTTAAGATCCATCGCCACTCTCCCCACTCACCGCCCGGCCTGATGTCCACTTCCGCCTCTCAACAACTCTTTCAACTTGATGCCCACTCTCATCATCGTTCTTTATCCTGACACATTTCAACAAAATGTGTTGTGAACTGAGTGGATTCAAGGAGCACAACTTAAAATACTATTTTTTTAGCATGCCAATGATATATTTGAGAAATTTTGAGTTATGATATTTTCACACTTTCTAGCATTTCTTAGACAGTCGAAATGTGTTTTAAAGGAGATTTAACAGTTTTTGGCGTTTAAAAACAAACGCAGCTGTTTATTAGCTGTAATATAAATAGCTAATAAATGTTAATTTATTTTCATTGGGTGTTTTGCGGCTGTATTTAAAAAGCTCAAAACTGAAAGTTAAAACTTTTATTCAAGTCTAGAATGTAAAAATTAAATTAAAACTAAAAACTTATTCAAACAAAAAAGTCTAAATTATAAAAGTGAATGTTTGCAAACTGCATGAAATGCATCTGAATTCCGGTGTTAATCTCGTGACTGTATTACTGAGCTTTATCTCTGATGATTATTTTACGGAAACGAGTTTAATGCGGTCGTTTGTCATTAGCCTTACCGGAAATTTCTGGTCCCAATCAACTGACGAAGTCCTGATAGTGTAACATGGCTATGTGAGAGAATGGATTGCTTAATTGTGTTGTTACTGTGAAACTACTTTTATGGTTATAGGGCAAAATAGATCGATTATTTTTCATAACTAATGTAAAATATTGAGTAAAAACACCAAACTTTGAAAAAAAGATTTACCTTTAAATTAATGACGTAAATCAAACAGTACCGATAACTGCATCTATTATGCACGATTTTCATTAAATATAAGCTCACTATCAATGGAAAAAGAGAGAAGAGAAAGCAGTTAATATTTCTAACATGACAAGTAAAGTGGTCTATTTAGACACTCGAGATTAACAGCTTTTAAGAAGCCATGAAAGTCTCTACAAATTTAGCGTGAAGGCAGTATTTATCACTCTGAAAACTTTTGAATAACACGACAGAGACCATGTCTCATGTCGGGCGATCGGATGGCTGGAAATTGGAAAGTGGTTTATGTTAGAACTTACTAGGCCTACATTACGTTCGTTAAATTTTTTCTTAATCCTCGCTTAATAATAGCAACTTAACGTAATTGTTTTTGCTCAAAACAAACGTAAATTAAAATTACACTTAAGAAACTTGAATTCAGCTTAACAGTGAAAAATAAACGTGAGCATTTAAGATTGTTACATTGTAGGTGAAATGTTTTATAAAAAGTTAATTGTAATAGGGGGAATAAAAAAACAGTATTGTAGATAGTTTCTTTATAATTTAATTTTTCTACTAAAGGGAAGTTTCAAGTTTCAAAGTCACATTTTTTTAAAGTTAAGGTTAATTAATAATATGACGCTATGGGAAAAAACCTTATTTGAATTAAATTACTGACCTTAAAGCTCCTATCCATCCTAACTTCGCAATAAAAATAAATTTGAGTGTTTCAAAAATTGAATTAATCCACCAAAAAAAGGTGAGGGTAACCAAACTAAATAAAATCAACAGTGATGATTGAAATTAAATTTATTTTGTTGCAAGGTAATGGTAAATGACTGCATTCGTATTAAATAGCAAATAAGAAGCAGCAGAACTACGCATTGGAACTTGTCGGAGATTCACAAAGAGCAGCCAGACTGTCGCCAAAACGTCTGCCAAACCGATACTTTCGTCGAGTCTGGGCTATAAAACTTTCATTCGCAGACAGTATGGCTCAATACAGTAAACACATATGTGAGTTGAACAAATTCACTGCGGTCATGAAAGAGATATTTAGTACTAGAGGGAAGGCAGACTCATCCAGACATTAAAATATTGTTTAGGATTCAAGATAGAAATACATCATTGCATCGGTTACTTATATGCCAGAAGTTGGAATTGTGTCACGATGTGAATTTAAATTTTCATCTAGGGACCAATTTAAAGTTGCATACAGCTCGAAGCGATGTTAAAAAATTTGAAGCGAAATGAGATTATGTTTCACAATTTTAACAGGTTGAACAATGATTTGTACATATTGTAAATTCGGAAAATTAAAACTGTATAAATCTTTACGTGGAGAATTATTTAGCATAAGTAAAGATAGTATACTTCAACTAAATTTAATGATGGTTGCGTGATAGTAGGTGCTGGAATAAAAACTACTTGTCGTCGATTTTTATCTTGAAAGGTGTCAAATTAAAGCTTGGAATCTCATGACGTACAGTTGTTAGATGTATTTCGATATCTTTTAGGGCTTTGTCACAAAATCGCTTGGACGGGACCCTTGTCATGGGTTTTAGCAGTGTTCAAAGCTTGATCTGTTTTCTATCAAAACATAACGTCGACGTCATAATTTGAAACAGTTTTAATGGTTATCAACCAGAAGCAGCTCTTACTCATCCAACAGGAGGGAAGACCCAAGCAAAGCTGGGTTAATAGATATCAAGTACAAATTAAATGATTGGTTTTAAATTAGACTAGTAAACCGTGACACATTGATTTAATTATTTAAGAACACAACAAGCCAAATGTGACAAGAAAACCGTGAGACTAAATTGGTTTCATTTGTACAATACCGCTGACAATACACCTGTAGGATAAGAGGATAATCAATGATAATACACATCAAACCAAATGTGGCAAGTGAACCGTGATACTAGATTGGTTTCATTATCTAAATACAAAACAAACCAAATGTGACAAAGTTTGCGGGACTCCCACAACCGAATCAACACAGTGTATGAATCTGAATACGTCACATTTGCGCTTCCGACAAAAACAAATCACGGATTTAGGCCGGACAAACCGCACCGTGTCGAGCCCCCCCCCCCGGCTACAGCCGTGCCGTGCGTTATCTCTTTGTACCACGTCACAAACGACAGCGAATATTTATCGCAACGAATTTCGGTTTTAATCAACTGATAAACGAACGTTCGCTTCGTCTGACTGAAGCGGTCGAGGGTGTTCGCTGCATGAAAGGGAGTGGTTTATTGTGTCTACCTCAATTGTGATCAGCGATCAGCGTATATACGAGTATGTTCGGAAAGTAAGTTCCATTTGGAAGTAAAAGGTTTCTCAGTGCATTTACAATATTATTACTGTATACATCTTAAAGAGCGTACCTTGAACTACTTTTCTCCATAGTTCCCACAATATTTAGGTACTTGTCATATCCAGGGAGAAGCTTTTCAATTCATGTTGAAAAGAATTCTGCCGCCTGTGCACGCAGCCACCCGCTAACACAATCTTTAAGTTCATCGTCATTCACAAACCGACAAAGGTTACAATGAAGTACAGAAGAGTTCGTGAATTTTTTTGGAAACACTCAGAAAGATCAGTAATTTTGAATTTATTTTTTCCCGAACTGTAAAGATGGTCGCACTAATGTCCACGATGAAGAGAGGATTGGCCAACCATCTGTCTGATCTCGTTGCCAAAACCAACGATACAGTTCGGGAAAAAAGGAAATTCAAAATTACTGATCTCTCTGAGTGTTTCCTACAAATTTCACGGACTCTTCTGTATACCATTGTAACCTTTGTCGGTTTGTGAATGACGATGAACTTATAGATGGCGTCAGCGGGTGGCTGCGAGCACAGGCGGCATACTTATTTTCAGTACTAATTGAAAAGCTTCTCCCTAGATATGACAAGTGCATCAATGTGATGGGAACTATGTAGAAAAGTACGTTAAGGTACGCTCTTTAAGATGTATATAATAAACATGTTGTAAATGCATTGAGAGTTTTTTTCTCCCAAACGGAACTTACTTTCCGAACGTACCTCGTATAGTTTTAAAAATATTTCAGGCTTACTGGAATATTTAAAAAAAGTTTATCTACGACCATTGCAATAAGCACCAATTATGGTATTACAATAAACATTATAATGATATACATTAAAACACCAAAAACCATGCAGTACTCTAATGACGACTTTAGAGTACTGGAGTCACTTTAGAGTACTGGTTCTAGACCAATGAGAGCTCGGCATTTGACGGAAGTAGTGTCATAATAACAATTACGCAATTCGCACATCAGCTGATTGTTGCATTACGATTCATGTTTGAGTTTACTTATCCCATCAGCTGATTGTTCCACAACGATTCATGGTTCAGTCTACTTATTTGCCTAACCTCAAATTTTAGTTGACCTATTCCATCATTACTAAAAGTCATGAGTTTTGTTTAACTTCGGGGGAAATTTTGTCGTATATTGTTGGTCGTAGATAAAATAGTGTATGCAACGATTGTATTATGCCTTTAAGCCACTCGTGAGATATTTAGAACACGAGCGAATCACTCGTGGCCAGGGCCGGCTCAAGAGTTTTAGGCGCCCTAGGCGAAAATACTGCTTGGCGCCCACCCCCCTCCCCCCACTTAATAACATTAAGTTTTAATGATTTTATTAAAATTTTAATAATCACTTAACAATTATTTTTACTTCCTTGTGTGGTTAATTTTTTATGAGTACTTTTGTACAAACAATACTATAAGATACTTGACTTGTAGTATCGTAAATAAATTACAATTCTTCACCTGATTTTTTGTCGAGTCTTTTAGGAGATACAAGCATATCATTGTTATTAAATTTAAAGAAAGATACAAATCGAAACGTCCTATTATGAGATTTGTAGGATTTGTTGTTTAATTAATATATTTTAAGATGATTTTTGTTCTTTATTATTTATTACATTACACGCATAATTTTGGGAACTTAAATTCTTTTATTTTATTAGAATCTATCACCACGGTAAAACCGTAGGTGATACATGCGTGAAAGTTGCTTGGGGTCATTGGTGACAAGGGGTCGATCAGTGCACATTCCCCGAACAATTTTATTTACTTTAAAGATAAAACATTAAGCAGCCAATAGCAGACTTTTTTTTTAATACACAATGTAATGAAACAGTTACGGTTTTATGATAATGCTTTTTGAAACTTGCCAGTTGTTTTTCCTTGGTCACGAAGTTTCTTAAGTACTGTAAATATTTTTTGTAATGAAAGGAAACTCAGCCCGTGTAATTTTGGTATTCCCAAGGCAACACTTGAAACCCTCAAATTTGGAAATGGAAAATTTTGTTCAGGTTTTAAACCAGTGACTTAGAGATTATTGAAACCCCTCATCGTCTTAAGTAATCCCACAGAGAAGAAATAAGGGCATTTTTAGCCCTCTTATTTCTTCTCTGTGGTAAGCCATATGAACAATTGGTTCGCCCCTATTTATTAAGGGGCATCATCAGGACTATCTAAATTTGGTTACAATTAATGTTTTTTCATTAATTAAACAGCAATTCCTTGTAGCCAACAACAATAATTAAACCAGTGAATTTGAAGACAAATCACACTTTACAACTCTGTCAGAGTCATCTAACATGTATGCTCTTTTGAGTGATATTTGACTTTCTATGCTTGGTTGCACAATTATCCCAAAAAACGGCTTTGAGTTTTTCCATCATATTCTGAAAATGTTGTAAGTTATTTCTGGCTAAAAACGAGAGGTGTTCAAGTCACATCGCTAGAAAATAATCTAATAGCGTGGGTAATAAAAGAAATTTGAGTATAAAAATTCAGTACTGTATTTAACATTGGACCTCATGGGTTGCCATTTTACGTATTGGCAAAATGAAAAAGAAATAAATGAGAAGTACTGTTATAATTAAACAGTCAATTTCCAGCTCCTACAATATGTTTTCATTGTACTACTGTATACTCAATATTGAAGGCTGCACATCGAGTAATCAATATACATTAATTTTATCCTCTGAAAAATGTGCTCATAAAATGAGGCTTTATAAAATTGAGGAGGAGATGATTCTTTGGGCAAAAATATAAAAATAATGGTAAGAGATTTAAATAAGATATTATTTCAACAGGTTATGAAAAAATATATATATAATTAATGTAGGACAAGAGCCGGATTTACGGGTGTCGCGGCCCTAAGCCCTGTTTTCTGTGCGTCCCCCTGAGGCCCCCAACGGCCGCGTGAAAAGTGTTGACCTTTTTTTAGCTCAATTATGTAACCAAATTATCCCCTCAAATTCACTCTAAATGCCTTACTTTCTACCATGTGTGGCCCCCTACGGTCGCACGACCCTAATCCCGGGCTTTCCGGGCCTAGTGACAAATCCAGCACTGTGCGTGCAACTCAAATAATCAAAAAAACTTTTAGACAAGATATTAAAAACAATAATTTACAAAGCAAAAACATACTACTAGCCAGCATTGGGAAAATAGTGGACTACAGTGGACAGGTCTTGAATTCGGCTGTCAAGATAAAAATAAATCTAAACTACTATACATAGCGGCCATGGCGCCTAAAGAGCAGAGAATATCATGCTTGCCATATGTCTTGGCATGCTTGTCGTATGTTTATAGTCATACGTTTAGGAGAGTAGGGGTTTCCCATTGGAAATAAGTTTATAAAGTGTTTAGAAAAGTAACAAGCAGAGCGTAATGTTCCCGAGCTATTCCCAGATTATAAATTTGTAATTTAACAAAATGTAAATTAAATTAGCATTTATGCTATTTTCATTATTGTCTTCCCAAAATAAAAGTTTTTGATTGCTTCCGCCATAGCTTTTTTGACAAACGGGGACGCTCTGCGCCCCCTTCGGCGCCCCTCAGGCCCTGGCGCCCTAGGCGGTCGCCTAGTTCGCCTATATGGTAGAGCCGGCCCTGCTCGTGGCTTAAAGGCATTCATTATACAATCGTTGCATAAACTACTATTATCTACGACCATTGCAATAAGCACCAATTATGGTATTACAATAAACATTATAATGATATACATTAAAACACCAAAAACCAAGCAGTACTCTAATGACGACTTTAGAGTACTGGAGTCACTTTAGAGTACTGGTTCTAGACCAATGAGAGCTCGGCATTTGACGGAAGTAGTGACATAATAACAATTACGCAATTCGCACATCAGCTGATTATTGCATTACGATTCATGTTTGAGTTTACCTTATCCCATCAGCTGATTGTTCCACAACAATTCATGGTTCAGTCTGCTTATTTACCTAACCTCAAATTTTAGTTGACCTATTCCATCATTAGTAAAAGTCATGAGTTTTGTTTAACTTCGGGGGAAATTTTGTCGTATATTGTTGGTCGTAGATAAAATAGTGTATGCAACGATTGTATTATGTCTTTAAGCCACTCGTGAGATATTTAAAGAAGTTAGTGGTAACTTCTTTCTTAGTGGTAAGTTAGGACACGCGCGAAGCGAGTGTTCTAATTTACATCTCACTCGTGGCTTAAAGGCATTCATTATACAATCGTTGCATAAACTACTATTATACCGGGTGTCCGAAAAAGAACTCCCTAATTTTGAAGAACTTAAATTTGTAATTTGTAAATCATATCGACTCAAATTATGTATTAAATGATAGGAAAACTCGCCAAGTTTTTGATACAAGTCACAAATTTTTTGGTGGATTTTACTTTAGGCTCATGGAAAACAAAAAACAAAAAATCACATTTTCCCTTTGCACCAGTAGTTCTTAAAAATCACGTTGTAATGAGTTTTTTTTACAAGATTTAACAGTTAACTTGAAAACTATGCATGCTACAGAACCCTCTCAGTTTATGTTTAAAACCTCTTACTTTTACTAAAACTTGGTTATTTCCCTTTAATTTGGTAAAAATAAAAATTTTGGGGTTTTCCAACTTTAGCAGTATGGCACACGAAACACAAAAAAACAATTTGTTCGTTTCTAAAACTCATTTCTCAGGACCCAAAAAAGCTACAAACCTGCAAAAACACCCAAACTGTAGGGAAGAATTCATTTTCTTTAATGTTGTAAACTGAGAGGTTTCTATAGGATTCATAGTTTTCAAGATAACTGTTAAATCAAAAAAAAAAATTAAAACATGATTTTTATTTACTACTAGTACACAGGGACAATTTGATTTTTTGTTTTAAGTTTGCCATGAGCCCAAAGTGAAATTCAGCAAACATTTGTGACTTGTAACGAAAACTTGGTGAGTTTACCTATCATTCAATATATAATTTGAGTCTATTTGATTTATAAATTGAAAATCAGAGGTCATCAAAAATAGGGAGTTCTTTTTCGGACACCCGGTATAGCTTGTGGGTTGAAAATCTTTGAAAATCGTTTGAAGACAAGTAATCAGTTTATTTTGTAACAAAACAAAACAAGTTTCATTGAAAATACTTGCTCCAGACAAAGGTTTGTGTGTTTGTGTTCAGTACTTCATAGCAAATATTTCATTTTCAACAAAAGTCTGAATATATTTTATTTCAAAATACAATAAAATCGTTTGTATTCAACACCGTGAGGAGAAATCAAGCGGACGCACCGCCCACAGAACAAAGAATCAAAAAGTAATAAAAGCAAATATACTCTTCTCCTACATTGAAAAAGTTTACGCATCAGCGAATCCAATAAATGTGGTAAAGCCAAAGGGAAGAGGACATGAGAGTAAAATTGCATTGAGCATCTGAATTTTGAGTCGTTCCTTTTCTTGTTCACATTTTTTCCGAAATGTTTATGTTGAACGTTATTAAAATACATATTACTTTGTGAATGTTCGTACACGTATCCAACTTCTATCCTCCTCATTTTTATAAAAAATGTATTGATATTAGTTACAGTTCGCGCATTATATCTCCGGCTGTGGCTACTACGACGCTACTAACCGTATCATTTTATATTTTTATCATATGATCTTGGTAAACACAGCGTTTGACAAACAGCGGGACTGTAGAACAATGTTTTCAAAAAAGTACCCACTCTCCCCCCGCGCCTTGCAACCAGCTGACTCTGCTATATAATGCGCAAACTGTATAAATGGTATTTATTTTCTAGGTAGTTTTATATGTTTCTGCACCAAGACAAACTTATCGCAATCAAATTTCAACCTAAAATCCAAACTTAAAATTAACGCTTTTGGATTCTAACCCATACTCTCTTGCATTGAAGCTGAAAACGTTGACCAGCATGGGTAAGTTGTAGAAATAGTTAAGTTGTCAATAATTGGAAAAACAAATATCAAAGGTGATGAACCCTACACTTAAGGTCTTTTATTGCATAGGAAAAATGTCCTATGAAAATTCAAAGATTCCGTTGTTTATATCTCGATTTCTTAATTTAAAAACGATTTCTATTGATAACTACACCAAATAAATATAACATTACTACTTTCCTTTCCAACATCAGATTGATTAACTATGTAATCCTCTTCACATGATTACCTCCGCTCCACTCAGTTATCAGTTATCAGGGCGAGATAACAGCTTTAGTGTCGCTTATCACCCGCTGAGCCGCTGAGTTACGTATCAGGCGGCCAATTTAACTAAAAGGTTAGGCCCAATAAAATTAGCTCGTGAAACTGTCGCAGCCCCCAACCCGCAGGTGCGTGTAACCCTATTGTTGTGTCTTTGGGCTTTGGGGCGGCCCAATCGCTCTATTTTACACGATTTACCAGATAAAAGCAGTGATTGGAGTTTGCAATTTATCACCTAATAGGGTCAAACGTTTCCTTTCATTGCTTCCTTGATTGGATTGCAAACAATTTGGCTTAAAACACGCTATAAATGATGCGTAGTTGAATTCAATATACAAGATCCAATAAAATGCCGACAACGTAAAAACCACGGTGCAAATTTTGATGAATATACTATGTCATCACAGGGCACCTCATCTAAGTAGTTTCCTTATTAATAAATGTTGTAATAACAGTATGCTGTAAAAGAGACTAGTTGTATGTAGGGACCGAAGCCCTTAATTACAGGATATTTGAAATCACGCTGTAATTTAATTACAGGATCTTTCAGTATATCTCATAGTTAGTTTCGTTTAAAATAAAATTCTCTGGAATACTGCGTTTTCTCCATACACATATTTTACTTTAAAATTATATTCCTATGTTACATCTTACTGCGCCAAGACAAATTCAAAATCATGTATAACATACATAATTTTTGTGCCTCACGGAAAAACTACGTATGTAACCCCGTGCTCTTTCCAACGACACCTATATTATTAAAATCAGTTCAGAACCTTAGGAGGAGTCATCATAGCAATACCCCTCAGCGTATTGAAAATGAAATAATAATAGATTCGAGACGTTTACGGAGTCTTAACCACAAAAACACCTCAGCGTATTAAAACAAATGTAATACATTCGTAACATTTGGCAACAAAATTTATTGGTGGGACATTTAATTTAGCGTGGCGCTAACGGGAACATTGTTGTGTAGGGATATAGTTTTCACCCTCCGGCGGCAGCCTGACAGACAGCGGGAGGGTGCGGGATGGTGGGTCTTACTTCTCTGGGGGAGAATGATGGAAGAGCGAAACATTGCACATGAATACAACTAATCGTTAGGAATGGATGTAGGAAAGCATAACGGATGTTCATGTATATTCATAACTGATGAACCAACAACGGACTGATAGAGACAGACAATCTTATAAAGTTTCATCGTGGGAAATGATTCTACATCACATATTATGATTATTGACAAATTTTCAAGAAATTATAATTTTTTAACGAAAAAGTTATGTTTAAAAATAACTTTGTGAGACATCTCTGAAATAAAATTGACTGATGGCTTATACGTTTTGGTTTTTAAAATGCACATTCAACATAAACGCCTTCCAGTGGTAATATCTTACAGTTGAGACAATCATGGGACAACTTCAACGTCAACGGATGCCTTAATTATGAGCTATAATAAAAATTCATTCTATTATTCAAGTTAGCTGCATTTCTAAATATTTATATGAAATGTAATTATATTTGGTATGCAAAAAGAAGAGTTTATTTTACTGACAAATCTAGTAAAAGACAAATATATACACGGAGGAGCAAACAAAAATTTAGACATAATTCCAATACATAGGCGTTTCAACAATAAAAATACTCAAACATTTATATAATTTGTTTAGCGGCAATCTGTACAAATTAAAATGATTCAAATGAATTTATTTGGCCATAAAACAATGAGTAATAGGCTATGTCAACTTAAATATAAAGAACATAATGCAGTATAGTTTTCTTGACTAACAAAATCAGTCCATGCAATAAATTAAAATCAAAATCAAGCATGCACTTTCAAAATCATGTCCATGCACAAGCACAAATGACAGAAACAGTGCAGGCACTAATAATGGCAAATTGCGATCAAAAAGCACGCCATGCAAGAAAAAAACCATGCGAAAAAATAAAGAAACCAAAATAAAAAATCATGAAAAAGAAATTTGAAAATAGCAGCAGACGGCGCCTACCTTTGAGGAGGAACATACAACACTTAGATACAGTTTCTAAAGTCTAATTGATACGCATGTCCAGAAGATTTGCTGGATCAATCACATTAATTTGTCAAAATTGAAACAATTCACTTCCTCCCAATAAGTATTATCTTTACAACTCAACTAACTGAATCCCAACAAGCAACCCATCCAGGGATTCTCTACAGACGCAAACAGCGGCTGCCGGCGGCACAACTGATTCCCCATAAATCCCGGGAAAGTGTCTCCAGAACGTCTTGTCTCTGGAACTGTAACAGTTAGTGGCCCTGACTGTGGCAGTTAGTGGGAAAGTGTCGCGCCTCGCCTCCCCTTGCTGGTCCGATATTTCATTTACCCGTATCGTCTCCGCCGTTCGTCTTGTTTTCATGTTCAGTCACACTTTCTTATCTGGTTTCTTCCCCGTTTCATTCCCGTCGTTTAAAATCAATAAGGATCAATGAGGATGACGGTTATTTGAGCGAGTTTGCGACTGGAAAGATCCGCAACATTTCACTGCTTTATGGCGGTGTGGTTTGTAAATGCAACACTGCTTGTGAAAGGTACTCCCTAATTAATTGCTACAAGTTTTTCTTTGTGTTATTTAAGTTGTTTTACCATGAAAATAAAAGATACGTTGAAATACAACGTGTAACCAAAGTTTTAATTACTACATCGTGGGGATTTTTCTTACTTCTTCCTTATACTTATGGGGTGATGAGGCTTTACAAGAAAAGACACAAATGTTGATATTTTCACAGATTATTTGGCGGGTTCAAAAGAAAATGTTACCAACTTTTCAACTCACCATAGGTTTTGTGCTTTTTATTGTTGTTATCCTGTCTGTTTATTTATTTATTTATACACATGTATTTACTGTTAATGTATTTATTTATAGTTATATATTGAAATTTTTAATAATATTGTTATATTTAAATATTGAATTTATATGTTCAGTGCTGGTTCAAAGTTGCTCTCGAAATGAAGCAGAAGATCAAGGACTAAAAGATACTCAACCTCAAAAATCAATATATTCAATAAGTGAACTGCTTCTTTATGATTGGGTTATACCTGTTCTAAAGCATGTAAATAAAATAAAATAAAATAAATAAAAAATATTTCATACTTAGTGTACATTACTTAACTTGAAAATGAGTCAAGTTTTCAATTGATGCGGATCATAAATTTATAGATTATGTGAAACAAAGAATCGACATCAGAAACTAAAACTCATTTTGAACCATCTTCTAAAAAAATAAGAAAATTGATATTATTGTTTATCAACTACATAGTATATGTAGTTGGGACTGAAAAATGTTTTGAACAACAAATTTTTAATCATGTTACATTAAATGTTGTACCTCATTGTGATTGTGCTGAAAACTAGAGCAGAGGAGAGAGAACCCAAGAGCACTTCAGGCTCTTACGACAGCGGTTGACGGCTAATTTTGTCGGGTGTAACCTTTTAGTAAGATGAGGCGTTAATTAACATTATCCAGCTAATTTGACCCTCAGGGCCCAGTGAACAGATGAACTGTGTATTTTTAATTATTTTTAATAATTATAAAATTTCAAAGACTCGTCAAAAAAATCCCGTTTTTAAACTTTAATATTTTCGATAGAGTAAATAATCAAAATACTTCTGGCTCCGTTTTTTTTTAACAATTGCAAAATCATTTTAAATCAACTGCACTAAAAAAGTTTACAAAATAGTAAAATGTAAATTTAACATAATATCTTCTTGATAAACCTATCAAACATATCATAAAGTGATGACCAAATTATAATGAGTTAAAACTAGAGTTGTGCCTGCCTCAGCGGTTGAGCCAGTTAATAAATCTCTCGGCGCAGGAAAGATAACTCTCTCCCATTCTAAGAGAAACGTTTTTATTTAAAGAAGCCATTGTTTACGACGTTATTACGGTTATTTCCAGAGATATTTATTTTTCGTCTTTACAAATTTGCTGAAACCTTTTTTCTTCCAAAATTTATTTTGATAGTGTAAATCCCTAACAATGTTCCCTAAGAATGTATGTTTAATATTTTTATAGATTAGTGTAATAACTCGAATTAATTCATTTCTGTTAAAATTACATCGTATACATACAATTCGTCTTAGAGCGATCACAATGTGACACAAATTAAATCACCAGATAAAACTAGGACCATTTAACATTAGGCATGCACAAACACATTTCAATCAATTGAATTTATTGAGTCAAGTGCCATTTTTGCAGTTTATTGTTCTTCAACTATTCCTACGTCTAATTTTTACCTATATTGATTTTTAACATTTTTAAAACGCCCATAATCGAAATCCTCACTCCCTACACAAAACCCCCACCCCCGCGCGATTCCCGTGCCGAGCACGTGTCCCGATATCAGCGCAGATAACCAAATCACTCGCCATTTGTTGGAATCACATCGGCTACGAATGATTGAGAGGATGATTAATCACTAAATTATCATGTGCACACAATCCCGTCGTTTATCTACGTATCCGTCACATGCCCCCCCCCCTTCAATTGTCATATGAGCCGAGGAAGGTTTATAAAAAATACCCCCGTTGCAACAGACCTGCATACTAAGCGAATTTTAAATGCAAAACAACATATTTCAATCAAACAGCGAGATTTGATATGTTTTTGTAAGCTCCATAAGAATAACGTGGGGAATGAGTATGCAGGTTTGCTGGTACAGGTATATTAAAACTGGGTGGTTTTCATTCATCATTCAGTAGATCTGAACTGCAAGATTCTAATAACCAAGTTTTATCAAAATATATTGTGAAATAACAGAGATATAGAGTTTTACTTACATCCCACAAGGTTAACATTGAGACAACGTACTGTCTTTACCACTTTCAATATCTCGGTAACCAATGACCTATGATTCAGAGGTTCAAGTTCAGTGATTAAAGATACTAAATTGTTTGTTTTTTTAGCTGAATTCAATGGTGCCAACCAAAATTCGTGAAATTTTATTTTTCTATTTAAAAAAACTCATAAAACCCATTTTTGGGGGAGTTTATCCCCCTTTGCACCCCCCCGCTTCCGGTGGTCCGATCGGGCTGGTTCACGAACTCGTCCGAGTGATTACACACGTCTGCACCAATTGTCATTAAGATTGGACCATTTTTACGGCCGCTATCGTGCTAACACACACACACACACACACACACACACACACACATATATATAAATTAATTAAATAAAAATACCAACTCACATTAATAATCAGTAATATTTCGGAAAAAAATCCTTCGAAATATATATAAATTGAAACGAATGGTGTTTTAGCTTCTGTGGCCCCAAAACGAAAAGTTTTCATGGTCTCGGGCTTAGGTCTTACCATGAGTACTACGGTACTAGCTTCTTCCCTATAGGGGAAATTCGCTAAAACTGAGTTTAATATTTAAATTCATGTATTTGGTATATCGAAGTTTTTAACCCATTGGCATTGAAGCTGACTGCATTTACATGTTTAATAGGTATTGCAGTGGACATCACCTGTTTTGCTTCTTGTATAGAGGAGGAGGACACGTTTTTTATTTCTTATTTTAGTTCTGCAAATTGTCAATACATATGGACAATCAAAAAGGGCATAACCAAAATATTAGACCAAATACAGCAAAAAGTATTAACATATTAAAATTTGAACTGGAGAAGAAAATTGGTATGTCAGTGTTAAACCTAAAAAAAAATAATGCGAACTGGAGAAGTAATGCTAAACATTTGACAGCAGTCTAATAAACTGTTATGTGTATATCAGTTTGCCTTAGTAAAACCTTTTGAAAATTATGAAAAAGTACTTCTTCCGTAAAAAGTGATTGTAAAAAATGTTTTACAAACCACCGAACAGTACGTTTCAAGAAAGTCGTGAATCTTCATTTTTATTTAAATTTATGGACAATTTAGTTAAAAGCTCAGAGTAATATTGATGAAACCTGACCACAATAAGGATCATCAGTTACTATTAACTCTTGGCATAACCTTGTCAGTTACCGTTAAATGGTTAGTAGGATGACGTAGAGAGGAAATTTAATCATAGATGAAAAATGTATACTAAAATAATTCATTCAATGAAAAAGTTTTTTGGGACTTGTACGGTTGACGGAACTCTGACGTTCATTTAAAAAGGTGTAAGCTAGAGGAAAGATGTTTGCCCATATGTTATTTATTGACGGATAAATCTAATTGCTTCTTGGCGGTATGTTTTATTTGTGATGGAGTTTTCTAAGTATGCACTATTTCGGCTACTCATCACTATTATAATAAAAAAAATTCTTTTGTTTATTATTATAATAGTGATGAGTAGCCAAAATCGTGCATACTTAAATCTAATTTCATTGCAATCGCCATTTTATTTATAACTGACAGGATACAGGCAAGTCGTGATGCAAATATTGTTTAGTTTAGAGTTATGACAAGGGTAGTAGTCTTTACCCAGAACATTAAATTTAAGAGGTCTCACAAGTGGATTCATCTACTTTTGTCAAAAAATATATATATATTGACTTGTCGTACCATAGACATACTTCTTTACCATTTACCGTTACATGACCGGATTTTTAAAATTTGTTTTAATTTTAATAAAATAAGACCCTTAGGTTATTGAGACTTTCTTCTGAACACAGAGTGATAATACGTCGTTCCCAAAAAGAACTGACAATACAACTTTTTTGTAAGGCAACCCTAATATCAACAATAAACACCTTGAAAAAATCAAATACATATATCACTTAACAATAATGTTTGCTTAAGGTGTAGTATTGAAACGAATTTTACAGCTATAGAGAATAAGCTGGTAGTTAAGATTTCGGCGTCTTCCACAAACTCGGTGAATTGCCCTATTTGGCCAAACTGCCGGCGTATGGCGCGCTGGGTCGTTTTGGAGCCATTCTCGCTAAACACTTCCCGATTGAATGTTTACGCCCGAAACGCGATCCAGTTTGAAGCGGAAAATGCTGAATTTTCTTACCAGAAGTTTGATTGACGAAGGTAAGAGAAGTGATTGAAAAATAGGTTCGAAAAATATTTTAATTGACCAAATTGAATTCTTCTAGTGATTTCGGTAGGTCAAAGGCCAATTGTAAAAGTATTTTTAAATTATGAAAAATAAAATCATAATAATGATTAATTACAGCAAACTAAAATTCAAATTCCATTAACAATAGAGTAATGCCTTCTAAGCCTCTATGAAGAACGGGTACTTTTTTTTTGTTGAAATAACAATTATATTGGCTGTTAGAGGTGAATTAAAATATTTTATTGGGTATCTCACATGCAAATGCGGTAATGACAAATATTGTATTCATAATTTTAAATTAGGACAATTATGAGTATTATCAGATATCATAATGGAAGGCTTGGACTGCAGAAATCAAGTGTAAAGCTGTAAAAAATTTGGACTGCAGAAATCAAGCGATAAGCTGTAAAAAATTTACCTTCTGTCAATACGTAAATAAGCAAATTAAGAAATATACTTTATGGAGAAGAATGAAAACCTACTCCATATATTATTAAAAAACTTATCTTTTTTATGCAAAAAACAATAGGAGTGTTCAATCCAAAACCTTCTTTATTATCGATTGGTGTTGCTTTGGTTTACACCACTGGTTTACTTTACTTCAACGAAATAGTATTTGTAAGAAAGAAATGCGTCTATTCAAGTGGAACCAGAGTGATCGAAAGTGGGTACCCAACTTGAGGCGAGATTAGGTTTATCTGTTCCAACTGATGCGAGTTGAAAGTTTCAAGTCAACGTTTCAAAGTTGACTCTCTGCACGTTGCGAATTTCAACTCCAACTCCACACTTTTAGAATGATTTGATTGATTTCAATCAAGTTTGGATTTGTCTTTATCGGGGGAAACCTAGAGTGGCAATTGTGGAGTTTCGGTTCTTTAAACGTCAGATTTTATGACAATTGCGATAAAACTATTATCGATCATGACTTTTTTTCAAGTAGATAAAAATTACTTGGATAGCGCTTTTTGTACACATGTTGAAAAATAAACGATGAAATCAATCAAAAATAAATATAGTGTAAAAAATAAAGGAATTATAATATATTTAAGTTATTATCCTAAAAAATCTCGTCTATTCTGTCAGTAAGGATGGTACATTTCTTCTTAACCATCTTGCAAGGACACAAAGAGATACTAGTTCCTTACATAAATTTACCCAATGCATCCAGTAAACTCAACGAAGGCGCAGGAATATGAAGTCAACACAACTTAAGCTAAAAGAAAGTAAAGAATGTAAAAGTCATGTAATATCTGCATGTAATAAAAGGATATGAAGATGTGCGGGTTGCATATCCAGGGGTCGGGAGAGTTCATGTGGAAAGAAATATGGACTCGGGGGAGAGGGAATTGTCCAAGTGAGCAGCAGAGCAGCTCTCTCGGCTGCAGTGGTGCACACGGGAATACACTTATAGTTAACTTTATTTATAATTGTTGATAAGTATTACCACTACTAGGTAGGACGTCAATAATCACTGTGGAACGTTTTAAGGTGAATCATGGTGAATGTTAATTAAAAAAGTGTAGAATGCATTGTATGAAAGCTTTGTTACCAGCTTTGGTAAATACCAACTGATTCATTTGCCAAGACTAACATCCCAATATTCATTGCAGCTAGACCAGTTTATTTAAATATAATCTTTTAAAGGAGTGAAATACACAAGTTTTTCCGGTTTCTAATTTATTCCAGTCTTTAAACAACAACACTAGAAAGAAATATCCATCTCCATCTTCACATAAGAGGCAACATTGTATGTATTGGTTTTTCACATACTTGATTGTACACTGCATTGAAGAAAATGATGATCGGATTCATATAAAAAGCTAGTTAGGGGCCTAATATGTTGCCATCTCTCTTAAAAGAATAGCTATTTCAGCACCTCAGGATTTCTTATGATTTAACTAAAAATATTACAATTTTACTTCGGTATTTCTTGGTTTTAACCTGTAAAAAAAGGAATAATAAACCGGTATTTTAGTTTACTTCATTTTATATAGCAACACAATAAAGGATTTTAAAGAGGAAGAATTGTTAAGATAATTAGAGATTCATTATCTGATTCTACGATCGCATTTGCTCTCAGTGAGTTAATTAACATGAGTCCTTTACAAGTTTTAATGTTGTTCAAGCTAAAATGTGTATTTGTCATGGAAGTTATGTGTATACATAATGCACATGCAGCATAACAATCGTGGTGAAATCTTATTTCATTTAGAGTATTTATGAACTTGTGTTAGTTATTTTAACCACAAAACGTCTGCATTATGTATAAGTAATAAAAATATTCTTTGAGATAAAGCTAAAGACAAACTGGATCTGTTGAAGTTTGTCATGGAAGTTGACGCAAGTTGAAGATTTAAGACAACATTTCAAAGTTCCTCAAATAACAACCTTTATTAGGTAAAAGTTTTAACTTCATAGGAAAATATTACGAATCGTTTAAATGCCTTTGGCAGCCTGCATGCTAACTTTTGTAGCTTACAAGTTTCGTTGCTGTATAGGAAAATCGTATAAAAATATTAAAATGTAAAATGCATTACTTTAATTACATAACTGCAATAAATAATAGAATTTGTTACAAGTGATAACATCGGTATTAATAAGTAAATAATATTAAGGATATAAATATTGGTTTGGATTTTAATAGTTTACCCGTGCAATGATAAAAAAATCATATTCAATGTTTTAAAGGAGCACTGCCATAAGTGGAAGAGAATAACTATTTTCATAAATAATTATTTTTCACAACATTAAATAAGTAAATATTAATAAAACTTGATATGGAAGAATGTGTTACCGTGACACAGTTCTGCTCAGCATGCAATAACCGCAGCCGATCTTACCCTTTCCAATAAAGGGAATATTTCGCCTTTGACTCCGAGGCGCCTCGGGCGATAGTTCGGAATACCATATTGGGTTCGATCCTTTAATTTACGAGGATTATTACATTTCTGTCTGTAACTGTGAGTGTTTTTCACACAATAATATGTCTGAAACCTTATAGTACATTAAGTGTTATAATTAGCTGATCAACCCGGTTTCACCCGTGGAAAATAGAAAAACTTCTTATAATTTAATTTAATGTATAATAATTCATTAGCTTGCCATGACAACTTCATAAGCATCTCTACAGTTTAACTAACATTTCGAAGTACCATAGGGCCTAGCCCTGAAGAGATTCTTTAAAATCCGTTTTTTAGAGGATGCTTTCATAAACCCTAGATTGCCATGGCAACTTTTTAAGCTTTCCAATAGTTTAACATTGAAACTTCAAAGACCCATAGGACGTAACCCTGAGGAAATTTTGAAAAATCCATTCTTAGCAAATTTCTACGCCATAGGAGGAACGACCAAAAAAAATTTAAAGGTTTTAGGTCAAAGTATGTGTGATTATAGGTGAATGGTATTTGACAAGTATATCGTATGTTTAAAATAAACTACATGCACGAAATATAACGACATTCACGATGTAAAGGATAAACCTATTGAAATCAAAGAAATATTTTTAGTAAAATAAAATTAGAATACATGCATTAAGTCATCTCGAAATCCCTTTGAAAACGTGATTAAAATGTTCAACAAACATTAACATATTCCTGTCTGGGAAATAATTAAAGCAGTGGCCACAGCAGGGGCAGTCGAGGTCACAATAAAACAAAAGTTGTGTCAGTTTGGGTCGGAGTGGGTTTGGGGGAGGGAATTAAAATGTTTCCACGTTGCAGCGTCAGGTGGCGCTGTGCATTTTAATTTTGACGCAAGGGTCCCCCCCCCCACTCTACACCCACTACATTCCCTTCCATTTCACCACTCAACTTCGATTTCTATCGCTTAGGTTTCCATTGAATCTCCATTTGGTGGAGTGAAAAGTACGGTTTTGTTGCTTAAAATGAAAAATAAAACAAACCGATTTATAATAAACGTTTAGATGTGTGAAAGGTCATTGATTTCACTGTTAATATTATATTAGGGGTGAACATAATTTATTTGAAATCTTTCGAAACTACGCAACGCCATTAATGTAATGTGTGACCAGTTTTCAATGATATTTTCATCTTGAAACCTCCCATGGTTTATTTAGCTTAAAGTAAACTTAATACAATATGGAGCAGTTTTAATATTAATTTTAAACTGTTGAAATGAAAAAAATGTTTATAGTTCATTAATATTGGAACTTTACTAAATATACAACTAAGGTAATCAAAATAATAGTGTTTGTGGACTAAAACTATAAGAAACGTGTTGCTAATATTAACTATTCTTCGGTTAAACTTTTGGTAAAGATATTTAAATTTATAATTAATGTAGGCCGATATTATATCAAAAGGAAACAGGTTTCTCGTTCTCACGTTCCCTGTCTAAAAAACATCCACTAGTGTCATGAGGAAAGGTATTTGAGCCTTCCAAGTTTCTGAATTAAAAGTAATTTTAAAACGGTACAACGATGAAGATCAATTTCGTTTGAAAATAAGGCGAAAAGGATTCTATGTGTTAGCTTCAACCATTTAGTGATGCACAAAACATATGGAAATAAACTATGTCAATGCCAATTTAACCCGTTTAACCTGTTTAACGCCATAACAAAATTTAATAACTAAGCCAAAGAAGTATTTCGTAATGTAATTTATATGAGATAAAAAAATAAACAACGATCTTTCAAAAGTTTTCACATGATTAAAGTTTAATTTATCTTAATTGTATCTGGCTTGACATTTTACGGTGGGCAGTTAAAACACGCCAGACACGAAGTAAGAAGGAGTCCTCTGTAGAGTTACGGCGGGTCGGAGATTAGATGTTGCGATAGGCCGAGATTCAATTAAGCGTAACGAGGCTCTCTTCTTAATTACGATGATAATCACGCAGTAATTACAATGCCGTAAATTAAAAACATCGGTCTGAGGCTGGGCTGTAGCCGCCGCCACCACCACCACCTCTCTCATTCGGCTTCCAGGGGGAGACTTAACATTCAAGAAACGTTACTACAAACAAAAGTTAGTACAGAGTGATAATTATAGTTATTTATAGTTATTGTAATTTACACAACATGTTTAATTCTCCTAAATAAAGAGTTACTCCTCCTGTAAGAAAAGACTGACGAGATTAGCCACAAAAATCCATGGAATAACAAGAATCAATTGTGTTTTTATCGTAACTCATGAGGCACTGAGAACAAATAGAGATAAACGAACACACATGCACTTATGATATTAGATGATGTCGACAGTTCGAAATAAGTTGAATAAATGAATAATTGAATAAATGAATAAATAAATGATTCCTGTTCATGGAAGTGTGTTTGAAACTACAAAAATAGCATTTGATAAGAACATTTAAATAAATGGCTATGATGCAAAGTTTTAAAGTTAGTATTTTGAGACTTCAAAAACTCGTATAGAATATGGATGACATGCAACGTGCAACGTACAGAAAATAAATAACGTAGTAAACTTAGATACACAATTTGGTAAATGTTAAGCTATGTAATATTTATATTTAACTTAATTATTAATTATAGAGTTTTGACTGCTTACTCAAACAGATGAATGTCAGTGAACGCTTAACTCAGTCAGTACTCACCTGAAAAAAGAAAAAACGTTAAAAACAGTTTTATTAAATTTCAACTATAAAAATTGACATGAACTTAAATGTGCATGTCCTTGATACATGAGACTAAAAAAATAATGTAGCATACCCAAACAAATATTTTCGATAGTTACTCGATAAACAAAATAAACATAACATAGTAAATAAAAGGGTTCTCAATACCTTAAACATCTTTATAAACCATCAATGTATACCCGAACATTGTAGAGTTTGCGGTAGACAACTTGTATAGCCGAGTTTCTCATGCATTGTTTCGCGGTGGAAAGAAAGGTTTATTCAAATCGTTTACAGCGAAACTTTTATCTTTGTCACCGCGGGGCGAGAATTGCCACCATCCCTCCCCAACCCTCAACATGGCTATGGGAGTGAAACACCTCTTAGGTGGTAAAAACTACTTCAGTGCTGAAAGATTTTGCACTTGAAAGAACGGTAAAAGAGTCATTTTTCGTACGAATAACAAATACTAGATTATTGTTAAAAGGTTGATAAACTGTGATATAAACCAATAATTTTCTATTCGATAGTTGAATGGAAATAAAGTTGTGACGTATAATTTCTTGAACACAGTTTTTTGTATATTCATATGTCGTTATAAATGTTTATTGTAAAATAAAATAAAAAGTTATATAATACAAACCCTCAGAAATTATCTTGGATTAATATGAAAAATTATGTAACATTTAATCTCTAAATTTATATAGGTTTGGCTTCAAATGGCTCTAAACCAGAGTTACGGAAATTTATTAACTAATTTATGCAATTTAAATCACAACATATATAATCTAATGTACTGCTTTCATATGTTCTATATTGAATCAAAACGTAAATTTCCATTTTTAATGAATTAGTCGAAGTGGGTTCAGTTGAATTGAAAAATTATTGGTTTATTCGCTGGTTATTATGGCTTACAAATAAGTCCTTTTCGTCAAGATCATATACCTTGCAGATAATTGTATTTCATGTAAAAAAACATGGAGAAACATTCAGTAGAATCGCTCAATAATCGTTGCCAAACACAGGCTTTTTGTGCTAGTTTGGTGTCGTGACACTTGTGTTATAATTCCCCAACTTCGTTGCCATTCCAGTAACCCCCAATTGAGGTAGGGTTACGCATGTCACGACAAGTGTGAGTCATCCCCCCGCGTGCAAGGAGAAACGCACAAATACGGGAGCGAAGTTAGGAAAGTAATGTGAGATTAATCATTAAGACTCTACTTTGTAGTCAAAAGCTTCAAACAGGACAAAAGGACTGTTTTTTCATAGATTCAGACATTGACCTAACTTAGGATGTGAATGAAGGATTCGTGTGGAATGGATGGGATGGTTTTAGATTTGTTGCAAGCAAAGACCAGCTGCTTCAAGTGTTAAGATCGTTGCAGCTCAACGAACAATACTGGGACAGTGGCGTGTCCTGCAATCCAACTACTTGGAGGACGAGGATTGTGGATAATGCACATGCGATACCTTGAGGGTGCGATGTTTCCTAGTGGGGACTAACGTCCTGGTGGGGAAGACCATCCTCATAATTAGACCAGTCGTAATTCTTTATTGTGGTTAGGATCCCACGTTAAACTGTAGATCCTTTAGTTTCCATTGGCTGTTGAACTTAATCAATAGTCCCGTCCAAGGAGTGTGACGGCCTGTTTAGTCAAAAACAAGACTACTACAAGATTGTCCCACAGTCAACCTACACTCATTTCACATTTGGCTTTAAATAACTTCTAGGTAGGTCGCCATTTCAAGTTAAAGCATGAAAGCATTGATTATCCTCTTAATAGATGCAAAACCTAATGGTGATTCGTGTGAGTAAAGACGCTAGAGCTACCTGGCGAAAACTGTAAGAAAACCGAGGTCGGTAAACAGTATTGTGAAGCTTGTCGCCAGTGAGCGATTGTAGAATCAGACGGAATAAATTTTACCGCTATCGCCAAAAATAATGTGCTCCACTCATCTCAATTATTTCTACTTATAACCAGAAGATGGATACGCGGTTTATTTTCAAAAACCGCGGTAGAAACTTAGACATGCTACAGTTAAATTTTAGGTTCCCAGTAACTACCTATTGTTATAATTTAACTACACCCTGGCTTAATACATGTGTTTACTGGTGGCGCTATCTATTGAGGACTGTCAGAACTACGTCAAAACTTTGCGCCTATTCTTGTCCATTGGGCTTGCAGTCTACTACAGGTGTATTGTCAATTATGAAAGTATTAAAAATTAGCCGGAGCTATAGAAATGACTCATCAAGTTCCAGGATCGATCTGGCGAAAAGTACCCTGAAAACGGGCATCACAACAACTACACCAACCAACAATACAGAGTGGACACAAACGTCACTGACAATAACAAATCCAACATTCATGTAGAGGAAACAAACAAAAGATGACATGACTCTTCATAAACAGAAGCGGCTTTTAGTAATTTGACAGCCGGGAAATGTGCCGCTCGGCTGCCTGAACACGTTGAACACGGCTTGTTGAGCACGTAAAATCCGTGTTGAACACGGACAACACGTGGACTAGTTACCACCCCGCGCCGGAACCCTAAAAACCCCGAACATCCGGCGACAGACAGACAGTGCGGTGCCTCTGAGGAATTAATTAGTAACGAGCTACAACAGCGGTGATGGGAACGCTAGGGTTCCCAGATGTACGATAATTGTCATATTTGTGCGATAATTTCTCTGAACGGTACGATGTACTACGCGAAAATGTACGATAATTTTGAATAGGTGTCACTGCTAAAAAGAAAATAAGATTTAAAATGAAAACAATGCTTATTTTTAGACCAGCTATTTGGCATTGTAATTTTCAAAATCATCCTTAGTAGTCCCTTATTTTCTGTTGCCTATCACAAGTTGTCATATTTAGTCCTATGCGGCGAATAGATGGATGGTGTTTGTTTATGTGTTTAGTACATTTTAAGGTGAAATGTATATTTAAGTGATTTGGGTTTATAATCAGTTTTTAAATTATTTCAATAAAATAAGCTCAGACAACTGACACCTCAACCTAAATAGTGCTACCTCCCTGTATGAAAAAGAGAAAAAAGGTATTTATTTTTCTTTGAGGATTATAATGCTGTGTTTAATATACAATATAATTAATATGGAAAAATGTAAACTTGGTGTATAAATGTATAAGTAATTTATTCACGTATTTGTGAATAATTTAATTTTGGGTTTTAATTGTAAATTTATCTATTCAATTTCATTGTTTGCTTTGTAATCAAACATAATTTTATTTTTACCGCTTTCTTCCCTATGTATTTAACTTAGTCTTTAAAATTCGAACATAAGCACATAAAACATAAAATATGCTAATATATTTAATTTTACCTTATACATTGTTTTTAATTTCATATGATTAAACCGTATTTTTTCTTTTGTAAAATAATTTTGCAAGAAATACGATAATTTTAGCAGCTGGCGTACGATAATGGGGTTTTAAAATCTGGGAACCCTGGGAACGACAGAAATGTTTCCAGCTATCTTTGAATTCCTTTAAGGTCCATTTACACGTTGCCAGTGGCTGGCATTCTAGTTGAGATGTTGATTGAAAGGGTACTGGCAAGCGGTGACTGGAATGCCAGCTCACTAGCGCTTTGCCTTTACCGTTTACATGTGTACAGGTGCTGAAATATGACAGTGCTTTTTCATGATTGTGCGGATACGGTAGTGTTGTTTAAGTAATAGTTGAAATACCCCAAACAAAATTATCATTAAAAACGCAGTGAGTTCGATATCTAAAGGTTTGTGTTAAGGATTGCATAATGGTAAATTGAACCAGTGAGTGGAAAAAGGGAATATCTTAATAAAATCAAATTTTTCAGGAATTAAGAAAAATTCAATGTTAATTTTTATTATTTTAATTGTGTTAATTTTAAATGTAAAAAAAATATATTTCAAAATCAACAATTGTTTTTGTTGAAATCAACCTGATTCGATCTGAGTTTTAAAATAAATTAAGAATCTGAAAAATGAAAATTATTTAATCAATATATTCTTATTTTATTAAATCAACTTAAATTTTCAAAACATTAATTTGCCAATGTTCAAATTCTATTCTATATAATTAATACGCCAACACGAAATTTGTCTTATGAACTCCTCCGTCATTTCTTAACCGATTTTGATCATTGACGGCTCATTGGAAAGAGCGTGTCGCGTAGATTTGCAAACTGGCCTTACATTTTTGAAAAAGTCCCTTGGGCTCTGCCCCATTGGCTTTTAAAGTTCCCATGTTATCCTTATGAAGAACATAATTGTTTACATTTTGATCAGCTGAATAATTTGATTGCTGTAATTTTTTAAATTTGTGTAAACATAACCCTCAAGACGGATCGTGTTAGCATGATTGTGTTTTAAATTTGTCGCCATTTGAATTATCGCTCTGCTAGAGTAGCGCACGATTCCGTGCGCTCGGATCCACTAGTTGCTAAACTATTGTGAAAAGTGAAAAGGTATGTTACTAAAGATTCAACTCTGTAATCACTAAAAAGGTATATTATTGCTTGACATAGCAGCGGTTATTATGTCTGTGTCCATTGCAGTGCTGCTTGGACTGGAAACTGGCATACCTGAAAAACAAATATGTTTGTTCTACTAAACCAACCAGCTACTGGCAGGTCTGTGGCTAACTGGCTCTGGCGACCTCAACTGGAACGCCAACTGGCATCGTGAAAATCAGCCTTAAAAACCACGAACATCCGGCGACAGACAGACAGACAGACAGTGCGGTGCCTCTGATGAATCAATTAGCAGCGGGCTACAACAGTGGTGATGAGAACGTCGGAAATGTTCCCAGCTATCTTTATATTCTAATAATTAATTGTGTCGTTTAAACCAGATAGGTCATTGTTGTTGTGAGAGATTCTCCGAATTAGACCATCCATTGTGGTGTGATGGAAACTGTGAGAGAACACAAATTGTAATTGTTGCTTTTGTTGTGAACTGTGATTAGATCAATGGCTGCGCAATTATGTGGAATCGATGCTAATTTGAAATAATTACTCGAGTTTAAAGTAGGTTAAGTTTTACGACATTAACTATACAGCTCAATTAATAAAAATCTTTATGAACTAGATTACCTGTGGAGCTTCGCTTGCATCGATATTCACGATTTCAGTAATATATGGCTTTTGAATAAAACTGTATTTTCTTCTCCCAGCTCTTTACTTAAAATCTCATAGACGAATCCCATGTTAAATCCTAGTACCTGGTGGTCCGAGCCTTGCTCGGTGTTATTTCATGTTTACCAGTTCATCCAGTTACTATAAAATATTTCAATGTCATAAAATTGATAAATAGAGACCTTTTCTATTGCTCCATGGACTCTTCATCCCACTTGCTGTATTTTCCCTTGATGGCTGTAGATTCCAAACAGCTGTTATGATTTCTTAATTTGTTTACACTTTCCTTGTTTATTTTCGTTGCTATCACGGCAACCCATAAGGCCAATGTTAAAATTTTACAACTTTAAGATTCGATTTATTACGTTAGGCCTATTAGATTTTCTCTGGCCGAGTTATCCGCATAGAACACGTTTTTGAGTCATAAATTACTTATTTCCGGACTTAGAAGGAAATCATCGGAGCCGTTTTTGAGATCATTGTTCAAGCAAGCACGCACGATAACATTGCTCGTATAAGAGTATAGGATGGACGAATACAAAACTTGGGGCTCTCCCCTGTAGCATTACCTTCATAAATTTTATTTCCTGCAAAACTTCACACCAAGTTCTTTCCAACGACAACTAAATTACTGAAAAAGGTTCAAAACTGTACGGGGGGTCTCGACCACAAAAAACCCCTAAATTATAAAACAGGTAATAAATGATAAAAGATAATGGCTATTGTATGTTTCTATATTGCAACATTAAGTGCCTCCTCCTGGTTATAACGTTTGGCTATGGTAGCTTGGAGTTTGGATGATGGGAAATAAGATTGACGGCACCATAAAAGTTAGAAGCTTCTTTAACAGGCATAGGTCATAAAACCGAACAATCCCAGAAGTTTATGTTCTCAATCTCCTAAAACGTCGGACATCTGACGCCCTGACAACTAACATGATTGGTAGTGCGTGGGGCAGAGGTGTTAGAGTAGACTAGTTCTGCGCTCACTACAAAACATATCAGGGAAATAGTTTTTAGAACTAGAACTTTAGAACGTTTCAAAGTGAATTTACAAACTACAACAAGTAATTTTGACATCCTAAAAGTGCCTGGCAGAACATCTGGTCATCTTTGGGTTGATAAACTAAACAATATCTTGTTCCATAGAACGTTCCTACTCTTCTAGGGAACATTTTTAATATCATTTAACTTCTTTCTTAAACAGCTAAGATGTAAAAGAAATTAACTAGTTTAAAGTAGGAGCTCCA
This sequence comes from Flexamia atlantica, assembly GCA_035578135.1. Classification (NCBI taxonomy): domain Eukaryota; kingdom Metazoa; phylum Arthropoda; class Insecta; order Hemiptera; family Cicadellidae; genus Flexamia; species Flexamia atlantica. Next base: position 19,647,938 of record JAQJVK010000014.1, on the reverse strand, counting down.
ATGCCTTAAAAGATAATTAATACAATAACCTTCATATTGTAGGCTACAACCATCTTTGAAAACTCATTAGTCAATTATGTGTATTATGTTAGGTTATGTGTAAGGATTGACCTCAAAGAACTGTTACACTAATACGTTGAAATATTTTGTTATCTAATATATCTTACCCCACGCGTGTGCTTTGTACTTGAAGAAATGCAATACATTGAGTGTATTCAATAAATATAATAAATTCAATAAGTAGTATTTATTTTGAAAAAAACAAATTATTATGAATTGAATATAATTTGAGTTGAATGAGTAACAGTTTCATGTCTCATAGACTATGTTTAGAATGTTCAAAAATCTCTTTTAACAAGAAATCCGCAATATCATTAGAAATATTCATCTCCACACACGTTAACCCCTGAAAATTAATAACTGACACCGCCAGTCAGGCTCCTCTTGCGAGGCAACTTTTTGCAAGCAATCTCCGCCAACAAAGGGGATATTAGCGCCAGACGCATCCATCAATCAGCAACATCAACACTCAACACTCGTTGCAGCGGCTGAAACACAACTCTGGACCGAGCAGTGTAGCTGAGTTATTTCAACGTTGGACTTCACGTTCCAGCTAACTGACTGCTTTTGGTTGTACGCTAAACCACAATGTTTAAAGAATACAACAATCTATTGTGAACCGAACCTCACGACTCTCGATTTTTCTATGTACTCTAAAGTAACTGCGGCGAAAATATCTAATATTTATTTATGTATGCACCAGAAACTGCCTCAAAACTGCAACACTGTGCCAAACATACGTAGGTACAGTTTTCAACTGGAGTTCACTGGCCAATAGAAGCAATAATGACAGTAAGCAAGTATTTTTTCAATACTTGGTTCATCAGGACTCTCAAAAGAAGGAAACTGTTAATTTTCAGTGGGATTACTTGAAAATGTCAAAAGGTTCTCCGAGCAAAACTCGTAAACATAATATAAAATAAGGACGGATAAAATTGACCCAACAAAGATTAAAAGTACGAAAATAAAAAATTGTCAAAATATAATAAATAACGTGTGGATGAGGCGAGCAAAGTCATAAGGCTTAGAAAACATGTTCTTTAAACAAAAATCACAAGAGTAGTTGTTTATGTGCGACCAATTTAAGTGGAGACGTTAGTGCAAAATGTATTTCAGGGAATACAAAAACTTGAAGAGAGTTATTGTAAAATTCAATCACAATTGAACCCTTCATGTCCTCACAGAGTGAATGGCGGGAAGGGGAAGTTTCTTGTCGTCAGAAGGGGCGAAAGAAGCCAGTTAACGTCCCCTTGGTCTTTAGTTACAAACAACTAAAAAGATTGCCTACAAGAATTTTTAATGCATTTGTAAAATTTATAAAATAGCGGAATTATATAGCAACCGAATTATACGTTCTGACTTCTGAAAATGTTGCCAGTCAAACATTAATAAAATTAATGCGTTTTACGGGCTGAGAAAGAAAAGGAGATACAGTGCCAACTTTTAGAGCTTTTTCAGAATCTAAATTTGATGCAAAAATCCTAAATTATTTTTATTTAACTCACTTAAAAGCACACAACAATTCCAAATTTACAACAATTATAAAATATACAATCCTATTTTTATTAAGTTTTGAATTTCAAATAGTCTTTTAATACTACCACAAAAATATATTCGTTTTACCAAACTTGGCATTGAAACTATTATATTTAAAATATTAGACATTAGATTTAACTATTGATACTAACTATATAGATTTAAGATGGTTAATTTTTTTGAATTTCCAGACGGGAAGGTTTTTTTATCTAATAGCCTTTGAGAATTCTTATAGGGTTAAATGGTTTTATTCCCACGGGAAGTGGGTTTTGTAGTTTTACTGAAAATTATTCGATAATATGATTTTAAACTATATAAAATGGCAGAAATTCGACTTTTTACCATAAGATCCATTGGTTATTTTGAGATCAAAGCTTGATTAACAACGATAACACGTGACCACGACTGTCAAATTGTAAAACCTAACAGTTAAAGAGGCTAGTAAATAAAAAACGTTAATGAAAACAAATTGCAAGTGCACAGAGCAACGTTAACTATACAAATATTCATTAATATTTTGTATTTTAACAGCTAAACGTTCACTTCACCCTCGGCAGTTGCCCGGCTCCCCGTGCTCTCCCTGCTGTAAGGGCCGCCCGACACAAAGACCTCAATAATGACGGATTCTTTTTGTAAAACTCTTTGAACTCGGTTTATTATCGACACGGCGCCCTTTTTGATACTCAATACACCAAAGCAATATCTCAAAATTGCGTTCAGAACACGTTTTGTTTTCAATTTTGCTGGAAAGTAACGACGGGGTAAAACGTAACTTCTACATTTTATAAAGAAAATAAACAGAAACTTGCTTTATATCCTGGTTTACAGGATCGAGTCAATTTAGATTTAGAAGAGACTTGATTGAACATTAGATTTTGTTATTCATTTGAACCGGCCGAGTCTAATGACAGCCCAGTCCGCGAAATGTTAATTCTAGCACTCGGCTCACACGTGACTATGCCTCGTATTTGATGCGGGCAAAGAACAAATTAATTGATGCAATACGGAAGGCATTTTTGCAAACGATAATAAATACATTGACTAAGTCGAAAGGAGTAGATATTTCGTAATATTGATTTGTTAGAAAAATCCTATAACTCAGAAAAAAATAAATAAGTGTACGGTATGATAAATTCAATAGGTGCAATTTGATCACGTAACGATTACAAGATAAAACAATTAATATAATAGTGACCACAAAGGAAACAGAAACATTCAGTTTAAAGTGATTGGCAAAAAACTCGAGAATAAGAAACTCTAAATATAAAAAATATTTATATGAAACAAAATTTAGAGATCCAAAACATAAGCTATGGCGATTCGAACAAAAGTGAAAACGATTACTGAGCTTTCATTCATATTATTTCGTAATACCTTCAACATTAATATACAGAACATTTTTTCTGCTACAACAAACGGAAACATTATTATGGAGTATTAACAAGGCAAGTTTTAACAAACATTTACCGAGTGAATATTAAATATGTACCCGCCATACTTCACTGTTAATAAGTTCTGCAAACAAAACAATTCCATCTCGCAAAATACCGTCCCGAGTGTTCTTCCGCTCTCATATTTGCAAACCCGAAAAAATTCCTTGACAAACCAGTTATCGATATAACAAGAATTAGAAAAGTAGCATATTATTTGCTTAATAAGAATACAAAATTATTGTTTTATACAAATCATTCATTCCTTAACAATTAAAGTGTTTATTCATGTTTAAATACTGAAGAAATTTTAAATATCACACTATTACTGATAAGTAGGATTTAAAGTGCTTATAGACAAGGTGAAGAAGAAATCAAATAAATTGCACCTAGAATAAAATAAATTATAAAACATACCTGTTACAATATAAAACATAAACATAACTGTCACACAAGAATAGTACTTCTATGAGTCTGAATATCAAACATAACATAAATATAACTGGTCACTATTATATTATATGAAACATAAACATAACTGTCACACAAGAATAGTACTTCTATGAGTCTGAATATCAAACATAACATAAATATAACTGGTCACTATTATATTATATGAAACATAAACATAACTGTCACACAAGAATAGTACTTCTATGAGTCTGAATATCAAACGTTAAAGGATGAAGAATAATAACAGTGATAAGATACATAGGGAGTAACAATCATATTAAGAAGTAGAACATGCACATTTGGGGGAAAACCATAGTATCTTCAAATATAACTGTGTATCCACTAATATTATTATTAACAGGCATATTTATTTTAAGTTCTTTATTGAAACAAAACCGAATTCTTCTTTCCTTAAAATAACTTTAACTCCCAGGTATTTAACTTTAATATCGGTATTTAACTGCTCTAGCAAGCCCCAATCTTATTTAACGACTTTTTTGTCAAAGTATGTGATTTGAATGACATAACATTGAGTTGATTAAATTAAATTGAATTGTAATATAACATTTTAATTTTCATTACATCGAGATAAACGAGACCTCGAGTAATCATATAAACAATAATTTTTGAAAATTACGGGAATAGTAACGTGTAATAATTCCGCTACCTTTCTTTTTGGTAATATTCCAGGTCTGGAACTTCAGACTCTTAACAATCCTGTTTATGTCAAGTGGGCCAATTACTCACGAAGAAGGGACCAATCGCATTCAAAGTATTGTACAAGGCAATCAATATTTATCTCTTGATGATCAAAAGGAAGCTATATTGTCTCTTTTTATAGCTAAATATTTACACACGGATGTTTAACATTCTACAGTGCATGTTTATTTATACGATGTACTCTTCGAATGCACTGTATGAATAAAAAATATTCTTAATAACTAAATGCAACGAAATGTAGGCCCTTCCTTAAAGAAAGTATGTCGGACAATTGTCCGATAATGATGTAGATGAATTAGACCTAAACGCTTTATGTTTTTGGTAGTTTGTCGATATCTAAGTTTGTAATTAAAGTAAAAGCAATTTAAGAAAGGATTCGTCGATTTATGTTTTCTTAATGCAAAACATTTGGGGGTTAGCTTTGATCCTGCTGCTTTAATTTAAAATGAGGATTTTAGTACAAAATTATCGAACAACGTAGACGATCAAATCTAAAGATTACACATGATGACCTTAATAGATCGGCTGCAACAATATATCTTTCAAAACATAATTCCATTACTTATTGACATTTTCTTACAAAAATTGAGATCTCGTTGTTGCCTAAAAAATCCAAACAGAGTGAGTCAACTGAAATAAAAAGCGAAACATGCGATAAAGTGGATTGGATTCGACCAGAATGAGGCGGAAGGGTTAACAACACGCACGGTGACTCATCCCTTCAGTCCACCTGAGACCCCAGCCACCCCCTACCCCTACCATCTACCCCTACCATCTACCCCTACCACCTACCCCCTATATACTACACCGTATACACTGTACACTGCAGAGTGGACGACGATATACGCCGGTAAAGGACCTTAGAGGTGACTAAGATTATAGGGTAGACCTGATATTTAAAACAGAAAGCAGGAATCTAGAAAAAAACCTGTTCACAATTAATTTTACATCATGCTACACAGAAAAATCTGTTTTCCGTGCCTTACTCTTGGTTGGAAAGTTACTCTTTGCCGATTAATGCACGGTAAATTTACCGTGCACCGGGTCACGGAAATAACGGAAGTAAACAATCAAAACAAATCAGCTGATTGCAGTAAACCGACGCGACGTCTAATCCATGTTATTGGTTGCTTCAGAGGAATGTCGTGGCAACACTGGTAGGGTGGCAATATATGTTTGTTTATTATAGGCTATAGGTTTAAAGAATTGAGAAACGTAATGGTTTATGCAAGGAATACATTATGATTAAATTATAAGTTAGTTTCTAAGTAGTATGATGTAGAGTATCGTACTTCACACGCCCGGTAAGTTTTACCGTACTCCCATGAAAATCCCGTCGGAGTAACTATCATGCTCGCACGGCAAAACGGTACTTACCGGGCTAGTAACGTAATATATTATTACTAAGGACCGAACTGTGAAAACAAATCAAACAGGGCTAGTGAGTATACAAGGTTGGGGTCACAAAATATACGTTTTTTTCTATACACTTGGGACCCCTAGCTACACTTCCAGCACCGAACAAACGCTGTAGTGTACGACAACATACTCCGTTCATAGGTTGCATAGACCGGGGACCGAGTTCTAGAGGGGATTTGATATTTGGGTTTCTTGTTATTTGGATTAAGTTGGTATAATATTGTAGGAATCGAGAAATTAGTTACAATTTCATTGAGGCAACAAAAAAAATTGAACATGATCATTTAGCGCTGGCAATGGGCTGTATATACCAGACACTGCGCGCTGGAGGTTAATTTATTAATGGATTTCATATTTGGACCACGTAGGTGCTGTACCAAATCATCACACAGGTTAAGAAGGCGTTATACATAGTCAACCGTACTAACATTTTGAGCTTTTGATAGTTTTTTTACTCCTGTTCCAACAGTTTTAATACCCTCTTTCAACTTTCATCGTCAATTTGTTTATTTTTATCCTTCAATCAAGGCCGTAGCCAATGGGGGGGGGGGGTTAGGGGGTCAGAACCCCCCCCCGAAAAAGTAGAAATAGCCTTGAAATAGTAGTAAATGGGGGTGAAACCCCCCCCCCGAAATAGTTGCAACCCCCCCTGAAACTGTGAAACCCCCGCACAGGGGTCGGGAAAACGGTGAAAAACACCGCAAAATGGTAATAAAGGGGCCGAAAAGCACACGCAACAAAAGTAAACAAGAACAAGAGTAAGCAAGAAAAAGGTCACCACTTTTGACGAGCCGGAAATTCAGTCGCCGGGCCAGTCCAAACCCCCCCGAAAAAAATTCCTGGCTACGGCTTTGCCTTCAATGAAGTTTACTTTAAAACTTTAAAACCTCACTGGTAGTGGCTCGAGGCCTTTCTATGAATGTGAACGTACCTTTGTGTTTCTCGAGGAAATTAACCATCTTATAGCCAAAACTAGGAGAAGTTACTGAGTAGATCAGGAATTATGGGGCTCCAAACAAACAAAAACTAAAATTACGTAAAAAGCTTTCAGTTTTAATGGGATAGGAATCGACGAATAAATGCCAGTACATTTGTGCCATTAAAACTGGTTTGGATGGCCTAATCATTCCCAACAGTTCAAATGTAACTATGTTATAATATTTTATGTGGAATAAATATTATTTTCATTTCAGTTCGTAATTTGGATCAGGCATCTAATCAATGGCTACCCATACAATCACTGGGCATCCCCTTCCCGTACACCTGAGACTCTAGCTACCCCCTGCACCACACATAGTAGTACACTTCAGTAGTACACGGCAGTGGTACATGGTAGTAGTACACGACGGTGGTACACGCTGGTGATGGGCTCTGGGAACCGGACGCTGCGTGGTAGAGGTGATTTACACATGTGCTACATGGCCTAATTGCCTTTGGTAGCAAATCAACCCTAGGGTGCAGATGGGTGGGTCGATAGGATGTGCACTAACAGATTAATTCATTTGACGTTTGTCATGTTTATCGGTGATTATAGTACCAATTAATCTTCTTTTGCTTGCTCATACTTTTGAAAATTCTGAAATTCTTCTTCCGTAAGCTAGTTAACTAGTTGGAAGTAAAACCATATATTCACCATTCATTAAATTTACAATTATGTTTTGACAATTGTTGCGTTTCAGCACTACATACAAACTATTTGTTGTTTTTACTATTGTTGCGTTTGTTGTTACATAAACATTACAATCCTAAATTACACACATAGCAAGTGAATTGAGCATTAACAAAATTCCAAAAACAATTATTATTTTCTTTGAAACCTTTGATACATTCTTTGTTTGAAATTCATTGTTGGTGATGGTGATTTTATATTTTGATTAGGATTTTTGCGGACATTTGCCATCACTGATTAGTAAAAAACAAGTTTCACGACGTTTCGGGATCTGGAATCTGATCCCGTCTTCAGGTGGAAGAAAACCTAGAACATAAGTAGAAAACCCCCGCATCCATCCCCGCGATTTGATTGGTCGGGGATGGTGCCCGGGGGGGATGACGTTATGGTTTCGAGTCTTTTGATTGGTTGATAGGAGATTACGTCATGGAGAAGACCACATTTCTTCAAAGATGACGACCCCAATGTCAACCACGTGTTTTTGGCGTTAATTTTTAGCTTTAGCGGATATAATTTTGTTATTTATTATTAAATTTATGAGAGGAAGAAGGAATAAGAGTGGTTTTAAACAATATTTATTTGTTTGTATTAGTAAGAAATGAAACTAATCCTCAATATGTGACTAGAAATAAATAATTATAATTTTAGTTAAAATAATATAAGTTGGTTTTAAAATAATGAATACCTGATTGTAGAGAGGAGTGTAGAGTTAGTGAAGACATGATTGTGAATGACCTGTGTTCGTTTTACATATCACCCGGAAACCACATATCACTTTATCGTAAGTGTTTGTCGCGTTCCGAGCTATCGCTCTCCCTATCATATCCTGTCCGCCGTACAAGGAATTGAATGCTTGACTTGTTAATTCCTCCTGTATAAAAGCTGGCTTTTAAAATGTAACCATTGTAATCTTCTGAAACTCATGTTTTACAAGATACATGTTAACTTCACTTCAGTTTCATCTGTTCAATAAGGTAAGTAACCTGTTTTTATTTTGTTAGTTTTAACTTTGTTCAATCAGGTGAGTAACCTTTTTTATTTTATTAGCTAGACGTTGAAATATGTTTGAGTTACCAAAACCAAAGTTTACTGTGAAATTTTAAAATAAAATATTGCTACTTCTTAGTTGAGCTTTGAAGGTAACAAAATAAATACACAAGTTAATTAACAACTGAGGTTTATTAATTCTCATAAGTCAATTACTATTTGTCTTAATAAATAGATCTATTTAAAACATAACATGTAATACCGGTCAGTTAAATATATGTGCTCAAATAATTTTGAAGATAGGTCTTAAAATATAAATTGAATCAGTCCATTTAAACATTAATAACTTATCAATTAGGTATAAACAACAATTGGACATTTATTTAACTTGAGTTTTGCAAGTGCAATATTAAACAGGATAAAACATTTAATAATTTATGGTAATCTATATAGTCTATGAGACAATATTTAGCGCTGGTTTAGGCCACATGAGATAAAATTTTAATATAAACAAAGGAAAAAGTAAAATAATGGGCAAAAAATTTATACAATAAAATAACAATAAAATAATAAACAACAATTGGACATTTATTTAGCTTGAGTTTTGCAAGGGCAATATTAAACAGGATAAAACATTTAATAATTTATGGTAATCTAATATAGTCTATGAGATAGAATTTAGCGTTGGTGTAGACCACATGAGATAAAATATTAAACAAATGACAAAGTAAAACAATGAATAAAATATATAAACAATAAAATAATAAACAATAATTGGACAATTATTTAACTTTAATATTAAACAGAATAAAACACTTAATAATTTATGGTAATCTATATGGTTTATAAGACAGAATTTAGCACTTGTGTAGGCCGAATTAGAATTTAGAATAAGGTGATAAAATATTAAACAAATGACAATGTAAAACAATAAATAAAATACATAAACAATAAAATAATAAACAATAATTGGACAATTATTTAACTTTAATATTAAACAGAATAAAACACTTAATAATTTATGGTAATCTATATGGTCTATAAGACAGAATTTAGCGCTTGTGTAGGCCGAATTAGAATTTAGAATAAAATGATGAGATATGTCTATAGACCAAAGATTTTAAACACTAAAACTTGTTTTTGGAGTATAGGCCGTCCATATTTACAAAAATAAAAAATAAATTTTAAAACTAGAATAAAAAATGATTAAAATTTGACTTACAGTGAAATTAAAACTTGAATAAAATAATGATTAAAAATAAGACTTTAAATTTAGAAATATTTAAATATATATATTGTACTTAGCGGTAAACAGGACCCTACATATAGGACACCTGCCTATCCCCTCTATACATGGGGCACAAAAAGTGTGCCCGCATGGTATTAGTACAACGGAGGGCCTATACTCCATACATATGGGGCATTCCGGCCCATCACCAGCTACCTCGGACGGGGTGGAGGGTCTTACATTGTCCTCAATGTTATAAACCTCCACCCCATTGTCATCGGCGAAGCTTCTAAATCTGGCGTTGTCAGATTGAAGCGTTTCTAATGTGGGCCTTTGGAATTCCATCCATATGGTTGCCGCCAGCCCCCTCTGCTGCCCAGTACTAGTTCTTGCTAAGAAATAGCTGACAAATGCCAGCATATTCCTTAGCATAGTCTGCCACCGCCGCAGGATATTTACTCCCCGCACGTCAGCCCAGTCGCACTCTTCCTCGGGTGCTGTCTGTAATAACACATACAAATAAGTAAAACTATCGCTTAAATTTGTTTTATTTGTGAAAAATATAAACTGTAACCATCAGTCGAGACCAAAAATCAAAACATTTTTCCTGATGTGCTTGACTTAAGGAATAATACATCTGCTGATAAACAATTATTATTTTTTAACTATATTTCCTTCGATAACATTATAATTACTGTTTAATATGATTAAAATAATTAGTTGTTGTAAAATAATTATGTGGATATTATAGGCAATACTTATCAAAACAAAATAATGCAATTTAAAAATAAATATTACAGGTTTTGAAATTAATTATTCTCGAATTAAAATTTATAACTTACATGAATCAGGTGATCCACACGGTTCATCACCCGTCGAATTGCGAGGTTGTCCTGCATACTGAATCCTCCCGAGAGCTGCAACACCCCGCAGCAATGGCCGCACAGACCCCAGAAGTTCCTCTGATCATAGGCTGCGCTAGCAGCAGCAGCATCAGGGGCGACGGAAGCTTGTTGTGGAGATTGTGCTGACGTGCTGGGGGTGGCGACGGAGGCGGACCGCTGGGGAGGTTGTGTTGATGTGCTGGGGGTGGCGACGGTGGCGATGGGGGCGACAGAGGTGGCTGGGGCGATGGGGGTAGTGGAGGCAACGGGAGCGGCACCCTGAACTGGTTGAATCTGAAAACATACATTTTTTGTGTTAGTTAACCAACTAACTATTGCAATAAATAATAGAGTCAAATCTTTTGTATTATTTAATTGATAATTATAATAAATTGTATATAATATTATATCATTCTCTCTTTCTTATTATTTTTTTAATATAAAAATTTCCCAAAAATATATAGAAATAAAATTTTATAGAATGATTTGTGATGTTTTTTTTTTCTCTTTTGTTAAAAGAAATATATATGAATGTTTTTAAATATTAATAAAAAATCTTACAGGGTGATCTGTGAGGTTTTGGAGCGCTTGACGAGGGCGCTGGGGTGTCCGGAACGCGAACACATCCTCCTCCTCCTCCTCACTGTCCACGATGTTTTCAGCACAGTGGAGGGCCGCTCTTGACAAGTTGAGCGGCCTTTGTTGCTGTTGTTGCAGTTGTTGTTGCTGTTGCTGTTGTTGTTGTTGTTGTTGTATGCGTAGCATTTCCTGCTGAAGCCGCTGCTGGAAATTCTGGCGAAAGAGCCTGCTTCGCAGAATGCTTGGTGATGATGGGGAAGGTTGTTGTTGTTGTTGTTGTTGCTGCTGCGTGTGTTGGATTACAGGTCCTCTTCTCTCCGTGGACGCTACCGATGAAGCTGGTACTGATCGTTGCATCCAAGTCGGAAGCACGCGTTGAGGAGGAGGAGGAGGAGGTGAAGTTCCAACTGCTGAGCCTGATGTTGATGGCTGTTGCTGCTGCTGCCGCTGTTGCTGCTGCTGCTGTCGATCCCGTGGAGACTCGATCCCTTGGAACAGGGATCGAAACCGACGTCCGAGGTGGATCGGTAGAAGCTCCACAGCTTCTCTGAATTCTACTAAGGCGCGGTCAAGGTCGGCCTCGATATCCCTCTGTAAGAAAATATAGCTGTGTTATTCTATTTAGTCATTTAAAGTATAATGTAAATGTAAAATTATGCATTTTAAAATAAAATAGTAGAAAGCCTATCCTTTGATCCCCAACAAGCGCTCTTACTTGAAATATATTTGAGCTTTTATGGAGGTATAATTTGTGTATATGTATTTTTGTTGTTACTTTTTATAAAGGTTTATAGTTATTGGATATTATACTTTTATATAAAAATTTACTTAATTAAATTATCTTTTTTTATAAAAATTTGGTTAAATGGTCACCCTCTGTAAGAAAATATAGCTATGTACTTAATTAAATTATACTAAATTATCTTTTTTTTTAAAGTTGGTTAAATGGTCAGTTAATGACAATCAAAATAGGGGATAGTTAAAGCGATTATGTTGTAAATGTTGATATAAACTATAAAATGTTTGATTTATTTTTGGTACATATAATAATAATATTATTCTCGCTATAATTGTATACATACCGAAGGATTATTAAACAGGATGACGAGCCTTTCTAGACATTGGCTTACACGTGTCCATTCATCCCTGTACTGTTGATCCACTCTTTGCAGCTCACGTGTTACCAGTAGTGTATCTAAAGCACTTTGTCGGATGCGGTTGAATATGTGCTGTCTGGCGTTGTCGTCTCTTTCGATGTCCGTGTCGTCATCACTGTCTAAGATTAAAAGACTTTCATCCTCCTCCTCCTCCTCTGGTTGTTGCTGAGAGGACTATAAACATATAAAACAAAAAAATTATAAATTGGACCGTTAAAAATAACCGATAAAATATCTAGACGACAAAGTGGAAGTTAAAAATTAATTTAATAAGGTTTTTAACTGAATAAATGAAACAAATATTTATAAAATTATCATACATAATATTTAGGTTGAAAATTCACAGATAAACCCTGATATAATAAACATTTAATTTATTAAAAATAATCGTATATTTATAAAATGATCATAAGGAAAAAGATCATCTCCATAGTTATGTTTTGTTTTTAAACGTGATTAAAAATGAATAATCATATTTTTAATACAAACTGGTTTTAATTTTTGCCAAATTCGTATAACTTTCTTTGAAATATTATTTAAACAGTTAGTTTTTGTTTTAGTTTTAGCAAGTTTTTGTTTAAGTTTTGAAAGTAATAAATACCTGATTGTAGGGGCGTATGGCGACACAGCAGGTCACCACGGCGATGAGGAGCATCAGCGAGAAGCGAGCTAAGTAAGAAGACATGGCTGGTGAATGAGACATGCAGTAACGACCCACCGCTTAAGTAGCAGCGACAGCGGAAGGCTGTTATCTGCGGTCCACCTCAACTGTGTCACTGTACTTGTCTTATCAACGGCTTGATTAAACAGGTTTGGTTTGGTTGTGTTTTTATTTGTGACCCAAATTTCCACATTGCACAACAAAATCATATGATAAGTATACTTTGACTCAATATTAACTTTATTTTAGTTGTAGTAAATGTACATTTGTTGTTTTAAATTTAAAATCATCATTTCGGAGTGCTCAATTTCCACACCACGGTAGGTATCCTTAGATACCAGGCCGTAAGAGCATGGCGCGTTTTTTATTATAGTGAGTTTCCCCAGTAGGCCTAATCTCACTCTTTTGGAATTTTTGTTTTTATTTCTCATGCACTCTGGGCCGTTCGAAGGTGTAGCCTAGAATTTTCTAAGTTCTAGACGCCACAGTCTACTAAGCCCTTGTTTTACATTCACACCGGGCATTTCAAAGGAGTAGTTCACGTTCTACTCAAACCTGAACGCCTCAATCTACTAAGCCCTAGTTTTACATTCACACCGGACTTTGAGTCCTTGTCTGTGGCAGACGCAAGAAATCTTTTTTTACAACAGTTAAGTCAACTTGCCATCCACATATGGACTCACCAGGGGTTAGCCCTGCCAAAATGTGGGTGTCTGTCCACAGAAGAAGCTTTCAAGACTCAGCCTTACTAACTTCTCACATTCACACAGTGGGTCACATTTGTCTGTGGCAGACGCAAGAAATCTTTTTTTACAACAGTTAAGTCAACTTGCCATCCACATATGGACTCACCAGGGGTTAGCCCTGCCAAAATGTGGGTGTCTGTCCACAGAAGAAGCTTTCAAGACTCAGCCTTACTAACTTCTCACATTCACACAGTGGGACACATTAGATCTGGTTTAGATGATTTTAAATTTTTAATAGGAATTACTCAAATTTTGCCAGAAAAAGTGACCATCTTTATTATAGATTTGTAATTTTAACGTGATCAGAAAGAAATTTTCCACTTACATTCTGATACAAAGCTATATTTAACCAGTCTACTTTATCTGAAAAATCATGAATAAAAGATTCTGATAATAGTCCTTGTCTCTCACTGATAGTAGACCAACACTCAGGTGAGAAACAAGGTGCAAATTCTCTGAGGACATCTTCATTAAATTGATTATTTTGTAAAAGTACTAACCAGTCCACTTTATGAGCATACATTCTAAGCAAATCAATAGAAAAATTATAATGTTTTGATAAGAGGTCCCAATTAAGAAATTTGTCAAATCTAATAATAAATTTATCGTTTAAAACACCTACCGGCTCTTTTGGCTCTGAGGATAGAAGATCCCAAGCAGTTGCATCCATCGTTGACAGTAACGATCTGGTTAGTTTTTTGGATTAAATTTCAACTTATAAAATATTTTAGCACTGCGTAAAGCACATTTACCCCCACCGCCACTGTGTTGTGGCAGAATACAATCAATGTTTAAATTTGAAGAACGAGGAAAAGATTCTTCAATATCATACACATTAGAATGAAACTTTTTTAAAAATTCTACCTTTTCACTTCCTTTGGTGTATAAAGCCGCAAAAGGCTTACAAAGAGTGATAATCAATGACTCATCATAGGGAATACCCTGATCATCCCAATCTATGAAATGAAAATATTTCGTCAACCATCGAGCTGACCGTAACATTTTACTATTCAAAAGAGATTTACTGAAAGGTGCATCGAAAATTAATTGTGTTTGAAAATATTTATTTACAATGACAAACTCTTTAACAATAAATGTATTATGATTATCTTTGAAACCATGAAACTCAACTACTGCCGAAGTAGCTGCAGTTATTGTTGCTGCTGCTGTGGTGGTTTTTGATGTTTCCACACTAGCCATTTTTTAAAAAATAAAACTTCGTCGACTAGTTTATTAATAAAATGTGTAGGCAAACCTTCTGGAGGGATAGCGTCGTCTTCCTCTTCAGCAATTAATATACGATTTATGAAAACTCGAATAAGGTGTTCGTTACTAAATAATTCAATTAGATACTTCTTTATCTCGTGAAGGCTACGGATGAACTGAGCCCATTCGTCACAGTTAAGCAAAATAACTCGTTCCCTATCATGAATTGAGACATATAGGTTACCGAACACCTGTCTTATTCTTAATGCACACCCCTCCTCATTTGTAATATTATATCGTTCTTTAGTATCACCGACCAAACAGGATGTAATATGATCAAAATGAACAGCTAAATCGTTAAAAGTATTAAAAGGCCAAAATATGTAACTTTTTCCGGTTTTAAATAATACACCTACTTTATTGTCTAGATTTTCAAAATATCCGACCACTACAAATTTAGAATAATTTTTATCTAAATAGAAAATATTTTTTAAAAAAATCTCCCTTATCTGGTCTTGAGGAAGAGCTATTGTTTCATTTTTTCTTTTGGGTTTAGCTTTTAATGATTTTACAATCTTACCTGCCTCATCCTCTGGAATTGAAATATTAGCAGCAAAAGGAGATACAATCGGTGTGTTCACAAACTCCATTACTTACAGACTGAATGAAATATTTTTTATTATAAACGTTATATCCTCCCCTCCACTATCCATTTACCCCCACCATTTCATCCTCCTT
This sequence comes from Flexamia atlantica, assembly GCA_035578135.1. NCBI lineage: Eukaryota > Metazoa > Arthropoda > Insecta > Hemiptera > Cicadellidae > Flexamia > Flexamia atlantica. The sequence continues at coordinate 19,632,465 of JAQJVK010000014.1, read as the reverse complement.
CTTCATCATCATCATCATCATCATCATCATCATCATCAAAATAATAGTCATCATCATTTTCGGATGATGTAAAACTACAATAAGATGAAACATCTTCCTCACTATCTGATGATGATGAGATATATTCAATATCTGATGAATCACCACACCAATCTATCTCGTTTTCTAACTCTTTACCAATTTGCATAATTTGAGTTGATAGATGATTTAATAAATGGTATTTTAAACTACTGTATTTATACACATTAAAAGGTGCTTTTTTACTTACTCCAGTATACACCGTACGTCTTAATTTATGTTCCATTTTAAAAATACAATAAGTATAAAACCGTAATCCTATACCTGCATAATCAGTCATGCTATTACACATTTCTGCCAATTCCTTTTCAGTATATTCCTGTTTTAGTTGGGATTTTGTAAAGAATTCTAGCGTTAAAAAGTGCACATTTGCAAGATCAATTGTATTGACAGGATTTGATCCATAAATTTTATGTTTTCTAATTAAAATCATGTCTTCGTCAAATAAATTAAGTTCAATACATACCAAACTAGACCCGCCATCTTCACTTCCTGACACATTAACTATATGATGTTTACTTACCGCTCTCTCCATATTGACTAACAAAAGTTCAGCAAGTTGTTTGATTTATCTAACTAGTCATCGTGAGAATTTCATCGAGAATTTGTAATGCTTGAAACCGGTACATACCCACGTGACAACATATACATGTATCAACCACATCCTTACAATCCATATCCCTACTTTCAAAACATTCTTTATAATGTGAAAAACCATTAGAATTTGGATTCGTTCTAACAGTTAGACTATGATTGTTTATAAGATGTTTAAGCTGGTTCAATATATTCAACACCTCAAGTTTTTTTAAAAGAATGTTTCTATCTGAAACCACCCTAAAGGCCGGATGCTCTTCAATTTCACGTAGTGCGTCCATGATGAAAGATAAAGAGCAACTGATGAAAAATTATGCTCATATTTTTGATAACTATTGCGACTGTTAAACAGTAATTTTTCGAACATCCCCCGTAATCGGTGTGTATGAATAGTAACTATCGTGAATGATTAAACAATACGCCCACGTATTGGGTGGAAACGGTGCATTTGTTAGAATATCTAGTCTCACTTCCACAGGTCCGGTTTTAATTGAGTCATCTTGTCTAGAACAATCTATGACGTATAAAGGACATTTTGATTTAAAATTTTCATAGTCTAAAATAGGCGACCCCGGTTTGTTATAATACGAGCTATAAAATCTCGCGTACATATCATAAAACAAAGAAATATTTCCGCGAATATTATCGTAGGGATAATAATTTGAATTTAAATATAGTTTTACATCCGTTAGGTCACAAGAGTCAAATTGTGACATATCTTTTGTGATAATATTTTTACGACCCGTTTGAAACGCCAAAACTATGAATCTGGGTTTTTCCAATTGGTTTGATGTACGAAGACTCCATGACATAGAGTTTGTTGCAGGAATATTGGGATATTCGTGTAATTCCCAACTTCTAAACGGAACATGAATAATCGGATCTTTCTCAACATATTTTAATAGTCTTAATTTTTCCGTATCATTAACTTGAATGTGAGGAACTCTCCAGAAAATTTTTGAAATTTCTAAATTAACAGTACCGGCTTCGGTTGTAATTACAGCATTATCATTTGTTGCCGATCTCAATAGAATGAGTTCTTGTTTCACGTTCACCAAAATTTTCCTATAATCTTCAGCGAATCCGAGTAAGAGTTTTAAGGGTACCGAGTAAGTAAAATCATTATTTTTTATTGATGTACCAGGTCCGAACCAACAGGCATTTTTCAATATATTTTGTTCATTCTCATGAAAAGATATCAAGTGTTTTAATGTGGTCGTAATACCAACGTTTCTAGTTCGATCAATTTCTTTTCCAGATATTTCATACCGTATTTCTTCAAATAAAAAAGCCATAGCGTTATTTATCAATTTAACGTCCAAGTTTGTGACATTGTCAGCTTTTTTCCCACTAACTTTACCTTGAATCACGAGGTAACTGTCAAACGGGGCGGTAAGAATGTCTGCTTGTAAAAGAGGAATTCTAATTTCATCGTTATTTTTAAATGTTGTCGAAGCATACGGTTGGTGGGCATGGAATTCAAAACTCGTAATTAGATCGTCAAACTCAGCACGATCATAGATTGACAAAAGAGCCATTTTTCAAAACTTTAAATCCTAAAGAGCGTAAAAATTTAATACTTTTATGACTTAATTCGGCAACGTTCTTTTTGGAACTGATTTGTGGCGCGGCACTTTTCTCTCTAAATATTAACCCCATTACGAAGATGTAATCTAACTGTTATACGTTCCCCGCGGAAATTCACCAACTTATTTTCTTGATCTTTCAAAACTATTGTTAGGTTGTTGATCCTTTGACTGATGACGGGTAAATAAATGATTTGCTTGGGAATTTCTATTATTTTATAACCCGGGGCAACAGTAGGAAAAAACTCATGAATTATATGTCCCTCGATACCATTTGAAAATGATCCACGCGTTACATTACATTCAACTCGAATAGAATTAACGCGAATAATATCTACTGGTAACTCCGATATATGTTGCTTATTTTCCTCATATACATTAGCTTTGAATCCCAATAGTTTTCCAATACTATCCTCTTTGGAAAAATCAATTTTCTCCGAGCAACATATTTCAGCTTTTAAAGTGTTATTATTAGGTTTAAGACTGAACGTTACATTTTTAGGCAGATTTAAAAGTATATATTTTTCAATATCCTCAATCTCATATGAACCCTCAGGAATAATTATTTCCTTATTATTATTACCATAATAAAATTTGTCATTCAACCCTGTTTCGATGTTCGGAATTGAATTAAAAGTTGTCAAATCTATTAGACCGAGTTCCCATTTTCCAGAGCTGGCATCTATAGGAAATGATAAATTGTGTGATATAACACTATCTGTTCCTGTTAAACTGAACATTTTTTGAGAGAAACTTTAAACACAAATGTCCACAAATAACTGAGGAGATATTTTGTTCCTTTTCATAATTATAATAAATCTCACAATCTTTAAAATACTTTAATAACTCCGGTGGGGGTTTTAAATTTCCAAAACTATCATAATAATATACCTTTTTATCCACCTTCTTAAAACATACCCAATGGGTCCCGGTTCCACTTGCAGAGTCCAAGTTTACAATCATCGATTCATATTTTCTTGGGCGTAAAGGTAGCATATCCCGCATATAAATTCCCCTAAAATTAGGTATTTTTAATAACTTTGCATATTTGAGTAATTCGAAATTAGAAAGAGCCTTTACCGGGATCTTGACGTTTTTTTTTTCTTCGTCTTATGTTTCTTTTTCCTACCTGCACCAGATGTTTTTCTATATGGTCTCAGATATAATCCTTTCCCTTTACGTTTAGGTCCTCGTTTCTTCTTCCTTCGCCCTCCACCACTGCCACCGCCAAATTTACTCTTCGTCTTCATAGCTGTTGTAACCGCCCAAGCTGCGGTTTTCTCTCCTAATGATGCGTCTGAAGCTTTAAATCTTTTCCAAGCACGTTCTGCCAATTCCTCGTCAGCACGTCTTCGACTGCTTGAATCTTTATACCTAGAATATACTATGTCGTGCGCTTTACAAGCTTGATCCAATTTATTTATTCCAGGATCCCCTCTAGCTAATCTTTCTTTTAATCTCGTTCCAGGCCCACAGTACTGATAACCTCCCGGCAGATGTAACTCGATAGGTAACAAATCAATAGCCTTATTAATCACAGAAGAAATAAAACCTCCACCTCTTACAACCTCCCGCTTACAAATGATAGGTTTTCTCTTGGTCCTGGTCATTTTTAACAAACTCACCGTATGAACTCCAATATAAAAATGTTAAAGTTATAAATCAAGATAAGATCTTTATAATTATTTATTAGGCTGTAATATTAAGAGGCTCGATTCACCATCATCATCATTATCATCTTCAATAATCTCTTCCTCATCACCATCATTTTTCTTTTTAATTGGTGGCTTAACAGTATCTTTAATACTCTCTTTCTTACCATCACTTTTTTTATTTTTTTCTTTCTTTTTAATTGGTAGCTTAACAGTATCCTTAATACTCTCTTCCTTATCACTTTTTTTAATTTTTTCCTTAACATTATCCTCAATAGATTGCTTAACGTTTTCTTTAATAGGTAGTTTAAACAATTCTTCCCAGTTTAAATAGTCATCCTTCCCTGCTTGAGGAAGAATAGCTGCTCTACCCAAATGTTTTTGATTAATATAGTTAAAAATATAAGTACCGAATTTCTTTAGTTGTTTATCATGATAATCCTTATTACTTGCTATTAAACCTTCACACTTAACTGTTCTAGTATGTAACTCATTTAATTCCATTCGTTGTTTTACAAGATTAGTTGTGATCGGAGTATGTTCTTTAGAGCAATACTTTTCTACAAAACTCTTTGTAGCAGCATCAAAATCATGTGTAGGATCAACCAAATTGTTTATTCGCTTATCATCTGCATTGTATCCATTTTTATCATACATTAAACACAAACGTTTAAGTGATTGTAGATTCACAGCATTATCATCATAAATGGGGTCACCCAAATTTCTTAAACGTTTCCTTTCGAAATTTACACTTTCCTTATCACACGGTATTACTCTTGTATCTACATACGACTTAGTGGTTGCATCCTGTGGAGCAACAGGTTCTCCCAAATTTTTCAATATTTTACCATCAATATCAAAATTACCATCAGAAGTCAATTTGAAACCGTCTCCTTTTGGACCTTTGAGATCTTTCTGGTCCGATTTCAGGCTACGTCCAAACTTGTCTATTGTCATTGTAATAATGCTTTAAACCTACTATTTCCACTACCTTTTATAAAGCCAGCTTCCCGTAATTCCTCTATGATGCTTAAAATTTCATTAGCATGTACTTTATTTCCGGTCTCTGTAGACATTGTAATATATAAAAGTCGATCAACCAACTCATTAGGATTATCCCAATGTATAATATCCGGAGACTTGGTATTTTTCCATGTCATAAAACCTTTACCGCTTGTCGATCGAAGAAGTAGTGGTTTGATAATCTTTGTATATTTTGTACCTCTATTTGCTTTAATCCTTCCGTTTGAAACATAATCCTCCCTGTGAGCATTTGTTGCGAACAGTATACTTTTATAGGCTTTAAGATCTTCATCAGAATAGACAGAATTATCGGGCATTCTTTTAAAAATTAATTCATATAACCCTTCAGATGCTCCATAGTTGATGTTTCCTATTTTAATATTTCCTTCTGAATCAAAATCCAATACTTTATCACCAACCATTAATATATTGCCATCTTCATAACGCGGTCCAAACGTATGGTCAATAATCTTTTTAGAACCTGAATCTCTAATAAATGAATACATATATGATTGAGTTAATGGATTCTTAAAGTAATGTTTAATAAAATGAGTTGTTGATGCTAATTTTGACGGTGTAGATACCAATTCTGATAAATTTTGTGCTTCAGGTGTTGATACAGTCGTAGGTTCAAAATCACCTTCTTCTTCTTCTTCTTCTTCTTCTTCCTCTTCTACCTCCTCATCCTCAGATGCTGCTGAATTATAATCCATAGATTCTTCTTCTTCTTTTGGTTCTTGTTTTAATTCCTTCTCCTCCTTTACTATTGCAGATTTATCCGTATTTGTTTTTCTAAGTTCCTTAATTATAGGTTCATATTGTTTTTCTAATATCGCCAGATTTTCTTCGTTCCCTTCCTTAAACAATCTATACTTACGCTTAATACCCTTACGTAACTTAACAATCTGAGCTTTTAACTCTTTACTCTTAGGCTCCATAGTTAAAACTGATCATATAAACTTTAACCCTCAAACCTTTAAGGCATTTCCACCTGTCTAAAAAACATTGCGCGTTTTTTATTTTTACGTATATACTTGATAACATCTAATAAAGAAACCCCTGCACTAAAATCTAAACCTTGATAATATCTTTGTTCTCTAGCATCAAATCGTGGGATCATATATTTCTTGGTGAAACTCTTAAAAACCCAAGCTCTCTTAATATCATCTCGCCATTCTGCAATATGTGTAACAATATACTTATCATTTTCTATAGTTTTTTCCATAAATTTACTTAACATTCTAAGAGGTTTGTCATGTGACCTATGGTACATTAAATATGAATTTAAGAGCCAAAATTCACAAGGATTTGTTCCTGTGAACTTTTTCCATTGTTCAAACAACTTTGGATTCGATATAATATACACACCACTGTTATTCAAAGATATTCCAAATTTTTCACATTGAGAAGAAACAGTAGGAAGGGCTTCTTTTAAAAATTCTACTGTATATAATCCTTGACAATAATTATTTACAGCCGCAAATGGTTTACCTCGAGGACCACTTGGAGTACCATCGGGAATAGGTCCCCAAGCCGTATTGTAACTAATATCAATATAACATTTAAGTGATAAAGCAGTCCGGTAAATTTCCAGCGGTGGTCTGATTGGCACTGTTCTCTCTGTCAAAACTATACATCTACTTGTATAAGGTATCTTACACCCATAGTCTAACATTTTTAAAACAATTTGGGCAAAATTTATACTCCCATGACGGTTTCGTAAAGGTAACACCTGGCCGAATATATCAGGAAACGGTCTGAATCTTGATATCAAATTTTAAGGATCTCTTAAAGTACAGTTATTCATATCCTCATGATAAATTATAAGTTCTAACGGTATATTCTTTTCATCACAACGACGTAGAAAGTTGAGCCAAACATCTCTATTATATATTCTCTCACTCGCACTAATCATAAGTAATAAGACGGGCGGTATCATCGCGGAGCCTTTTGGGGACTTGTGTCGCCAGCACCTTTTATTAAATTTATGACCATGTGGTGGTTTTCTACTACAGTAATTTCCACAAAATCTCTTTTTTTCTTTATAATAATATGAACAAAGATTAGATCTAACTGTATGAAGTTTTGTATCAAAACCCCTTAAATCATTATATGTATAGATACGAACCATTATAAAGACGTGATAAAACTACTTAATCCGATCCGATACCTTCCTTTTAACGGGTCTAAAGTTTTATCAATAACAAAAAAATTATACTTTTCTTTCCAAGCCTCTGCACACAAATTTTTAAATTTTTCAAATGACATATCTGTAGTCACGTGATCATTATATATATGTTTTAGATTCATTTCATCCTGTTTGAATAAAAAAACAAGGTTACAATTGTCTCTAATAAGCTGTTTAGGAATAGCGCTGTACGTCTGGCCTAAATATATTATATCAATATTATTATGCCTACCCATGGTAAAATAAATACGTATATTATTATGTTTTTCACAAGAAATGTCATCAAATATCATTACTGAATTCGGTTTAGCATCATTTGGATGTATAACTAGATTGTTATCATCATACGCAAAATACCCTATTTCTTTTGGCATTACGTTTTTTAAAAACTCATATTTTGGTTGATAAAGAGACTTTGAAAAAACATAGATATTTTCAAACCTCAAACCATTTGGGTCAAAAAGTAAATTAAATAAAATGTTTGTTTTGCCTGAAGCGCTAGGGCCACAAATTATACAACGAATCGAGTCCGGTAGTAAAACTCCATGTTTATTTTTCTTTATAAAACCTGATCCGATAAACTTGTCAAAATTTTTAACATTTATTTCAACATCCTGTTTCTCAAGTTGCATTATGACTAATTATCTTCACACCGAACCAAACTGATATAAACTTCCGTCCCACCAAAATGATTGGCAAAGAAACAAAGACCCACATCCCGGATGTTCTGATAACACTTATCCACTAACGTCATGTTCCCACACACACAAGTTTTCCTCCGGATGTCATGTTGATAACCTGTTTCCGTTCAACATATTACCCGGAAACCACATATCACCTTATCGCAAGTCTTTCCTATATACCCAGCTATCGCTATCCTTATCATATCCTGCCCAACGTACAAGGAACTGATTACCTTTCCGCTTTAAAATCTTTTCCACTAAATAAACATCACCCACGTTTGACTTACTAATTTCTTCAGTATAGAATCCACCTTTCAATACGTTACCTTTGTGATCTTGTAAAATATAAGTTACAGGTCTAGTAGGCTTTATAGCATATATTTTAAATACTTCATTTGTCCAATTAGGTAAGTAACCTTTTTTAAACACTCTTTTTGTTTTACTAATTCTAACACTATCTCCAACTTTAAACTTTGATTTTTTGATTTTTGTTTTTTTCCCTTTATTAATTAATTTTAAGATCTGTTTAACATGTTTTTGTTTAACATCTTTAGGTTTCATTCCTATCGTTCTATGTTTAGTATTGTTATAAGAGTTAACAAGTTCTGATAATATGCTTACCCATTCATAACGACCTCTCGCAGTAAATTGTTTATACATTTTATTTTTTAACGTTCTATTAAATCTTTCTACAATACTGGCCTTAAGTTCGGAAAATGTATGATAGTGATTAATGTTATATTTCCGCATCAAAGCATTAACGTGTTTGTTGAAGTACTCTTTTCCTTGATCTGTTTGTAAATTTTTCATTTTGTATTTAGCTAAGATAGGTTCTAAAGCTCTAGCTACTTCAGGGCCTGATTTATCTTTTAAAGGAACAGCAATGGCGAATTTTGATAAGCAGTTAATCATAGTAAGGATAAACCTATGACCTTTATTGATTTTAGCATAAGGTTGCATTTCTACAAGGTCACACTGATATAAATCATGCAATCCCTTTAATGTTACTTTTCGCCGAGGATAGCGTATCCTAGCAGGTCTATGCAGCTCATTAGCTATTGCCGCTTTAACGTCCATTATTAGAATGACACTTAATTGAGACTATTTATTTTATTTATCATATCTATATCCGTTATTCTCATCAGGTATATAAAAGCCATACTTGTAACAAATATAATGAATACAAAAGCATGTTCTAATATAGTGTTGATAAATAAAAAAGCCATTTTAATATACCGTTCATACAATCCAAATTGACAACTTGAAACATTCTCCGACAACACCTCGCTTCAAACTGGTTATTGTTGATTCAAACATTGCTTTTTACCCGTATACCCATATGGTATGGTATCATGGTCACTATCGCGTTTTCTTTTTGGTCCTGTCACTCTAAAATCCTTTTTCTCATGTATAGTAACAATATCTCGATCCTCTGTTCTTCTAATTCTACTTTCAGTTATTTCAATTACTTCTCTAATATCAGACTCACTTAGAATCATAGCCTTTAGGGATGAAAAATTAAGCTTTTTACTTGCAGACAGGTTTAAGGTGAGACCTTTAATTTTACACACCTCTTTTAATTCATTTGTAGCAGTTGAAAATACGATATAAGCATAGGTTTTAGGCCCTCCAGAACAAAACTCTATGATAAAAGATCCTGGTCCATAATCCTTTGCCAACTCATCTGTCATGTCACCTAGATAGTCTCCAACTGGTATTTTATACATTCCTGGTCTATGAACATAGATAATGGAATCAGTATCATAGTAGCATACCTGTTTTCCTAGTTTCTCTAGGTGTTCGTATAGTTTTAACCTCGCTTGACTTGTCGTGAAAGCGGCTAGGACGACATTTACAGTTCTTAAACATTCTCCGACTTCATCTAAATGCTGCCAATTTACTACGACCACCTCTTCATTTACCTCCTTAATTCTGTTAACTTGATCTGTTGGGCTGACTAGGAGATTAAATAGCTCTTTCGGATCTCTAGTCACAAGGGTTTTTGTTTGGTTCTCCCTTTGACCAAACTTTCCCCAAAAAGAGTTTAGCATTAATTTGGAAAGAGAACGCATTCCTTCATTTTTCTCGATTTTTTGTGAATCTAACAATATGCCTTCATGATCAAAATAGTCTTGTATATATTTTTCTTTTTCCTCTTTTGTTTTGCACCAGCTGGGGTATCCTGAAGATTCTTGTTTAGTTTTTAAAAATTTATCAATAAATTCTTTAAATAAGCCCCCATTTTCAAATGTTGCCATCTCATATTGCCATAGCTCATATCGCTCTAATATCACATAACCCTTCTCAACAGCTTTCCTTATTTCATTCATAGTCCATGTTCCTACCAAAGCTCTTTCTTCTACTTCATGTGTACACTCTTCAGAAGATGATACATTCTCTCCGCATGTACGACAGAGAACAAACATAAGCTTGTTATTCATTTTACATGGTAACACAGGATGGTAAAGATCTGAAGGCGGTAATATTTTACATTTAAGTAGTCCCTCTGCATCCATTCCTCGCGATTGACATTCTTCATTACCAACAAATATTTCAGGGTGTCCTATAGGGAACTTGCCATATTTACAGACCCAAGGATAGAGAGAGCAAATGTCTAAATAGTGTATCTTTTCTCCTTCTTCTTTTTTACACTTATAATAGGTCTTTGCGTTCCCTGTACGTCCACCATAAAAGGCATCCCTCGGGTTAAGTGGAATCGTATTTAAACAAGGAAGTTTGCTAAGGTATTGTAATTTATTTTTCTTTTTTAAATCTTCAAAGTCACACTCCCACATTTCCACAAGATCAAACTGCTCTCGGATCCTTTTCATTCTTTCCATCGTTCTCTCATATCGCAAATGTAAACTATCTGACAGGTCTTCTTGTAGATGTTCTTCTCTTTTATAAGGAAAACACTTAAGGCATCCGTGAAAGTAGCAGCCATGAAACTCATACACTATCTTTCCATCAAAACCGTCTACTTTTCCAATGATTGGTATTTTAAATTCTCGACTATTTCCAGCATGTTGAATCTGTACACCGCGTTTTTCCTCTTCATAAGCCAACCATTGTATCGCTTTTGCTGATTGATTATCAGCTAGACGGTAACCTCCATTAGGAATAATACCGATAGTGTTCGGCCTAAGAAAGTTTCGTCTAAATGCCAAATTACAAGCACTAGCTATAGTCACTGCTTCCAAAAAAGGATCCACATTACATTCTTTAAGAAACATCGCTCTAAATTTTATACATGCCTGAGCCAATATGTCTACATCCGAGATACAATACTCTAGGATTTCTTTCTTAAAATCAAAAGTATAGTTGTTCATTACCTGTTCATTGTACCATTGTATAAACTTTTCATGACTCTTTTTAAACATTGAGTCTGGACAGTAATACATTTTATCAGGCATAGGTCCCACATAGGTTTGGTTGTTTATTATATTGAACAAATGCGGAAAGTACCCCTTCTTCTTTTCCGGTCCAAGATCAAATGATTTCGGAAGATCAGCCAATGCCATTGGGAAATAGTTTATTGAATCAACAAACCTAACGTTATCACTCTCCATAAGTATTATTTTCGTTCCTCTTGAAATAAGTTTAGGGCTAAATTTTGTATCACTATATATGTACTTTAGCAAAAATTGGAAATCAAAACCCTGACCATTATGAGCAATAACACAGACGGTTTCAAATTTCTTTCTCACCTCCATTACATAGTCCATAAACTTAGCAACAGGATTAACTCTAAATACACGTTGACGTATCAAACAATTTTCACAAGGGATCGTTTCATCATCATTATTATCATCATCATCACAATCATTACGGGATAAACATTGCCAGCAATACTGTTGACTAACACAAAGATTAACGATATGAAGCTTTTTGTTTGGATCATCTTGCAAGTTTTCATCCTGACGCGTTTCAAGATCAAAGAAAATAAACAAAAACTTTTTAGATTTCGGTTTGCCTGTATCAACTCTCATAAAACACCTGTGATTTGGATCCATATATTTTAAGCATACCCTACAAAACTGTTCCCCACATACATGAGCATTCTTTCTATCCTTAGGTCTTATCATGCGATTACAATCTCTACATTTCTTCACAGATGCACAAATACCGTTTTGGTGAGCAATAAAACAGGTTTGATTTTTAAAATGACGGTTGCAATCAGGGCACATAACACCATCATGTTCAAAGTTACACGGTGGAGAGGTTACCATACAAGCTGGGCACATTGATGAACACTTGTGTTCATGCTGTTTATCAAAACCGATATGACAAGCTTCACAATAGTGCTTACAAGCAAATGCCGATGTAAGGCTCGTTATTACATTAAAATGTCCTTCATTAAATAAAAGATTTATTTTCATTTTAGCATCCGCATTGTCCCCACTGAAATAGGTTTCTCTACCTTTTGAATTGTAATTATAAACGGTGATTTTATATTTTCTAAGGTGTGCCTGTAATTTTTCCAGCTCTTTTATTCCGGCTCCTTCTGAAGATATCTGGACTCGAGCTTTAGCTAAAAGTTTTTCTGCTTTTATTGTCTGCCTCTTACCCTTATCCTGCATAATAGCCTTGTAAAGGGGATCTTTCTTGGCATAGGCCTTGCCAACAACTAAAGCTCGAGCCAAGCATAGATTGTCTATATTTTTAATCGTCACTATACCACTTCGGCTACGGCACTCTTCTGAGAAGTTATTATAGTACCCTCCTCTCCTATGACCTCCAGAACCTACCGGAAGAGATACCTTAGTACATTCTACCACAAACGTGTCACTAGAAGTCACGGATGCTTCATTACTTTGTATAATACCTCCGAATATGAGCCATAAAACTTCTTCATTCACTTGATCCACAGGTCTAAAAGCAACAAATCCGGGGTCCTTATTTTTTAGATTGAGACTTCTAAGGGTAAATCCTAAATAATCATTAGCCCCTGTACAACCTCGCTTCATTTCTTCGACCAGCTGGGAGAAGCCTCTTTTAATCCAATCTAGCTCATTAAAACCAGTAGGTGGTGTATTAAATTTAAATGTTGTTTTTTTACCAGACATTCTAAATTTCCTAACATAAGTTTCATGACTTCTAATTATGTAAACGGGATCCATAGCTGAATCAAAAATTTGTACTTACAATACCAGCACACAGCGATGGAGCAGTCCAAGAAGGTTTCCCTCTAAATGAAAAAAGAAAACTGGCAGGAAATTTCACGGTAAACGCCCGCGGAAATGAATGTGAATCATGAGATAACGTGACCTGTGCTTTCACCTGATTAGTCAACCACAAACCGCGTCATCCTCCCGATAATCTCCCCCTATTTAAGAGCGTGCCATCATACTAATCATTATCGTGGCTTAAGGCAACGGTTACACACCTATTTCCTCGTTGCTGCTGATCCTGCTGCTGCTACTTCTACCGACTTCTACTCAGAGGCATTCATCAATTCAATTTACAAGTAAGTATACTACGCTTTTATTATATTTCATAATAATTATATATAAATATGGACTTTCTTTTAAAGTTTTATAATTAATTTTGGTTTTAGCTTGATCCAGTTACTTATACTTTCTATGTTTAATAAATTATTTGTATGAAATAAATAACATTATTATATAATTATTTGAACAGCCAAAATTTAATCATATTCTTTCACCGTCTATCTTACTTGCAGATTTTCTTTTTCCTCTTCCTTAATTTTTATTGTTAACTTTTTTAATCCAGTGTTAATTTCCTTTCTTACTAATACAGTCTATTAGTAAAATTTAAAAGAGCAAACCACTTTGAAATTTTTTTCACCAATAATATTATTTTTTATACAACCAATCATCTTTACAATAACTGAGTACTTTTTAGATTTGTTTTAACCCCCGTCAGATTAATATTTTTCTATATGTTATTTTACACAAACCTTATGTTCTAGGACATGGATCAAGACCTAATGAAGAACTTGACTGCACTAGAAAAGTACGAGGGGCCGCCCAAGTATAGTTGCAGAGAGCTAACTGCAGAGGAGGGATACCCCATCGTCTCCATGCAACGGACAACAGCAAAATTCGGGCCGGCGATAAAAGTTGAAATTATCATGCCGGGAGGCGAGGCCGGCATCACCTTTCTGCCACAACGATTCGTGGAAAATATAACAGATGCCCAGATAAACTGCTTCAACCAGGGCGGTTTTAAAATGAAATGTACAGGGATGACGGGGAGAAGTATAAATGTACAATTTTTTGTTTAACTTAAAATAAAGATTGTATTCATGTCCATCAAACGGTGTTTAATTCCTACTCCCTTTCAATAAATCCTATATATATATAATAATTACAATAATAATACTGGTTTACAATTTAAGAAGTGATAACAAAACTGTTAGTGATAAAAACAGTTTGGATCCAATTAATAAAAAATGGTTCTGTGTAGTTTTAAGTATTAATAACATTACCAAAAATTAAAAATTAGCGCCAAAAAACACGTGGTTGACATAGGGGTCGCCATCTTGAAAGGGGCGTGGTCTACTCCATGACGTAATCTCCTATCAACCAATCAAAAGACTCGAAACCATAACGTCATCCCCCCCGGGCACCATCCCCGACCAATCAAATCGCGGGGATGGATGCGGGGGTTTTCTACTAACATAACAAGATTAGTAACACATAGCCAGGAAAACCTGGAGAAAAATACAGCTAAAACAGAGAACTGTAAAAGCAGTCACGAAAACAATAAGCTGAAAAGAAAAACAATACACAAAATAACACAGGAATCACAAGTATCAAGAATCACCAGGCAGGAGAGAGCACGTCCACACCCAATCAGAGCTGAGCTGAGACTGGTGGGAGGAAAGCAAATGGCGGCGGCAACATTTGATACATGGATGATTTTAGTTATTTTTCCATAGGTTCTTCAAGTAAGGTTTAAAATTATTGGCATTATTATTTTTTTACCATTTTATACACTAGCGTTTTCGTGCAAACAAAGAACAGAACACTCTTTTACTTGAAGGAACATCATCAAAGTACACATATACTCACAAAATGTACAAACGATTTGAAGCTATTATAAATTTTCAGACGAATAATTAAAATTCAACTTAATTTAGATGTGCGATAAACCCAGTAAAACGTCGTACGTATAATCAGTCCGACACAAATCACCATAAAACACAGCCCGTGTACAACACACATAGCACACATCAGTCGACCGAGGGCTGTTCTAGCGATCTGCATACTCGTACACCCACGGCCACGGTGGCGGGGACACAATAAATCCTTCCTCAACCCCCGGTGACACCAGGGGGCAGCACCAGTAATGTGAGGTTGTGGCGGGGGGTGGAGGGGGTGTCTGTCGATAGGGAAATGGATAGTGGAGGTGGAAAAGGTTTACGAAATGAGGGAGGTGTGATGTGAAATGTGATGATACATTCATTTAATCTTTCAGGTAGGTTATAGAACTAACCTTTGTTTGCGAAGTGTATTTGATCCATTCTGAAATTCTATAAAAATATTGAGTATAGCTTATTAATGAAGTACAAAGTTGTAAATAGATTTTAAGGTATTGATAAGCGAAGTACTTTAAATCAGGTAAATATTAACAAGGCGGTGGGCCGCTACTTTTTTAAAATTTCAAAAAGTGCCATGGCGTACAAAAATGTAAAGCTGAAGACTAATACAATATAAACTTGAAATCAATAAGGCATGCCAAGTTTTATTTTTATCTTAACTATCATTAATATAAGCCTCTGGATCGTTAAACAATATTATTTAATATTTAATAATTTTAATAAATATTTAATAATTTTATCTTAAGTTGATAAAAAATCCTGAAGTTGATACTGCTGTACAACCTTGGCTGCGAAACCTAATACTGCGCCATTAAAATTAAATATAAAACTTTTATTTTAAAATTTTTAACAATAAACTGAAGAATATAAAAAAATAAAACGTTAAAAAATATTAAAGAGTAAATGCTACAAACATGAGGGAAGACATAAAATGTTTACTTTAAGGTATTAAACATAACTTTAAGGTATAAAGGCATAAGGTTTACTTTTTTATACGGGTAGGACTGAGTTATGACTCATTAATGAAAGAATTCAGGATGGCAGTAATGAAAGGCGAAAGGGATGTACTGTAGATAAATCCTGATATCTTTCTTCTCATCAAACTTTCTTTTCAAACATTTAGTACATACTAACCAATTAAATTAATTACAGTATTTGTAATTAGAAAGAAGTCTTGACGAAGGATTTTATACGGTTAATTTCAACAATTACTAGTCGATACAAACTTGTAAATACAAATGTATTCATGAAACGTGAGATTACACGCGTTTCAAAGGTTATTGCTCTGTGAAAATATCAAATCACACAGAGCCGTATAAAGCGAACCCCAGAGGACCGAGTCCATATAGCAGGCGACGCCCGGGGCTGTGTTATATGACAGGGACCAATCATCACTCCCATAGGTTGACAGTAATTGACATTTTTCACCGTTGGGATCGTGTTTTTCGAGTTAAAATTTCAATGCATTGAAAATACGTAAACTTCTCTACCTTTAAACTGATCATAGATTTCGATTGGCCTACTTACTAACGAATACGTATATATAAACTATTATATGAAAAAGTAAACAATTTTTGTTCTACAGTCAACGACAAAAGCTTTGTGCTTACATATTATTCTATTTTTAGTATACTCTACCCGCTAGCATTAAAAAAAACTTGAATAGTTAACGCAAAATACGACTATTAAATACACTCTATCGTATAATTAAGTGAAGAATACGTATTATTGATCTGTTTCGGGTTGCAAGACTATATGATTCACTGCAACTAGTTAACAACTGAAATATACTGGCATCTACAAGGGAAATTCGTGTAAAGAATCGCTTTTAAAGACCTCTTGACAACTTAGGTACGTGTTATATAATATCTTTATAGTATAGTGTTGATTGTTGAATGGGATGATGACCCCCTAAAACCGACCAAGACGTAATAGAATAGCAGTTTATCCAGAATCCATAATTAATTAAAGGCTACATATTAAAGGATCATATTACAAATTCCGTACGCTTACCTCTATTATCAAGTAACTTACTTTATACTGCTTAATTTCAAAGTTCATTCGTTAAGAAACTTAAAGTAAAAAACCCTTGAATAAGTGAAACTGTATTTTTTCAAAATAATAGAAAAACAAACTTTTCCCGTTAGTTTCATTTTCCAAAATTATAATCTTAAGCTTTTTAATTATATATTCTGAAAAACAAAAATACAGGATCAGCCTTTAAATCAAGAAACGTTTTCAACTCCGACTAATCAGTCCGATTAAACATTAATTTCTTGAATAATTGACGCATACTAACATACATACAACAATTATAGTTCTGGACAGCCTTACTGGCGGGTGGCGAAAATTGTAATCTCCTAAAATGTCTGCTAAATAAACACATATTTTGGTAGAACTGTCAAAACTTTGTTTACGTTTCACCTCATTTACACTACAAAAGAATGCCCTGCAATATTTCACCGAGAGATTTCTTACGCAATCAAAATTTCTGGAAAATATTTGCGCAATGGATCAGCTGGTCTTTTTGTTTTGGCAACCTACCATCTTAAATGATTTGTTCACATTTAAGAATGTGTTTCCACACTTTTGTCGTCATACTTAATGAATTGTGTTGAGCTTGCAAGCATTTAAATGTTAAATGCTTAAACAAAAAACCGCAGTTGCACTTGCGGTTGCAGCAAAATATTTTCTTTTGTAAAGTACCTTTACATAAACAAATGAACATGTGATTTATTTCCAAAACAACGCAGATATTAAACACTAATTACGACAACAGCGCACTCACTCACCCGCCAGTAAGGCTGTCCAGAGCTATAATTCTGTCAAATAAACAACCTCAATAAGAACGGCACTAATGTCTAACCACCCTTCCTTGACAACTGTCTCTGTGTCTAGCTGTCAGATTAAATCCTATTCCACACCACCAGGTGGTAACTGCGCCGGTGCTGCTCGCTGACGCCTGGCGGAGAATTGCATTTCTCGCCGACACGCGAACCGTTCCCGTCTGAAATAAACGCTGCCAATGTAATAGCGTTATTACGATGCATTCCGAATGGAGCTTTTATTGGCCCTTTCACGGCCCTGAGCTGCTTAACATGTGAAACCTTTTAAAGGCTATTTTTTGTGCGGGGGGAAATAAGGGGGGGGGAAATACGGGCACTACATTGTGGTCGTTGAAGAATGCAGTGTATGGTATGTTCACACATTTTTTTATATCTAAGTGTTTAAAACATAACTAAAATTATATAATAACTAAAATATTTATCTAGAATATAAGAGTTTTATGAGTTTTTATCGCAATATATATATATTTTTTTAGTTTATTTCTTTTGTAAAAAAAATATTTATTTTGTATACTCAAGCTTCCTGATTTGTAAAGTATTTTGTGCGAAATAAATAATTTTGAATTTGAATTTGAAGAGTTTAGAGGTGCTATTAATTATTATAGTCTAAAGCATATTCTACAATATCAAGTCCTTTCAACTTATCTACTGCTATACTGGGCATATTTAGCTGAAAATCACTTATTAAACCACCTCAATAGGCCTACATAAACCTATGAGTTACGATATTAATTTAATTTGCTGCATGTGCTTGTAAAATTAGCAGATAGTTATGAAGACATTTTTTTAATGTCTAAACTAGAATTAATTATTTCACTTTAAAAATTAAGAAATAAAAGAAGCTCAGCAACAAAATCTGAAAAAGGTTTAAGAGGCTTAAATCTCAGCTTCCCCTAGTGAAAGGAAAACACTAAAGCCTGGAATCCCCCATGAGCCACCCAAATGACGCATCTGAACGTTTCCCAAAACTGGCGGGAAAAATATCGTCTCGGGCAACAGAAACAAAACTTCCGGGGAAAATAAGGAAATGTCAAAATTATGATTGCCTTGGGGTGTTATTTATGTTTTTTGTAAGCCTTGTTTCAAAATAAATTGTTGCATGACAATTGTATTTCTTCCGGGATTTAATTTATTTTTACATTATGAATGATGGATGAATTCGTCTAATACATTTGTTTAAGATATTTATAATATGTATCTAATTTATAACAAACAAACATTTCGGATAGGAATTTAACTTTTTTATGTGATTGCTTATATGAGTAATATTTTTCATTACTCTACACACGAAAGTACACTTTCTAAACGTAAAATAAGCTAAGAAAATAGGTTATTCCCGCTGTTGCACGACAAAATTACATAACGTTAACTTTCCGTTCGTATGTGGTGGACGGAAAGTAACCGTTATGGGATTTTGCGGTGCAGACCGATCAGCTGTTGCATTAGGCCGATCAGCTGTTGCATTGTTGTTCAAACCAAACCGTTTCATCGCTTAGTAAATACTGACATTGTCAGTTAGGTTGTAGTCTTTATGACGGATTGGTTGTTAAAAATATTCATGTTGTTTACAAGTTTTTCGATATGGTAATAAAAAATAATGTTCATTACTCGTCCCAAAAGTGCTATTGCGGGGCTCGATAGCTTTTTCCACGCTCGGCTGCGCCTCGCGCGTAAATGCAATCTCGCCCCGCAATAGGTCACTTTCGAGACTAGTAATGAAAACTACTATTACAGCCGTATTTTAGTGGTATATAAATCAAATTTAGATTCATATTAGGTTTCCAATTTAAACTGCTTTTCGACCTTCAGTATATTCTAACTTGCAATAAAACCTATTTCTATTATAAGCTATGCAGATCTGCCTGTGTTCTCTGGTATGTCCTCTCTAAATACTAAAAGAGGTTATCATTAAATGAGAAAAAATTTAGATTCTTTTCAGACACGAGTCTCTCTCGCAACGTCATTAAATTAATTGGAAAAAATTACAAATCATGAATCTTACAACAACTATCTGAGTCCTTAAGTGTTGAATAAGATGATATTTTACGTGTCAAACATAACATAGAACCGCTGACGGAAGTCCAAATTACACACACACAAAAATCAGTCGTGTACACAATAAACGAGCGACAACGCAACGGAAACATAATCACGTAGGCGACATCAGCATTCATAATCGACGATAAGCAAACAATCGAGGCAATAAAAGGGATTTCCGGCTCCGGTGCAGATCACTGCTGCCAACGTTGCAGTGACAATAACGCTCTGCACCGGCTGCATCAGTATGCGAGGATGTATGCAAGACTGCATCGCTATGCAAGCCGAGTATGCAGTAAGGTGTCATAAGGGTACATGTCCAAGGTTGTGAACACTTTCTCTGTCTTTATGGACCGTATCATGTGGTCGGCTGGCCTAACATAACAATATCAGGGCATTGCCAGCGCTGCAGCGGGGGATAAAATGTTATGGTTACACGGTACAATATCTGTAGCAATTTTTTACTGGATTACTTTTACGTTCTGGAGAAAATGTAACTTATTTTATGAAGGGATTTAAAATGTTCTCTTGGTATCGTAAATTGAAAGAATGTTTTAGAAATTGTGTTTCTTTGAGTAGTAATACAATTGATATAAGGTGCAATTTTGGCTCACTTTAATATTATCTATGTTAAACTTAGTGGTTGTAGTAATCCCAAAAAAATAAAGTGTACTCCATTGAAAATTATTTCTTAAAGAGAAATTCAATTCGTAAATATATAATAAAAATGTGGGCCCACTTTTAGAATCAATATCAATGCAAACTCATAATGGTGATGTAAGATCAGTAATACATATTACAGATGCTTTATCCGACCCATTTGTCATGTTTCAAGGGAGATTAATTTCTCCAACTGCTGACCTTAATCTCAAGATCTGAACTCTGATCTCCCACCTTGATCACCAAGGGTTTCGAAACTGAGTTATGCATCTGGGCAATAACGGTTAATGACCAATATTGTATTACTGCTTTCTATAGGTTATAAATAACTAGGCCTGGTTTAAAATTCAGACATTAGTTTTACTGAAGTAACATCAGTTAAATGTATTGCTTACTATTGCTTAGATGCGGTATTCCCTATTGGGGATTAACATCCGCAAAGGTGAATACTACTTTCATCCATAAGAGTATCTTCATAACTAGACCAGTTCGTGATTAATTGGCCAAATTGTGGTTCGGATCCCACGTTTAACTACATGCCCCTTAGTTACCATTGGCCGTTGGGCTATTAATTAATAGTAATATGTCGACCTTGTCAGTAACAACACTACAAAATCGCGCCACAATCATCCTTCACTCGTCTTTCACTTATATTCGCCTTAAAATACCCCGACTTGTGGTCGGCTTGCATAGTAAGTAATATGGAACAATTGTACTGTTTTGCATTGAGTAGAGTTAAGTGTTTCTCAATAAATTTAGGCATGTTTGAGGCTGAAATGAAACACTGCTATTGCTATGCTACAAGTGAAAAAGACTGTGGAATATTTAAATCTCCACTACTCATATATTTATAATGCGAGGTAAGAATTAAATGATGCGTTGTAATTGGCCTTAGCCTGTTAAGTAACATTTTCAAATAAATAAATAAAATAATCAGCTGAACCCTTAGGTGCAACGTTGTCATTTACTAGCGCCACAGCCTTGTTACCATGGATATCTAGGGTTAAGGACAATAAGAGGGGAACTCCTGTCTTAATTTCTTTTACACTGTTATCTCACAAACGGAATACTTTCATTTTGGGTAATTCTAACGCGAATGATAAGCATACAGATGGATAGTATGCATACAGATTTACTTCACGAGTCATTTATGAACTAATTTATCGATCACGACTCCTATCCCTGACCACGGAGGGTGATTTACGCCGTTCACAGATAGCAGCGAGCCTGCGTGCAAGCCCCGCCTGCACCACACACATTCATCACCGAGTTTTTAATTCTAATAGCGGTCGGTCCCACATGGCGACTAATTGCCCGTTACCCCGCAACTCTCCACTAGTCCATGTTTGATCTCCCGGTTGTCGGCAGTTCCTGCTCTTTAAAAATGATGCATCGGCGCGATGGAATGTGAAAGAGGGAACAAAGATTGCCAGTTACTGATTAGGCGAATGAAGTTGATGATGTATTGCTTCTATATTTTTTCCGAAGATGGGATTGGAAAGGAATTAGGACTGTGAAGTATGGTGGGAAAGGTAGGTTGTTTCTCGCTTAAACAGACCGGAAATACAAGAAAGAAAGCGGAGCCCCCAACAACCACCAGAGAACCCCGCAAGGTAATAAGATATTGGGAGTCAATCATAATAAGAAGAAGAACATGCACATTTGGGGGGTAAACCCAAAACATTACTGGGGGGTAAAAGGCACAACATTTTGGTGCGGTTAAAAAGAATATGCTAGAAAAGAACTATTTTATTGAGCTAGGCAAAGTAAAGACACAACAATGCCTATTTAGACTGGGACGGAGGCGTGTCCTGTTATCCAGCTACTTGGAGATCACGAAGTGTGGATAGTTATAAACGATGGCTTATAGACGCGGTGTTTCCCAGTGGGGATTAACGTCCGCACTATTGAATCCTACGTTCATAGGATAATCCTAGTTGTTAGTTGTTAGTAAGTTAGACTAGTTGACTAGTTCGTTAATTGTGAACCATGCGAAATTGTGGTTCGGATCCCTCGTTAACTGTAGGACCCTAAGTTACCATTGGTTGTTGGGCTATTAATTAACAGTCCTGTCTAAGGAAGATGTCGGCCTTAGTCAGTAAAAAGACTCCTAGATCCACAATCATACAACACTCATCCTTCACTCATACTCGCCTTAAAATACCCCTTACTGGTGGTCGGCATCTTAATTGTAATGTAATGTAATAAATATACTGGAACATTTGTTTGTCTACCGATTGATTGAAGGATTTTGCTGTAGAAATCCTTCAACACTCAATTTCTGTGATGATTGTTCCGAGCTTCAGAAATTAGAAATTACCTCATACTCTTGGAATCACAAACAAAAGCCGGAGCGCTGAGTCCAAAGACTCCGACAAGGATTGCAAGTAAGTTGAGCATTTTTGTAGACTGCTTAGTCCTCAGCCAAGGAGGAAAAATATTCACAAAGAGATATTCAATAAATTGTGAAATAATGACTTGTACACTCTCCTGACACAAACATATAAAGCTTCACCATTGAAAGGCGCGAAGCTTGCATAAAAGCCCCAAACGCTCAAACATAAAAAAATACTTGTAAAACTGAGATTAAAAGGCGCCGTTGAAATACTTCATTAATACTCACTCGCTCCGGAAATAAACAGGCAGTAAGCTTCTTTTCACAAAAATAACTCGCAAAGTACGAGATATAATCTGGAGATAAAAAACAAATTTCCATTGGAAAGAGGTAAATTATTAAATCCTCCTCTTTTATTTAATTAGACGGCAGTATGAACTGTGTTCAACGTGGGCATTTGAATGACTTCCACACCGTAATAGAATTGATGATTATATTACAGACCACTTATAAAGATATACACTGTATTAATAGGGACGAAATCGCGAGCGACAGTTAAGTTGAGGATTGTTTTGAGAAGGGTTAAATTGCTGAAAGAACGACGTCGTGGATGAAAATTATAAGTTTTGTTTCGTCTATAGGTGTCTCTGTGTTTCAACTTTATATATTAGTATATTTACTTCATACAAGCACTCAGGTGGTGTATAAATTAAGAAAATTCATAATGTTGCATAACAACGGGTTTTCTGTTCAATAAAGCTGACTTCCGAGATATATTAAAAATTTAACATTTAAAACGGTATTGGCCGCGCATTGAAACCGGAGTGTAGATGAATGATGAGTGAGTAAACTGACGAAATAGTTATCGTAACTTTTTTTACTGTAGAGGACCAGCTGATTCACCAAGATTATTAGTGCAAAGCCCACGATCAATCAAGGATTTGATTAGATGATACAGATTTTACTACAAGAATCTGTTAAAATAAAGAGAAACACAGAAGAAGTGACTTAGTAAACTTTTTTACGTGTCTAATATTTACAGTAGACACATAATAAAAACCCTGCTCCTTACGACTACAAAGTTCAATTGCTCTATGTTTTCAATTTGAAATAGAAATATCACATACTTCTGAAATTTAAATGCCCAACGTTACAAGTTGAGTTTTATGCGTGAAACGAAAACTATAACTGATTGAAAAACTACTGTGACTGTACGAGCAAGATAATAGAGACTTTAAATACACATTGACAAAAACAATGTTATTTTTACAGTACACAATCATTTTTACAGATACAACATGAAGCAATAACATGTTTACTGCATTAACCTTTATTAACATTGTAACCTCCGAACAAAACTTATATTAAAACAATTTTAACATACACAAAAACAATCTTGTAAAACTTCAGCATCTACACCGCTCCCCGAGTGCAACCTTGGCCCAAAAATGTGCACCGAGAATAAATTAAGACTCACGGGGGACGGCCGGCCACAACAGGACCTCAGCATCGCTAAAGCGTAAACATGCACAACACAGGCACCGAGCCGCAGCCTGGCAGCATTGGCCTTCACTCACATGACTATTCTTGGAGATATTGGTGCCCATTCCATGGATGCGCGGGTAGACTTCCCTGGTGTCCCGGTAATGCGTAGCCACTAGTCATCAATGTCCTTGGAGGTTGTGACAGAATTGGGTTCACAGAAAGGTTTTATACGCGGGTTCTCACAAGGGTAAATATACACTCACGCGCACAATAACTTAACACTGCGACTAAAGTTAGTTTAATAGGCTGTCGCTTGTAGTAAACACGATTGAAAGTTAATATGTTGCAGGAAAAAGGTTGTTAATACTTGTATTTGGCTGTGTGGTAGTTTGTACTAAATTTATTGTAAGGATTATTGCATTTGCACTGTTGATTTGAGCAATGGTAAAGGAAGTTGTGGTTGTTTTTATTGGAAGATAACCTGGAAATTAAGGCAAAATTGTAAGTATGTCTTCACCAAGTAAAGTGTACAGAGAGCTATGTATTTTACCACGAGCGTATGAATAGAATCAATTTATATAAACATCTTCAAAACAAAAACAACAAAAATGATTTTAAAAAATAATTTCTTTAAGAGGAGGTTCCTATTTAGGATGAAAACTGTTAATACAATTCAGATTCAAGAATTAACAAAATTAACTATTAAAGAAATAGGATATCATATCAAAGCTTGCTTTAATTATGAAATGTGGGAAAATCTAAACTTGGAAAACTCTTGACTACGGTTATGGTTTTAATGTTACTTGTCAGACTTGTATTAGCCCTGAAATATGTAGATCGAAATGTAATGTTGTCATTCAGTCTTTTGTCATTATTGTGTAAAATTAGTGATACAAATACAGATATAACAATATTTAACGTATAAGACACTATAAAATCCACAAACAAACATTACGTTGTTAAAAAACATTACTTCCAACTTGACAACACACGAATTGAGAAAACAACAAGCAAAAATGTTGTCAAGCAAACATTACAATTTTATGAATGGTTGCAAATGAACAACAAATGGAAATTTATATAGTAGTGCATGAACATTTAATGACGTGATTTAGTGTTGGCGAATGATTCAAACCAAGTATTCGTGTACCTGAGGTAGTTTAATCCAGAAACCTACACAATCACTGCACAAATTACAAAACTACAACACTACAAAATCGCCGTCGTAAAAACAAAGCACTACAAAACAAGTCGATAGGAACACGGACCACAAAATGTCATAGAAAAGTATAAAAGTAGAAAACAGTTCTGTCGCGAGAAGAGGAAAAGTCTGTCACACGAGGTGCGAACGTTCGCTGAGGCGTCGCGAGCGTCGACTGAGGCGCGCTGCGGCGGGCGACACCAGCGCTGCCGCGGCGACGCCGGCAACTAGCGGCGCAACACCGCACTGCCAGTAAACATTGACATGCACGGTCAATGACACTTGACATTGATGTGGCCGCCAGTGTGCTGTGTGTACATCTGGTGGTACTGGAGGCTATGGGAGAGGTCTGGTTTGGGATAGAGAACGAACGAATGCAACGACAAACCATGAATAAAACGTACTTTATTTTACTGTAGGTAAAAAGGCGATTTAGAGGAAAGTTAAAATAAACAATTGGAAGAAAAAAATACCAGTTAAAGTTTACAAAATTTTTCGAAAATCTGGCTCAGAAGTATTAGTTACATACTCCATTTTGTTCACGTACATTATCATTATAGAATCACGAGGCTGATTACAGGTATTTAACCTTTTAAACATTAGTTTTATATATTAAAAGGCCTTATATAAGTATAGGCTGTTAGAGGAAAGTTAAAATCAACAGAAGATTGCAAAGAGTAAGAAAATGAAGACAAGAGATGGAAGTGTATCGAAATTTTTAGTTTTTGGAGCAACATTTATTAGTACTTAGCTGGCCTTACTATCCTAGCTGTCTATTTTAATAAACTTTCAATTTAGGCTAAACTCTAACATCAAATTGTGGACCGATCAATGACCAAGTTTAATTAAGCCTAAAAGCAGTTTCATTCTAGCTAATAATGAAAGTGTTTTGTCGCCTAAATTAAACCTGGCCCTTGATCGTTCCACTATTTTGTTTAGGCTAATTTTAGAGTTTAGCTTAAATTGAACGTTTATGAAAATAGACTGCTGGGGAAATAACGAAAGCTAAGTACTAATAAATGTCCCGCCAAAAACAACAAAATTCGACACACTTCCACCTCTTGTCAACATTTTGTGACACTGTGCACTCTTCTATTTATTTTTACTTTCCTCTATATATAAAGCATTTTAATATATGTAACTAATCCTTTTGACCCAGATTTTCGAAAAACTTAGTGAACTTTAATTTTTGTAAAGCTTCAAAAAGTTGATAATTATTTGGACTACGTTTAGGCTACTTACGTACTAATTCGAAAAATTAATATACTTTTGTGGGCCCTGTAACTACGATCAGCCTCGGGCCCCCCTATGTTCGTGCTATGCTAAGTTTCAAAAATTACTTGGTAATTTTTAACCCTTTACAAATTCGAATTGGACTGATTATTGATTATAATGAATAATAATTAAGGCTATTGGTTCAATCTAAAAAACAAACTTTCTCTGGAAAATTATTGCAAACATAAATTTAAATAAATCATTCATTCACTTTTATTTTACTGAAATTACATTTCCATTTTGAGATCGATTTCCCTTACTGACCCAGATTAAAATTCAGTTGGGGCCCGAGCACGCTGTTTTAAAATTCCCGCATTATGTCTCCGGCTTATGGCAGAGTCAGCTGCTTGCAAGTCTTGCAAGACGCGGGAGGAGAGGGGGCACTTTTCTGAAAACATTGTTCTTCGCCCCCACTGTTTGCCGGAGATATAATGTCCGAACTATATACTAATATCAAACAGCAGTAAATGACACGTATGCACCTAATTCAAGTACAGTAATAACTAACCGCAAATCTATAATTAATGTTATTGTAATCAATTTTATAAAAATTTATATTTTTGAATTTTTTATCTTGATCTGCATTAAAATATTCTGCAATATATATGATATAAATTAAAATAGGGCTAGGAGTTTCACTAGCCCCACGCTTGTTGGGGCCGTGCTTTTTGATTTCTTGGATTAAGTTTGCCGAATGAAACGTTCTAAACGTTGGATATTCAGATTCATCAGAAATGCATAATAAGGGAGGAATATTCTGAAATCACCCTTTAAAGCTATTAAACTTGGAGAAAGTAAAAGTAATTAATCCCATACGTGACTTTACCTCGTATTTAAAACTTTAACTGCAACTCAAATAGCCCAACTCTAACCAAGACTCGAGGGGGTAATGTTAATCGAAATCGCAATAAAGCTTAACCCTCCCTCAAGATTTAATACATCTTATAAAATATCTTACCGAGTCGAAGAACCCTTTTTCCGGAAACGGAAGGGATTAAAAGTTGTATATTTGGAGTGTCGAGAGTCAACAATGTATAATTACAGGGTTGCCACTCCGCCCTCGCAATCAGCGACGGTACTGCCAACTTGCGAAATTAAAAAGAGGGGAACGCGGATTGATGTTACCTTTGCACGCAAGGCTGCGACGATTCCAGTTTCAAGAAGGGAAAAGAGAGGGGGTTATTAAATACTTTCACTTTTAATTTCCTTGGACCCTCGACATTTTTCGCAGAAATAACAGTCGTCCTTGAAACAACCTAAAAAAACGAATAAAATACGTGGTACTCAACAAATGTTGAGCCACGGTAAAAACCGTCAATTCATATAAATTACAAAAACGTAGAGCTCAAAATAATGTTTTCACACAATAAACTGGTAATTTAAAAATAATACTGAGCAAGTGTGATAAGGAGTAAAACTGTATTCTTACTTTATAGTTGCAACATGATTGTATTGGATTGGCTGTTCTTTTGAAAATTGATTCAGTCGAACCACTATTTTAAAGGAATTCAATAAATTAATTCATGATAGCCAACCCATTTTCATATTATGTTAAAAATGACAATATGACATTCCTCATGCATGTTACAAAAGCGTATTGTTAAAATAGTCCAACTAAAAATCAAATAACTGAGTTTTTTTAGTACTACAAATAACTTCCCAAGTTTTAAATTGATGCGTTTTTCTAAATTTGTTTTCGAATCTCAAATTCCAGCGAAGGCTTTGTGGTATATTAAAAATATGCCTCTAGATGTGTGCTCAATAAAACTGACTGATGTTCTTTAAGTAAAATAAGATATTGAGGCAACAAATCCACACTACATTATGATAGCAGAATGTTATTGTGTAACGCATAAACGGGAAGCACACGTGAAAATATAACTCGTTAACTCGTCCCGGATAACATACAGAGTACAAAAACACTTCATCCCCATTAGTGTTAAGAGATGGAGTTTAAAGCGGGTTGTTTAAGAGGAAAAACGATTCGACTCTTTAATTAGGTAAATGCGTTAATTAGCTTTCCTCACTCGCTTAATTAAGCCCCTAAAAATACTGCGGGAATTCGTTTTTGAAGAAGAGCAAGAAATGCTATCAGTAAGTTGATTAAGAATTAAGCTTTATTCCAAATGGAGGTTTCTAGGGATATTTAACTTCATGATGAACTGTTTAAGAGTTACCTATGGATGTTTGATTGGTTATCAGGTGAAAACCTGAACATTAAATGAAATAACAACAATATATCACTGTTTATTATATAAAACAATGCACTACAAAAATATTTAAATTAATCCACTGACAAACATGTAAAGGTATTGCATATTACTGCAGGGTCACCAAAATCTCATTGATAATTTAACAGACCGGCAAGTTAAGGGAATGGTGGAAAGTTTAATTGGACACTAAAGGAGAACTCCTGATACTACAACGGTAATCGAATAACGTAATAATTAATTTTGTTACATGCAATATTTTCCATATCTAACTAACTAGCATATATCTAACTAGCAGATCAAGTATACAAAGCTTCACGTGCAAGATTTACAACGGAATCAGATCAACGCTGAGAGTAACTAAATAAGCTGATCCAGACAAAGGGTGATTGGCGATGTCAAAGTTGATCAGACGTTCTGGCAGAAGGGATCAATACAGTAGGTACTAGTGCTGAACCGTGCGTACTGATATCGTATACGTTTTATTTTAATTTTATATCAAATATTACCAATTACAACGTTTTAATATGCTTAATTTATATTACAGTACACTCTCGATTATCCGAGTCCCGGTTATCTGAGACTCCGGGTTATCCGAGGCAACTCGAAGCTTAAATATACGTTTTTATTTTATTACTAAGCGTTATAATAATGTGTGAAACAAGTGTCTTCTATTCTATTATTTGCAATCGGAAAGGACTTTCATTGTCATATTTTTTGGTATATACTATATCTAATAAAACATTTTGAAGTGGTAATACTGCCTAACCTCAAAACACACGTAAACTCCGTATTATCCGAGGTTCGTGTTATCCGAGGTAGCCATGGTCCCGAAGACCTCGGATAATCGGGAGTGTACTGTACCTTACTTACGTTGTCATTGTCTATGACATAAACTTTAATTACAAATCATAAATAAACCTAGATAGTTACTCTGTTGTACTTACAGTAATATTGATTAAGAAGAAAACAATTCGTGTGCGTACACATTTTCAAAATATTAAAATTAGTTTTTTTACTTAGTCGCAGACTTAGTAGTAATTAGTACTCTCAGCCTCGTGAATTTTAATTGTATGAACATGTTATTTTTCAAAAGGAACGAGTGTCTTTAAAAAAAATCATAAGCTCACCCCCCTCAGCTCATAAGCTTCTACCCTCATTATGTAATAAGGTATATTTTTTACTACCAGATATTTTTACCAAAGTTGTCAACGAAATCAGAACTGTAAAACTGTGTCAACTGTCATTGGGAAGGCAGAGATTAAAAATTCACCAGCGCGCTCGCGACGCATACAAAGTTCCAAACCAATCTCTGCTCAAGTCTTCCGGTGGAGTTTTTAACGAGAAAAGTTCTACCATTTTGTTTTCAATCGTTAGTTTAGAATAGTTTGAATTTAATACCCTTGTGTACCTCTCGATGGTGGCATTATAGTCTTTTTTGGTTCGATATGTTAAAATAGGCCAAAAGCCCTTAGTAAAATGGAGTGTCACATTTAAAGTTATACAAAGACAATTTATACAATTGTTAACCATAAGGTTTGCCGCAAATATGATTTTTCTATTCATTATTTTGAATTAGTTTGGATTTATTAGATTTAATTAGTAGAATTAGTTTTTCTATGGAGTTGTTTCTCCCAATTCTAGACTGACTAATAATACGTATTAAAGGGCTTAAACAAATCAAGACACAAAAAATTCAGTAAAAAAGCAAAATGTAAAATATCACAATCAATGGAAGTTTAACAACTCTCCCTTACTTAAGCAACTTTCCCTTCCTTTATCAACTCTCCCTTACTTAAGCAACTCTCCTTCCTTAAGCGACTCCCTCTTAATTGAGCAACACTTTCTCACTTAAGCAACTGCATAACTCCTAAACTCCCCTTATCTCTCTTAATTTTAGAAACTCTCCCTTACTTCAAAAACTCTCCGTTACTTAAGCAACTCTTCCTTAACAACATTTCCTACTCAAGAAACTTCTTTTACTTAAGCAACTCTTCCTTACCTAAAAAACTGTTCCTTACTCAAGAAATTCTTCCTTACGCAACACTTCCTTACTTATTAAACTCTCCCTTAAGAATCTTTTCCTTACCCAAGCAACTCTCCCTTCCTTAAGTAACTCTCCCTTACTTAAACAGCTCTTCCTAACTATTAACACCCCCAGAACCATAACCACGGCTAAATCCTACAACGACAACCACGAGCACTACCACAACCACAAGCACAACCACGCCGCGACCAGGTCAGTGCACACTTGGTCGGTGTAGCGTTGCAACCGTTACGGTACCCGCTACTTGCTCCAAGCCGCGACCGGGAGTTGCAACTGTTAATTATTTAAATACGGTCACCCGAGCGTTGCGGCTCCCACATTCACACTGTACACATGCACAACCACTAAACAATCCGTGGGAGAAGAAAAAGGACGTATGGCAAAGATTTATAGAAGGAGCGGGTTTGATAAACAAATGTGGGAAGGGGTTTAAGTGTGTGTTTTTTAATTAAGCAAACGGAGTGTTGGGTAAGTGTTAATTGAGGGTCGTTGTTACAATAAATAAAGTACTACAGAAGGAAACGGATGCAAATAAAAAGCCAAAAATTATTTTTATTTTTTGTTATACAGTGTTAATTTTGGACCACAACAATATCATTTGACAAAAACCATAGACTATTAAAGCCACTTAGCTGGCAATGTGAAAGTTGTACCTTTTGTGTTGACGAGGAGAAGGCGCATTAAAGCATGTCACTCAGGAGTAAGTGCTGCCAGTTATTAATAGTTGGTATGTTGACTAGAATGACACATTAGTTGATTATCACTTGGGTTCTGCGATGACGATTTCTTAGCAAATGAGCATAGGTGACTAATCCCTTAGTCAGTACTAAAACGTATAGGGATCAATTAAACCGACTGACATCACTTTTTGGACCACAAATGGTTTTATATCAGTATACACGTGGATTTCACTGTTAAATTTACGTTTTTCTTTCAACATTTGTATTGGTAATATGCTCAATTTCTCAGAGGGAATGCGATTTTGAGGAAAAGCGGAGAGATAAGACTAAAATCTAACCAGGTATCCTAAAAAGAATAAACGGAAAATAACTCACAATCAATCCTTCCCTACACCAACCAACACTGCTAACAATCCATACAACCCTCTTGATGAGAAATTTCCAAAGTCTCCCTTACATTTACATGCCAATATAGGCTTCGTGTCCAATTAAAAATCAACTCTTGTTTAATCACAAATATCAGAGTTCAAAGTCGGTGATCAAACAATGCAGTGGTCCAGCCAATCGGGGGCCATCCCCCGACCGTCTGATTACGGTAGCAGTGTTGCCACCCCTGTCCCAGGAAAATTCCCCAACTGTCTGGCGAAAAATCCCATTTTATCCCCAGCCAAAGCAAAATCCAACAATAATCGGCCAAGCCATAGAAAACGAAAGAAAATCCCCAAGTTTTCCCCATCCAATAGCCATATTCAACAAAAAATCTCTTTCAACGGCAAATTATCCAAAAAGTCATATCTATGACCGTAAATATGTGGGTAAAAATTATAGCCATATATTTGCTTCATATCTAATTTATTATTCACCAACCCTCTGCCAAAATCCGCTCAAAATTTAAATCCAGCAAGAATTCCCCATCGGACTCAATCCGCCAAAAAATCCCGAAGGCCAAGAAAAATCCCCAATTTCGCGAAAATCCCCAAAAGTGGCAACACTGGACGGCAGGTGGCCATCAATTAACTTGTGTTACCATGGTGACAGCCGCGTATTCAAGCGGGGGCGCCGCGCCGGGGCTGGTTGTTAACAGGTATTGAGGAGTAAAGGGGAGTACAAGTAAACAGAATGATTAAAAATTAACTAAGGCTTCAGTTGGGTTAAGTTGTAATGAGTAAACGAGCACATGTTTTAGGAGCGGCTTTGATTAAAGGGGGACGAATATAATTATGAATGAATTTATCTTTATTATTATTTTCCTCGGAGTTTTTTGCTTAACCGATAGATAATATGGACGTTAAGGAAACGTTTAAACAAGTGTAATTTTTACTGTAATTACTGTTTCAGGAAGTATGAACCAATGGCAGGTGTGGGCTGCTTCTCCTTAAAGTTCTTGAACTCTTAACAAAACATCGTAAGAACAAAAAATGTATATTTATATTTTACTGAGAAAGACTTGTACAGTTTGCGCATTATATCTCCAGCTATGCCAGAGTCAGCTGGTTGCAAGGCGCGGAGGGGACAGAGGTGCTTTTCTGAAAATATTTGTAACAGTCCTGCTCTATTTGTAAAACAATGTGTTTACCAATTTCGTATGTTTAAAATATCACATGAGCTGGAACTGGATGTCTAATAACAAAGCCAATAATGGTTATTTTTGTTTGCAGCGAACTTAAAATGCACCCGTGCTTTACAAAAATTTAATAATTAATTCACAAGACAAATAAATACATTAACCCATGACTTATTTGTTTTTCATGTCATATCGTTTGTATTTTTTATTTCAAATCAGTAAGTGGAATGGCTGTGAACCATCCATGGGAACATATGGACTATCTCTTCCCTGATTGGTTCTTTTCTATACAAATTTTAATTATGGGCAGGGGCTTTACATTACACACTCACTGAATAAACTATAGCCATAGCCGGAGGTGTAATACGAAAACTGTATAATGACTGCTTTCCTTGACAAAGAAATCTCTGATAAAAAGTCTGCAGAGCTAAACACAGCTATATTCCCTTTCACTCAATATCCTGGACTTCATTAGTTAATGGAATATCAAATTCCACCATGCATTAACCGCAGATGGCAATCCGGTGTCCTACAAGGTTGCGCACTGGGCCCCTGCATGTTTACTGCCTATCAGTTACCCCCGCCCCGCCTGCAGTCATTGTGCCGCCGTCTCGTCACCCTTCCTTCATTAAACTTACATAATTATAATTAATGACACCCGAGGGCGCTACTGTCTTTGTTTGCTTCATTTTAATATAAACCAAACCGGATAGACCTGTCCCCCAGTTATTCATTATTCACTCCGATGTTAAAGCGAATAAGGGAGCTAAAGGTGGGTAAACGGTGATAAATGAATAAGTGAATGGTAAAGTTAATGTCTGGATTTTTGCATTGAAGGAAAACCTTAGAAAATATCTCATGCGTTTTGTTGTCATTGGAGTTAGCCAAATAAGGTTTTTTGGAAAAATAATCGATAAATTAATAACATAAATACATTCTTTAAGACCCTGTAAACAATATAATGGACTTTATACTTTCAGCTGGAGCATCGAATTCATTATACATGCATTTAATTTACGAAATCTTGAATAAAACCTAAAAAAACTCATATTACAAAATTTTTCTCGCTTACTTACTGCATAGTAGGTTTACTGCAAACATTTCTTACCTGAAATGAAAGAAAGGTATATAAATAACACATTATTACCCACAATATTTTATAATAATCACGTACGAAAGCAATTACAAAAATTTACAAATTATAAAATACATTCTCAAAAATATAAAGTAAATTACGAGTTGTTCTACATCGATCTTTGTTTGTGCTCAATTCATATTTGATTATAAGGGCCTTTCATACGCTCAGGGTAAAAAACCTATGTAAGAATTAAATTTCATTAGCATAAATATGTTTTTATTTAATTATATACTCTACAATGCACATGCCTAAGTTAAAGTATTTGTGCCATCATGTGAATTTGCATTTTGTTAAACTGTTTAATAGGAATAAACAGGTAAAGAGTTTAAGACCAGGAAGACCATGTGGTTTATAAACTGTTTAAATTCTTGAGTATTCTTCAGGTCCAAGACAAGTCGAAAACTTCAAAATAGACAAAACACGAACATCAATGTCACCACCTCGATCGAAAAGTAACCACTTGTTTTTATACTTTATTTTTTTAATTTCATCCGCCACCACCCTCACTTCCCCTTTTTTTTGGAAAATTTATTCAAGTAATATAAGTTTCATATCACGAAATAAGATGAAGGTATTTTTCGCATTGTACCATTGTTAAAGGTACAATGTAAGGCTAGAAATGTTAAAAAATACAACTTAAGAGTTATAGAGATATCGAGTTTTACTGTTGTCGCTATGATTCGAATTAGCTTTATATGCTTCACAGTTAAGAGCAAGCCTGACTGCATATCTATCCCCCCCCCCCCCGCTAGACGCGAAAACGTCGGGACGCAGACAGCGTGGGTAACGCGCGACGCACGTACAGCGGGGGCGGTGACGGTCGGGCACCGTCGAACGTTCGAGGGTGTCGGGCATTCAAGGGGAATTATCAATTTAGAGCTGCGTGCTAACTGAGTGAAAAGGATGAAACCGTGTGTGGAAGAAGCATTTATGACAATAACCATGCGAAGTGTGATTAATGTATATCAAAGTGAAGTGTAAGGCTATAGTGTGTAATTGTAGTTTGTTTTTTAAATTAAACAAAACAAGTAACCATAAGTGATATTAGGGTAACGATTTTCCCCATAAGAACTACGTTAATCAAGTCTCTTTTTCACCCTTAAGAGTCTGGACACCTGCCGCCTTTTAGGGGGCTGTCCCATGAGAACAATATTAATTTCAAGCAGATGTCACATCTTTTTTTCCGTTTTTATGTTCCCTAGTTTAATACATACATCTAGGGATCTGTGAGACTGAAATGTTGAAATATGTAACAGTTCCTTGAATAATTCACTATATAAATGTGTAGAATTAACCATTTTACATGCACATTTTTAGCTATTTGATGAACATATTTCAAAATGTTTTCTTCAGAGTTCTCTGCTAAATATTCGTGAGATGATCATGTTCAAAGAATAATACTCATACAACTTAAGGTAATGGAGTAATTTGTGTTCAAATCAATGCATGTTTCAAGGAAATTAGCATTGTTCTTATGGGACTAAAACCCTGAATGGTGGGAGGTACTGCAGACTCTTAACTGAAAATTATATACTATAAGATTTTTGAATCTTACTAATTGTTTCATTTAGGCTATTGAAATGACCGATTTTTTACTTATGTTAAGAATGCAACTTTAATTTTTGCAACTTAATTGAAAACTGTTTTATTTTACCATCGTTGTTATTAGGTTTAAATTTATGAGCCACAGATTAAATTTGTCAGATTTTTTGAAAAAAATTTAATATATCATTCGATAAAGATTTATCTTTTCATATGACGATACATACATACATACATACATAATAATAATGATCTCTCTAAGCATTTCCAACAGTAATATTACTTAAGTAGGTTTTAAATTTCAACCTCTTGTCTTCATATCGCAAGACATTTAAATATATTCGTAACCCAGAGCGATTTCATAAAAAAGAATCATGCTTCGTAAAACATTTTCCGGTTTAATAAAGAGCGAAAGCGAAAACAAATTCGAGGCCTGGAGGCTTTGCGTTATTATCTGGAGAAGGCCCCATTGTCAGCGCTCTCTCGATGGCACAATACGACGCTCATTGTTGAACATCGCAAGCTACAATACTGGTGCGTAATCAACTTCCTTATGTCGATCTCAATGTATCTATGTCCCAGAATCTCGTTTGAACAAGATGTGTGGTAATTGAAGCGTATACGCATGTGAGTTGGCCTTATGTATGTAAATATTTGTTAAATTAAGTAACATGAAATATTAATTGAAACTTTTTATTTGCATATGCCTAAGCATGGTGTATTGTACTAAGTTAAATCTTATATTCTTCACACAAAAACATCTGTACAACATGTTAAGATGTTCCACAGAAAAAAAATAAATTTAATAAATCAATTTTTTTCAATAAAAAATAAATTGGTGAAATCAACAAAGCCTCATTTATTGAGCGATTTTTACCAATTTATTTGGTGATACAACAAATTGTTTTGTCTGAATTACCAAAACTATTATGTTGGATTTACTAATATTACTTTGTTAAAACACATTTGCTATAAATACCAGTGCATTTTATTTATAACGAACACATTGGTATTGTCAACAAAATGTTCCATACATTGGCTATTTTAACACTAGTTTTGTTTGCTATAATCATCAATGTTATTCCTACAAATTAAATTTGCTATCCCAGGCAATGTGTTTCAACCAAATGACATTGGTAAACCGAACAAAAACATTTGCAGCTTTTATATCTGCAAATGCTTTTTTCTCGGTTTACCAACGTTTTTGTTGTTCCAACAAATCTATTTTTTTCTGGGCATCGATACTTACACTAATAACGAAGTATTAAGATAATTCAATGAGGCCCTAACATGGGTTATGCCTAACATTCTAGTTATAAAGCAAAGCGTTTTTAGCAATTAAGGTTTTAGCAAAGGTTCGGTAATGTGCAAAACCAACGCATTTTGATTTCAATTATAATTTTAACCGAATCGTTAAATGTGATTTAAATAGTTTGTTCAACATAGGTTCACCCCAATATTTTGTTTTAATCACCTTGGGTTTGCCTTACGTTGGAAATTTTTTTAACCTAACGGGTTTTATAGAATAATAAGCAATGTTTCCAGTTACATGTATGCTGACTACAAAATGATAAGTTCAGCAAATACCAACCAACAGCACGTTCGTCAACAATCATTTCAAATTGCAAGGTCATGTTCAGGTCTATTTTATTCTTCGTCACCAAAATGAATCATTGGTTCAGTTTTGGTGGAACCCTAATTAATGTACTTGCCAAATAATGTATTAATTTATTTTTCAATTAGTTTTAAGCAAAGCCAGTTTTCTGGCTTTAAGAGCAAAGTCCATGTGGATCAGTTTACTTATTTCTGAAAGGAAACGGGCCGTCAAAGAAATTACTCGTCCTTAGGTTCATTACCGATAGTGCAAGGATCACGTGACAAGACAAATTAACAGAGACATGTGACGTTTAATCAGCTGATCATTGTTGCATCAGCTGATTGACGTGCTGCACCTCTGATTGTTCGGAACACTGATTGGCCGACAGTGATTGTAACAGGCTGTACAATTTGTTTATAAATGGATGGTTGGTTACAGCGCAGAAGGTAATGAACAAAGTAAACCATTGTTTAGTGTAATACTGAATTAAACTATAAAGTATATTATTTAGTACTGGTATCAGGGACGTCGCTCTGGTAGGGGTGGGGGGAGCTTCCCCCTAAAATTTGGAAATCAAAAAGTTGGGAATTTCCATCTTGCTGGTTGGAAACTTTTGACTGAAATTTAGCGTAATTGCTAGACTTGATCAGTTGAACTAAAAATTCTTTGTAAATTCTTTATTAATTTTACAAGGCTAAATAGGCACGTACCTCCACGTCAAAACAGTTCAATGTACTGTAGTAATACACTACATATGTTTCACCCTTATAATGGCATTATCAAGTGCTGCTCCTTTGGCGAGACGAACCCAAGATAGACTATATGTATTCCCTCTAAATTTTATTGATAAGTCTTATCCTTTTTAGTAAATAAATGAAAAATTATACTGTTAATAGTTGTTTAGCCTGTTTATTTATTTGCATCATCACAAAACATATACACTGTTTTGACGTGGAGGTACGTGCCTATTTAGTCTTAATATCACAGTTCAGGGGCTACTGATATGGATTTTAATTTTACAACCTAACCAAGATTACTACAATACTCAAATTCTGCTTCAAAATAGTCTAATTTCTCTATTCTTAGTTCTTGAATTCCAAGTATCTGTTTGGTACCGGTAAATCAACTTGTAGTACATACAACTGGTAAATATAATTTTAACGTTTAATAACATTAAAGTACGATAATATTGTGTACTTTTTAATTTCCTTGTTGTTAAGATTTAATTTCTTGAGTATGAAAATCACACAGACGGATGGCTCATGACACTTTCAGTGTCGAGTGGCACCAAGAGAATCACTTTGAGTGCAGGAAAGTTCACTTACTGCAATTTAAGAATATCAAATTTCCGAATTCCTAAGGCCTTTGAGAACGTGTGATCAATAACAGTTTTCCTTTTAATTTTCTAGTTTAAATTGAAAGATTTCAGCTGGAAAATTCTAGGTCGACAGTTGGGAAAATCAGATGACTAAAAATAGTCACACGGACTTTTTTAGAATGGAGAAATGGTTTTACAATTTCAGGACAGCCAAAAAAGTAAAATTAGTTTGAATATAATTAAAGTTACTGCCGGAAGCACAACATGAGGCCTCGCAGAGGCGACGTCGCTCATGCAAGTCCTGAGGGAGATCCCAGCAACAACCGCGGCCCCGACACTGATACCTGGGGAACACCGACGCTACCTGCCCCTCGCTAACTGCGCCGCCCCGCGCCGCTGAATACTGATTTACATTTGCCTCAAGTCAGGTCTTATGAATATTCAATAATTAGAGCACAAGACACTGGCCCATCTTAAGATTACATAAAAAAATACTTTGTAGGTGACTTTGGTATAAATTTTTCTTCTAAAATTGGTCTTTATTGAATAAATTTGTAGATTTTTAACTATTACGGAGCTTTACATTGCCTTAATAGAGTAAATAAAATGCTTTGGTTGGATTGGTTTTTTTATTAATACAAGAAGTTTTTACCATCCAAGGTAAAAAAGAGTACTATAAACGTTTAAGGGTGTATTTTAATTTTGGGCTGAACTTAGAAAATCAGCTGGTTAACCGTTTAACGTTCATCGTGTTGTTTTACCGTAGATTGCAAAACTCTCTATTATGTTGCGAAACCGCATTCAGACAGTAGTTTAAAATTAATAAATTAAAATTTGTATAGAAGAATATGAGGAACAAACGCCTGACAGTGACAATTAGTTCTTGCTTAACCTGTAAAAAATATAAGAATTTATTTACAAAAATTTAGTTATAGTTATTTCTTAGAGGTTTCAATTTCTTTATCATGTTTAAGGGGAATAATCGTCAGTCTAATAACAACCATACTTAGGAAAAATTATACGAATTCGATTACATTCCAAACAGGTATAAACAGAGAGTGTTGTATATTTCACAAAAAACAGAAGTGGG
Organism: Flexamia atlantica; assembly: GCA_035578135.1. NCBI lineage: Eukaryota > Metazoa > Arthropoda > Insecta > Hemiptera > Cicadellidae > Flexamia > Flexamia atlantica. The sequence goes on along the minus strand of JAQJVK010000014.1, from coordinate 19,592,570 downwards.
TTTAAGCCCCGACTAGTAGAGTCTAGAGCGGTTGATCATCCGTCAAGTTGAAAGGTAATCACCAGCAACATATTGATCCTGTTAACATCTGGTAACTAGGCGAGGGAGGCTTCAGTCTCTCTACTACATTAACCCTGACCCCTCCCCCCCTCCTCCCACTCTAGCTCGATGTATCACTCGTATCCGTCTGTTTACTAACCATTTACTGGTAAACTAAGCCTTAAGATAATATTTTAAACTATGGTTAAAATTTTAAGATCAAAAATAAATTTTTTTTAAGATTGCAATTATTATTAGCACCTACAGTTTACCACGTTTCTATAAATTCGTAATTTAGTTAATAAATAATGCACATTAAAATGTACAACAAAACGCTTTTCAAAAGTAAGCTTAAGCTATCGGCTTAACCATTCTTCTTTAGCCTGGATCTTACAAAATATAAAGAAAGGTTGTTTGCAATTAAATAATGTTACAGCGAGTTCAATGAATGATCCACCCTATTTGTTAGAATTATTATATTATTTGCTTGCTATAATCGTGAGAACAAATTTTAGCTTGAAAAACTAAACTTGCTGTAAATGATAAAATAGGAATGAATAAAAACCAAACTCCCTGATCAAGCATTATGCAGAATGAATACTGTCTTTAAAGAGAACAATATGAAATTATTGTAAGTTTAAATTTAGATAAATCGATTTGATATTCTTGCACCCTAAAGACCAGTTACTTGATGGGTCAGAACGTGTAATGTATCCAAATGACCCAAGTCCACCATCTTCTCTAATCCCTAATCGTTTCCGATTCATAAACAAGTTTAATTTATGATTTGGATTGGTGGAGACTTCAATAAGTTATATATTATGTTTTCTCAATGCATCATTCACAATACATTAGTCTCAACACATGCAATATCAAGAAAGCCTACAGCCAATTACGAACCCTACTATGTAGCTAAGTCAACCTTTGCCCTCAAGACGATAACCAATGGAAGACGAGATAACCAATTCCGGACTGACCGACTTCATTCTACATCAAGCAAGTGAGTATGAAACAATAAGCTTCTGAAATCTATATCTAGATCATTTAACTTTGAATCTTAAAACCATAATCTCGAAGATTTATGCTCAAAAACGGTTTAACGGACTTAATTCATGGTACACAGACTATAGCAACACAGACCTTTCACTAAACAAAAATAAAAACAACCTTTCAGTATTGTTCGAGTATGGATATCTCCTCTACGCTCGGTTTCCTATGTTTCCTCAGTTCCCTACCCTCTCTCTGCCTCCCCCGGTGAGAGCGCCACATGTGATGTTGTTCAAGATGAGTCCCGTCGTCCTGACGTCCTGACAGCCCGTCCCGTCTGTCTGCCGAGGAATATTTCCGTCCGAGTATTTCTGTGGGGGTTTTGTCCGTGGGTGCACTTCTTATAGACTTTCTGAAGTAAAACAGATCTTTGAAAGTACGGTTGAGGACAATGAAATAACGTTTTTATGAGTATTCAGTAGAAATATGTTAGGATAATCTGATTCGTGAGTGTTATAACTTATTTTATATTTTACAATGTTTTTTAATACTTAGTATTTTAATTTACTACGAGCCTTATTTGTTTTGTCAGTGGAGAGCTTAATAAACCCTCTTGTAATTTCTCTCTGATATTTCACTGAAATTTCTCTTATTATAGTACAATTCTCTCTTCCTCGCTCTAAAGGAATATCCATGCGGTTCACTCGTCCCAGACTCGTCCTAACCTATATTTTTTGACAGCTGGTCTAAGATTAAATTACACTAATTTTTAATTTTAATTACTAGCTGAGTAATTTTAATTGCTCAGGAGGCTTATTTAAAAGATTCATCATAAAAGCGTTTTAAAACATGTTATTGTATTCAAATTTTTCATAATAAAGGTTCTTTTAGAATTAAAAATGCTTATAAAATAGAGAGGAGCAATATACAATCACAATCGAAATTCAACACCTTCCAAGTAGCGTCGAAACACAATTTCAACAGTTTCGATAAATTACTCGACAAACCTAACGAACCACAGCGGATATTCGTGTTTGTAACACGACTCTCTAATGAAGATAAAGTTTAACTTAGTGAGCGCAATTACAATGAAAATATGAGCTCGATGAAAACTCGCTTCCCATAAAACCCCGAACACGGGACAGTTAGTTCGCCGCATTTCATCTTCGCGCTTGTTCGCTGCCCGAAGCGCTATCCAACCGAGCGGTAACAAAGAACGCTTTATGCGAAAACAAGTTATGCGAAATCGCGTTCCGCTTTATCCCAGAAGCGTGAACATTTTACATCTCTCTTTATAACCACTTGTTTTCCGGTACTGTAGATAACAGTTTTTCGGGCTCTTAATGTTGTTAATTATAGTTAAAGTTTACGATCGAAGTTAGTTATGGTGCGAAAAAGTGAACAACTAATAGTATATTACGCAACTAGTGCGGGAAGTAGGTGTTTACGTGCGAGCATGATAGTTCACGCGCGACGCTTGCGGAGCGCGGGAATTTCATGCGAGCAACGTAAACACCTTCCCGGATGAGTTGCGTACGATAGTTTTCGCAACACTACCAGCAACAAATATACAGGGTAAGTAAAAAACAACAAATCTATAAAAGTTAAAAGATTTAAAAAACGTTAATTAAATTGTAGAAAGAAAATACGAACAAAACTATATTTATCCAAGGGGGGGAGATAACAAAAAGCGTTATCTCTGCTGTTCAGCGACCGAGTAGGCCTTTCTAGGAATACGTCTTATCGTCACACAGACGGCAACAATTGATTAAATAACACTGCTCTTTATTAACTTATCGCTATTAACTGTAAGTAGTCGTAACCTGGGAAACCAGTTTAGTTACAATTGAGTTATGGTCGTCATAGTTAAAATGTGTATGTTGTGTTTATGTATAAAGTATGTAAATTGTGTGATGTAATATTTTTTTTCTTGAGTTGGCAACATTGAGCATTTACCGCACTCGTGCGGTAAATGCTCAGTTCAAACTCTTTACCGCACTCCAGCTGATTTGTTACCTCACTACAGCTGATATTTGCCGTACTCTTTTGTAAACGGCGACTTCCCACACTGAAACGGAAGCGGAAACCGGCTACTTACTAGTGTAGTGTTGCGAAAAAACGTTTACACCATACTACACAGAAACATGTGTTTTCTCTGCCTTACTCTTGGCTGTAAAATTACTCTTTGCCGATAACTGCACGGCAAATTTACCGTCCAGTGCAATCAGCTGATAGCAGCAAACCGACGTTTAATGATGTTTCAATAGGTTACTTTAGATTAATGTTTTAACAGTATCAAATGTTCGTTTATTGCAGGCTAGGTTTGAAGAATGTGGTTTTTGCAAAAAATGGGTATAATTAAAAGTATATTTCGCAACAAGGGCCGAAAATGAGGTTTTGCAGGCTCGAGATCGTGTTTCAAATTCGAGACGAAGTCGAGAATTTGAAACGATCGAGAGCTGCAAAACCCTTTCGGCCGAAGTGCGAACGCTATTTTTCACCACACTACACAATGAAATATACCCTAAATAATTAAACAAAACTGATTATTATTTGACCCACTTGAAAACAAAACACAGCTATGAAAATCATATGATTGCAAATCCTACCGCCGTATATGATTGCAAATGATTGCCGTATAATTTTGTGATGTTCTGACGTTGTTTCAAGCAAATAAACGATCAGCTGACTTTCGGCCCTAGGGCCCCCAACGTTTTCGGTCCTGTGGCGGCAAACGGTGTGTTTCGGTCCGCGTTTGACGTTTGTAAAACAGGTGATTTCGTCGTAGTGTGGTGAAAATATTTTTTTTCTGAGTAGTATCCTGTTATGTACAGTATTGTACGTCACACGGCCGGTAAGATTTACCGAAGTCGCATTTTTCAGGATTTCAAGTTAAAAACTGTATTAGTTTGATGAAACTCGGAATTGCAACTTACCCTAATAATAAACAAAGAGCTATATGAATTTTTCATTATCAGATGAATATTGTGTTTATTCACCAAACAGGGTGTTTACAAATTATATGTCAATTTTGTTTTCATCTATTCAAAAGAAAATACTATTTGACTAAGGGTTATATTCGAGGAACACAATATATTTTTTCCAACATCTTGGGGTTATAGTGTGCATACTTCAGTTAAGAGAATCCACATTACAGTCAAATTCCATGCACGCAAACGACTGGAATAAGCATAATATAGTATAAAATTTAAATAAACCCCTCATTTGTCTGAAAATGCAATCAAAGAAATGAATTTATAGCCTAAACGCTCGAGACATTTGAGTTCTACCTTCCCTTACTAAATATTTTCATCCCCTTTTACAAATTAATTTTAATTACGCCTATCACAGCGACCTAAACTTCTTTCATCATTATGAAACTATATCAAAATTCTCGCCAAATGACGTGAAGGAATAATTTGAAACCTTACAAAGTCGGGTTCTGTGACATCAAAGTCATCAATCATTACGAAGCCATTCCGGGAATTAAATCACAACCCCACACTCCCTCAGGAGCCATTAATTTGGTTAAATAAGTTTTAATCAAAGTTGGAAGGGTTAATCTGAACTTCTCCTGTCGGGCTTCCCGGGACGTCAGCGCGGGAGCGATAACGGCCCTGAGCGGAAAATGTGACTAAACAATCAAACCAGGAGTTCTATTAAAAAAGATCCCATGGCAATTGTTACAACGGTGCATTATCATTGTTTTGTTACAATTACTTGTTGGGTGTTGGGCAACTTACTATACTCGTTTTCACGTTCACCTTTCAGTCCAGGCCTTATGGGAGATTGCTACTGTACAGTATTACATTTTCTGGGTACAATTTGTTTACTATATCCATATCAGCTGATTCTAAAAACATCAGCTGATAATTATTTTGTGTGGCTAACAGAACCTGAATTTCCATTTAAAGTACATAGCTTATGGCAATTCAATACTGAAAGGTGAACATGGATTTGAGTTTAGCAAGGGGTTTACAGGATACATTTTTACATACATTATTAGTATTTATTTGAAATTTAAGAACGAATCAATTTATAAAATAAGTTTAACTAACACTTAAGAAACTAAAATCACTAATATATTTGTGGTTGAAGTCAATCAGGTTGTCAGGAACCAACTGTTTGGGTCCCTAAAACTAAGAGGTTATAAAACATATATTCAAAAATAATAACAGTTTTTTTTAACTTCTAAAGGTATCACGAAAAGTTTTAAAGTTATTAAAACTTAACCGTTTTTTTATAAAAAATAAAAATTATTCCATTTCCATAGCTAGTTCTTGATAAAAGGTCGTTGCGGAGGAAATATTTCAATGTTTCAAGTCTTAGTGATTAGGTAACTCATTAAAAGTGAAATACAGCCGATTGCAATCTCCTTCTCTATTTTAATTGCAAGGTTTTCGTTAATGTAAAACAAAAGTTAGCTGATAAGCTTTTAGTACTTCCGTTAAAACATTAATTACTGTTCTATATAACTGTAGTACTTTCAAATACGTTTTTAGCAATTATCTTATCGCGTTTGTCATCATCATTGATCATCCATTAGAGTGTCAACAATCACTTAACGTCAGCTGTGTTTGACAGGTGATGCAGAATAACTGGCTTACACGGGCTAAGTGGGCTACATTGCAGCAGAGACGGTTCATCTATGATTCCATCACGGGGATCAGAATCATTGCTAAGCGGCTCACACCGAGAATCGGATTTGTATCTGCCACCACATTAATCATGCAAATCAGATTTAAACTGACATATTCAGCTACAAAAAGTGTTGGGTTAACTAACACAAAAGTGGTGTTCATTTAGTAATTATGTGTCCGGTTGAATCCATTATTATCAAAATAAAAGGGTGTTAGCATATAATTTAAATTGGTTGTTCATTTATAATATTTGTATAGTAAACCGACGGTTTTAGGAACAACACTATAGCGCTCAAAACACTATGGAAATATTCGCACTCGAAACAAAAATAAAACTTTAAGAAACCTGCTTGAATGAAAATAAAAAAATAACAGAAATATATTTCAATTAGTCTATTTCAATGTTTCCAACTATTATATGCAGTTCAAATCTTTAATCAGATCCAACATTATATGTACCACAACATAAATTGCAGTCATTTGTGTGGGCCGAATATCACTATAATTTTCCCCAGGACCGTTATAATTTTTTTTAATCTTGAAAATATATACGTGAATGATAAACTGCCTCCGTTCACAAGTCAGCTAGCGGTGACGGAGGGGTCTTGGCAGTTGGGGACAAACAACAAAGTTTTGGACATAATAGCCGAGTTGAGGGTCCTGTCGAGGGGCGACACGGCGTTCCTCCACGCTGGCCGTAAATAACGGGACATTGAGTCCCGAAACATCGGCAGAAATATACATTTTTTGTTTTGATACTTTAAAATGCTACTTCATAAAAATATTATAAATATCCCTGCAGCAGACCTGCATACTCAGCGAATTTCAAATGCAAAACGACATACATTTCAATCCCACATAGGGAGATCTGACATGTTTTGATAAGCTCCATAACATGGGTAGTGAATATGCAGGTTTGCTGCTACAGGTATATTAAAACTGGGTGGTTTCAATTCAATATTTCGTAGATCTGAACTAGAAGAAGCTATTTACCAAGTTTTATCAAGATATGTTGAGAAATTGCCGAGATATAGAATTTTACTTATTTCCCATAAGGTTAACATTGCGACAACGTACTGTGTTTACCACTTTCAATATCTCGGTAACCAATGAACATAGAGCAGTGTTTCAAAATACTAAATTGTTTGTTTTTTTAGCTGAATTCAATGGTGCCAACAATTTTATTTTTCTATGTAAAAAACTCAAAACCCCCATTTTTGGTACGTCTGTACCAATTTTCATTAAGTTTGGACCATTTTTACGGCCACTAACGTGCTAACAGACACACATATATGTGTGTCATTATATATATTCTATATATAAATTCGAACGAATGGTGTTTTTTGCTTCTGGTGGCCCCAAAACGAAAAGTTATCATGGTCTCGGGCTTAGGTCTTACCATGAGGGTAATAGCTATTTTCCTTTAGGGGAAATTCGCTAAAAGGCGAAATGTAGGTAGCTGAACCGTTATGACATGATTACGCGTAAAAGGTTTATATCTAAAAGAGCACAGAATGAAAATAGACTCTTATCTTAAATTTTAACCACTGTTTATTAATTAAAATTATATGCATATACATATACCTGGTTAAAACCGGGGAGTATTATTGGCTGCATTTTTTAACCCGTTTAGTATGAGAGAAGGGTGAGGGAAGGAAAGATGAGACGAAAGCCTTGTTAGCGACAGAGATAAGCCGATTCATTTTATCAAGATTATCCCAATAATCGATGGCAGCTTAGTTGAGACTCGAACCTCGCGGAATTTTCTTAAGAACGGTTATAAGTGATTTGTTTACTTTCACTGTGATTATCAAAACTCGCGCAAGCCAAAACGGGGCCTATTTGTGGAGGCGTGTCGACCGTGACGTGATACGAAACAAGTAGTAAAATAATAAATTCAATAACTTCTTCCAACTGATTTTTGATCATTATTAAAGATGTAATTTATAAAAAGTATGGTAATGTTGAGGGGGTCCCTCAGGGATACGTTTTGGGACCGCATAGTTGTCTTCGTCGTTGATGGGATTGCCACATCTTCTCCCACAGGGGAAGGGTTAGTAAATTATCGACTAAAATTAACCATCGCCTAATATTTTCACAATTTAAATATATTTTCATGGGTTCTAAGATATATGTGGAAATTTGGAACAAGTGCTAGGACCTCTCATTCAGGATTGCAATCTTGGGTGTGAATTATTTAATCTTTTAAGTACAAACAAGATACAATAAAAAAGAAATAATAAATAGGGTTTGCGATGTAATACTTATTTTGTTTAGAATTTCTAATCACGCTAAGAACAATTATTAGCATAATATTTAATTTCTGCTACAAATAACATAAAGACTTAAAAGTTTTAATTTAATAAAGCAACCAATTCCACACATTCTGAGACAAGTTTTGTAAAGATAAGCAATTGTCAGTTCTCGAGATTTTTGGACGAAATTAATCAAGTAACACAAAAAAACTGTGCAAAAAAGTCATATAATCAAATTACAGATCACGTTTAATATCATCAATTAATGTGTCGTTTATCTTGAAGATACGCTTGACTACTTATTGAGATGCTCCCTGTACACTTCAAATCCGTTTGGATTACAATTTAAAGATCAAACTTAAAACTACAAGATCTCAAAAGTTGTTGAAATATTTCAAAACTGAATGTTTGTAATTGTAGTTGTAAAAATTTGAACGCACAGAAGAAATTATGACCGACCATCAGCAAAATAACACACATTTCTATGTACCCACAGTAAAAACGTCACCCGTTTTTACAACAAACTGTTACACTGTATTTGCAAATACGCAGCCAACAGTGAAAGCGTGTGATCCCGCAGATCAAAAAGTCGAATCAATGTACTATCAGTTTGAGGGCAGGCTTTTGATGTGCAAAGTCTGCGTCCAGCTGACTACGTTGCATGGCGGTTGTCATAGTGACTTTTGATTGGCTCGTGCGTTCAGGATGACCGAGGGACTGTAGGTAAAAGGGGAAATTTAACAGATGACGTTTAGCGCAAGTGTTGAATGGATTTATTGACACATTTTATAAAAAAAAATACTCAACAACAAAGAGCGATGAATCTAACACTCCCAAGGAGACTTTTAAATGTATTACTGAGGGACTGAGAAATGGAACGGTGTAATTTACTTATTTAACCCCAAAATTCACTCCCTCCTTCCTCCATGAGTCTTTCCGTTATCAAAGACTGATATAAATTATAAGACTGTTGATAAATGATCTTGAGGAACCTTTGTCGTTTCAATGATATTTGTGGACCAAAATGTATTGCCGTATATTGCCAAAATTTCTCGGCTTTGTCGAGTACCTCTGGAGTAGCACGGTGTTTCCAATATTGCAAGCTCGGGTGTGAATTACCCTAAAAGAGGTACTGTCAAAGTTCATAACAAATCATAGATACATCCGCTAGTATCTTAAGCGGATGTAAATACTAGGTTAGTTGAATTGACTAGGACATCAAGTATTTCTTGTTTCATTTCCGCAATGGAGAATCGAATACGCAAGGGGTTGTTATCTTTTCGGAGTAACAAGTTACCCCGATAACGACTATGGGCAAGTTTCAACGTTTCAGGTGTCAAACGTCAGGTGTGAAAGTATACTTCATTTCTAGTCACGAAAGTAGCCCCGAAATGGGACTTTAGTGACGAGTTGATATTTTCATCACAATGTAAATAAGTAACCGAACTTTAAAAACTAATCCTACATTTCAAAATTTATACACAATATGGCTGAACTGTCTGTTTTAGTTCAAAGTCACTCGTTAAAGTGTCAGAGCAGGATTTTTTTTGTGCGGCAATATTTTGTTTTGGTACGGAAAAATTTTGTTTGGATACCAGAAAATCAGCTGATCATTATTTGTTTTGATGTAGGGAAATCTAGGGTTTTTCGTACATCTCTGGTGTACAGTAACGGACGATTTTCGTAAGTAAAACACTATCTCGCCCCGAAATGGGCTCCGTTTGAGACTAGTAGTGAAATATACTATTTATGTAGATTTGTTAGTACATCTCAGAATTCCTAGAAAGGGCTTCGCTTGAGTACAGTAAAGGACTGAAGGTTTGTAACAGTGGCGCTATTCTTCGACACCAGAGTAAACTCAACACACTTGGTTGAATGTAACTATTCATTTGGACATGGTTTGATATAGTTTTAGAGGATTAACCACAGATGCAGTAATTATTATCTCCCACGCGAAGCCAGGGCACCGGTCTGACACTTAAATGGAGCCAAGTGGTAGGCTTATTGGAGCGGGTTAGTTCGAAGCACTTTAGTTAGAAGTCGTTGTAAAAACATGGTTTTCTTCTTCTTCACTGAATCAGCCAATCAAAACCACGATAACGATCTGCTGATTTCCTATTCCGTTTCCCCTGTTTTTCTGTCACGACGCGACGTGTACACAACCATAACGAGTTAGAATTAATTTGAGTGTGAAAATACCTAAAGTACATTTGCAGAAAGTTGTTCTAGTGCAAGTTGTTTCGCGAAATACTGATCTGCGTGATTCATATTGTGCTTAAAGCGATTGATAGAAAATAAATACGTGCTCTTGATAAAAATTAACCAAGTTAATTTTTATTAAGTGCTTTTATGTAAACATCTACGTATTTATTTTCTATCAATCGCTTTAAGCACAATAAGAATCACTCAGTACAGTATTTCGCGAAACAACTTGCACTAGCGGCAAACGTACTTAAGCCAAACAAATCGGTAAAGTCATTAAAATTGAAAGTCTAGCAATCAAAACAAGAAAACGAAAATACAAACAAAGCAGACGACGACGATCGATATGTCGCATCGATCTTTTTAGTTCGTAGCACTAAAAAAATGGAACGGTCGAGCGGGTAGCACTAAAAAATGGGAACGAAATGGAACGGTCGAGATAGCGCTGCTGTTCCATTACCACCGAGTTAACATAGAAGTGCCAACTCCTTACGAAGTTCATTATTACTCTATGGCCAGGGCGTCATTAATTAAATGTAATGCTTCAATAATATTATTTTTTTTATTTATACATCAAATAAGCAAAAATATAATTTGAATCACTTCTTTTATAAAATAAATGCACACATCGGTACGCGCCAATATCAGCTTGACTGGCTTTGGAATCCTCCCTAATAATTGACAAGCCTTACTGTACCAGCACAGCCTGAGGGTGGCTGAAAGTGGTTTAAGCTGCCGAACGTTGCCGTCAAGTCTGTCACATGTTGAGAACTGAGGATAAAGTTGATCGTCTGTCCCCCCCCCCCGCTCCCCCCCCGCTCCCCCCGGCACTTGGTGACTGACATTAACTACTCACAAGTAATTAGGGAGCACATCAGTCGCGACGTGTAAGTAATACGGGCAACTTTAGTGAGAATGGGTTGGCAATGCAAGTTTTACTTGAGATGAGTAACTGCTGAACATTTAAGCTAGCTTAGTGCAGTGTGATGCGGTGGGAAAGATGTACTGATTTCATTTCTAACACTACGAGGGTTATTAAAGTATCCAAGCATGCATTTTAGGAAATTGCAAATTATTTTGAAACAAAGGACATTAGGTTTCTTTCTCACAACAAATGGTGGACAATTTTTAGCATCACCTTAAATATACAGCGGCAAAAAACTTTGTCAATCTATCCCAAAATTTAACAAATATAATTTAAAAGATTAAACTAAAAGTACACAACTAAGCTTAAACTAAAAGTACTACAACTCAAAGCTTCACTCATATTTTTCTACGAATATCTGAGAAAAATAGTAATTGGGGTTAAACCATTTAATAAACAATGTCATTCATAAAAAATCTTAGAGCTGGTGTTTTTAAAACCAGATTGCTTTACTGTAACTCAGTAACAATAACAAACCATTAAATGCATGACATTTTTTTTGAAAACCCCCTTAGCCTACTAACTAATCTTACAGAGTTAACCTAAGTGATCATAATGAAGGACAAATTAGCACCTTCAGTGTTACTCTAGAGACAGTTAACTAAGAAGAGAAAAATAAGTATACGTAATTAATTGTGCGCCAATTTCTAAATACAAAACATATCGATTTTATTACTTATATTGCTTGTATGCAGATTGAAACCTGAACAAAAACTCCGAAATTTTTGTACGAATTAATTTTTATGTTACAATAAAAATCGTTTAATGAGGTTCAGTGCAAAATCCTCCAAAACCTTAAACGCCTTTGTAGTGGCTACATGATTCAAAAAATCTGTGTCAAACCAGCGCTATTTCAAAGTAGTGCAAAGGCCAAGCCTGAAGGTTTTTAAAAACATATCTTTCAAAACATATTGATTGTTATTGTAAATATAAATTTTGTACATTAATGTACATTCATTTTGTTAGTTTAAAAGGAGTGTTCAATTCATTGAAAACAAAACTTGGTAATCTAAAAAAGGATGCATCCAGTATTTCCCCGCGTCTTTAAATAGTCATGTTTTTGTGGCTCACTAAGCGTCCAGGCACCTGTCGGGTTTTAGACGCATTGACGAACAGAATTGTCTGTTCGCTGTGTTTTCACATCCTTCACTCTCACGTTACAACAAAAAAAGCAAACGTAACAAATAAGACAGGTCTTTAGTATGTTCTTCTGTTACAAGCTGAAGAGTAAAAGAATCGTTTGTTTCCATCGTGTTTTTGAAGAACATTACATATTTCAGTTTCAATAATTTCGTAAACGTGGCTTATTGTTTTATTATTTTTCAAAATTAATATTAATTTTGTTTGCTATGAATTTATTTCCATTAGGGGAAAACCATTAACTATATAACATTATGAAAATAATCAAAAACGATGTAGATAAAACGCTATATAAATAAAACTTAAAACTTTAATTTTAAAATAGAGATCGGCAATGTTTGTGAATTTTTGGCATAGTATAATGCAGTAAGTAAGCAAAAACTGGGCACAACTCCATTTGTACGGCTCAAGCCAGACTTTTGTATACAGTTTTCTTTGGATCTTATATTGTTTCAAATATTTCCATAGCCCTAAACTTACGCATAATATGATAATCAATCATAAAGCCTATAACTTACTGTTTAGATATTATAATGAAAAAATTGTATATAACAAATGTATACTAACAAGAAAAACACTTCTGAAACTATCTATCTTTAGAAAACAAAAGATAAAAATCATCCGTTACTTTTATTATCGCCAGGTTACAAGATAGATGATCTACATTGAATTAATATATCTTGATGAAGGCTAAAATTTTAAAGAACGAGTATTAAATTTAGGAGGCTGTAAGTGCAGACTAAATGGCAATGAAAGACATAATCACGTGTTTATGTAAGAGATCGATAGATGAGAATGTACATTATTATTGTTGGCTAAATAAATACCAACCCCAGAGATTAAGAGTTTGTACAGTAGTTTTATTTTATAAATCTGGATAAAAAGTTATTATTGTCGAAATTAAGTATACTTCTGCTAACTCTTACAACGACAGCAAACATATCGTATGATGTGGGTCCCAAAGGGCGTAGACACTTTCATCATTTGTAATTACAAAATTACATTACACAATCCATTAGCTACCATTGTGTGTCATTACTTTGCCCATCCTCAGTGGCACAATGGGTAGATACTTCTGTGTAACCTTCTACTGTATTGTGTATTGTGAACACGATCCCTCATGCTTCATATTAAGCAGTTTTGGTCGCGTTTTAGTCCATACATTGATTTTTATTCCATTACACCTGCATTTTTAACAGTTTAAGAGAGCTACTTACTAGATTTCATTATTAATTCATACAGTAGTCTTGAAAAAGGCAAATGGATTCGGTTTCTAATATATTGTACAGCCCCGTTAAGACAGCGTAGCATTGAGTTTGGAACCGACATATCAAGCATAAAGACAAACGATTCCTCAAAGTTTACCAAAGTGATCAGTGTCTTTAGGTCATAATACCGTATAAGGATTGGAACCTCAAGTGCGAGCACTGTCTAAGGCTTCCTAAGACTGATTATATGAGAGATCTGGCAGTAATCCATCCTTATTGCTTTTATTGTTGCGTCATCTGTTTATTGTTTATTGACATCCCCACCGGAAGATTATCTGTTGTAAGCAAACAGGAGAGCCAACGAGCCAACATCTAATAACATTTATTTTTATTGTTTCTTTTTCGATGTCCATGTACTTCTCTGTTTCTCTAACAACTATATGAACACTCTGATTAAACAGTAGAATGTTATACAAACATTATAATAATATAATGTTACTAGTGGCTTGAAGGGGCCAAAAGCCCCTAATGAGGGAAAATTCAAAAAATCCTTATTTATTATAGTACAGAATACCTACATAGCAAACTGAATCCACCTTAAATTGATATCTAGCCTACCACATGGTTTTCAATCAAGTATCAGCATCACATGTTTTATGTAAACAAAGCTGACGTTTTTAGATGCCAATGCTTTTTAAATGGCAGATATTTTACGTTATTTCTCGTTTTCTGGTGAATTTCAAGCAATTTCATTATTTTTCCCGCCATCACGGAACAGAGACCTTTAATTTTAGCCTTATCCCATCTTTCTACGACTTGCCAGACGACCACAATTTCGATGCAAAGAATCGCCTTACGAAATTAAATATGTGATAATGATTATAATAATATAATAACATTATAAAAATATAATATTATAATAATTATAATAACAACATTATAACAGTATAATAATATAATGTATAATATAATAAAATTATATTATAAATAATTAGACTATTATACAATCGAAATCAATAGTACAAACATACATATTTGGGGGCAAAATACAGGAAAACGATTTTTTCTACTTTCACAAATTTTACTTTATAAAAACAGATAGTGAATTTCCATAATAACCCGTTGTATCCAGCAGTGCTTAATAATCAAAAGGGTGGTGATTCCTACAAAGTACTACAAAGTCAGTTCAAACTAATTTAAACTTTTCAATGACTTCAATCTCCAATATACTCCAATTGCGTTGTGTTAATACCTTTAGAGCTATACATTCCAATGTTATGATGAATCCTGTTTAGAAGAATGTTTGAAACTCGACATCATGTTGCCATAAATAATGTCGAGTGCCTTAGGGTTAAGCGAATTATACAGAACCTAAAGGCCGAACAAGTTGTGGTTATCGAGTTCTAACAATCTGCAAAGCGCAAGTTGGCAGATTGTTGGAATGTTAGCAACACTCGGCGCGGTGTTGCCGGTCGCCGCTAGGCAGCGCTAGTGGCGCACTGCCCGCAGTGGTAAATAACGTGCTTATGCGTACACTTACACTACTGCATACCCTCTTCCGGCAATTAGGCTTACCTTGAAGCTTGTTTTTTAGTTTAAATATATTTGCATGAATTCGTATGAATGATTAATAAATAATTCTTTCAACAGATCCCCATTGAGGGGAATTCCAAGAAAATAATATTAAAACCTATTTTTTATTGGGTTAAGTTTCAAATTAACCAAAAGTACAACCATTTACGTGGAAATCTGATTTTCAATAGTTTATCTTTAAAAAAATCATGGATCCAAAATCCAGTGTTATTAATTACAGCACAGTACAATTAACTCCAAAATGAAATTTTTTATTCCACACACTAAAACCAAATTTTTTTGACAGATTACAGCTGATATGGCTGGTTTCAACTTTAACACATTACATTACCAAGTGAGATACGACCACATTAACAAGGTTCGTTGTTTAATTGATTGTCAATATGGCAATCCATAAAACCTAACGTTAAAGTTTCAAATACACTCTTACACGTAATTAATTATATGTATCCTGAAAAAGTGACTCGTATGAAACACGATTTTAAGCAAAAATCAGTTACTTCAAGCGTTTGATGAAAATTTCGGAGCCAATTTTGAGATGATGGGGAAATATCAAGCAATCAAGCATATATTCAACAAATATACAAACATTGTTTGTATAAGAGTATAGGATATAATTCTGACGATTAATAAATTATTGAGGAAACTAAGTTGGGAGTGTACCCACTGCCAAAAATACCGAAATTTCCTATGCCACTAAACCTCAATTCACTATTGTGTTGAAAATTTGTAACCCACAATAGAAGTATAAAGATCTTACCGCAAGGACTCAGTATTTAATTTATTTAGAATCATAAATCCATTTAGTATTAACAAAAAAAATCGTATTGAGGTGGAGGACCAAGCCAATGAACATCATAAGGTAAAGAGTTTATTTTACTACCCAAGCAAGTGTTGCCAACATCCCCAGGTTGCCATGGCAGGCTGGCCACCCTGTCAGCGCGAATTATCCAGCTGATGTTTCCCTACAATATTACACCGGCCTTGTTACAATAAAACACTTATTAGTTCCGGCGGGCCGGAAGCCGGAAGTAGGGGTGGATATTAATTCTGACGTCCGCCGCCAAAAGCGCTGCGATTTATTTCGACTTTGACCGACCTTTGAACTCCAGCAGCGCGTTTGTCTCTAAAACATCTAGGAAAATCGTAATAACATCCTGCTTAATTTCGGAAATTCCATCCCTTAGAATTGCTTTAGTCTGTGAATACAATTTCCTTTGAAAAGGTTTTGAGAAGCTAATTAATTTCACTGGAGACTACTATTGTATTTAGTATATTTTTAATATTTACTTGAAATTGCGAAAATTGATTGCAATCTTTCGTGTATATGACAAAAGATATTACGTACGCTGCAAGGTAAAGTTGATATTTTTAAGGTAAAACTAGTTTAATTAATTCAAACAACTTGTTGATTAACTTTTTTCCATTCTTGACATTGTGAAATGAGAGTTACTACCCAACGCTCATTCTTCCTTTAAAAAATAGGCGAGGATTTAATAAAATGTATGTTGTTGTAAGAAATCATGGCACTAGTTCTTTTTTAATACGTGATTTTATGGTCAATTGCTTTGCACTTATCGTTAAAAAGTAATTAAGTTTTATATTAACACGAGAACAAATGACTTTGATTAATTCACTGTTATAGTAGTGATAAATGAAAACCAAAATTGAAGAGAGGGAAGTTTATTATTTATAAATGTAAATAAATCAATATATCTATAAGTATAAAAGAGGATGTTGGTACATATATATATATATTTATATAGTTGGCAAGGATAAACTCAGACACCGCTGGACCGTTGGCCACCAAACTTGGTAGATACATGTAGAATTTCATGGAGTACGTTTATACATCATCAATTTCGTGATAACTTTCAGGGCTCAGCCCTGGGACCGTCTTAAAGGTACCCATGTCAGGGATTTTGA
This sequence comes from Flexamia atlantica, assembly GCA_035578135.1. NCBI lineage: Eukaryota > Metazoa > Arthropoda > Insecta > Hemiptera > Cicadellidae > Flexamia > Flexamia atlantica. Next base: position 19,575,655 of record JAQJVK010000014.1, on the reverse strand, counting down.
AAGAGTTTGAGTTAGATTTGTTTACTAACAAAACATATGAAAGTAAAATTTAAAACATGTGATGTAAATTAATGGCATTTCTTTCTGCTATTTAATTGTATTTGTTTACATGAAGATTTGTTACTTGGTGCCAGGTGGTCAATGAATTAGACTTTTGCATTTTTTTAAAGTGCAATACACTATATAAAATGCTGATATGTAGTATAACATAAAATATTTAACTGATTACTGAAGGACTTCAGTGATCACTGATCACTTATACTTGAAAGACTTCTTTTTTATGAAAACTAACTGCTACTGTATTTAAAGAGGAAGAGTGTGCTACTGTAAAGAATTAATTTTATCTACAGCACTTTAAAAAAATTGCCAGGACGGCTCATTCAATTTTTTTGTTCAATATAGAGTCTAAAAACGTAAGACAGCACTGTTTAATCATTTCTGGAGTGGCATTGTAATTTTTTGTTCAAGGTAAACCCTAAAACCTTAAGAAAATGATCTTACAGTGAATAAAATTTCAAGCCATCTTTTATGTTTCCTCTAACAGTATGCCTTCATGAAGGAAAGAAATAGGATTTCTAATACGCAAGTCTGCTGCGACGGGGGTGCATAATAAGGTTTTAATTAAGGATAACATATGCGAGCAGATTCAAAGTGCCGTCGAAAAAGCCAAGGGTGCCGTTCCTTATATTGTGCCCCATGATCATCATCAGGGCAAGCTCAGGTACCGTGGAAACGACCATTAAATGCTTCTCGGCGTTCGTCTCTGTAAATTGGCCTCTTGAGTGTGTGAGCGCAATCCTCTTCACCTGATAGCACGATCGACTGGACAGCCGATACAAGCAAAACGCACTTGCAAGAGGAAGGACCGCCGGCCGATATTGGGCATGAGCCTACCCAGGGCAGCAACACCATTTGGGGCTTTGTCGGTTGGGCGTTGGATATGGTCACATTTTTTATATAGACAGGCACTTTATGCAGGAATAGAATACTCCCGTCGTAGCAGACCTGCATACTAAGAGCGAATTTCTACAAGCTTTTGCTTTATGGAAGTACATTTGATATGTTCAAAGAAGTAGATTTTACAACAAGAAAAATAAATGGGAAACAAAACTATATCATTGATGGGTGATAGTGTATGTTTAATTTTAATCGTGAGCGAAGCCACGGGTTCTTCTAGTCTAGTATATATATAAAAGGAGAAGCGTGTGTTGGTATATTTGGTGCTACAGCCAAAACTACACGTCATAGACCCTTGATCTTGGTATCAAATTAAAGCTTGGAATCTCATAATATGCACTATGATGGTTGGGTTTCGATATCTTATATGGTGTAGGCACAGGATCGTCCGAAAGGGACCTATGTCAAGGATTTTGTGAGTACTTTAGGTTTTATTTGTTTATATCAAAACATATGCTTTAATTTGAAATGGTTACCGTAGTTACAGTGGTTGTCAACAGAATGCAGGACCTACAATTGTTTTTGTACAACAGGTGAATACAGTCTTATTTAGAAAATATGTTTTTATTTACGTTTTCAATTAGTTTGTAATTTTTTACTGCTAGGTTATGTTGTTAAAAACATTAAGTGCACTAAAATGTATAGTTACATATATTTTTTGTTTTTAATTCAAGGTTAGTAGTTCAAATAAGATAAGAAAATATGAAAATGTAGGAGAAAATGTTTGCAATTCCATACTGTATGTTATCATATAGACGAAATATTGGAAGAAAAAATGAAACAACGAAAAAAGCAAATCTACGGGTATCATGGGAAAATTCACAGTTACATCAAGAAACACTATCGTAACAGATTGGAACAGAAAGGGAAACAAACGCACAACGTGATGAAAGAAATAATCAGAATAGAGATAATGGAGAACCTTCGAAAAGGGACCAAACATAAAAAGTTTATTTAAACTAAACAATTTACTAGCTGTTTGCAAAAGGACAGGGAACTGTGATTTTGACCGTAAAGGACACATTATTCCAAACAAATATAGATTATATTGAACACCCAAATGTAGTAATTGGCAAGATTGACAAAATTTGTAGTTATTTATTGCAGAGCAAAGAAATTAATTCAAAAAGGAAATGCATATTATGTGCTGTTTGAAAGGGAAAATAAGACCGCTACCACCAAATATGCCACCCCCGGCTTTCTCAAATATATGTATGAAGAAACATAAAAATATATTGAATTTTACATATCATTAGACGTTATAATGCTTGCTTCCAAATTACGCTTTTTCGAGCTTCTGTTTAGGCCTTTATACGATTTTTAAACCCAGCGAAGCGGGTTACCAACAGCTAGTCTGTATTATAAAAAATTATTGAGATCAATTACTTACGAATAGAAGAATTAATATGAAAGTTAGGAAGCTTCAGAGGCACCGAGGCCAAGTTTCACGCTGGATACAATAACTGTCCGTGAACTGTGTTTAATGATTATATTACGTAGACGTAACAGAGCGTCATTCGATGCCCTCCAAAAACTGTTATACAAATTTATACTTTGATTGAAGAATTTAAATCAAAAAATAAATTTTACTAAACCTTTTATTTTGGCTAATTAAAACCCCAAAATGAAGGTTAAGGGTTTTCCAAACGACGAGTTTTCATCAAACCAATAATCCATTTGTTGGCTGGCGATAGCCAACACCATGATTCCAGGTTTATCGAACGACTGCAGTACGGATTTAATCCGTTTTACGACGTTACTTTTATCGGCTTTACGAACAAACCGCACTTGTATAACTCTGATAACAACGGTTTGGCAAAATAACATTTATTCACTAAAACAGAATACAAATTGTATACTACTACAATCGTAGTTACTCCATAAATTATTGACCTTCGTAGGAGATGATGCAATACATTACAAAATTATTACTATGCTTATTAAAACGGCTCCAAATAACCTTGATTCTTCATTACAAATAGTTTAGATGATGCATTAAAAATATCTTCACCTTTTACAAGAAAGAGCTCGCCGCGACTCTAGTTGGAGGGGGAAAAGACGAAATTAGCCCATGAACCTTTTCGAAGTGACATTCTCTAACGGTCAATGAAACCCCCTAAGATGGGATCGCAAAATTAATAAGTTCGTACAATTTTATCAACGAGGCAACTGTAATTGAAACGCACAATAATAAACACGGTCGTTTACCGAAGTTTTAACTTTGAGAGCTGAACAAGTTAAGATAAATATTACACCTTTTATACTCGAATAATACAATGATTATAAAGTGCTCAAACGCTAAAATAAATATGTGGTACGTAGTCAAAGGTTCTTTGTTTGAAATTAATTGTTGGTGACAGTGAGTTTGTTTTGACTTTGATTTTTGAGATCATTTGCCATCACTGATTACTAAAAAAGAGTTTTCACCACACCACGACGAAATCATTTGTTTTACAAACGTCAAACGCGGACCGAAACACATCGTTTGCCGCCACAGGACCGAAAACGTTGGGGGCCCTAGGGCCGAAAGTCAGCTGATCGTTTATTTGCTTGAAACAACGTCAGAACATCACAAAATTATACGGCATTCAAGACAGGATAGTTGCGATCATATGATTTTCATAGCTGTGTTTTGTTTTCAAGTGAGTCAAATAATAATCAGTTTTGTTTAATTATTTAGGGTATATTTCATTGTGTAGTGTGGTGAAAAATAGCGTTCGCACCTCGGCCGAAAGGGTTTTACAGCTCTCGATCGTTTCAAATTCTCGACTTCGTCTCGAATTTGAAACACGATCTCGAGCCTGCAAAACCTCATTTTCGGCCCTTGTTGCGAAATATACTATTCACGACGTTTCGGGATCTGGAATAATCCGATCGAGTCTTCTGGTGGAAATAAACCACAAAATTAAACACAAAATAAGTAACACAAATGAAAGAGCTGGGTAAAAAACATAGCTAAAATGAAGGTAAGGGGCAATACATTCTAACAAACTCAAATATCAATTTACAACAAAAAGATTAATTCCAAGCAAGCCAAACATAAATCGAACCCTGATTTAGTCTGCAATTTTCTATTCATTTAAGTTGTTAGATATTAAATTTGACTTTTTAATTGAACACACAAATAATCAATATATAAAAAAGAGTTGTGTTTTAGTATATTTCGGGCCACAGCCACACTGAGAAAAATTTAGTCCTGAAATACGTGGAAAATACACGTAAATAAGGGTGTGCGGGGGTTACCCACTGCAATCTGGACCCGGCTCAATGCTCCGGCAGTGAGGCCGCCACACGGAAAATCAGGACTTAGTTTGTCTGCATAGTTATGACGTCACTGGCTATGACGTCATTACTGTCGGTTGTAAGTCCTGCCGATCAGAGTTTGCTCTCGTAATTGCAGAGACTTCTCTCAGAATATCCTGCGATTCATTTTGCCTTTACCACAGTTTATCACAGAATATACATTCCTATTCTCGTAAAATACAACCGATTTCTATGCACTGACTTGCCTAGTCTCTGCATTTACCTGTATTTTTGACTTAAAATCAGTAAAAGTTGTCTGGGTCCTTCTAGCGGTCACCCATCCAAGCTCTAACCACGCCCGATGTTTCTTGACTTGTATGTTCAGGTGAAGACTGCTATATCCATTGCGTTACGGCTCTCTGTTGACGAATGTGGTTGTTGAATAGCATCTGAAGAAGTTATAAGTGCAGTTTACGCCTAATGGTACTTCTCTTACAGTGACAATGTATTGCGTAATTGAGTCTAGACTAGCCCTCCGTACGTGTCGTGCGTGGTTCCCGGTACCGGAATTTTTGTAAAAAGTAATGTTTGTTCGTTGTGTGTGTCTATCCGTTTGTGTTACGTGTGTATGTGTCATGGTGGTTTTTAATGCTTCTTGACGACTTTCACTGGAATGAAATTTGATTTCCATCGCCCGAGGAAGATCTCTCTGAGATTGTAATTGTCGTAGCCCATAATATGAGACTACAAAGGATCACTTTGACAGTACAAGGTATTTACACCATTAATAGTTACAATTTATTGTCCTGATATATTTATTTGATACATTTAAAAGTGGCAGCAAATCAATGCAAGGTTATACTCGACCTGCATTCTATTTCTAACAATTCATCTTGTTTAAGACTTTGCTAAAAATCCCTGAGTTATTAAAATCAAAGCAGGATTCAAACAGTGCAATTACTTTTTTTGGTAATTTGTTCGTGTAAACTTTGGGCAGATAAAATTAATCTTAGGTCTAAAACTGATCAATGCGTCCTTGTAACTATTTAGAAATAAAATAATATTTAACATAAGTAACTGCTGACAAATAAAACGATTTGATTTTCTTAAAAAATCTAAGCTTTTTCTCTGAACAATTGGAAATTTGATATTCTTTTAGACGTTTCACTATCATTTACTTAATATGTATTTACTATCAATGGTACTACAGTAAGTAAGTCTGTAAAAAACATTAATAAAATTTGTATTATAGAAACCAAATGTTGTTATTTAAACTTATATCACATTTGTAAATTTTCAATCCCAAATATAGGCTAAAACTAACACAACGGACTTAAAGTCAATCCAGATTTGGTTAAAAAATATTTATTCGATTGAAATAAAATATTTGATGATAGTGCGAGCTAAAACAAGGTAAAGACTAACTGCTTTTACCAAATCACATGGAAATAATTTGAAGTTCTTATCCATACGCCTATCGTAAATGCAATGGGCTGCAGGCAGAAAGTAATCATGGATAATCTTATGACGTGTTTTGTGACGGATGCAAACCATCTATGACGTCACTTTAATGTTTATTTCCTTAAAATCACGGTAAATTCCCTGACTATTTGCAAATACGGCAGTTCGAGCGTAATTGCAGAGAAAAAGTTCTTAAAGAAGGACTGCGAGTCCTGCGTCTGTACTAATGCCCAAAACTCTGCCGAGTCATTGAGCTGGGTCCAGACACAACACTCCTGTACGTGAGCCAAGTCCTTATTTACGTATTGCGAGTACAGATTCTAGACTTGGGGCTAAAACTCTGATTTTCCGCTAAGATATTTTTCTCAGTGCAAAACTACATGTCGCAGACACATGATTTTGGTGTAAAATTAAAGCTTGAAATATCATGATGTGCACTAGGGTGGTTTGGTTTGATATCTTTAAGGGCTTAGGCCAGGATTGTCCTAAAGGGACCTATGTCAAGGATTTTGTGAGTGCTTTGGCTATGGTTGCCATTAGAAATAGCTATATGGTTACTAAGGGAATGCAGTTCTAAGAAACAACATTTGTCAATGGACTATGAATTAATGATAATATTAATATGAACAAAAGGTCGCCGTTAGATAGTAACGAGGCCCGGGTTTGGACAGTTGCCGATCAAAACGTTAAAAAATGCCACTGGCGTAGAAAGACACAAAATACAAATACAAAAAATAACAATACTACGAGAAGAAAAAATAATCTCCCGAGCATAGCCTCGGGTTATCAGCTAGTTTTACTTTAAAATAATTATGAAAAGTACGTAAAACATTAAATTGTAAACTGAAGAGTGTTACATCATCCAACGACATCCTGAATCATTTAATCAATTACACATCGTTTAATTAATTACACAGTGAACAAATGATTAACAGCAAACGGTGGAGGGTCAATTTAATCGTGATAACAAAGACGGACTCAATAACTCGACCGTTAACGCCATCTGTGAGTTGAATTAAAACCTCACGAGCCTAGGACAACTGGGAGCGAGACGAGTCCTTCGATAATTGTCTGAGGATCGTAAATAAATGTGACTTTGATAGGGCGGAAGAGGGAGGCCAGCTGCCTCGACTCGACACCTGTGTGCAACTGGCGGAAAGTTTAGTTAAGTTTTTTAGAGTAGTTAGGGTCTTTTATTACCGATCGTATAGTTTCCCCCCCCCCGAAGGTAAAAGTGACAGGGATTGAGCTTCAGGGGGACAGAAGTTGAGAAGGAATGAGGTAGATAAATAATGACTCCAAACTCGATTTACAGAGAAGACGGATGTATTTGACAGTTTTTAAATGTAGAGCATATGAAACAGACTGAAAAATGAAATGTAAGTGTAGATGCATGTATAATATGTGGGTGTATAAGGTGGAAAATGTAATGTGTTACTGCAACAGAAACAAAATGAACAGTATAGTGACTAAACGAAGGCCTATCCCTAAAGTATATACTGTACGTATCTCGATGTATTGTTTGCAAGAGTTAAGTACAGTGATTTTTTGGTTAGTTAAGATGCGAGTGTGTTGAACTGCATTGAAATTTATTCCTAAATGATGGAAAATGAAAAAATATATATTCAGGTACATTTATTCCATTAGGAAATTTCTGGAAATAAAATAAAACACATACAGTGTTTTTTTAACGCAACCCATTTTTAAGACTGAATAATGTACATATGAAGATGAAATGAGAATTGCTTTGTCAGTTTTACATTATATACAACCTATTATTTAAGTTTGATCACATTTTGCTTACATAATGTGCTCAAACCATTCGCCATTGACATTTATACAAAGTTATACTCTCTCCATCAAATTCCTGAACAGTGCCTCTTTGAATTACTTGCACTAAATTTG